>JAAAKM020073195.1:53167968-53361377 GCA_010016025.2 Alatinidae sp. Z8VKAUB7J3 | reverse complement strand
TCAGGCGGCATTCACCATCCCTGAATCGGTTCGCATCCGCCGCATCTTCATGGCTCGTATCTCACAAGCCACGGGGAATTTACTGCCTCAGGAAGCGTTGAAGGAAAAAGAATCCCTGATGGCAGAAATCCGGAGCCGCGCGCTCAAAGGTGATGATTTTGCCGCACTAGCCAAAGCCTATTCCGAGGACGCCATGACCCGCCCGAATGGGGGCGAGATCGTGATTCTCAAAGGGCAAACCAAGCCCGACTTTGAAATCCCGGTGTTCCGTTTGCGCGCTGGAACGGTGAGCCCGGTGATGACCATCGGAGCAGGACTTCACCTCGTCAAAATGCTGGAACATCGACCGGCCAAACTGCGCCCCCTCAAAGAAGTGGAGCCCATCATCCGCCGACGAGCTGAAGCCACCTTCGTTGAACAACGCTTGCCCGACTATCTCGAAAAGTTAAAGCGAGAAGCTCGGGTCAAATATGTAAACGAACTCTAGCGGCAGCGGCCGTAGCGGCCGAACCGCCCCCTTCCGAGACAAACATGCCGATCTTCTACCAATGCGACCGCTGTACCGCCTGCTGTCGCTGGCCAGGAGAAGTCAAACTCACGGAGGAAGAAATCCGCCAGATTGCGGAACATCTGGACATTTCCGAATCGGCCTTCATCGAGAACTACACCCGCCTCAAGGCCAACCGCAGCGGCCTTGCCCTAAAAGACCAGTCAGACGGAGCCTGTACCTTCCTAAAGGACGGCAACTGCCGGATCCAACCGGTAAAACCCCGGCAATGCCGCGAGTTCCCCAATCTTTGGAACTTCCCCAATTTTCAAGTTATTTTTGACACTGGAATTAAATTAGTTAAGTTGATTTTTGGATACTATCATATTAAAACTAAGCTATAAGCACATTTCATTAGCACCTAGTAAGTAAGTATGACGGCACTAGACCCTCAAGGTAAAGGGCCACGACCTCCGTTTCGCGGCCCTTCAGTCATGAGGTGCAACGGAGGGGTTGGAGGCAAGCCATCCTGTACTTTTACACACCGTTCCTGCTTTCCTTCCCCAGAATTCTCGAGGTAACCATTTTGAGCTGGGTCAACTCTGGCTGAGCTTACACAGTCACTCCAGAGACCCCCGTCCCAAACAGACTAACTGACCACGCCAGGAATCGAGGCCGTTCGGACGAAGGATCCCCAACCCAGCACGGCAACCATTTAATTAAGAAGGGCAATAGCGCCTAAGATAGGCTAAGACGAAGCGGTGTTGTAAGAAGCATGACCATCCTCTGTGGAATTCAAATTACCGGCATGCTGCCCCTAGGAGAATTTCGAATTATTCACCATTTTTCTCCAAAGCAATAAACTTAGACTGGAAACTATGTAAAAATTTGTCCCACAACATTGACCTAACAACTATAATAATCACTGCCTTTACATCATCTAAGCAAATAAATAAAAACAGAACAAGACCTTTTTTTCTTTATTTTCATTTCGGTGTTCGTACCACAGCATTGACCGAAGTCCTTACACCTTCTCTCTCTAAGGTACTGCTGCGAGAAACTGGAAATAGTTGGCAGCAAACTCTTTCAAACGACAGGTGACGTTCTACGTCCGCAAACACAAATTCAAAGTCCTTTTGGCCTCCTCCTCCATCAGCAAAAATGTCACTTGAAGTTGTAACTCAATCCATCACCCATGAGTCAAAACAGGGCACTTAATTTTAACGAAGCCCACTTAACAGACCCAAGTAAGACAGACTCACTGGATAGGACAGCTTCAATTACCCATTGTATACCTTCAGGTGATTGTTTCAGCGATCAGTTTACAGACATAATCAATTGATAGATAGGATTTCAGCATTGAGCGAGTTGAAAATAAAGAAAGTTAACTTACCTTGTTTCTTTGATAGCAAACATCCACTTTTCTTCGATTCATCTTCCTTTTCAACTTTAACGCTCACGGTAGTATCCAATATTTCAGTTCTATCCGGCAAAGTCACATCGGTTTCAAATCTGGGCGATTTTAATTTCAGTAAAGGTGAGTTCGGATAAATTCCGTGACCAGGTGAGAAAAAATTAGTACAATACGGACTTTGCTTCCCCGTTTCTACTAATAAAGGACTTCTACAAACTTTCAATTCTTCCCCCATACATACATTTGCCGGTTTACAACTTCGCAAAACTTCTGGAGAATCCTTCGTTTCAAGTACACCCGCTGCACCATCTTCATAGCCCCTCAACACTTCAGGAGACCGCTCAGTTTTTATGAGAATAGCTGACGTCATTGTGTTTTTATCGCTGATCATTTGATCTGTGTCATTTACGCCCCCCTGGCGATTGGGGATTCCGGTCAACAGCTGTGCGGGTCTTTCAATCTTTTGATGGACCTCGTGACTCAGAGCTTTTATTTTAAATCCCGACCGGCATTAAGCCTCCAATTTCCCTTTTAAGCCAATCTATTGATTCTTAAAATTTTGCTAGAGCTCAAACCATATGAGCTCTTGGCTCGTCCGGCCTCGTCACAAGTGCCATATGAGCTCTTAGCTCTTGTTTTTAACTAGAATAGCCTTAGCTCTTTAAACTGTTGACATGTTCAAGATCCCTTATTAATTTTTAACGAGTTTTTATGGAAATACCATAGTGATATGGCAGCTTTGGGAGTTCCTTGTGGTGCTGGTAATGTTTACTAATGGGCCCTTTGTCTTTGAGACAATCAGCCGACGCTTAGACTGGCAAAACGATTTTTAAAGTATCGATTGGCGTTAATACAACTGTGCCAAATGATGGAATATTGGAGGTTCGCTATCCTATCCAACCTAAATTACAGCTATGAACTAGTCTGTGGTATTGTCTAAAGTTAGAGGTAAAATAAAATATACTGCTTGTGCATATCAAAATTCATTAAGGTAAAACCGCGCTGAAGTGTGATCATTTCATTAAACTTTCATTAAATACCTGATTCTTTACCTAATATTTCGGCTGATATTTATCTTTACTTGATTTCTCTGTTCCCTATTCTAATTTACCATGATGTTTTTGAGAATATTAAAAGTCTTTTCGTGAACCTTTTGCTGTGTTACAGTTTTGTACTAAAAATAATAATACATGTGATAGAAAAGCTAATGGAACAATGCATTTCAAAGGAATTCTAAGCTCAAGAAGATATAGTCTGGGTATGATGAGTGACCTGTCAGAATTTTTGCTATTTACTCATCATATAAAATTTCATTATGCACTGTATAAATATAATGGTGATATACCCGTGTGAAGATAATCGAGCTGGATCTTTTCAAAATTGTACTATGTGTGTGTGTGTGTCTTGTTTTTTTTTTCTCTCTCTCTTTTTTCCCTGTAAAATTTGCTTTTGGTCAAATCCTTACAATTACTTTCTACTATAATTTGTTCACCTCTTCCATTTGGTACAAATAAAAAATAATTACAATTCATCACTGTGAAAAAACAGTGAAGCCCCGTTTTCATGTGTACTTAGCTACACATCAATGGCTAGACACCATCACTTTCGACCAATCGAGGCTCCTCAAGAAAGATAAAACAAGTTATAGTTGGTCAATAATGATTATATTTATACATTGATGTCTAGCTAAGCAAACATGAGTAGGACTCTACTAAAAATGAAGCCTTGAGAGCTTTCTTTTTCGCCTAAAAGTGCATAGAAAGTATTATTTAAAAAATTAACATGTTGTATATAGGCGACTTAATAAAAAATCCGCTTCTCTGGGGATAAAGATTCGCTTAATCGTGCTCTTTTTTTATCAGGGATAAAGACCTACTAAGGGAAACTTGATAGCCTACTTTTATGCTCTTTGCAGCATATGCAACAAAAGATGACTCTCAGCGGCAATATACGCAGTTGGTTATTGGGAAATGTGTGAGGACTTCCATTTTATTAAGTGCATGATTTTTTACCTCCACCATACGTAGTAGATAGGTGGAGGGTACCACTTGTGTGTTATATATATATATATATATATACCCTTGAATTAGGTGTAAATTTAACACCAAGTGTAAAATAGTGCCCTAAAAGGAGATGAATTTGTGATATATGCAGAAAACAAGTTAATCGTTTTAGCAGTATCATAGGTATGGTGCAGATAAAATTATATATGGAAGAAAAAAGGTGATACGTTTTTGGCAGAAAGCATGTGTTAGAGTGGGGTGTTAAGCCTAATTACTACAGGGTCAAAAATGGGGATATATATAATTTTATAGGTCTTAATTACTAGAGGGTTTATAAGAGGCAAAAAAAAATAATGGCCTAACACTGTATTATAGGGAGGTACGTTTATAATTAACTTAATTATATATAAACTCTACGATTGAAATAGAGTTTACTTCTCTTCCGTTTATTAGTAAGTTTCTTTGTAGAGATTTTTTGTTGCAACTCAAATTATGTTCTGTCCCTATCTTTTTGGTCTTCTCTTGGTTTTCGGTTTGGTAATTATAATTTCTTGGAGAAACGATTTTCATAGTATCTGCGGTGTTAGTTTTCGAACAAAGTAGTAAGCTTTTGCAGTATCCCAATCTCCTTGAGGTTTTAACCTTAAATGGGTGTTGAACTGTGAAAGAGTCTGTATCTGTGTAGATTGACAAGTTGGTATGGTTAAACTTTATTTTATGTGTGTATATTTTGCTGTAAGATATCATATACTGTACCATAAGCGAAGTAATGTTCGATGACTCAGAAGATACCATTTTTCCGTAGAAAGAGTTGAGAAGGTGTTTTACAAGTCTAGGGTGGTTTGGCTTGCGGGAAAATAGGTGGATTATAAAATCTGTAATAATGTCAGTTCTATAGGGCAATTGCATTTTATCTGATATGTTAAAAACGTAGCCTAATTTGGTCAGATAAGTAATTTCTTGAGGAGAATATAGTGCTTCGTCTTTATCACTATTAAGCGGTAAAGAATATGGTATCCTTAAAAAATTAGGGGGAGTTATCGTTGCTTTTGTAATGGTAACATATTTATGGGTATTTGAAGCATTTATGCCCGACGGAAATTTATTAATAAAAGAAAATGGGTATAGGGAATTGACATCATAAAGATACAATCTCTTCCCGGTCTTTTTTACTAAAGAAGTGGGATATCCCAACCGTATAGATTTTTCGGGGGGTCCTCGCTTTTTTATTGAAGGAAGTGTTGGCTCAGAGGCAAACAATTTGAAAATCTTGGTAGATATAGTGGGGAGAGTTTGGGTTGTTGCCTTCAGCTTATAAAGGGAATCGAGCTGTTTAATGATTTGATTAGAAATGAAATGTTCCATACTTTGAGTATCTAGTTATTTATGGCTTCGTAATGTTCCTAGGACTTGAGAATTTGCAAATTAATATTATTTCGGAAAAATTTGGGTTGTATTGAGTGGAGAATATTTTTATTTTCTGTGATATTATGTTCTTGTTTTTCCTATAAAGAGAAGGTTGGTAAGTTTTTGGGGACGAAACCGTGTAATATTATTTAGAAATTTACAAGGTTTAGAAAAGTGTGACTACATCCTCAGAAGGGATTTCAAAGGAAATTATGCTATAAAATTTATCATATCCAGGAATAACCTCGTCATTGAGGCCATCTAAAACGAGTATGCATTGCTTGAAAAATATTTTTGTTGGGTGCTCCGCATTGCATCTATGATTCATTGATTTTGGAGCTATCAAGTCTATAGATATTTGGAAATATACAAGGTTTGAAAAAGTGTGACTACATCCTCAGAAGGGTTTCAAAGGAAATTATGCTATAAAACTTATTTGTTCCGGGAACCCATGGATAAAAGTTTCAGTACCCTTTGGAAAAAACAAAAAACTGGCGTTTCATATTATCCTTGAGTCCACTATTGTTGCTGTCGTTTTTTAAGTCTTGGTACAATCTTTAAGTGCCAAGGCAAAATGGTACAAGTTATTCCAAATCTGAAAGCTGAAATTTTTTTTAGCTTTATAGTCTTGTATGTAATCAAATCCTACATGTGCTAAAATTTATCCTGAACTATGTTATTTCTCCTTAAAGGTTGAATATCTATATCTAACCTAAAGCAGTTTTAAAATTGACAGCAACTGTTGAGTTTGATAGGTATTATAAAGAGCTGAAAATTATCCCCCACAAAAAGAACGTTCATATTGCCATGTTATTACATATGGTCTTACAAAATAAAATCTATCATCTTGTCAAATCAAATCTAGTCAAAACCAACGCCTCAAAAGTGTGGGTTCTTTTATTCAGTGAATGCAGTTCTCTATCGAACTGATGAACTCGTTTTTTCATTTTTGATTGGCACGATTTTTTATTAAGCTATAAAACTCCATTTTAAGAGATGGAGTCCCTAATGTTTATCTGGAAAATGGAATTGAACATAATGTACCACTGGCTCCATCTTTGGTGGCCTCTAAGTATGAACCAGGAATGGTTTTGGAGAAACAGACAGGTGCTTTTGTTGTCTTGAATTTATAAAATCAGTCACATATGCGAACAGAAGTAGTAAGTTCTTTTCTTTGCTTGCCTGAAGTTTAAAATATAAGAAAAAAAGCATGTTTTAAAAAAGATAACAAGGAACCTAGAATCAAACAGTTCGTGGTAACGAACTGTAGTAAATAGCGACCCGGCTCAATAGTAACCGAAACTCTAAAAAATGGAATTTTGATACCAACAGTTACATCAAAAGAATCGCATTTTAATGCTGAGTTTAAATATATAAGTTTCATCAAGATCAGTTATACGCATTAAAATTTACGAGCCGGAGAAAATTTGCCTCATTTCAGAAAATAGGGGGAAACACCCCCTAAATGTCATACAGTCTTAACAAAAATCATACAATCAGATTCAGCGTATCAGAGAACCATATTGTAGAAGTTTCAAGCTCCTATCTACAAAAATGTGGAATTTCACATTTTTTGCCAGAAGACAAATCACGGATGCGTGTTTATTTGTTTTTTTTTGTGTTTTTTTTTCTTAGGGGTGATCGTATTGACCCCGTCGTCCTAGAATGTCTCTGGTGTGTTTATTCTAACGGATATTTTGAGATGTAAAGCTTCAATCAACTAACAATTTGTAAAAATTTTTGTTCAAAAAAAGTTCTCATCATTTTCAAGAATTAAAATAGTAAAAATAATACGCGGACCCGACCGGACTAGGCCTACAAGTTGTCTCTAAAAAAGTCCTAAGTATTCCTAAAAATCAAGTTCTATTTAGGTTCCAAAATGATTCAGACGTATTTCCCAGATTGATTCTAAGGAGGGGTGCCGCCATTAAACAAATCAGTAATCTTGTCTGGCAATAGTACAATATTGTAAATTCTTACATCATCAATCAGTGTTCCGTCTTGCACTTTTCTTATTCCATCAGATGCACGTCCACCTATTCCTATGTCACCAATTGGAGCCGCTAGAGGATTTGAAACTGCATTCTTAGAGCCAATAAATTGGCCATCAACGTACATCTTGTAAATTGCAGCATCTACATCAAAGGTTGTAGCAATATGGAACCAGGTATTTGGTGTGTAGGTGTATCTGACCCTATCTGCTTCCTGACTGGTTCTAACATTCCACCAAATTTCATTAGATGCATTAGCATGAGGTTCAATGTATAAAGAAAGATTGGATTGACTCTCAATTACAGCTTGCCAATCAGTATTATTGGAAGTGGTTGGAGGAAGATACAACCAAGCAGACATTGTTACTGCATCAGTTATTCCTAATTCCGTAGAATTTGTATTAGTATCAATTAGTGTGGTTCCATCAAATGAGAATGCATTGTTGATTGGACCTGTAACGTATGACGATGTACCTGTTATTGTACCATCATTACCAAACGTATCTTGTGTGGTATCATCTAGAGTGTAATGTGCAACAAGAGTGTTGGAATTAGATAAATCAATAATCTCTTGTTGAGTCAAAACTTTGTTGTAGATTTGTACATCATCAACTAATCCATCCAAATAATTGCCACCCCAGTGTCTGAAATGTCCAATGTGAAGATCATTGGTGTTATGTTGTATTGCACCACTGCCAGTAGATGTTAGTGTTGCAGCAGTATCTTGTATGCCATCCACATATACACTAGAAGTGCTAGTGACTGGATCATATGTTAGAACGTAATGATGCCATGTGTCATCACCTGCAGGATTACTGCTAAGAGTTAGTGTTTGTGTTCCACCTGCAGTCTCTACAGTCCATTGAGGATTGCTAAATTGGGATAGAACAAAGATGTATCCTTTGGTAGGGAATAAATCAGATTTGTCAATTACTGTTTGTGCAACATCAGCAGTGTCATGATTGGCTTTCAACCAGAATGCAATGCTGATGTCATCAGGTTTTAGAGAATCATCATCAGATACTGTGATGTATGATGAGCCATCAAAGGAGAATGCATTGTTGATTGGACCAATGTCATAGGATTCAGTGCCAATTACAGTACCGTTGTTGGTACCAAACGTATCTTGTGTGGTATCATCTAGAGTGTAATGTGCAACAAGAGTGTTGGAATTAGCAAGGTCGGAGATTTCTTGTGATGTTAGTTCTTTGTTGTAAATCCTAACATCATCTACAATAGAATCTTCATTTCTCGAGAAATCAACGGCTGGTAAAGGCCTTGCTTACTCGGAGAATAGTGGGAATCCTGCCAGGGCGCACTATACGTTATCTACAGCAGCTATTGAAGAGCAGAAGCTGCACAGGCCTTTACTCCTGCAGTTTCTTTGCACAGAGCTCTAAGCGGTATCTTCATGATTTAAAGTATCCGGTGCTGATTCGTCAGATTCTGTACGAAGCTAAAACAAAGGGAAACATAGGTAAAGGGTGAATTAAGCGTTGGAGAGGCGTCACATGGAAAGTAGGGGTACGCGAGTGTAGTGCTCTACCGGCTGGAAGAGAACAAATGATCTGACTATATACCGTAAATACAGTCTTTGAAAGGACACTGAAGAAATATAAAATATGTCACCACTGGGAATTGAACCCGTGAAAAACGCTATCGCGGCGTGTGCTCTACATACTCTAACATACATACGTTAACATACTCTATTCCTCTAGTCGCAACATTAGCTCCCGATCGTCTTCATCTAGTTTAGCGCAATGGGGGACCAGCTTATCTGCGCCATGTGACTTGACCACGGAAGGGCAGACATCTGACCCGTCTATCTGTCCAAACTTCATTGAAAGTTAGAAAGTATCATGGAAAAGAGAGGATCTGAAACGCCACTATTTGAAACGACCTAGACAAACCTAGACAAATATGTCACTACCGGAGCTCGAATCCGTCACCCACGCTATCATGGGGTGCGCTCTGTGTATTTTCAAATATCAAAATTTCAACTCCTCTCTTGTTGATGATACAGTAAATACAATGGGGACTGTAACAAAAAAGGGAAATAACATATAGTGCGGGTTTGCGCCGTCCACTCTCCTTTTGAAGGGGCTAGGGCAGTGCCCGAATATATGAGGCTCCTGTTGGAACACAGTGCACTCAAAGATCGAATACCCTACAAGACTTCACAAATGGCCAAGTGAAACGCACCCCCTGGTATCGAAAGCTAGAGACGTTTTCAATTATCCTTGGCGACTCACTGACAGAGAAAACGACATCTACAATGTATGATAGTTGCGAATTTCATAAACATATCGAAACATGCGCAAAAATTAGTACTGGAAATATTCCGACTGGTAAGCACATTTTGACTGCCTGTGAAATTGTATCACAGTGCCTTAATCCGTATTCAATTTGTTGCGCAAATATAAACAAACAAATGAAACTTTTTGCTTTAAGGTTAGGGTGTTAACAAACATGGTTCCATTATACTTTTTCAAATAACAATAAAATAAAAATGACCAGATTTTATGTCCGCAAACTGGCTTATACAGCTTAGTATGACCATGAGTTTTCAAGGAAGATTATAATGGCTTTAGATGCCCTGATTGCAAAAGATCGGTAATTCCTGGTTTCTAGACTTCCTTAGATAACTTGAACGGGTACCAAAGCACAACTAAACACTAAACGATCTATCTTACAAAAGTAGAAGTCATCCAAAACATGTCACTGGTCACTTTAAATCGCTTCCAGAAATCTTCTCAAGGATTGTAATTGCATCGCTTATTTCTGATACAGCACCTTCCAACGATAAAGCCAGCGTTGTCAATCAGTGCATAGAAAACAGCAAAAACGAGATCAAAATGGAGGACGACAGAATCGAAGAGTTGATCATGACTGTGGAAAAAAATCAAGTTCATTCTGAAAAAAAGTAATAAGAAATTTACAGATTCGGTGTCGAGGTGAAAACAAAAGCTCACTAGGGCGATGCAATCCAGCAATAACGTCACCGATATTCAAAGAATTTTAATCGTATTATTCGAAGGGATAGAGTTACCCAATTCAAGGACGTCATAAAGATACCATGAACTTAATTATGCCCAAACATGCATGGGCCAGAAAATGACATATATAAGGGGATAGAAAATCCATGCAAGTAGGACAATAAGACTGAGGGAGTCTAAGTTATGCGAACACTGGCTTGGTCGACGCCTTATCTTCGCAAGATTCAAAAACCTGGCCCATCCACAACACTAAAGATTTAAAGAGAATTTCCACTCACATTCAAGAAAGAGAAGACTTTTGGTGAGCTATTGCTGTGCTATGAACTCTGATAGATTAAAAGGACATTGCCCCAATTCTGCACTAGAATTTCAACGTATTATTGTTGTTGTCGTTGAATTTCTCATTTCTCAAATTGTTACACAGTTAGACTTCCTAATCATGGCTGAACTATCAAAAATTACCAATGACCCTATAAATGAAATCAGATGTATCATGGACATGAAAGACGGAACCAACTAGGTTCATTGTCAACACAAATTGGTCTCTTTCGTCACTATTTGTTAACAATCCATTTAACCTTTCGACCACATTGTAGAAGTTTTCGAAATTTATCAAAACAATCATTTGGTTTGAAATTAATCGTAGCAGTGGATCAGACAGTTTCTTTCAAAAATCTAGCCGCATCAAACCATTTTCTACAATCCACAATGGTGTAAGAGGGTGTTTATTTCAAACAGACACACTTGTCATCTAGATGTGGCGGTAACTGCAAATAATTGTACATAAAATAATAATATGCTTTGAAATTTTGTCCGCTTTACCACAGTGGACTATATCAAACTGGGACAAGCACCTCTTGAACACGGAACTGTTTTTAATTTCTTATCGTATTACTATTATTGAAAAATTTAAAATTTTCAAGGAAAACTTGCCTTAAAAAAACAAATATTTTATAACTATTTGTTACAACCAATCAATTTACTTCGTGAATTTCCTGGATTGCTCAGTTAGAGAAGAGTATTACAAAACAACTCCATTAAAACTGTAAAGTTTGCTACGCAAAATCTCATCGTAAGGAACAATTATTATCAATAGGAGATACCATTGAATTTTAAGCTCATGAAATGAAACACCTTCAACAATTATGATGCCTTGCACAATGTATCCTGGAATAATGCGAATGTCCTATTATATTAAAAATATAAAAAACGAAAAAAGTCTCTATGATTGCGGAATCGTAAGTTACAAAGTAGTCAAACTTTACAAGTATTTCTTTTTTCAAAAAGAGAGTCTCTTTCTTGGTACGACATGACTCGCAACAAGAGATTATTTCATACATTATCTGAACCATTAATGGATTTCTAAATTTGGCAAAGGGGGTATGTTTAAGTACTCCTTTGATTTTAGCTTCTTGGTGGCTTGCCTTACATTTACTTTCAATCTACACAAAGTTCCGGCTAGACAATGATAATGCTACGCCAGCACCGCAATACGCTATTAAACCGGAAACGCTTGTTGGGCCATAACGTCCTTGGTTACGTAGTGGCAACGGCATACTTAATACAGTGTTTTCTTAATGCCGCTTCAAAATGTCTACGCTATTAGAGGTATCATGCAAGATGTGTTAAGTATTTTGATAGATTTAATTAATGTATAAGTGTATCGGGTTTAGCCACGTATATTCCCTAATATCCAGTGCCGGTTTTATGTGGGTCCAGACTGTGTAGCAGCACAGGGCTCCGCACCTAAGACGGAAATGAGGGGTCCCGCACAGCTCATTGAAGCAAAAAAGTTTTTGACGTATTTTTTTAAGGATTAAAAAAGGCCCCCAAATCACTTTATGGCTTAGGGTTGGGGTCAAAAGTTAAGTGGCAAAGATGGTAGATCACCCTGACAAGCCTTGCAATCGCGAACGGTATTGGATATGTCATTGTCCAGTCCAGGCCAATACACAATGAGACGAGCTCGAGACTTCGTGCGCTCTTTACTATGATGGCCTTCATGCAGTTTAGTAAGGATTTACAGTCGACGTTGAGATGAAATGAGCAGACGACATCCATAGACAATTAGGCACTGCTAATATCCTTAAGAGACAGTCTCCGTTTTTATTCATTTAAAAAATGGTCAATTTGATTAACAGTTTAGCAGTCAGGTAATTTGTAATTTCATTTGTGGATAAGTTTATTGAGGAAAATAGCTCTTCAGGTTACATAACTACTGCTCGTACAAAACCCTGTAAGTCTTCTCCATCATCAATAATTGTACCACTGGCATAACGACCCATGACTTTGCTACGCCAGTTTTATCACTTGGGGGATTAAATTTGTTAGCATTACTGTTAAAATTGTTTATTACCGTAATCATATCGTGTATTAAAAGGTTTGACATTTTCCTATCATTGACGCTGTCTGTGGCTAAGCATTGCTAATTAAAATATGATAGCAATATTGACAGTTCTACCGTAACCTCATCAATAAAGCTATTACTGTTTCTGTTTTAATCAATAGAACTTAATTTGTACAAAGAGAGTGGTTCTTTAAAACATATATAAATGATACCTGTATCTTAAGGAGAGTTTTGGGGTGCCTTGAAAACACGTTTCAGGGGCAGCTTTATCAAGTCAAAAGGTATTCATTTTCCTTTTATTTTATCTTCAGAAAAGATTTTGCGCTTATGACAATTAAGACATGATATAAAACTCTCTTCCCAGTCTTGCTTCAATGCTTCCTTTGCGCTCTTTGTCGTTACTTGGCAAATAATGGAGGAAGTTCCGCTGCCAGCTCCCCTCTTTTGCATTAAAATGTCCCAGAACCTTTTTTGGCACACCAATGGATTTAATCCTCCTTCCCGGGAGGACTTGGCATTCTAGATGTAGGATATCAGCCTCAGCTCCTGGTTCGCGTCATCGCCACGGCCAGAATCCTGATGCCCAAATCAATGGTACGCCTGAGCGCGGGCCGCACGAATATGACGAAAGAAGCACAAATGCTGTGCTTCATGGCAGGCGCCAATTCCATATTCGCCGGTGATCAACTCCTGACAACACCCAATCCCGGTGAGGAGAACGATCAATCCATGTTTGAGAAAATCGGCGTAACTGCCCTTGAACCGGTCAACGTCTGACCAACCGGCTCAAAAAGGATTGTTGACATTGAACCCCGCCGAAAGCAAAGGATTGCTGGCGCTGGAAAAGCGCATGGCGGGTCAACTCGACCGGCTCAAGAACAAGAACCGTTACCGCAAATTTTCCGGGGCCAAGGGGATTGATCTCTCTTCGAACGATTACTTGGGCCTATCCGACCACCCAGCCATCAGAGATCGCTTGACCGAAGCCTTGAGGCAGGGAATCGCCTTGGGTTCGACGGGTTCCAGACTTCTGCGGGGCCATACGAACTGGCACGAAAAATTGGAACGCCGCCTCACGGCATTCAAGGGTTCGGAAGCCACGCTCATTTTCAATTCTGGCTATGAGGCCAATGTCGGTTTGATCAGCACGCTTTGTCAAGCAGGTGATACTGTTTTTTCAGATGCCCTCATCCACGCGAGTCTCATCGACGGGATCAGGGCAAGCAAGGCCAACCGACGAATCTTTCCCCACAACGATACCGACGCGCTTGCTGATCTTCTGGAACAAGCACCAGATCAAGGTGAGAGGTTCGTGATTGTGGAAAGCTTGTACAGCATGGACGGCGATCTCGCGCCCCTAGAAAAGATTTGCGAACTCACCCAACGGCACGGTGCCCATTTAATTGTTGATGAAGCCCATGCAACCGGCGTTTTTGGCCCCAAGGGTGGCGGACAGTTGGCACAACTGGAATTGAATCACGTACCACTGGCCACGGTGCATACCTGCGGCAAGGCCTGGGCGGGATTCGGTGCATTTATCAGCTGCAGCCAATTACTCAAGAATTACCTCACCAACAACTGTCGCCAACTCATTTTCACCACCGCATTGCCACCTCTTCTTCTTTGCCAATGGGAAGCGGTCTTGGACATCATTCAAGCAGAATCTTGGCGGAGAACACGGGTATTGTCTCTTGCCGAACAGTTCCGCAAATCCATGTCAGGTATCGCGGCAATGGGTCAATCAGAAAGCCAAATTGTGCCCATCATCTTAGGTGAGGATCAACGCGCTGTACAAATGGCCGGTTTTTTGGCGGAACACGGGTTCGATATTCGCGCGATTCGGCCACCAACCGTTCCCCGCGGCAGTGCCCGCTTGCGGATCGCTTTTAATGCCAATCTGCAAGATGAGGAACTCACCAGGCTGATTTCAGCCTGCAAACTCTATTTTCAGGAAGGATCGAATCATGACGCCCATTGAATGGCAACCGGGTCAAAACCTTTTCGTTACGGGAACCGATACCGGTATCGGCAAAACATTGGTCTCGGGTATTTTGACAAAAGTTTGGCAATGTCACTATTGGAAGCCGGTGACATTTTAAAATAACGATGTTTTAGTAGGTGTTTTAATTGCCATTCGTTATAGTATTTGCCTTTCTATAATCTGCCCTGACTTTTCATTACACTGAATGAGAATGGTTAGGAACTCTTCACTACTCCAAATACGTACAACTTGCAATGCACACCAACATAAAGAGGAGTTGTTTTCCCCTACGATGATTTATCTGTAAATTTCTTGAGCAAGGATAATAAGCTTCAGTGGATTGCCATGAAGGTCCAGTACTCTTTGACCTCTGATAAACGGGGGTCGAAATCAATTTTTTGAAAATATTTTTTTAAAGTTGTAAACTAAAACAAAAGATATCAACATAGGGCACATTTTAGCCTCAGAAATCTTTTCATCTCTCAAAAATCGTGTAAGTGAGACACAAAAACGTATTGTGTTACGATAGGGCAAGTGAGCTATCATCTCTGTATTATTGAATCAATAACAGTTAAACTATGAACTTAACCCTTGTTGCAAGTGTACTAATGTCAAGGGTTAACAACAGGATAGATAGTTACTTGATCGGTAGTTACTTTAGCACTCGGAGGAAGCAGAATCGATGGTTGAAAGACCGTGAAGGGCATGCAAATAGATAACATCTCGTCCGTGATTAGTTCTTCTGAGTGTTAAAGTTACGAGTTGTGCCTGTCATACACCACGGTTATACAATTTTTATTTTCCCTCAAAACGTTTTTATCGCCTTTGCTTCCCCTGTATATTGCCACTTTTAGTTGATGGCTTATATCTTACTATGCCACATCGTAAGTGTTTTTATATCGAGATTCGTATCGCAGCAAGGGTATTGTTTGCTTAGTGGTTACCATGTCGAAACTGTCAAGAAATCGTGGACTAATCGAGGGAAGTGGAATCGGTCAGTCGACTAGAGCTGGCGGTCGAGCTCGGTCGCGCGCGATCGAATCGAGGGGTGATCGAGGAAGTGGAAACCGGCCTGCACTCATGATTGTCAATTTTCATTGAACGTCTGTGGACCGCTTTAGTTACGCTTGACAACGACGAAAGGTCTGGCATAACACTTCCTTTCTACGAGAACTGTGAAGGAAAGCTTTAGCGATTCCTCGTCGTTTTCGGTTAAAATTTCTCCGAAACGATTAGTCTCTCCACTCTCTGCAAGCTAAAAGAGTATCTAGCGAATACCGAGAGTGTAGTTGTAGATTTTTGTACAGCAATACGCACATTTCGTTAGTTTTAATGCCTGAAACAACGAGGAAATTTCAATGTCGTTCACGATTTATTGGTCGATGCGTTAACCCTTGCCCATTATAATCTAAAATCTGTAGAGATAACTCGCGGCTCCTTCATAATTCTTTACTGCATTTTTTCTAAGAGGTTTTTCCAAAGGTTTTCTAGCAGATCTCGTTAAATGGAGTAGCTATCATCCGTGTACAGTATTCTGATGGACCTAATAAATCTGGCGCGAAAATTTTTTTGTCTTTCAATGAGTGAGGTCAGAATTCGGTGTGTGTTACGTGTTATGTGTTAGTGTTACAGATCTGTTACAGATCTGTAACACGGCAAAGGGGAGAGGAATATCAGAAAGCACTGTCCCCTTGGACCTTTGTCCCTGAAGGGCTTTTGTTTCCCGAATGGAAACGAACTACCGTATTTCCTCTAATTATAGACCCCCTCTAATTAATGACCCCTTTTTTTGGTGACTTCCATTACTTACAGACCCATTTTTATACCCATATGAAAACAGCAGATATGGATTATGTCTTTTTGGGGCAGTCTCTCCGCGATGAGTCATTCATGTTCTGTGCACTCACTTTACCCGTTGACGGCTCTGATGATGACAAAATACATTGTGTTAAGGGAAATCAACCGTACGAAAAGAGTGTGCAACGCCTCAAGGAGCGAATCGGCACTCTGAATCAAGCCTTTTATTGGAAATCCATTTGTAATCACAGAAACGGAACGCAAAATGTGTAATTCTGAACATTTGCGTGTTGACAATGATTTGGACTCAGACATCGAGGTCTGTTGAATTTCCACTAAATGTATGCAAACGGTTTTTCGTTTGGGCTGCAATTCAGTGATGAAAAGGTATTGGTATAATATGTGAATGTAATAATGAAAAGTATAAATGTACTTTCGTAGTTTTTCTTGAAACTCTACATGCTCGTTCTTTTGAAAACTTTTTTCTAGAATTTAAAGACCCCCTCTAATTATAGACCCCCTCTAATTATAGACCCCCTCTAATTATAGACCCCCTCTAATTATAGACCCCCCTTTTAGTGCCCTCAATTAATTTAAGACGGGTCTATAATTAGAGGAAATACGGTAATTATACTACAGTTTACACTCGATAAGGGATGCTCCTGATAATAGAAACTATCGCTAAGTAAAACTAACTTTCTGCCCTTAAATTTCCCTTCACAATTTGATTTAATTTGCTTTGAATAAGTCAACCCTCATTTGAGTGAATCCTTAGCTAACTGAGATTAGTTGTCCAAGTCGAAATGAGAAATTCAACAGCACAAGTGCATAACTTTGTTATTCGAACGGCATTCGAATGCTACAACAATTTTACCTAAATGAAAATACGTCATCACGTCAGTGTTTCCAGTTCTGCAGTTTTCCGTCCACATTGGGCTGCTTCAAGTGACGATTTGCAGGGATATTTAGATGATCACAGTTTTTTGTTTTTTTGGTCTGGTATCTAATTGTTTATCGACTAAAGTTCGGGCTAAAGCAGAGTATTGAAAATGATACAAAATCGATACAGTAGAGACTGTAAATATTCCGTCCTGTCCAATTCAAAGGCTTGGAGGTTTAAATCGACAAAGTGAAGCACAACAGTAATGTAAATCCTTTCTTGACTGCTTAGATATTGTTTGATTCTGCAAGAGTAACAACACTGAAGATTGCAGCTCATATCAGTATATATATAGTTAGGAAACTGCCGCCACTAATAAATAATTAATGAAAGCAGGGGCATACACTTTAATAAGTTGCTTGCTTGAAGGTTTATTACCACAGTGTGCCTCTTGGGGGCTTGTTTTGAATATCCTGTGAGCGAGATCAGGGTATTTTTCACATCAATACTGTGTCGCCTCATTCAACTGAAAAAGGTGCAAGCAAGGCAGGAACTATCTTCCGTGTATTGACATTGTCTTGGTATAAATTGGGTCCTTAAAACTACACCATTGGTTTGTATCTTATTTCTTCATCCTGTGAACATTGCCAGGGACTGTCTTAAGATAAAACACTATAAAATGACTTTCAACTATCTGTACCATATCTTCGAGATTTTCAACCGTGCCTCGCTGTGCTTTGCTGTAAGAAAAGACCTATAATAGTATAATTAAACTATACAAAGTAGAGATAACCCACTACCACCATGAACTACAGTGACGTCGGTTTCCAATTTTTTTGTAAACAAGGACAACTCAAAGATGTTGTTTGTTTAATCAAAACTATTTCTTAAATCTCCGGGACTTTTAAAATTAAGTCAGTTTTTAATTTGTTCTTTCAAATTGCATAAAATTACTTGTATTGAATGTGGTCTATAAGTTAAAAGGAAAATTTGGGTTCTTTGTCAGCATCAAGGAAATAGTCAGATAATACAGGGTGACGACGTTTATCCCCCTATCAAAATAGTACGTAAATACAAAAAATCTAGGAATTTACAGATCACGTAAAAAATTAACAACAAAATTGATTGTTTCTTCACATGCAAACTTCATTATTAAGATCAGAAAAAAAGTTTTAAAAAAGCCATGAAATACTAGTATCGTAGCTGTTGGGATTAGTGATAACAATTCTTGATTAAAAACTTTCCTCTCGTTAAAAGTAAAACATTAACCAAATAATGCTTGGACTAACTAGCTTGCGACGAGTCATTACTCGATAAATATTTTCTTAAAAATAATAGAGAAATGGTAAATATATCCCCACTGGGATTTTAACCTGTGACCCACAAATCAACAGCGTGTGCTCTACCAACTATGGGAGGTGATCACTACTGTTAACATACTGCCGGTGGACATCACCATCCAGCAATTGGAGACAAGCTTCTCAAGCCATGTGACGTGACCAAGGAATGACTGCCTTGCGGTGCGCCATACTGTTCAAAGCCCGTTGAACTTTGCTAAAGTATCATCGAAGAAGAAAGGGCTCGAGTCTTGTTGGTGAAATTTGTATTTTGCTAGTAGACTACCTCCTCAAAGTGATACAAATCCTTTCTTCTCGGTGATAATCATAATAGTGCATGAAACAGTAAACTCTTTTTACGCGTCTGTTTAGGTCAAATTTTTGCTGTATGTGTTTCTTAACATGCTACCTTGTTGCTCAAGTATGTGTGAAACGGGAAGCACTTTCATTCTCCACTTAGGACTATTTTTGGCTACTTTTAGGGTACGAAAGTAGTTGTTGCCATAGTAAAGTAGACCTTGAATCACTGAGGAAAGCAACTTTCCCCCAATATTCAAGCATAGCAAGCTTCTGCAAAATTTCTTGGTATTCATTGGACATATCGCGTCAGTTGAAGCTGTCGTTATTTAATGACGGTGCAGAGTTTGCTACTATCTAATATCTTTAGGGTGTCTTTATTTTACAATTTGTAGTCTAATTTCGAGTAACGTTTTGCATTTTTGCTAGAAGATCTTCCCACCATCTGCCTTCCCCCCACCATTTCAGGTCCAAATTCGCGGTCCCCCCTAAGCTGAAAATTTTATTCCCCCCAACTTCCTGGTGGGAGGACGCTATCCTACCCTTGCTATGAATACCCCCTACACGCACCAAAAGGTAATTGAGGTTTCAATACTGTATCAGAAGAGTCACTCAAGTACGTATCTGCCTTCTTAGAATTCTTGTAGATTTTTATCAACCCTACTCGAAAATTGTCGTCTCAAGATTCAACTATGTATGGCTTTACTAACTAAATTGAAACAATTGCAATGTCATGTTCCCAAAATGTCAAGAATATCCCGTTAAGCTTTCTAACCTACTTTTTTAACAGCCAGTGGTGGCTTCGTCTGCCATTTTATTATTGCTGCTACGCGCAATCACACTGTTCTTTGCAAGGATATCACGGGCAACAGCAACAACAATAGTTAGCTTCCTTGTCCTTGATGACGTAGATTTTGTACCTTATGACGTCAAAAATTGACTCGTTCTTGTAGAACTTCGTTAAAGAGTGACGCATATGACTTACAGGTTCGTGTACGGCGAAATCCAAAGTAGCTGTTCGATTCCTTGAGACAAAAGGAACAAAGTATCAAAAAGTTTCTGAGCACTGAAGGTACACTTTAAAGTAATTTGTTACAACAGAAGAGTTGCCTTCTTTCTGAATCTGATATTCTTCTGATGTGTCTATCTTCAATGTAAAGGACTGGTTGCCTATCGGTAATAAGCTTCTTGTAACTAACACAGGCCGGTTGGAAACATTATCACAACTGGATCTACGCACTTGGAGAAATCGTTTGTTTAAATTCATTGTTGTTTACTGTACTCTCATCATCGCCATCGGGTAAGTGTCACTACTTTACTTTGTTTGTCAGTTATAATTTTTATTTTTGAAGGATTCCATTACTATAATTCTTTATTTTATTCTTACCGGACTGTACTTCTCACATGTTACGTTCGTTCGTCGCTGTGATTGCCGATTTTTAGGAAGAGTTGAGCTTATGAACCAATTTTAGTTAATAAGTTTCTCTTATTATCTCTTATTATTTCTTTGTACTTTTGAATACGGTACACCATCCGATGCCCATATTATTCTGTATTAACACTTAGGTATAAAGTAAAGTTACTGATGTTATATTTGTATCAATTAGTGGTATTTGCTTTTCCTTTTAGGTTACCGCAACTTCTTTTGTGATTTGTGTATGTTCCTGAGGTCTGGCTGATTGTATCCACTCGGAATTGATGTACTAGTCACCCCACAAAGGGGGAATATGTCTGTTATTGTAAAGTACAACAAGCTTGCGATTGAACAGAAGACAACTAGGAAGGAGCTGCAATTGGCAAGGGCAACAGTTTACCCTCAGGCTGCACCCCGGCTGCACCCCAGGCTGCACCCCGGTGGAAAAGATCCATACAGACCCTTCCTTCTGTTATCAGGGAGCTCAAGATTCAGACTTATTATCTCAAAATGAATCGAAGTAGAATTTCTTTCTCGGAAAAACCTTTTAGTTTTGAAAAGAACACCACATTCAGTCTCCTAGCTTCTTAAGGCGGGTGTGGGGGGGGGGGGGGACAAGGGGGTCTCTGGGCCCCCTTAAAGGAATGTGTAGTTAGATCTCGCCCAACATTAATAGTGCCAACGACAGATTACGTCATCATCATCACCATGATTATCGTTGTTATCATCATCATCATGATTCTCATTATCATCATCATCATCATCATGATTATCGTTATCATCATCATCATCATGATTATCGTTATCATCATCATCATCATCATCATCATCATCATCACCATCACCATTCATGCCGATGCTGGCGTGTGGCCTTCGCAATTTCCTCAACTCAGATTACATTCAAATCTATAGGTTACATTCATATGTACATGAGACAATTATATCGACGTGAAATAACAGTTTTTCGTTCACATTTTGTGAGTAAATACATAAATTGAGCACCCTTGTATCTTGAAGCGCCCTAGTTCAGTACTAGAATAAATGTGTGTTCTATATGCAATTTCCAGTGCCGTATACGTTTTCCGGGTTACTATTTTGGCAAGCTATATGTTTTGGAGAACTCGCAAAATGTCAATCAAAGCTCCAGACACATACGACTTAGTATCGCTAAATAACATAAGCCGGCATCAAAGACGAGATCAAATTTTAAATACAGTTTATTAAAGCATATTAGTTCAGCGTTTCATTGACGTTACAACGAGAAGACTCTGACTCATACATTATTTGAGCTACTAAACATTCAGAAAAGTTATATCAAAATATTAAAATCTGTATTGACATTGTTTTGCGAGGACAAAATTGTACAATTCCTGTATTTGCTTTAACAAATTATGGTATTGGGTCTTGTTTTGCTATACTTTTGAGATCAGGGACCTACAAAAGAAGAGAAAAAGTATCGTGAGAATCGATATCGTAACAAAGCTCCTAGTTTCTACGCATTTTTGACATTGCCGCCTTATCTGTCTTTGAATTAATCAGACTTTTCACGGGACTTGTTAGTGCGACTTATTTTAAAGTTCCTGTGTTTGCCAATCTCAAAATCAGCATCATTAATACTGTGCACGTGAAGCTTGGCTTTGGATCTAACAATCTTGTTATGTCGATTAGTAAATACTCCCGCAAAACGTGTGCTCCTTCGCCATTTACTTACTTTTTTAAAAGCGAGCCCGAAGAAATTTTGCTGCTTTAATGAAAATCGCGTATTTTCTTGTGGTAGGTACACCAGGCTTTCCGTGATTGGTTAAACGTTACAAGTGTACATCGTGCCTTCAGTCCCATAAATTCTTAAAACCTCTTTATGAATGAAAATGTCATTCATTTGTTAATGATACTGCGCATGGCAACCAATGAACTCGATGACCGGGTGACTTTTAAGAAAAATTTTATGTTACCATAGATATTTTTCATTACGCATACAAGTGTAATTCCGGTAATCGGCAGAGGTGTCGCGGTTTATGCGAATAGATGGTTGTTTGAGTTGCAGTCTCTCAATCAAAGACCCCTGATGAGCAGTGGGCCCGACATTGAAACTACCCTAAATAAACAGAAAAACTACATCAAACACTTCATATTCAGCTATTAGAAAAAACTTAGTTTCAACCGTAATGATTAAAGAAAGGGAAATAGAATAGGCAAAAGATTAATTGTCGTAAGAACAACATATACAGGAAGCAGCATAGAAGAAGTGTAACAAAACAGATTTTCATACATTACGAAACTTACCGAAAACGTACTCTGCAAATACTTTGGCTCTAAAAAGCAACTAACATAACTATTAATTAATGCATAAATATTATTATAGATATTAGATAAATAAATGTTATCAATGTTCTTAGATTACAGCAACATTCCTGCTGTTTTCTTCTGGCGTGGTAAATGGGACAGGAAGATTAGGTATACAAATTGGTTTTGGTAAAGAATGTGTTAATAGCATCCCATAATTAATTACATAATTAGAAACGGTAATGGAGACTTCCAGTCCTTTTTGCTGCTGTTAAAAATACGCAACGAAACCCTAGTAGCTACAGCTACAGTTCTAAAATTAGTCCATGACTGTCAATATTTCTTAGATATTAAATGGAATCAAAGGCGTCCTATATGGTATATCTTAAAAATGAAACTTATAGCTTAATTATTCTAAATTCACTGTTTAGGCACCAAGTAATGTTAACCTCTGCATATGATATTTACTTTTTAAATATTCCCTGGGCTTTAGCAAAATATGTTATAAAAACACACCAAAAGTTGCGTTTCATTTATTGCACTGTTTTTTCCACCAAAAAATACCGCTATATCCTGTCAAGGAGTAGGAAAGGTGAGTTTGAAATGCACTTTTTTTTAGATAAGAAACTACCCCAGCTTCCAATCCTCGAAGTTTCTTAAAATCTTGACCTTTTGAGCCCTCAGAGTGTCAATTAGTCACACTGCTGTTAGTAAATTCACATTTCATTTAGGGTACCTTTTGTTCCAGGTAAGGCTATTCATGAAACAACTTGTATCAAACTGTCTAAACCGCTTTCGGAGATTTTTTAGGTTTCTTAAAGCAGCCCGATCCAGCCCTCAAGTTTCTTAAATTGTGGGGGGATTGTGCCCTGGTTTCTTAGAAACTGGTTTCTTATAAAAAAGAAATAAGTGTAGTGTGAACAGGGAAAACTGCACACAAGTTTTAAGTATTCTAAACAATCCAGTATGCAACTTTTTTTCTCAGATAATATTTTTTCTTTCAATAATACTCTTATATTCTTTCCATCCCTTTTTAGTTAAACTTTAAAGTTACAATACAGAGAATCGGTTACGTCACTTTTTCTTTGTGTCTTCTTTGCCTCGATATTCAAAATTTCATCCATCTGTAAAAAGTGTCCTTACGTGATGAAAAAAGAAACGAGGCAGAAAAGGAAGAAGGCAAAAAGCATAGAACAAGGAGAAAGGAGGAAAGGAGGAAAGGAGGAAAGGAGGAAAGGAGGAAAGAAGGAAAGGAGGGGAAAAGAGGAAAGTGGAAAAGGAGGAAAGGAGGAAAGGAGGAAAGGAGGAAAGGAGGAAAGAAGGAAAGGAGGAAAGGAGGAAAGGAGGAAAGGAGGAAAGGAGGAAAGGAGGAAAGGATATGACACACTATTTAAAGGGGCGTTATTGGCCCGTAGGGTAGGAATGGTAGCAGAGGGTCTTTAGATTTGGCATCACGAAGCGAACATAAGTCGATCGTTTGGAGCTTGGATGCAGCAATGCTGCGGGTGATGTTTTGAGACTTATAGGGACATGGCCATAAAGGGACTTACTGTATAGAGGGAATTTTTAAAGTTTTATCAAAATATATTAAAGAACATTAACGTATAGTATTTTATTCCAGCTTTGAAAACGTATTAGTTATTAGTAGGATCAGTCTTACAGACATAACTTTGTGTCTTAATTCCGATCAAAACATGTTGAAACTGTGAAACTGTTGAACTGTCGAAATACTTGGTCTGGTCATCTTCAAAACATTCTTCTAGGAAAGTGATACCCAGGACAGTAACTGGCACTAAAAAATTACAGCAAAGAAGTGCCCTGTTATGCTGCTGCATAGTTCTGCTGCATAGTTCTGCTGCATAGTTTGTTTCTGAGCCCAAATTTATTCCGGAATTATCAATCCTGTGTCCATAACCATAGCCTAACATTAAGTGTTACGATCTGGGCTCTTTATAGGCTATGCCAAGTTTTCTGTAATGTTGTGTTACAAATGGAAGTGGGTCTTACGGGGGGGACGGGGGGGTATTTGAAGGCAAAAGGCTGTCTTTGTATGATCATTTTTAGAATTGCTGCTTCATAAGGACTTGTGGGTTGGAGCTAATTTAATTATTATGTTATGACCACCTATTTGAGTATTTAGCTGTTTCAAATTAACTCTGTGTGTATGTTGATCGCAGCCGTATCAGGTGTTGAAATGTAATCAAGAAAATTATTAACAGTATCTCGGCAAGATCCCTAGAATGTTGTCGTGCGTTGTTCCCAATGACTTGAAATTGGATATGTTCGTGGACTATTTAAAGACTCACTACAAATACTTTTGACGATTTCTTAGCCCACATTCCTCTTATCGATACAACTCTGATCGACTCGCAAAGTCAATTACAACAAGCTGATAAGATGCTGATTGGGAGTTGATAACACTACATTCATCCATTGGCAAAATCAGGAGTTCAAAGGACACTTTCTTTATCCAATTGTTCTTCAGCGCTTTAGTTCACTTGCATCCTTTGCGACCATGACTGGTGAACCAAATAACCTATAGCCAGGCCCCAGTTCTTAGATTTGATTTTATTACGAGTCAAAGATGATATATATTGCCGTAGTTAAGTTAATGAAAACAAATGGAACACTTCTCAGTCCCCATGATAGTGATGTAGTGGTAGGACATCAGAGTTGCCTCGACGATGCCTGTATTCGATTCCTCGTTGTATAGCGTCTTCACAAGCTAGATTCTCTGCTGCAGCTATCATCATATCATCACGCTATAGCACATGGATTTGTATTGCCATCAACGTAAAGCGTGGTCTGTAGGTATAAGAAGAAAAAGAAGAGGAGTGCCTCTTTTCCACGCGGCCAAATCGCACAAAGTCTAAATCAGGCCACAAGTCATGACAAAGCTTCTATGCCAGGAAAGGCATTCAATGCGTGTTAGACCTTGTCAAAATTGGTCATATTCACTCTCCTATGTAAATTGTGTGGTATACAATAGCCAAGTTCTTACCTAGAATAAAACAATAATGTAACCTTTATCTTTTCCCAAAGCAGTAGATTTTATCTCTGCAAAAGTAAGTTGTTGCCCTCGGCATCAATATTTTTCGCAAAGTATAGATGGTGCGCACTAGTCAAGGCAATGTTTGATATTACGAAGGTCCATTTAGGTCATAAAGACGGCTCTGCTTCAAATATTTCGTACATAACATATCATAAACTTATCTGTTTTCAGGTGTTGGAATAATCATTTTCCCCATATTTTGCTTGCATTACATTATTTCATTGTTAATGTTTTCCTCTTTTCCGCTTTAATTAATTTTTCCAAATCATTTTCACCCTCGAACTTCTTTTACTTTGGCACTGTTGTTATCTGGATTTAAATGCAAATTCTGGAAAACGCTGAAAGAGATCAAGATCAATGTTATTAAGTTATTTTGTTTAGATCAATTTGCAGTGGAACAATTGGCGGTACCAGTGACCGCTACAGGGCCGTGGCAACAAGAACCTACCCCCTCCGACTACTCTACATGTTTGCGCTTTCTATTCACTTCTTCATTGGCTACCCTTTTGGTCATGCGTTAGGTTGTTTTCTCGCTCTTAGGGACACTTCCTTTTTCCGCCCTCTCCACTCGGAAGATTTTTATGGCGCTCTTTGTGGCGCTGGGTCGCGGTTTCAAATCGTGTCTTCTTTTCTCTGCATTGGTAGTCTTTAAGTTTTATTTTTATTTTCCCGGCTTTTTAAGAGATTTAATTTGCCTAAACTTTACGCCAGACGCTAGTCATACCAATTGTGTAGTGTAGCAAGTGAAGATTTTACAAAGAGTTTATAGAATAGGATATGACTCTAACACGTCTGAGTATAGCAGCATCACATCAAATACCTTTTGCCATAGCACTGCCTTTCATTGCTTTTAGATACTATGCAGCATCAGACTTAAATTAGAATATACTGCTTTGAGAGTTTCCTTTCTATTTAAGGTTTGTCTACGTGGTCTAAAGGGACAAAAGGGGGAAAAGGGTGAGCAAGGACGTTCACTGGAAATCCCAAGTATCATTTCTGAGAGGAAAACAGTAACAACAACAGAGGGGAAAACTGCGAGGATTGTATGCCGCGCTAAAGGGTATCCTCCCCCAGACATCAGTTGGATTCCGTCCGGACGTGCCAATATAACACAAATAAGATATGGATCAGTTGTGGAATCACATGCTGTAATAGCAAATGTTTCGTATGATGACACGGGTGTATACAAGTGTAAGGCAAAATCAATGCTGGGTGACGACGAGGTAGTTTTCACTTTGCAAGTGCAAGGTATGCCATTTAACTTTTAACTATAACAAAGTAGAATTCATCATCACAGTTCAAGTGTCACGCTTCACTTTTGTAAAAAATATGAAGTGACGCTTGTTTGCGGTACAGACTAAGAGAAAATACTTTCGGTTTTGAAAAATAAGATAGAACCTGACTTAGTTACCACTATACTTAAATTAACGCAAATCAAATTAACGCGATTTCCCAAAGACACATTAAATTAAGAATTAAATCAACGCGGTTCAGTCAAACTAGGATACATGATGAATTTAATGAATACAGAAATAAAACAAGTTTAAATACATTCCTATTGTTCTCTACCCAGAACCTATATAACGGCCTGGAAATTTACTTGACTTCTAATTAACGAGTACTTTATCAACGCGAGTTTTAAAAAAACCCTGTTAATTAAGTGCCGCGATAATTTCCTGGAATAAGGTAGTTAAGCTTATAAAGAGACAGCTACCTAATTAAGCGTCATGAAAGTAACAGGTAGGCAAATATTAGTCTCCTTATTTCAATTAATAAGCTAGAGACCTGCTTCACGGAATGAAACACTCAAAGAACCTTCAGTATAGTGTTAGAGCATATCTATGGAATGAATTGTTTACAAACAACATATGAGTTAAATGAGAGATGTGACTGAAAACGTCTAAGTATAGGATAAGTTAAAATATGAACCAGTTTCGGAAGGCATATCCAAAACCCGAGTTTGCTACCAAAACATCAAGATTAACAATTTACGGATAAAAGTTAACTAGCATCAGCCGATAGTTAGGATAGACAGTAAGGATATATACAAGTTAGGAACAACAAACGAACAGCAGGCAGTCACAATTCAGAGTTTTCAAAAATAGTGCTCTTAAATAATTGTCCTCTGCACAATTTTATGAAACTCTATATAAAGATTCTGTTTGTTGATGCTGCAAGAGTTGTAGTTTCGTTCTCACAATCACGAAAGATTCTCCTGGCCTTGTTCTGTCAACCTGGTCTTGGAATGGAAGGCATTGGCAATACATAGCAAAATAACTGGCATTATATATAACAGAAAGTCGTTCCTGGGTCGGAAACATAGCCGACTGAATGTTCTCTATGTGGTATTAAACGAGATGGTAAGAAACCCTACGGAAGAAGGAAGGACTTGATACAGCTTATGCATGCTTATAGAGATGCAGCTCGTTTTACTTAGAAAGACATAATCCAAAAAAGGATACAATAAATAATGCAAAGACCTCAAGAGGTTTTTGCAATCGAGTCGTTAGAAGATCTATGAAGCACTTATCAGTGATTGATTGAGAATGAAAAAACCCTTTTGTATATTGTAGAGCAACAAAGAACAAATCAACAAACAGGAATCAATTTCCAAAAAATTATGAAAATCAGTAAACTTCGGGAATATGATTTGTGACTGAGAAAGAATGGACACTACGAACCCGATCTCTGGAAAACAATAGACAGACACATTTTGAAAATGCCAGAAGAAGCGAGTTCACAATACTCCTGAATGAATTTAACATGCCCTTTATAATATGAAGAGTTTTAAGAACCAATTGCTTGTGATTTTAACACTTGTATCTAACAGGTATCAAAGTCACCAGCAAAAGGTGTAATAACGGTGGATGATGCTGCACAATTAATCCTACCCAGTTTTATTTTGTGAGAAAGCTAGTAGATTCTTATATGGCAACGAGGTAGTTCATACTACAAAGTACAAAATGGCAAAGACCCGAATATGCCAAAACTATTAGACATTCTTAACTTGATTTGACCTAATTGACTGAAATTTTCACTAACCTATATACAACTGAAAGAGCGCGTAGGTATGCGGAAAATACCGAAATAAATGTTTCGTAACAACGTACGAAAATAAACAAACGTGCAAGCTGAATAGGCCACCAGTTTAAGTAAGAGGAACCAAGAAATATCACACGCTCAGAATTCTAATTATGTCTATATTGGGCGTATCAAACACGCTCCAATTCCAAAAGACGTCGTACGAGTCCCTTTCACATTTAATTTAAGCCTCCGTCTAATCATAGAACTTCAACCTATGTCAAAGATCCCTGGTCTAATTATAATTTTGAATCAAATTTACACTAAACGTTTCCAGTGTCCATTTTACTGAGATCCCCCTGCGTTTCTTTCGCATAGGCGAAATAAATCTTCTTCCAGCATGCAGATTTTTCGAATGTCCCTCGACAACTATCCCTTCTGAGTTCTGACGTCTACTCGACGTACAAGTCCATCACTATCGGGATAGGTATTCTCGATAATACCTTTTAGCCATTTTTCACGTGGTAACAATTTATCAACGATGAGAATAAGATCTCCAAAATTGAAATTTTCCCTTTTCTGGAGCCGTTTCTAACGCTGTTGAAGCGTAGGTATTCAGATATCCATCTTTTGCCAAATAAATTGGATAGCCAATGAACATATTTCCACCGACCTCTAAATTTCTCGTCATCATGAAACTCTCTGGGTGCACTTGAAGACAAAAGAAGAGCATTGCAAACAACATGTTTTTAGTAGCAGGAAAGCGGTGCCAAGTTAGGTGGAGCCTCAACTCTTTGCAAAATACTTTATGCAAGCCCTGCCCTTGTGTGTTAGTGTATTTTCCCTGTTGCATACATAGCTGCCTTAACCACGGCACGTGCCTGTAAGCCATTAAAAAATGTTATAAAACTTGGTAGTGGCACAGTCCTTGATCGCATGCTTTTTTATGATCGAAAATACTGGGAGTGAGCAGCTATCTGCACTTTTCCCTCATACGTTATAAAGAGATGTTAAAGCCTTTAATACGTGAACAGTGTGGCAAGGGACAAAGCGTTCCGATGATATTTCGTACGCTTCCATTGTTTTATCTCGTTTGTCATCCTTAAGAAATGCTATTGTTTTGTCGCAAATCTCGTGCGTTTTCGTTGGAGGCTAATCGAATTCTGGGAGGCGAGTATGATAAATTCCTATGAGCATGTCAGAGCCAAAACAACCCAACGTCGCTTTGCAATTGACCTCGTAGGAGAACCATGCTGAGATTGTTGGCTGCATGCAGATAAGAGTCCGATAATCTTCTGGTTCTCCCACCGTCACAAAAACCCAGCTAACGACTAAATGTGTGTACCTATGCTTTTGGCTCAAACCCGGCGGTAGGCGTACCCTCTGAGGTAAGAAGGGATCAAAGCAGGCGTATATGGTATTGGATACGGTATAAATGTGATGCTGTATAAATTCCGATACTTCATTGCCAATAATAAGGAGATGCATGTCACCACCGGTTTACATAATCTTTTAGACTCACATACACTGAAATGTAATTTTGCATTCTTATGCTCCAGCATGCTCCAGGTGGTGAAATACTATATTGGTATTTAATGAAAAGTATTTGATTTGGTGGCAAAAAAGCCTTATTTGATAATCCTTTTTGGTAGTACTTAAACATACTGAAACGTTGAAACTAGGACATATTTCTTAAAACTATAGTACACTTCATTTACATATCATGTTAATATCATAGGAGGTATCAGGTCAGTCATGCTGTAGGTTTTTGAAAGATTAATTTAACCTAAAAGTATACTTGGTAAAGGAATCCTTTCACAATGTTGAGCATGTACTTGCCATAACGTAACCAAGGCCGTTCTATCTTGAGGTTTAGTCGCGCATGCGCGCACTTCAATTCAATATCATGATACCATGATGCAGAGAAGAGTGAAAGCAGAGTCTTTCATCATCATCATCATTATCATCATCATCATCATCACCATCATCATCATCATCATTATCATCATTGTCATCATCTTTATCATTATCATTATCATCATCAGGGCTACAATACGTCTTATCTAAAGTAATTGCATTTATTTCTATATTTAGGGGATTATTGGGTCTGGATTTGCCTTGCAAGTTGTGGAAGACCGCAAAAGAGAAAGAGTCACTATGAGAAGAAGACCAGCAGCAGAACTAATTCAGGTGAGTTTGGAGACAAGATCTTATGCTGTGTTAGTTATATCAAAGCCGATGGAGGAAAGACCCTGGTTATATTCATGTAAAGCGTTTCGGGTTGTTACAAAATCTGCATTTTGTTCACTACTTGTCGTTTTGTAGATATAACAATAGCGACTTTGTAATTTGAGAATATTTAATTTAATCTTTATTTGATCATTATCATCATCATCATCATCATCATAATTATCATAATCATTATCATTATCATCTTTTTCATTATCATTATCATCATAACCATCATTATTATCGTGATCATCAGTATTTTCATGAGGGTCGTATGTAATATTGCGTTAGATGAATCTCTTAGTTGATTCAAAAAGGTTGATTTTCTTTTGTACTAACCGATGCCTTTTATAACTTTCATAGTTTAAAGTTTAGAGAGTGTGTATTCTGGAAGAGGAATTGTCAAATTTGTTAAATTGTCACTCACCTCTTCCTTTTCAGGTTGAAGGAGACGATTTAGCCTGTGTGCAGGCTATCTTCAGCTGAGATAGTCTGCACGCAGGCTAGAGACGATTGTAATTCTCATGGTTGGCGTTCTAAGATTTTCTTCAAATAGATTTTCTTTTGTACTAACCGATGCCTTTTATAACTTTCATAGTTTAAAAAAGTTACTTCTTAAAGATAGACATAATGGCGCTCAAAACAATTAAGTTTTTCTCCTCGCAAATAAAGTATTAAGCACTTCGTGAACACGTACATATTGCTCCCTTCACAACAGTGGAACGGCACTGTAATAACCGTGTTGTCCAACGAGCAATACGACAAGGTACACGACCTATACCCTTAGCACTGAGAAGTGTAGTATTAAAACAACTTTTCTGTTGGTGTCGTAAGTCTAACATGTTAAAGGGTCATATGTAATCATTAACCTTAGATTTCAGAACTCCTCACTTGCTTTTTCAGATGCATATACAAGTATACAACAATAGATAGAATAAAGAACGAAGGGTGCAACTAAAAAAGTTGTCTGATGGTTGGAAACACGAATATAGGTAAAAACATCGTCCTTCTTATTTTGATCATAACTCTCTTTATTCAATCTTTTATTGAGCACTCTGATAACGAGAACTTGGAACGTGCGGACTTGCATTGTATTAGAATCTTGGAACGTTCGATCGTTCGAACTTGCATTGTATCAGAATCTTGGAACGTTCTATAACTTTGCTAAAATGTAAAAATATAAAAGTTAGCTGAAGTTTAATGGAGTTAAATCTTCCTTTATTCATATACCGTCTACAGATTGAGTATATAATTGGCAATACATCTGCATGGGTGGTCTAACTAAGGTAGAACAACAGCGTAATAAACACTGATTTCGTTATGGTAAAACTTGCTAATTTCCCCCCAATAAACTTGTATCGTTCAATTCCCAGAGCAATAGTTTTCAAACAGACAATTCGTCAATTAAACTGATAATTTTCAAATCATTGTCAAGTTCCCTTTTGTCAGAAACTACGTTATTAACCCCCCATTTTTTTTTAGCATACTGTCTTGCCCGTTATTGGGCCTGATATTTACATCTTTTTCCATTCTCTTCGTAACATATTCATAATAACAAATTTTGTTTTCCTCTTTCATTAAATTTTTTAAAAACTTTTCTGTAAATTTACAGTTAATAAGCTTTACAAGACATAAAATTCTCACTATTTTTGCCCGACGTAACAGGGACAGTGAGATCCATAATGGTGGATAACAATAACAACAAGATCGATGGCATCGACGTTAAAAAATAAAGATAATTTCTTAATCAAATGATTCTCTTGCCATTAAGACCATATTTTCCTAATAGCTTTTCAAATTTAGAAGCATTATTGGAGTAAAATCCCAGCGTTGATATTTCGAGCATTAACAATTTGAGCTTTTTAGGGTTCACAAGGTCGTCTCGAAGATTTCTATACTTTTGCTCTTTGTAAGTTTTGGCATTGTGTAGGAGCTCTACAACAGTTCTATTTTTAAAGACTAAACTTTGAAATATTTGTCAACATTGGCTAAGCGACATTGCATAATTGATTTTCTTAATTTCCATTCAAAGGATCTTGCTCTTACACGCCAGGAAAATGAAAGGACTGTAGCTGGACTGAGAAGCATCTCACTTAAGCATTTGTTTTGTTTATGGATAGTCAACTACGGAAGCATATGTGGACTTATATCAAAGAATTCAAGAACGATAGGTAATTTTACATTTTAGTATTATGCACTTGTCTTTAAGCAATTTACTACATTTATGTTAGGTTGAGTTTTCTATTACTTTATTGACGTGATATTGTTGATAGAAACCTGTAAAGAAGAACATTAGGTCCTTGAATCTTCCACTGCAAATAAGTCACATTGTCTGAGGTATATCCAAGGATCCATTTTAAGGTCACTACCGTTGCCATTGCCGACATCTGAAGGTGAAAAAAAGCACAAATATTACAATCGATTTCGAAAAGATACTAGAGAAATAGACAACGTGTCACCACTGGGGCTTTGGAGAGACACACGGGACGGATGGCAGTTCTTCCTTGGTCAAGCCACATGATGGCACAGACAGGCTGTTCTCCAACTGCGCTGTGTTGAATGTCGATGTCCACGGTGGACGATTGGGAGCCAATGTGGCGACTAGAGAAATTTTAACATCAGAGGTCATCTATCTCAGTTGCTTGAGCACACGGCGCCATAGCGTGAGGCACAGGTTTGAGCTTAGGTGATGACATAATTGCTATTTCTCTGGTTTCTTTCTCTAAATTGACAAATCGAATCCTCTCTTTCCGATGAATATCAAAATCGGGAATATACTTGCGTTTATCAATACAGCAATAGATTCAGAGAAAAAGATGTATGGAAAACACGGATCTACTGTCCAAATTCGTACAATTTATACAAGGGTGAACGACCAGAAATCCTTGATAGATGTTTACCATACAACGTGTCTGTTACTTCAAAACTACTTCAGGAAAGCAAATGTTGTGAGCTTAGGGAGATCATATTTTAAGTGTTTGCCCTGAGAGCTCTTAATGTTGAATTTTAAGTCATGAAATGAACACTGGAGAAGTAGAAAAAATGCCACCACCGGGGATCGAACCCGTGACCCACGCTTTCGCGGCGTGTGCTCTACCAACTGAGCTAGGTGACCTCCCATGTTAACATACACTATTTCTTTAGTCGGCACACTAGCTCCCAATCATCCACTGGCGGGCATCGACATCCAGCTCAACGCAATTGGAGACCAGCCTCTCTGCGACATGCGACTTGACCAAGGAAGGACTCCCATGCGTCCCGTCTATCTATCTAAAGCCCATTGAAGTTAGAAAGTGTCATCGAGAAGAGAGAATTTGAAATGTTAGTTACGAAAAGAACGCTAGAGGAATGGAAAATATGCCACCACCGGGGATCGCACGCGTGACATATTTCCTATTTCTCTAGTGCTCTTTTCATAACTAACATTTCAAATCCTATCTTCTCAATGTTGAATTCATTAATAGCGGATCGCTTTGTGTTACAAGCATGTAGTGAAATCTGGCAATTCACTTAATGACTATAACACTGGTCAACAAAAAAATTTTTTGAAATGGTGTCGAGATTCTTAACATCTTTTTACGTCAATTTAGGGGCGCTGAATCTGAAAATGAACCTAGTTTCTCTTAGTTAGCTACCGTTTATGAGGTACAGAAATGTCTCATTTGGGGGCAAAAAGCATATTGATCATATATTTCCCTTACATATGGTATTGACCCATGGCGATATTTTTTAAAGAAGAACAGTAAAGATCTCTGAAATTGTATTTAAATCAACAATAATTGGTCTGGTTATCTAGAAGTAGCACTTTTGCAATAATAATCGGGCCCTAAGTCTTTAAATAACTCGGTTGAATATACCAAGACCAACGAGTATTTTTATCAAATCGTTAAATATATATGAATTAATCCAGGTGACATTGTGATCGTTAACTATGAGTCCCGTTACCTTCGAATGAACCAACATGCTCAATTTTTAATCAGAAAGTAGTTCATGTGAAAGAAATTGTTGGGTGCGCGAAAAGTTAAAAACGGCCGGAAGGATCTAATCCATTTTCGTCACCTAGTAAAGTTGGCAGTGATGGATTTTTTTAACTTTTTTTATTGAAGTTGAGGCGTTGCTTCTATCTCTGAATACTCTCACTGGTTCAAACTATCTCATATCTTTTGTATGTTCCATTCGCATCCTCCGAAGGCCAATCAGCATAAAATCTTTCAGGGCAAATTTATTAATTAATCTTGTGATCTTAAAGTTTGTCTGTTTTTAGTTTTTGTTTTTCTGTTATATCGTGAAAATGTAGTATTGTTACTGAGCAGCCCATCTCTGCCGATCAGGATTAATAGGATCTTAAAATCGTTTGAATTTTGAAATTGTGGAATAGCTAAGTAAGTTTGTGCAGAGGGGCCATTTCTAATCTTTTAATCAAAAATTCAGATCAAAACATCGAGGTATAGACCCTTTTTATGTTTTTAACCATTGCTACGTTATGAAAGAAAACATGAAAATGAAACGCAGAAGGTTTTGCTGTTTTGCCTCCTAAGGATTTTTCATGAAATCATAATGACGGTAACCCTATATCATTACTAACTTGGTATGATGTTATCAGAATTTAAATTCTGGAAATAGTAAAGTGAGACATAAGAATTGGATGGCTAATCTTTCGAATTTTGAAGTCTTTTGAGACTACTGAACGTCTGCTATCCATAGGAAACGTAAATACATTTCCCTGATTACCTTCACCTTAATTCTCGTCTCTGAATTAGAGGGGAGGCTGAAAATATCTCTAAAGTTAAATAATTCAAAGAAAAAGGAGCTTACAAGAAGTTGCAGGGACTTAAGGAGAATAGATTTGCTAACGTTTAAAACTAGAGATGTGGACACTTTGGATCACAGAAGTGCGCTTGCACACCTGCAACATTTCTGAACTTGGACCATGCTTCAGCATAAGATGGTGGAGGTGTTTGTAAAACAGGCATTTCGTTGATCTTTGATGGAAATTATATAATTAGTCATCACAGCTTTAACCTCGTTTTCATGAAACATGTCCGCCTTTACCTCGTTTTTGTATATGATTACCTCTTATACGTCCTTATGTCTTTAGTCCTCTTGCTATGAACATAGATACCTTCAGCTACTCTGAAACCAGCGACTTATCCCTTGTTCAGTTATCTGAATTCTAACGATCCCTGTCAGTATGATACAAAATTATGTAACATTAAAAGTGATTATCCATTATTCTGCCCGTGTTGTAACAGCAACAATTGTAGGAGGGGCAATGATCCCCTTGCCTACAATTAGAGTGCTCATTTTAAAGGGTTCCAACAGTTTAATGAAAATCTACAATTTTACACACTTTTAACATTATATGGGGTTTGTACACATACTTAGATGCAAAGCAATGGATTTTTAAGGAATTACTGTTAAACACACTTTGCTAAGGTTTATATGATAAAGATTTGATTGGGAAACATTTGCCTTGTAATACGACGTCGAGTGCGCCTGTAGACCTAACGAACGAAAAGTATTTTGATAAATGATCTACACTAACCAATTATTTATCGCAAGTTGGATAGAAAACAGGGTAGTAAAGGCATTTACATGACTATAGCCTTCAAGTTAAAGAAATAGTGTGTGGAAAATATGATGATCTATTTATGTATAATGTGCTTTTACTAAGCCTGAACGGGGGAACTACGTGTCAAAACAAGAGGTTTAAACATGCTTACACATTCGTGTGTTCCCATATTTTAAAGACGGGGTGAAGAGGTCTCAATCCTGGTTTTTTTTGTTTAAATAAAATGAGGTTTTTGTAGAATATAAGGACAGATACAACCAGCAATGGTGATCCATGTTCTCCGTTCTGAAGACCATGCAGCAGGCAAATGTTGCCAACGTTTGTCTGAGGTTTTTAATAGGCTATTATTTTCTTCAGGAGGCGGGGAACCGTAAAGTGTGCATTACTATGGGTCAGAAGGCATCTGATTTACTTAATTACCATCGATTGCCAGAAGGTACCAAAGTAACCTAAGGCCAACCTAAGGATTAAGAAGCATTAAAATAACTTAAGTACAATATATTAGAAAGTATCAGCGCATCATACATTCAATGAATCAGAAAGCATAAGCATAATCTAAGTACGACGGATCACAAGGTATCAGAGTAACCTAGGCGCGATAGATTACAAGGCATCAGAATACGACCGATCAAACCGAAAAAAATGATATTTTGAAGGAAAGCAAATTAACAAACTCCCCCACAAATTATAATTTTAACAGTTCCTGGTATTACGTGTTGCAAAGAAAAATCTTCAATGCAGATTAACAACTGTATATATCTACCATGGGAACACACGAATCTTTACAAAACGGAATGTGCCATTACCTCGAGAGGATAAACATAAAGTAATACAAGGTATCAAATAAGTCGAAATGATTGGATCTGGGAGCAGTGAAAGCACGGTCGTACAACCTTTTTTAAGCCTTCAAGGGCGATGTTCCCTTCCTGCTGACGTTGGATTGTTAGGGCTGTAAGCTTACAGGAATCTTAAAACGTGTGTGACTTCTACTTTAACAGTGTTACATTTATTCACTTTACATGTTTCTAAGGTTGGTCGTTCTTTTTGGCCGGGCTTTCTTTATTCCTGCTACAGCTTTCTAGATTCCCTCCTTTAATTTTTATGTTGTATTTCGGCTGCTGATAATAGGGTGTGAAATTCAGCACCATGATTATGGTCAATAAACTTGCATCTGGTCACTACGTTAACAATAGGTAGTTCTACATGCAAAACAGTACATGTGACTTTATTGCGCTCCGTTACTTGTACCAATCCAGTTATTCTCTACCATTATTATCATAAATCTTGTGGAAAAATCATACTCGAAACATCGAGTCAGCTCAATTCCTAGGATGAGCTCGTGTATGATTGATGCTTGTTTTACAAAAGCCTGTACAAAGTAAAGCCTCTCGTCGCGGCTTTGGGTATCTAAATAGTAGTACTCTGAGGAGTGTCAGACGAAAAAAGCTTTTCAGTACAATATGTTTACGCTATTTCATGCAATATTCTTGTTTTGTACCACTAACAAACTATTAGGTACATTATTCTGAAGTAGTGCTCTGAACTGAATAACTATAATATGGTGGTAGTGCTCACAGTCGCATCCAACTTGACACCAGGGTATAAACCACCAAATACCTTCTTCCCTTTTTACGTTTCGCATAACAAAACGTTCATCAAATGTATCTGAAATTGCCAATGAAAGATCCTACTTTAAAATATCTTGAGAATGCTTCCGATTCCGCACATCATTTACAAATGATAGGTAAAAGAATGGAAACTCACACATTTGATTTGATTTGCCGTGATGCTCTTGCCATCTCGATCTGTCGCACCCTCAGAGACGATGATAATGCTTGACAAACGCCCTTTATCACGACTCTGAAAAATTAACCAACGAAAGAACATATCATAGAATTGTAATAACAGTAGTAACCTCGCTATTAAAACTGAAATTCTAGTCTTCGTAATAAATGGCTACCAGGCAGTCTGAATACAGGCAATAGGTGTATCTTTCGGGCTTCACCTTAAATTTAAAAGTAGAATAACAAACATTTGCATTGGCATTTGTTTTATCTGACAAGAGCTGAACAAGGAGGAAAATGAATGGATGTAACCTAGCAATATCTTAATAAGACCAATTTACGTTAGACCAACTATGTCACACTACATGACTTAAATCTTGACAAAATTCCGTTCTGCCATAGAAGCGGTGAGTCTCATTTCCCCCTTACTCCTTGTCCTCTTGTTACATAAGAATCGGTGAGCCTCTTAAAATATCGCGTAGATCTATCTTATTCAAGTACCAACTATAATTGGCTGACCGTTGATAGCTCAGGGAGTGCACGATGTTTATTTGGTTTCCCTTGCTATGATTGCATGTAACAGTCGGGTGTGTTAACTGACGTTGTCTTGTGGGTCGACATTGGCTTCGAGAAACGTGATGAAACCCTTGAAATTAACAGTGACCCTATCTCAATAGCTGCTTAATAATTCTTACCCCGTACCCCATACCCCCATCCTCCTCACTGATCGGGGGCCAACAGTCGTTCTCGCTTAAATAGGAGCTGTCCCATTGACGTGATAGATACAGAAAGCGACATGTTGTCATGTGTGGACGACACCTTTGATTGTATCCACTTATCCCCCATCCTCCTCACTGATCGGGGGCCAACAGTCGTTCTCGCTTAAATAGGAGCTGTTCCATTGACGTGATAGATACAGAAAGCGACATATTGTCAAGTCTGGACGACACCTTTGACAGTATCCCCTTATCCTCCATCCTCCTCACTGATCGCGGGCCAAAAGTCGTTCTCGCTTAAATAGGAGTTGTCCCATTGATGTGATAGATACAGAAAGCGACATGTTGTCATGTCTGGACGACACTTTTGATTGTATCCCCTTATCCCCCATCCTCCTCACTGATCGGGGGCCAACAGTCGTTCTCGCTTAAATAGGAGCTGTCCCATTGACGTGATAGATAGGAACTAGTAGTAGCAACGGATAAATGAGCGGGTTAAATCGCTCACAGATGCTACTAGACAACTGGCATACTATTAGACGACACTAAAACGGAAACAAAAAAGTACACCCCATCAGTCTTGTTGCCTCTTCCTAAGAATTCCAAGAAATGGACAGTCAGTTTCTAGCTACAAGAACGACCATAAAGCACCTGGCACGGCGATCCCGGCTTGCCCTTTTTCAGATGCAGTTCTACTTGTAACACTGTTATATTATTCCCAGGATTATCAAGAATGCGCGACCGGCATCATTCTTGGATGGGTCATAAAGCTTGACCTTTCCCAGGAGGACTGAGACGCTATTTCGGCTCTCGCATGTGGCGGAACAGTTTCACGTTAGATGCTTTAAAGTCACTTAAGCTGTTTGCCGTAACGACGACGTGCTTGTACCAAGATAAAAGAAAGGGGAAACATCTCTTGCACCTTTTCTTTTCCCCATCATGATGTCTACTAATGGTATTATGAACAGATGCAAGAGTTGGAATATGGAAGGCATCTCTAACGTCGCAAGCAATTTGGCAATAAACTATGAGGCATCCATCACCAACCTTTACTATCAAATGGTGAAGTAGCATAATAAAATAAAATTGACTCTCGAAATGCCTAAATACTACACCCAATGGTGTGATGGATCTCGTCAATCATCGGGCTTACCTGAGTCTACAAAACACAGCGGTTTTGAAACCAATTGATAGGTGTATGAACAGTACACTCGTCGTAGTTTTTGCTGACTAGGAGAGGAAATGGCTCTTAATTTTCGCTAAGAAAACGCTCGCGATCCAGGCTACTCTACGCTGTTTTAAGTTTGGCTTCAAGTAAGCTGACAACAGTCACTATTTTAAAGAAAAATTAGAGGTACAGGAAAGATATGTCAACTTTGGTCACTACAAGAACCGAGTATCATGATCAATGAAACGAAACAACCTACCGTGATATTGGCAAATACCATGCCTACTGTGACGTAAAATACCCTTGGTTCTTTATCAATAATATTTGTTGGTGACTGCAGTGCCCAAAAGGAGAACAGTGCAAAAGTGATAGACACTGGTACGTATGGCATTAAGCCTTCAGGAAAAGTTTTACACCACTCGGGATTGCTCTTGCGTATTCTAAATTGGAAAAAAATGAAGTTTTCGTAAAGACGATTCATTAGAAAAAATTAAAAAATGTTATAAAGAAGGTACAACATACCGCAAGTATTCCTTCACAAGCCTAGTACATGGTCAAATTACTTGGTGACCTAAGGGCCTAAATTTGCTTTCAATTTTGCAGCAATCATCTTTTTGCATCAGCAGTTCGAAAATCATTGGAAATCTTACGAACACATACTTACTTCAAAGGTTAAATAGCAAAACATTTGCTAATACACTACGGAATGGCAGGCGAATCGTTCAAGATCAAAACTCCTCGTGATTGTGCTATCCTCCTCTCAGTTACTCCCATCTATTATTCCATATTAAGAAATATATACGATAATAAAGTATTTACTTTTAGTATTCAACAACTAATAGTGCTATGGACGGACCAACGTAAGAAAGATTATGAAAGATGATTGAAGAAAGAGGACGTTTACTATTATGTTGTTCTGGAGGAGGAAGATACTGGCCATCGACCAGGCAACTTGGCTGGATATGGATGATAAAAATGATGATGAGGATGATGAGGATGATGAGGATGATATTGGTGATAGTAATATGAAGTATATAAAGTAGCACCGAAATAAGGTTCATTTTGGCACTGTTTAACATAAATTTGTCATAGGAAAAGTGTTCCTACCTGCATATCCAAACCCCCATATTAGAGGTATTCGCTTACAGGCACTTAGGCTAGTCTTGTTCTTGATAAAAAGACTTGCTCTATCAGTGGTGCTCTCTTGAAGTCCCCTCAGTCATTCCTCTTCGTTGCAGTCTCTCAATCAAACACCCATGATCAGCAGTGGGCCCAACATTGAAACTACCCTAAATAAACAGTAAAACCACCGGATAGACTAACTAATAAATAAAGGGCAGCTTGGGCGTCCAAGGGCAACGCCCCTCAATTTTAGCTACCTGGCAGAGAAGCAAGCCATGAGGCAGACTCAACCGCCCAGTAGGACCGCCTCTCACGGATTATAGAAAGCATCGCTTCTCGGCCTGTTGGCAAGGAATGGATGTAGTATCTGTTTTCATTCCTCTTCAGAGCCCTTTATGACGCATCATCGTTCAAATTTCTGGCCCATTTGTCTAATTATCCCATCGTTATATGCATAGAACATTTTGTGGTCTTTTTAAACGTTATGGTTTGTCATGTTCAATGTTACAAAGACTATGCTATGACAATTATGGTACTTGATGATAAATATAATGTATCAGATCAGTAGGTATTTGTGAGGGTCATCATGTCACACTTTGTTTCACACTTTTCTAATAAAAAATTCAATTTTTTTCACGTAAAAGTTGGACCGGTTGAAAAATAAATGTCTAAATAATGCTTAAAGAAGTTCATGGGTTGAAAGTGCCCTTTGATTACGTTAAAGGCCACCTTTTTAAACAACAATTATAAAGTCTGTGCCTGTTTATAAAATGCTTCTCTTTTGGCCCCATAGAAATCAACTGTTACTGTTTTGTCTTGTAAAATACATTTTTCATTGGTTATTATTAGCCGTAGAAGACCCATGACTTTCAAGTAGCAATTGTCCCTTCTCTGTGCTATTCAGCATAGGATAAACCTTGATGTACGTCTTTACTTATCTAGTCATACAGAAGACTTAATTACATATCTATCCACTCTCTTCTTAACATGTTTTCTATTGCTGTAACTGGGCATACGTATATAAACTCTCATTTAATGCCATTTTGTCTACGTATATAAGGAAACATGATCATCTTAAAGTTTCACAAGTGCTTCATTTATCTGAAATGATCTTTATCATCTACACCTCTCTGCATGTCGCAAGTATGCAATCTGTTTCCCTTGCATACATTTTTTTCACGTTTTTTTATATAAGCAACTCCATTTTCGGGGTCAGGCCTCGAGTTGCTTAGCAATTTTCCAAAATCAGGCCTGGAGTTGCTTACAACATGCAGTGATATTTATATATTAATTGGCCCATTGTGAAACGTCAAATTAAACTGAAACGTCAAAGTGGTTTGCAATCAGCTGATCAAGATGGCGGATAATTGGCTTTTAAATTTGCGCGCAAAAATGGAAGGGACTGGGACAAAAGCAGATTAACTACGTCATCAGAGGGTACCATCCTTTGGAATCTTATAATTATTGGGATATATTAATTCTATGGTGTCATCCAGTTCGATGAGAGTTACTCAATACAAGAAATAAAGTTCTTTGAAAGACTGTGGTTCAATGAACATTCGTAAATAAATAACCTCATTGCTCATCCCTCGGTCTGGGGCCCGAATTGATAAGAGCACACGCTAAAATATCTTCTATTTATGACCCCACAAATTTGGTCATTCTTGCTTGGTTTTCTTCTTACGCCTTGTAAACTGTTGAGCATTTGTGATAGAGCAGTGTCAACTACTCAAAAGTTGGCCAAGGCAAAAGATGAAATCAACAGCTGAAAATGAGAGTGAGCTAGTAAACAAACAAAACAAAAACTTCAATTTTTCTTTGGTCTGCCCCGAGGAATTAAGGGAAACACAGGGGTTCTACAGGGCAGGCATTTCCAAATATCTTGTTTTTTTTATCATATATTCGCTATTTCTGCTCTTAATAGTGACAGTATTGTGTTCATTATTTGATAGTTTGTTTGTTGCACAAAACAAGAATATTTCACGAAATAGCGAAAACGTGTACTTAAAAGCTTTTTTTCCTCTGACGCTTCTCAGAGTACAATCGTCAAATGACCGAAATGAAACGTGTGAAAAGAGTATACCCAACTGTATTTTTGAAGGAGCCAATCAGAATTTGGACTGCCTGAGTGGCTTGGGGTTTTGTACCAATCAGCGCCCACTTCAACAACATTGATTAAATAGGCCCAATGAGAAATCAAATTCTTGTTGTCCGCACAGCAAAGGTTTTCTTACTTTTATGTAGACTGACTCCAAACCGGCCAAATGAAATGCAGACCTGGCATTTCCTGTGATACGGAAGCAATCGTCCGTGTACACTTTTGGAGAGTCTGGGTTCTCGAGCAAGTGCTGCCCTATGGCAGAGTCACATTACTTAATGGTGTATTTGGTCTTTGAAACCCGAGGTGGTTGTTTTCTTTCAGAAGCTGATGTTTGGCGAGTAAAATATGGTACTCGCTGCTTAATTTGGTCAACCAGCCTCTTTCACACGCTTCATTTCAGTCATTTTCACGATAGTACTCTGATGAGTGGCAGACAAAATGAAGCTTTTAAGTACATAATGTTTTTGCTTTTTTGTGCAATATTGTTGTGTTTATTGCGCTATCGATACTTTAACTATTTGCATAAATATGCCTAATATAAAACTTGCGGCATTTTTTCGAATAATTTTAAAGTAATGGTGAATTGAGAGGATAATCTGCCCACGCTCGAACACCCATCCTTTACTCGTAGTACGTTTCACTTCGTTTTGAAAACCAGATCAAAAAGGCCATAGGGAAGTGTTTCGGCGCAGTCGCTCCACGCGTAGTTTGAATCGGTATCAAGGGTTTGTTGGAAGAGCATGATTAATGAGCGTTGATATTTCGTAAGGAACGTATCCAGAGCAGTAAAACAGTAATGGTTATGGATTAGCATTTGCCGGTAGCTTTTTATTAACATTTATGATATCAGAAACACCTTGCCTGATGGGACGGTCAAATCCATATAGGTTTCACTACTAGAGTATTTTTGTATTGCCGTATTTCCTCCAATAAACGCCGCCCTCTATTAAAGGGCGCACTTCTGGCCAAACACTTGTAATAAACGCCGGCCTCCAGTCAACGCTACATCTTGAAGAATGGCATTTATTAGAAAGCAGACCAAACAAGAAATGGCAGTTTATACTCAGCGGTATTTATCGGAGGAAATACCATATATGACATTAAGAATGACTTGAAAATGTTATGTAAACTAAGGGAAGATGTATTTTAGTCTCCATGGTGTGGGGAGTGCACATGATGATTTACCATAAAGTGCGCTAGCTTTTATAAGACATTGTTAAAGCTTTGTACAACTTACTACACTGTTTTTCGTGCTTTTGGAATTACAAATTTTAAATATACCTTCTGAAAATACATACATTTTGTTCTTCTATTGTCATGATCCCTTAACTGCGTCGTATGTAAATATATAAAAGTAGACACATTTTTAACCAGGATTTTCATCATAGGAAGACCCGCAGGCCTTACTGATTATATCTCGTGAAGTTAGATAGTCTACAAGTTCCAGTTTCTTATCTGTGGCAGGGTATTTTCGAGATCTTATTATCAACCCTTGTTTATAGTAGGTGTGTGATACAGGGTGTGTAGGGTATACACTGAAACATCGTTTTGAAAGTGTAAATGACCACGAAAAGTACGCAAATGAAAATTATTGTATCGTTGCAGAGCGAGTGATAGAACATTTTCAAGTGTTTGCTAAGTGCAGCAGCAAATTCTATTCTATAATGAAAGAGACTTGCCCGCATGCCCAAGCCGGAATTTAAATTTTCAAACAGACCCCATCCGAGCGAAGGTTTTTCGTTTAATTACTTTATTGTGTTTAAACTTTATAAATTATTCCTAAACAGTAATGTGAAATTTCTTTTGAAAGCGGCATGAAGATGATACCAAACGTCGAGCAAAAACTTTGTTGTTATATTTTACTGTTTAGAGCAATATTCTATACAAATAATGATATTTAATCAAGCAACTTCTATGTAAGTTGATGGCAAAGTCTGGCAATCAGTTTGCGTCTATTCATTTAACTGAGCAAGAGGTGACCCAGAGTAGACGGAGCAGCTTCAAAAGGTATTTACAGGCGATGCGTCATCGTACTTACGAGTAGTTAGCTTTTATAGCACGTGGTCTACGAGTCAGCTTTTTGACTAACAATGTAGAAACTCGGGGATGTATCTAATGATCCTAATATCAACTATTTTTTTAACTTTAAGATAGCTGGGTCAAGTAGCGCAGTCTAAATATAGATTGACTTTTAAACGTTTCGAAGTAACAATGCATATTGGTCGTACTAATTAGTGGCTGGGGTATGGGTCTAGAATAATGAGAATGATGTACTGCCTTGAATAGCGTTCAAATAGCCTCAACGACAAATCGCAATTTGCTTTTCACAAAACGACAAGGTACGATTGTATAACTTTATAGTATTTCTTGTTAGCCACAATCGCATTTTATTAATGATACTTGTGTGGCTTAGTTTAGTTTCTGTAACCGAGGAAGATGTAGTTCAGAACCTTTGTCCTGTCATGCCAAGTCAACTGCGCGTGGCCGAACGAACGAAAAGTGGTTCAAGGTATTTTGATAAATGATCTAGCACTGCCAATAATTTGCCACATCTTGGATAGAAAGCAAGCTAATAAAAGCAATTATGTGTCAATAACCTTTAAGTTACAATGAATGAAATTGTACGTGAAATTGTTATTATTTTGTACGCCGATGAAAGTATGATATGCAGGTCGGAAACTAGCTGTCATAAACAAGAGGTTACACACGCTTCTTTATTCTTACGTTACGAAATTTTTAAGCAGAGGTGAAGAATAGGTCTTATCCCTGTTCTTCGTTTAAATTGTATACGGTTTTGATAGGAAATAAGGGCAGATACAATAATTTATGTGTGATTATGGTCACCCATCTCTTCCGTACTGAAGCTTTTCGGACAGGCAAATTTTGCCAATGTCTGTCTGACTTTTTGAATTGGCTATTGTTTTCAAAGGGGGTGAAGCGCTATGAACGTTCAATTTGTAATTGTTTTCGTGATCTTTTAAATAGAATTTTTTCTTCTAGCTTTTGTATTGCTCAAACTTCTATTTTCTTACACAAGTTTTGGGTCCTCTGGCGTAAAACGTGATTTACTCATTTTTTTGTTCAGATGTTCAAATATCATATTTGTTGTTAATGTAGATCCGATCGGGCGAAGATTTCCATTTCTGATGAATGTTCACAAATCTCCGCACAAGTCTCGAATTTTGAGCACGAATCGAATCAATATTGGTGTGAGCTACTGCGTGAGTATGGTGCGTGAAAATCCACGACAACCACCTTGTCGATTCTTGAAATCCGCTCATTTGTAGGTGTCTGCATCTACAATAAATTCCTTCATCCCCCTCCCCCATATCCATCGACGTAAAAATTCTATGACTCTATCCAAAATTGCTGATTGCTGCTCCCGACATGTACACGAACTGTAAAATACTTTAAACTTTATCACGACTGGACAAACTCAACGGGAAAAAATAACTAGATAATGTTTTCAAAATGTAAACGAATGTCAATCGTTGAATTTTACTATAATAACGTATTCACATTAAAGATTCATAAATCAATTATTTTATCAGATAGTATCTTACGACCCTCACGTTTATCGATGGCTGATTTCCACTTTTCGACTGTACCACGAGACCCGTTCTCGTCTGCATAGAGTTGCACAACGCTCTTCGGAGTTTGACTTCGAGTTCACTATTTGGTTGATCTCAACTTTTCATATATTTTAATGATTTTCGAGCAAATATAGCCTCTGACGCATCAATTCGGGCGTCCGATTCCGTAATGGATCGGCACATGCAGGAGGCATCATGGCAGAGATAATCTGTCCACCATTTTGAAATACTCTCGTTGCAATTGTCTGAATATCGCTGTCACCATTCTTAGCTGTGCCTAGAGCAAGAATGAATAAACACAGAAATATAGTCAGTTAAATGTACGCCAAGTTGGGCAAAAGTACGTCACAGTTGGAGTTATTCATTAAGTTACTATTGAGCGTGAAGTGAAGAGGCTTTGGATCCACAAATTCATGGTGGTACAGAATGACAAAAGCAATGAAAACAAAAACTATGCCATTCCAGTATGAGCCCTGTCTGACACACATACACCCAAACTAAAATTAATTTCCTTAAGTTATTAATATGTAAGCAATGGGCTAACATAAACTCAGTTGGCATATTTTTGGCTGTGCCCTACGAAAAATATAATGACTATTTCAAAAATAGAAGTCACGTTGTGGTCAACGTCCATTATTAAGCACTATCTCTGATAATTTTCTGATAATAATAATGATATAAATGATAACTCTTGTGCACGGCAGCATAGTTATAGTCCACTTACCAGCAGTAGCTTCGCTTAGAAGCACTTTGTTTTTCTTGTAAGCAATTTGACAGTATCTGTTTGCCATCAGGATCTATGATGAGAAAATTATCAAGAATATTACAAACAGCCTAGTTACGGCTAGCTTGCGTTGCAGACCCAAACAAAAGTCTAGGGTCTGCGAATAAGACATCAAAAGTAGTCGAGGGCTTCGTCTGTTGTGAAATGCAAACGGAACTACTACTGCCCTGTTTACAGATACCCTATGACGTATCGTTCTTTATGATGATGTAAAGAAACAATTCCATCGGGAGAAATACTTTTTACGTAAGCTTCTTACCCACATTGTATTCTCCTTAATCACAGTAATGTTTAGTTTCCGTTAACCTGCATCACAGACCCAAACAAACGTCTTTGTTAGGGTCTGCCAATAAGACATCGGAAAGTAGTCCAGGCCTTCAAAGTCATGATGCTTACAAGTGATTTTATTTACAACTTTGCTTCGTTTACCGTATTTCTTATTAGCGCCCCGGGCGCTTATTTAAAAATTCACCTACAATGTGCGGCGCTAATTAGAGGGCGGCGCTTATAAAATTTTAAAATGATTACGAAAAAAATTTATTTGAAGCTCAAAAAACAATATGAATAGAATCAATGAACAGAACAGAATCAATGTCTCTCATACTTCAAAAATGTATTTTATTGTGTAATTACCCTTCTGTATGGTTTTTCCCTTTTTCTATTTTTTCTAGGCGCGGCGTTTAATAGAGGGCGGCGCTAATTTGAGGCCCGGCGCTATTAAGAGGAAATACGGTATCCCACTGTGAAGGATCGGAACATGAAACGATGACACCTAACGAGTGTGACGTCATTGAAGGTGGCAACGCATTGATGAATAGACTCTGGTGCAGTCATATGAGCTTTCCTTTACTCGGTGACTGTTGATTAATGTAATAGACCTTTTCGAAAAAAATCTGTTCTCGTTTTCAACCAGTTTCAGAACGAGACTGGGTTTGCACATTTATTCAAGGGCACAGTAAATGCTACCAGCGAGGATGCTATAATTTAGTAAAATGTAATTGTTAGTTGTGTAATTTTAGAGTGATATAAGCACAATCTAACCCGAACCTGTTTTTCTTCGATAATAGGTTAGAGAACTTACAGCCTCACTCGAAGCTAGTCTCTCCTCTAGAGGTTCAACAAAAAAATTAGCGGGTGCAGTTGACCTACATACACCAGATCAATCCAACGAGGCAGTAGCCACAAGAAGAGGTGGGCCAACGCAGTCATCTCCAGTACGAGTGAGTTACACATTTCTTTGATGACAACATATGTATTTGGATTGCATTAACTTTGCAGTTTCTGATATTTTTATTTCTATTTATTTTCATATTTTTGGCCATGGCAGTCAAATTACAAGGTGTTTTACAGGGAGTTATAATTATAAATTACATTTCGGAGTTCAGTCAGGTCTTTGATTTTGTGCCACGTTGGATGTGTAAAGTTAACAGTGTTAATGTTCAAATGAAAATCAAGAAATGTTGGAAAATTCTCATTTTACTAGAGAAAAGTTTCATCATTAAGAGAGAAACCATGCCGTTTCCGTTTCTCGTAATTTTCTGTGGCAATATGCAGTTGTATCGAAATTACAGTCGAAAGGCAACTGAGTTTGATACCGAAGGTTTTCATTGAACTATATAAAGCGATTTCCTTCAGCGAGTATCCTTTTCGTTATTGTCGCGTTCATTAGTTCATTATTGGCTAAATATTCTGTGCGCCAAGTATTGTCCTATTTTCCGCCTCGATCTCCCTCTGTATAACTTGCTTTGTAGATCAGCTGTTCTTCACTAGTTGTAACTCTCCATGCAGTAGTTTTGGGCTGTGTTAGTTTCTTTACCAATCCGTAATGAACCAAGTGATATTTGTAACCATGCCTCCGTCGTTTTCTTTCCTTAAAGTTCCATATTCCCCTTTTAAAATATATCGATTGAGTGCATTTGTTCATTGTCGCCTGCATATTGGCAACTACCCGTAATATTTTCTTATTTTCATGCTTACTGTCTTGAATCACTCAATTTAATTTATAATTGTATAATTGTATGGACACTTGAGAAGGCTTTCTATTTCACTGCACACCTCTAGCCTTATTGGGCAGTGCCTGCCTGATTGACGTCGGCAGCTTCAGGATATGGAGCACGTTCAGACTACGTTGGATTACCTTAATTATGGATGTGTAATCTATAATCTCGGCTCTTTCCTAACCTAGTCTGTTGATTAACATTCTGCCATTGATGCATTCTGTCACTGATGCATTCTGTCATTCTAGCACTCTTTTCCCCAAATCGTTTTCGCATGTAGAAGCAGCTATGACTTTAAAAACTTGTTTCGAAAGCATTGTTACTTAGCGTTCCAACTATAATTTTCCTTCGTTGTCCCACCAACCAGGGTGAGCAGCAGTTTTAGAAATTACTTTCATCAGAAGATTACTTCACATGAGACAGTGCAAAATGAAAACACTTCTTCTTTTTACGCAGGATGATTTCGATGAAGGAAGTGATTTTTCGTTATCGTCGCTTGAGGATGGTGGAAATGCACCTGACTTCTTCAGGTCACTACTGAAAATTGACTAAATTCAGTAGTGACCTAAAGAAGTATGTTAGACGAAACGTTGTCACTGAAGTTCCACATTTGCCGTTTTACTTATAATAACTTGTCGGTGGACTATTCACCTTTCATTCATGACAGGGTGATATAACTCGTAATGTGTCATAATAATATTCTAGTCAGACGACACATTTGAAAGTTGTGTAAGAATTTTCTGCAAACACCACATATATTTTTAAAGATTGAGCTTTATATCAATTTTCAGGGACACAATAGATAGTTGTGCAAAACAGTCACTCGGTCAGAAAGTCTTTGTGTTTCTTACTTTGTACTTTAATGATATATTTTTATCAAAATGCTCTTGTTTGATCAGAGACAAACATTTGTTATGTCTTGAGTTCCTTACGTTCTACAACTATATTTATGGATGTACATGCATTCATCTTTGATTAATTTCTTAAATGCCGAGTTCTTACACTAAGCAACCAATTCAGGATTGTGTATGATACTTATCCAATCCATTTATAAATTATATAAGAAGTCCAGTTTGAGTCCATTTGGGCGTTTTCATGATGGGTTCCGAAAGAAACTATTTCTGCTATTCCTACTTTTAACTCTACCGCATTTGCTCTGATCTCTTGATACCCATGTTTCACTTTCTATTTTATTCTATAGAAAAGTATATATAGAAAAGAAAACGTTAAGGCTTTCAATAAATTCAATTCTTACTTACATGACATGTTCACCTATATATTTATTAAAGCCTTTATAGTTGTTTAGCAATAAACAAGCCTTTTTTCCAATTTAATTTTCGCCATCTGAATTTAGAGATCTGACAACAAAAAGCCATAAAATTTCTCTAATAGATCCATTACGTTTTACCATGTGTTCATATCCATACCTCTCTTAATGTCAATATATGTCCTTAGAAAGCTTGCTTTGGTTTTGGATTCCTTCATTTCATCGATTAGGTTCCTCAGAGATCTTTTCTTTCTACGTGTCAAGCTCCTATTATTTGCATATACTAACCAAAGCCGATGTATGGAGACCCTGTCTTGACATACAGCCTGTTCTACCATCAATGTGAATTTCTATTATATTGCTATCAGAAATACGGAAGGGATAGGGTGATGGTATAGTCAGGGGCCCTGATGTTTGGTATTTGGTCACGCGTAATCTTTTTAAACTCTTCTTTGTTGGTAAGTAACTTCAGTTTTTGGGTTGTTAGCAATGCAACTGGGTGACGTTAACGAAATGATAAAGAGTACGGCAACCCAATCTAGGGAAACAGAAGGCACAGACATAGACTAAAGACAATTAGACAGGCATCGCAGTGTATGTGAAAGAAAGCAAATTTAATATACAATGTGCATTTTGGTATTCCTCAATAGAAAGGGAATAGCCAGGGGGAACAGTTTTGAGGCATTGCTACCATGAGCCCCCCCCCCCCCTCGCCCGGTGCCTGCCCATCGATCCCTCACCTTTGTTTTTCTTTAGTCCTACACACCGCCTTGTCCGCACAGTTATCCAAACCTATTCTTTTTGTGTTTTTCTGTCGGCCGTCCGTTCGAAAAACGTAGACAAAAATTACTATAGTCAGACACTATTGTCCAGGGGCATGCCGTGGTTATGGCAGCTACGCATGCAACAGGTAAAATACACTAACACACGAGGGTATGGCTTGCGTAAGGTATTTTGGGTTGAAGAAATAAACTTAAAAACTGTAATAAAGCTACAGCCCTTTTAGCTACCCCTATCAGCGGTCCCTGGGTAGTGGTCTTTTACAACAGAAGAAGATAAACATAATAACACAGAATAATATTTACCCCAAGCAAGTGTTTTGGCCCCACTTCCATTTCTCACCCTTGACATATTTAAGAACTACTATTTACCTATTTAAGTTCGTTAGGTAGTTAATGCAAGTAAATCGTCTACAACATTTATTCTACTTTGAGGAAATAGTTTACATTAAAATAAAAAACTGCAAAGAGGAAAGGATATAAAAGGCCTTTAATTTATTCAGGGATTGCAAAAGGATGTGGTTTTACAAGATCCAATCAATGGACGTCATTAAATGGATGTCATGACAACTAACAGCACTGAAGGCTTGTACGTTTCTGCGTGCATTCTTCGTTTGAGCAGGGATCTTTGACGTAGGTTGAAGTTCTATGGTTTGAGCTTAGTTCCTGTTTCGAGGTGTTCGTGACCAGTTGGGGCGGGTCGTCTTTCACTGGGGAATGTTGGAAAGCAAGGCTAGGATAGAGTCCTAGTTGCATAAACGTACTGAAAAACTGAAATAGATTTTGCAAGAATTTCATTTCACAGATACCAGGCTGGGGGGTACGTCCCCAGTATTGCTGTGGTGGTCTCTTTTTTTCAAATCATAATATTCAATTAGAAAAATGATATCATATATAAAGATTTTGGGCTTAGCTTAGGTCTATATTCAATTTTTATGAAAATTGCATTCTCTGAAGGCGCGTCCCCTGCTATTGTCAAATAATAAAATAATTTTGCAGCAGCATGGAACCTTTTTGGAAAAAAGAGTGATTTACATATGGCAACATGTGAATATCGGAGAGTCCCTTCTTTTAGGTTTAATTTTTACCTAAAGTGGATTATTACTTAACAACCAGGGTCGGTAATATTACTATAGGGAATTTTTTGGGGTGGTTGAGGGGGGATATTTTCCCCAGGGATTTTCCAGGTGGAACTCTTTCTTGAAGGATTTCTCTCTAAGGGGATATTTGGCAATAGGGACTTTTCCCTTAAGTATGTTTCCATTGGGGATTTTTCTTATCGAGATTTTTACCGAATACCGTTTAATAAAATTATTTTAATTATACTATAGTTCATAGGTTACGTGGTTGATGTGCTTTGCATAACCTATAAGACTTCGAAGCGCAATAGGAGCGGCAAGGCTGTTTAATCCTCGGCAGCGAAACTAGCAAAGGCAAAAATCACTACCAACAGCTTTGTTAAAGTCGAAGTGAAAAGTGTGTGTTAAGGATTTACAGATCTGGTTTTTATGTATAAGTACAGAGAATAGAATTAAGTAATTTCTAAAAATAGATGGAGAGAGGGAATAGGATTTGCCGAGTATCATGAACAATATTGGCTATTATGTTTAGTATGTAAAATATCATGTTTTCTTCAGTATTCTGTTCATAAATGCTTTAATAATCCATAACTCCTTTATTTCCTTTATATGAGGAAGCGAGACCTTGGAAAAAACTTTTGTTCTGTAAGTCAGTGCCTTAAATGTCCAGTTTCCTTCCGGCATTTCCAACCCAACCAGAGGGACAGATTACTTCAAAATGTCTGAACGGAATTAGTCATATTATTTGTGATAAAATGAGATTATGAAAGTTTATTTGAGATAGAAATAGAAGAACCCGTAGAAGAAGCCCACACTATTTGGCTCTGTAAGGGCAAAAGCTCAACTGGATAGCTCAACTTGCTGAATTGGAGGAACTCGAGAAGCAGAAATTAAATTTTCCTATACCAAGGGAAGAAATTCCCAAGCTTAACAAAAATTATCAATCGTATTACACAATAGACGTTAAATCATATCGTCAATGACATTATCTAAATGGCTCTTCTGTACCATGTATAACAACGTTTGTCACTCTGTTCGTGAGGGGTTTTTTGCAATTTCAAGTAGTGTGAGTAAACTCGTGCCCCAAGGATAATTTTAATACTTTGATTGCTGCGAAGGTTTACCTATAACTTCAACGTTTGTACGAATAGCTTATCGGTTTCTTATTTTAGATAAAGTAAACTTGTTTTCGTTCAAAAGGCCGATCGATGACTTTCCCGTCGAATAAGACGCCTGCTAGCGTTGTCGTCGCTGCGGACACAGAAGTGGACCAAAAAGTCGATAATATTACGAGAAAAAAATTCTTTACATATATCCATTTGGCACTACGGTTTTCCAGCGATTTCCGATGCTTTCTGTGTGTTACCTCCTATAACTTGTAGCGTTCACATCTTTTCGGGCACGAGGGTTTTGACTCCTGGTTGACTGCAGTAAAACTCGGTCTACGTCCATTTTTACCTCATGTTTGCAAAGAGAAGGTTTCCGTAAAAAGCACTGTTCTCCTTTGCCCAGACGTTTGCTTGCCATTCGTTTTACTAAAACGTTTGAGCGCCGAAACTGAACACGTTCACAGAGTAAACAACGAGAGTAAGCGAGCTGCGGTGGCGATTTAAGAGGAACAAAAGAAATATACTACCATTAGAATTACTCATACGATGTCGCTGGGGCTCTGAGACACCGTTTGATTTGCTGTTAAACATTAGAATAACAAGAGCGAATGTAGGGTCTGTACAAGACCATATGCGGATATCGCCGTTGATTCGCATACTACACACTTCAGCTGGGATAGTCTGCATCCAGGCTACCCTTGCCCTTCTTTGCGAAACAGCCCCAAGTTGCTTGGTGCGGCAAAATTACGAACTTCGGTGTACAGAAATTTGTAAACATATTTTTGTTACATTGCCTAATCCAGCTAATTTATTTGCCGTCTTTTAGGTCCAGGAATGGGCGCACCGTTGGTTTCAGTTGCCGTTGTCGCACGGACAGTAGCTCAACTATGGAATAAGCCACTACTGGGTGTGAACCATTGCATCTGCATGAAGAGGTTTTACGGCGAAGAGGACGAGCAATCAATTTTCAGGTCGTCTTAAAGTGGATGAGGAAAATTGAGCACAAGTGAGGTCAGCTTCAACATCAGGTCTTCCAAATGGGAAACAAATATCATCTGAAGTGTTTGGTAAATACGTAACAAGGAAGGCCAAACCAGTAAATTATTATTCGCAAATAATAAGTCACTGGGCCAAACTATCTGAGGATGGGTAAGAAAAGGAAAAATTAGTGACTATGGTTTCTTTACTATTGGAAACTATATCGTTACTTTCAAATGTGCAAATTTGTGTAAAACATAAACATCAGGGAACACCAAGTTTATTTCTCACGTGGCAGAAATCAACACATACCTATGGTGAGTTATCGCATGAATACACAGACATGAAAAGTATAAATCCGTAAAAAAAAACACCTTTGGTACAAATAAATAAAATGTGCATAGGAACCAAGCAATTCTTGTGACACGCACTTTAGTCTCTCCACTAGGATTTGAAAATTTAAGACTTGAATCTTTAAGAAAGTGACGTTTACATCCGGGTCGTGTCCACGCTAGTCCACCTCGTTGACTATTCTCTGATAAGAGCCGTTTCACTTCAACTCCACTAGAGATTGTGAAAGATTTAAACTAAGGAATCAAGATGTAAGCAAGTTCAATATCAGGCTAGTAGGCAAATGTTTCCAATGACTTTCGTACTTTATTTTACTTCTTGTGCTGTAAAAGACTAGCTAATGTACGCTACAAAGTGATAACAATGGTACCCACCATATTTTCGTGATTTTACGAATAAGTGCAAACTCTTAAATGCGGTTCACTCATAGGATATGTGCGCCGTCATATTGATTAAAAGTACTAAACGTTGGCCAATCCCAAGGCTCAGGAGAGGTGAAGATTTTCATAAGAATATTGATGCTCTAATCAAATGTAGGGTAGTTTCCCTTTTTGACTAAGCCAACGAGTCAACGTGTTCAGATTGCATACAGTAACAACAAAATTTCAGTAGATATCTTAGGTATTATAACGATGTACCGTTAGGTATCTAAACACCTCAAGTTAAAGCAATAAAAACAACCCTTACCACTATTCTGGTTTTCCTATTTCCTGAACGATGCACTTCAGATGATTTCCTACGAGTTAAAGAGAAACCAAAAACCGTTTCTGTAAAAACTATTTATAACAGTTAATTATAATCATTTCTTTTTACTGTTTACAACGTTTTCTGAAAATACCTGGACGTTCCTTGAAGACTGTGTGAATAATTTTTTTCTTCTCACGTGTACACGTTAACAACGTGACAGGCGTACAGAAGAGTTTAATTTTTCAAAACACGATCTTTGAAATCATAAACACTATACGCTACTAAACCGGAAACGCTCCTTAGGTCATAACCACCTTGGTTACGTGGTAGCAACGGCATGATTAATATAGCGTTTTCTTAAGTCCGCTGCAGAGATGTCTATACTACTTGCGGTATCTCTCAGCACATGTTTAAGATTTTTAATCGATCAAATTCACTTATAAGTAGTTTGGTCTCATTTTTTTTAAAAAAAGGTCTTTCTGAAATTTGTCATAATATAAAAAACAAAAATTGTGTTAATTGTTTTTCAAATCCAAGCTCATTTAGTTGAGTCCCTGAAGTTCATGTGATTAAACACCTGTTCATTACTTAAAGTTGACTGAATCCCTATAAGTTGAATGTGGCATCTTCAGACAGCTCTTAACAAAATTACCCAATTTGTTGTTTTGATGATAACCAGGACAGATTAAGGAACAAAAATAAAGAGAAATATCTCATCCAAGACATCATCACAATTTGCAAACTACTTCTGGGCAACCCAGGAACAGGTGCAACACGGGAGAGATAGTTTTCAATGGTTTGAAGAATGAAAACATGGTTGTGTACCACCATGTCCCGGAGGAGACTTACTTCCCTTGGCAATCCTGAAGTGTTGCAAACAAGACACAGATGCATTGGAACTCGTCAATGGTGGAAACCAATTTTTTTTTCATTGCACCAATACTGCTACCAAAATTTGGCAATTTCTGGCACCACACATTAAGAAACTGTATGTTAGTTGTGGATGTGCATAAATTTATCTGAATGTCAAGGCTTTGTCACAAATCTACAAATTCCATTTTTTGTGCATCATCTGCATGTGCTAAAATATTTTTTAAATTGTGCAAGACTGACCTCAACATTTTCATGAAATGAAGATTTTTACATTAGTTCTGAAAGTCAGCTAATCGTATTGTGCTGTGCAATTTCTTTCCTAGTATATACTTACTGCTTCACTTTGCACATTTAGGTAGAGTACATTGTGTGGTTAAGAATTTACAATCTTCATGTAGTTTATTAGCACAATATATATCATTTATTGCCCATAATCACCGTGATCAAGGACTAAACTTTGCAATCTGGTAAAATTTTCCTCACTAACAGTCTGTAGCATTTTAAATCAGCTGCATATGTCCCTTATCCAGTCGTGGATTAAGCTATTGTAGATGGGTGGAACAATTTCAAAAGAGGCCAATTAAACACTGGGCAAAGTGGGTTGAATAGATTCTCTTGAATCATACTCTCTCAGTTAGCTTCATCCACATTAACCTTCGTTTAGAATGACAAAAGTAAAAATTTATTGAAGATCCTTGGTAGGGGGTAAGGGCTGGGTACCCAGTCCCCTTGGCTCTGTCATTTGCCTTGTCATGATACAACATTTACAGAGATAACTGTAAAACCGTTCTTTTAACTTTTTTTGCATGGTTTATATAAGCTAGGTAAATGGTAGTTTTTATTTCATTATGGCAGAAGTGTACGTCCGTCACGTTTTTGTTGTACGTCCATCACAGTATAAGGCAGGGCATAGCTTCTTTGGTAGCAGTTATTTGGAAATGAATTTTTCTTCATATGAAAGATCGACCATCCCATTAACTGTACATGCCACATGTTTAGTCATGAGATTGCCAGATTCACAGGATTATGCATACCGGTATGTATATAGTACTTTGGCAAAATTCCATTTTTCTGTGTACCTCCGTTACAGTGTTGTTTGTTGTCCCTGTTTCAAACAGAGGCTGAGAGGGTGATTTGTTTACCTTCTACAACCGTTATTCGCATATTATGTTAACTGCTTATGTCTTATATGTTGGGATTTATCATATCTTGAGTCGCTGTCTTTTTGCGACCTACGTTTCAGGCTGAAGATGGGAGAGGTTTCTCTCGAAACATAGCTTGCCAAAAAAAAGACTGAAGACATGATGAACTCTACAATCTATGGCAATGACTGAGTCGAAACGTGTTAGAATGCTTATGTCTTCTTTTTCTTTGAAGGATCCTGCTACCAAATACCATGGACACTACCTCCAAGCACACATCATTGCCAAATTTGCTATTCACAAGAAGTCAGTCCTCCAGGTAAACACCCTCTAGACTCTTCATAATAGCTCCTGGAGCTAATAATTATTACACTGGACCTAATCTATCAATATACTGATGTTCACTATTGTTTCTTTCCAAGAAATTATTTGTTTTCTTCGCATATTATCCTAAATTCTTTCCCCTTGCATTTGTAGGTTTTTATTGGTTTGCTGAAGGCACATGCACAAGAAGCCAAAGTTATAGTAAAGCAAGCTTTGGATGTGTTGACTCCCGTGTTGCCACATCGTATGGAGGATGGATACGTGAGTGCTTTTTTGCATTCGTTCGATCAGTGGTGTTTATCACTATAAAAGGGCTAATTTGTAGGGTATGGACCAGCTACATCTCTTCCGTCGAGAAATTATTGTACTTGCACGCTAGCATCTAAATTTGTATTTCGAATCGTCATATTTTTGTCCAAGCATAGTTGTCATGTCAGATTTTAATTATATCGGAATAATCTGGTTCAAATGTATACTTGAAAAAGATAACAAATACCTCGTTTTACTTCTTCTAGGTTCGTTTTTGTTACTCCTATTAACCAACGCATTTTCTAAGTAACTTGTAATAACTTTTTAAAGTAGACACGATTGTTTTTGATCTTTCTATCTATGCTCGAAATAAAGCTATTTGTATATCGATTTGTGAATATGTCATTATTATAGGCGATGCTGTCCCACTGGACGAAGAAAATTATCGTGGAAGAAGGCCACACCCTAGGACAGTTGGTTCACATGCTGTAAGTATACCTTTTCCGCATCAATAATGATCCATTAGAAGTGCTTACTGCAATGCTTGAAGCAAACGCTACCGGTGTTTACTAACTTTTACAATAATGTATTCTATGGGGGAGTATATAAGATTATTTCATTTTCAACATTTTAATGCCAATACATTACTCAGAGAAAGTTTTCCCACTGTCAACAAATTGCCCATCAAATGAGCTGGCTTGAAATTGTTTATTTCATCAGAATTACACTAGGCGTACCCGCCAATTAATCAGAGAGGGAAACGGCATTTCATCGGGGTTCAACCATTTATGGGGGCGTTACACAGAGAGGACATATATTTAGCTTCCAGTTATAAGCTGTGTGACAAGGTCTCTTAATCGAAGCATTATTGTAACCGGTGTGGCCTTAGCAATTTTTATGGGCATTGACAGGTGAGTCATATGTTAATTATACACTTTGTTTCTGTAGATAAGGTCCTTATTTAGGGTAGTTTCAATGTCGGGCCCACTGCTCATCAGGGGTCTTTGATTGAGAGACTGCTAAACTGAGAGATTAGGGTAGTTTCAATGTCGGGCCCACTGCTCATCAGGGGTCTTTGATTGAGAGACTGCTAAACTGAGAGATTGGCTGTTAGTTAGGTAGCAGAAAAGTTGAGATCTTTCTTTAGTAAGGATTGCTCTAATTGGGTAAGTGCGCGGCTGGAGAAGTTGACGAACCAATCGGATCTGTTCTTGGTATCCATAATTGAAGATGGCCTTTTCTTAAGAATCTCCAATTTCTTTTGCTGTCCTTCCTTGTTGGAGATAAATCTGTCACTGTATGTGCTTTCTCCAAGTCATTACAATAGATGGTTTGTCATGCCTTGAGTCATATCCTAGGGCATGCGTATTACCTATGAGCATATCCTAGGGCATGCTTATTATCTATGAGCATATTCTAGGGCATGCTTATTACCTATGAGCATATTCTAGGGCATGCTTATTACCTATAAGCATATCCTAGGGCATGCTTATCACCTATGAGCATATCCCAGGGCATGCGTATTACCTATGAGTATATTTTAGGGCATGCTTATTGCCTATGAGTATATTTTAGGGCATGCCTATCACCTATAAACATATCATAGGGCATGCTTATTACCTATGAGCATATTTTACGGCATGCTTATTGCCTATGAGAATATTTAGGGCATGCTTATCACCTATGCGCATATCCTAGGGCATGATTATTACCTATGAGGATGTTTTAGGGCATGCTTATCACGTATGAGCATATCCTAGGGCATGCTTATTATCTATGAGCATATTTTAGGGCATGCTTATCACCTATGAGCATATTTTACGGCATGCTTATTGCCTATGAGAATATTTAGGGCATGCTTATCACCTATGCGCATATCCTAGGGCATGATTATTACCTATGAGGATGTTTTAGGGCATGCTTATCACGTATGAGCATATCCTAGGGCATGCTTATTATCTATGAGCATATTTTAGGGCATGCTTATCACCTATGAGCATATCCTAGGTCATGCTTATTACCTATGAATACATTTTAGGGCATGCTTATTGCCTATGAGTATATCCTAGGGCATGCTTATTACCTATGAGCATTTTTTACGGCATGCTTATTATCTATGGGCATATTTTAGGGCATGCTTATTACCTATGAGGATCTTTTAGGGCATGCTTATTGCCTATGAGCATATTTTAGGGCATGCTTATTACTTATGAGGATATTTTAGGGCATGCTTATTGCTTATGAGCATATTTTAGGGCATGCTTATTACTTATGGGGATATTTTCAAAAATTTAAGTCGTACGAGCCAGCCTATTAACCACTTAACGTAATTTTTGTGTAGTCCCTTCTGGAAAATCAAGGAACCCTTTAAAACAGCGGGACAGGGGTGGCAAAGCGAAAAAATTGGGGGCCTCAACCCTTAATTAACCACTACACATTGAAAATTGGCATCATTTTAACAAAAATTCCAACATTATCAAAATATTTGGGGGGATGAAGCCCCCAGTCATGACATGCATTTCATTGCCTTAAGAATGTATCACACTACGCATCTGTAGCGTTAAACCGCACAATATATTCGAATATGCGGAATCAACAAACGCAACTTTGTCAACAAAATCACTTGCAACCACCATAACTCTAAAAGCGTGAACAGCGTTTCTCTGCTTGCTCTGCAGATCCCGACACATAAGAAATTTTGGGCAAGTAATACAGTCCACGTGTAATCTTAAATTACAATTTTTCCATTTGATTATTAACCCACGTGCCTTGGTGGTATTTTGACTTTCCTTTAACTATAATTTAATAAATTCATAAAGTTTTATTATACCCTCTGAAAATTCAAATACTAATAACGTAGCTGCTAGTCAGAGGTTGTTCCTGATTCTAATTGATACGACACCGTATTCTTTACAAAGAGGAGGCAATACATACATTCCCTCAAGTGTCATACTTCATACATATCAATCATAAGTTGGAATATCAATGTCCTGGGTGGAAAAGTTTTGAAAATGTAGTTAGCGAGAGGGGGGGACGTCTATTTGGCACCCAAAAGTAGTTAATTTAAAATTTTGGCCAAGTCTTCTCCCTGACGGAAACTGGATTTCTTTAAATTTGAAATAATATTTTCTCGATGATCGGGTAACATATTTCGTTTCTTTGTAATGAATGATCCGGAAAACTACAATTAAGATGGCAGATTATAAGCAAGTAGTTGTTGGAATACCAAATAGTATAACAGAGGGAGATCAACTTGACAGTGGCGGCTCGTGGGAAAAAAAATTAGGTGGGGCTAATGACGTCACAATTAAAATTTAAGGTCAAAATCTTGCTTATCAGGTCGCTTTTTATGCAGAAATCCAAAACAAGTCAAACATCTCTGCTTTTAACCACTTTTTCGAATGAATTTTAATTACGGCTGTGAATACATTAAGTACAGCAATACAAATCAATACAACTGAACCCAAACGTTTGGCTACTAGGGCACGCACCCTAGAAAACATGCAATTTTCTGTTCTCTTCAGAACTAAATTGAACGGCTTTAAATCTTTAAATACTTTCACCCTGGTAGCATGTTACTATCAGCTCCCCTCCCCCTAATTTAAGAAATTCAAGGAAAGGCCAAAATTGCATTCACCTACCACTAACTCTTCTTATAAAAGCTGTGGTGTCATTCCAAATGTATTCCAAACGTATTTACGTGCTGTAGTGACTTCTCCTATTCCAAACGTCTCAATTGGAAACAAAAGCTTTGAAACTACGCAAGAGTTTATAAAAAGCAGTACAAACTCATACAATAATAAGTAATTTATTTGTAGAAAATACACTGTTAACCCATGTTTAATTGTCAATTCAGAATTTTCAATACCACCGTTTCGAAACATAATCGTATAATTCCGCAATAATTATTCATTTGTGAGGCCTTAATTCAAGGAATGTACCAAATTGCATGTCCTACGCCCGTTATTTGATTTCGGAATATATGATAAAGGCGTAATCGAATTTCCACAATTTTACGATTATTAGTGATGATCAAATTAGTTCGGTGGAGCACATGCTAGTGGTATTTTGAAATCTACTAATTTGCCAGGAAATTTAAAAATAAACAGTATTACATTAGAAAATGTGACTTGCCCACTTGGTATATTATAGACCCACCTAATACCACTTGTCTCTATTTTACTGCCTTCAAATTTAAAATGCCCTTGAAAGGGGCCGCTGGACCCCTGTTAAGAAACACAGCTTTAGAGTATATTATCAAAATGTCTGTATTGCCTATATCTTTTGTATTGTCATGTAACCCTTCTCTCCTTTAAAATGGACTGTAGGTTATCTTAGGTGTGTGCTAGTAAAGTGTTGTATTTATTTATTATACTTGATCAGGGACGACAGATAAGGGTGCAGATTCCTCAATCTTTTTATAGTGGTCATTAGGACCCATTCCCTGTCACTGCCATTTATGTGCATAAAGCAAACGTGCAAGCCTTTGGTTACAGCAAAGAGGGTCATAAAGTAGTTTGTCCTGTACCAAGGAAAAATGACACAGAAAATCAAGTCACACAGTTAGCGTTGTGGCATTGCAACAGGTTATGCCCAGGGGATGTCATTGTCAGATAAGTAATAGAAATCCATACTACTATGTTGATACTAATTTAGTACCAGTTTTTTGAACCAGATACATGACATTATCATTTTGAAACAGAAAGACCTTCATGTAGCAAATTATCCACTCCCTCCCCCAGGAGTACCCTCAGAGTACCCTTAGAGCTTAGAGTTACCCTAGATAGTGGAGCATACTACATTACACAAATTATATTCTTTTCTGTTATTGATAATAAATGTTTTGTATTATTTTAACATTTCATTTAGTTTGATATCAAGAATAGAAGGTTGTTTCTCAAACGATCCAAGTATGAAGCTCTCTCTTTACAACAACTGTACCTAGGCTCAGTAGTGAATGTACATTCTAGGCAGGTAAGAAAATTGTGTTATTATAAGTTAAATTATTTTGTCAGATATCTTTATACCAGCTTATGCTTGACTGAGGAATTAATTAATAATGCTATAATGTTTTCCTTTGATGTTGTTGTCATGCACATGTCAGTGATGACTCTTAAAAACCTGAAGGATGTAAGCCAATGGTTGTTGTTCTTTGAAAGTAAAAGAATGTCAACTAGAGCTTACACATCAAAGGGTAATTGGCAAAAGATGTTGGGTTAGTGATGTCTAAAATTGAGGAGTAGTGTTGATAATGGTGATTATAATGATTGTAATGATGACGAGGAGGAAGTGTGCCATCATGTAAGTTACAAGTATAAGCAATGATTGCAAAGATGAAGGCCTTTTTTCCATTTTTGTTCCATGACCAGGCCATGAATATGTAAGTATAGTTTTGGCAAACTGTATTAATAGTCTTTTGGTGTTGTGCACAGCAACAAGAGAATTGGGTTGTGACAGATGCAATGAAACAGTAATGAGACAAGAGTATTAAATGTAACAATACTGAAATACTAAAATAAAGTACTAAAAAATATACGGTGTGCAAAACATACTTAAAATGAAGATTAATTATCTCTGTTCCAAGACAAATGACTTTGTATTGGATTTGGGTGGCCTAAACTTTATTATTGTGACACCGAAAAGTTTAATTGGAAGGAGGGGCACTGGGAAGAAATTTTTTGGTAGAAATTTTTAGGTTAGGCCTGCCCTCTGACTTCGCCACTGCCGAAAACTACAACATACCTTGCCTGATACTTCCTTTAGCGTAGACATTGTTGCAACAGCATTAAAAAAACACTACTTCGATAATGGCGGTGCAACCACGTAACGAAGGTCGCGATAGCGTAACGAGCGTTTCCGGTTTAGTCACATATACATACAACACAGTAACACAACCTCTAAGGATCAGGTCAGAATAGGTCCTACCTTTGTTCCAGAGTTTGGTTGTCAAGGTTCTCCACTTGTCTGTAAAACACTTAACTAAGTTTGATGTAGGTGCTACCTGTCCAATTGGAAATGTTGTTAATCCAAGTCCTGCCAGATGCTTCTGGCTTTTTGACAATTTGCTTTCCCCCCGGGAGAAATTTCGGAAATTTCGGAAAGAGATTTTCAACACAAAAGGTGGCCAAAGCTATCGAGCTTCCTTTACTTAATGGGCTTTAGCAGATTATGCTAAACTCCTGCAATAGCTGCAATTTGTTGTTGGGAAATCCTACTGATCCATGAGATACACTTGGACAGGAGGCAACACATCAAAAGCGTTGATGTGGCTTTCAGGTTAGTATTGAGTGTCCGCATTCATGACACATAGAAAGGCATAGGAAAGATGCAGTATTAGGCAGATCAATATGTGCGATGTTATGCACAAATATAAAGCAATTAACTGACCGCAACTAAAGGTTAGCAGTAAAACGATCAAGTTGACGTTAGTGGCCATTTTGGGATAAACGAAATATTTAGATCAAATAAACTTTCAAATGTTCGACAAGATATTATGAGGAATAATATCTATCTGATGCAGAGATATGAAATAAAGTGAAAGTGTAAAGTGAAATAAAGGAGAAAGTTGAAATAGCTTTGAATACGCAAGAAAACTGCAACAATCGAGCGGTAGAAACTGTAGCAGATACAATTGTTGACACCAATATGCTACAAGACGTATCTTTACCCTCACCAGAACGTAAAGAACGAGACATAGTAGAAGTAGATGATGGATTGACGGATTGCGATAACAACAATACTCAAGAATAACTATGGGACTGGTGGCAAAGAGGAAGAAGACTTTATTAGAAAGAATCAGGAGGTGGTTGAACAAATGAAGGAAGAAATACATCTATGGAAGATAAGGTCCTTTAAGTAAAACTTAAAATTTGAAGCAAAATAATAAACATGTAAGAATAGGAAATGTTGCCTTTAAGAGAATTGTTGAAGAAATCAAACCTGATCTCACAAAACTTTACGAATTGATATATGCCTGGACCAGAATAATAGAATCGAAATGTATCCCAAAGAGCAAAGATAGAAAATATGATGCAAAAAAAAGCCAGCGTGGATAGTAAAGATTGAAAGAGTAAATGAATTATTGAGAAAGGAACATTCTATAATCGATGAGCTGGCCAGTGGTAAGAACGTAAAGACCAGGATTATGTTACAATTCTGCAGTCGTAGCTAAAAGTGTTGAGATTTTGTAAGTAAAATGAAAGTCAATGATCGAAACTGCATCACAATAGATGACAAGGAACTGACACTTGTACCAGAGTCGATCTATAAACACTGAGCAACTCTGCTTCCACAGTCGTAATTTTCATGCTCCTTGGTGCTTATGGGTTCTGGCATTTAGCTCTCTAAAAAATGACTGTTTTGAAAATGATGGGAGGGTCACTGCGGAAGAGACTCAATGTTCTTAATCTATTCTGACCTCGATTCTAGGTTGACTTGTTGTTGTTTTTCAAATGCCAACCAACAGAAATGCTTATTTGAAATGTTTAACTAAGGAAGCCCATTGTTCGTAAAACTGCTTAACACTTCTAAGTTTTCAAATTTCTTCGATTTCAGCGCTACAGACGGGAGGGGTGGAGGGGGGCAGACAAGCTGATCTCGGCGTAGAAATACAGCGGGGATACAGTTTCGAAGAATCTTTTGATTACATTTAAAACTTTTAAAATTGTGTACAGAAGATTGAAGTTGGGGAAATTATAAGACTAATATATGTATAAAATCGGAACAATTTTCTACGCCATTTCTTGCTCCATCTTCTGTGACAGAATCACAAATATTCAGGTAGATATATCATGCAGCAGCCTCCTCGACGTCTCTGATAATAAGGTCTAAGGCAATGTCCTATGGCAATCATATGCTTTAGTTGATATGGAGTATCATTAGAGGGGTAAATTAAGAGGTGTAACTACTCAATACATCGGGACGCAAAAGTGGGTCAGAAGAGTTAAAGTGTATAAATATTTATTTCTACTGTAGCAGTCAAGTATTTTAGTTTAACCTCTAGGAGACCCTTGGCTGTTTCTACCCTTAAGCTCTCACAGGCTGTCGAAAACCCTGTCAATATATGTTCGGTATTGTCTCAATGTGAGAGGACCGAGAGGGCATTGAACCGTTTATTTGAAGCCTCGGTTACTGGTTTATCCTTATATTTCTAAAAAATCCAGTCATCACGGAGGGAGGAAGGCTGATTTAGAAGTTCAGAAGGCATGAACTGCCTTAAAATGATGTGTAGCATTTTGTAGCAAGTTTGCGAAAGGGAAATGAAGAGAAGCACCCATCATGGCCCTGGTAACACTGGGATCAAGGGTATTTACTCCCTACAAAATATTACAGTTTCGTTGCAAACAGTTGCTATCAGGATAGTCAAATGTTTGAGCCATAAATTGCACACCCTATTATACCGAGGCGTTTTTAGATGTGCATCCCATAGTGAAGATGACAATGTAAACCAAAGGATGAATGACTATCTTAAAATCCCATACACTATAGCCAATTATCTCATTTGGTTTCAAGACATCATTGAGAAATCCTGTCGCTTTTACGAACAACTTCTACAATTTTTATGTTATTTCCAACTTTACGTCTCTCTTATAATGGACACAGAGAAAACGATTGCAATCGGAGCAGGGGACGAAGTCAAAGGTCTGTCGTTGCGGAATTAGAGTAAGCGCTGAGATGCTGCCCTGTAATTAAGGAAACACTGTTAATTTTGTTCAGTTCATAAAATTTTGTTCAGTTCATAAAATTATGAACTGGGTCCATTTAACAAGGTTTTGATAGGCATGATTTAAAGTTTGAAAGGGCGTATCTCACCGATTGCTCAAGGTATGGTTCTCAAATTTGGACAGGTTATTTATGTCAACAAGAGGAAAGCAATGAGTCTAAAAAATTATCAAATTTCTGATATTCATGAAATCGTGACGTCACACTTTAGTACTCTATAGGGATACAGATAAAGAGAGGAAGTGCAGAGTGATTGGTTGGTAGAGAAGAGACGTTGCAAGAGTTAGGTCTTGTTAGAGTTTCATCAGTAAGTTATAGATTTTAGGGAGTGTTACATGAAGCAAGAGCATAGCCTCGTTTCCATGACACAGTTATGAAAACCAAGTGGAAATATGCTAAACTGAAATTGAGGATGTTCAGTACTGGTATCAAACCGAAACTCGATTCGCAGCCCGTAGAATTCGCACGAAAGAATCCTACCGTAAAACAACGTAACTATCTACGGAGCTCAGAAATTGCAAAGACGAGAAGACAGGGAGCTGAAGTTTGCAAATGACAGTTGCTTTGTGAAAATGCAGGGTGTATAGGAGGAGAAACCGGAGTACTCTATAGGTTTGCTATCTGTACTGTAGCTGCTCGTGCTCGTGCTCGTTTTAGCATATTCCCAGCAGTCTATTTACAGCTGACTCGAAGAAGTCTTTTAAGAAACGAAACATTGTCAGTAATACCGTTCCTTTTGTGGGCTTTTCTCTTGAGTACTCACTTTCGTGCAGTAAACCAGAGGAAGTGATGGACTGAGGCGAAACGTTATCAATATAATAATTTCCTTATTAGCGTTTTACTTATAATTGGTGGGTGTTTGCTCGTTTTACTGATTTCTTAGGGTAGTTTCAATATCTGGCCTCATTGAACATAACGGATCTTTGATAGAGAGGCTGTCTGTCTCCTAACATGGGTTATATGTTAACCACTTTCGACAGCATCTCTTGCAATCACTTTAACTAGTGAAGATGGCGAGTTGCGATGGTCGACAGATTTGCAATGCAATGACCAATGTACTACTATATCACTGCACCACTATACCACTGCACCACTTTACCACAGCACCACTACACCACTATACCACTATACCGCGGCACCACTATACCACTGCACCATTATACCATCGCACCACTGTACCGTCGCACCACTTTACCACTACGCCACTATACCATTGCACCACTACACCACTGAACCACTATACCGCTGCACCACTATACCATTGCACCACTATACCACAGCACCACTATATCTTTTTATCACAGCACCACTATACCACAGCACCACAGCACCACCACACCACTGCACCATTACACCACTGGACCACTATGCCATCGCACCACTTCACCACTTTAATTACGCTAATTCACCACTACACAATTACATCATCAAACCAATACAACACTCCGCCACTACATCATTGAAACACTACACTACTACATCACTACATCACTGAAGCACGACAATACGTCAATTAGCTTGACTTTATTGTTTGCTTAAAGGAACAACTAAACCAAATAAAGAAGACGAAACGTAATAACATTTGTAAAAAATCAAATTGGACATAATGGGGGAGTATTTGAGGCCAAAGTAAAGTTAGCTTTGCTCTTAACGTTAATTGACTGCAGCCTAAAAGTAAGAGAATAAATGACACGAGAACCAGTTTTCAATTATCACATCGATCTTTAAAATGATTTGACAATATTTCTAAAGGTGTTTAGCAACGAAGCGTGCTTTTGAGTATTTGGTGCTTTGATACTGACTAGCAGCAAACACAAATGGCCTTTGACTTTGCAACATTACTACCATACATAAATTTTTTAGAAATAGATTATATAAAAAAACCCAGAAAATTTTAAAAAAACTATAAGAAGCAGTCGAAGTATTTGAGTGGAACCTATATAATATTCCATTTAGGCCTCATTAAAGATATAAAATGAAATGATTTCGGAAAATTGCTATCTATACACGTTTGGCAATATTCCGAACATGGTAAATTGTTTACTCGTAGTTGGTAAACTCAGCCATAATGTCAATTGCTTCGAAGGAACTCTTTTGTAAATAACTACTACATTAAAGTCATTTCTTAACGTCTTTCCCCTCTGAAATCTTTCCAATACAAGTGCCGCCAAGAAGCAGTTAGAGAGATGCTCAAATGTCACTTCGCAAATAACTTCAATAGCCTTACGACAAAGTCAAGGACGCTAATCGTTTAACGATAGACCTAATCGATGAAGTAATGCTCTTTGTTAATTACATCTGACATAAAAAAGGCAATATAACTCTCCAATTTTTATGGATAATGCAAGCATCTAATACCAACATTTTCAAAAGTTGGAGGAAACGTACTAAAACGACTTTTTGTTTTCCTTGATTTTAAGATAGCTGCCTAGTAAGCAATCTAATAGGTTGCTTTGGCCTGATGTCATAACACCTATGATCTAAAAATATTTAACTAGAATAAATGTTCGCTAGCAGAGCACAGGCAACGATCCAACCTACTACGTTACGCATAAGTGACTACCTGAGAACAAAGTGACCAATTACTATTTTACTGGCAGAATTAACACCTGCGAGTCTCAAAAGGTTTGCCCTAAAACCAGGTTTTCTACATAACGTTTTGCAGCCTACTGTGGATTGTATCGACAAGGCTGCTTTTTGCAATATTTGATATCTACACCCCTCTCATCCTTCAGCTTTGTTCTACCTCGACAAACATGTAGGTGTAAATTATGTCCAAAATTTTGATGCTTCAAATCAATTTGTTGACAACATATAATCCAAGGAAGCCTTCTACTTGTTGAAATTGCTGGAATATAAGCTTAGAGAATAGATACTGTCACGAATAGGGTTATTTTTTGTTAGCAACCTTCAACTAGGTTTAAGTACCTTTACACAAAGTGCTCGTATAAAGTTATTAAACTAAAACATTGCGTTAATTTAAAAGCAGTCGCCAACAAAGATAGCAACGATTAAATGACATGACAAATACATGTGCAAAATGAAAACGGACGTGATGTCGCACCCCTGATAATTTGATAAATGTCCACCACTGTATATAAGTGCAGTTTATAGGTGCTTTTGAAGTGTTATGAGAATATTAGAGAATGTTGAAGTGATAACGTCACAAAAAGCTTTTTTCGATGAATCCCATTTGTACCCGCACCACAGTGTGAGCCCTGCCACCAAATGTCAGCATACAAAAACGTCGCATTTAAATCTCATATTATCAGCGAGAAATGATTGTTTCAATTTTCCAAGGACTTAAAAAACCCCACTTTCTAAAGTTTGCTCAGATTCTAAAAGTATGGACTGGGTTCAAGTAACTTGTTTGGAGTTCGAAACACCGTATCTCTAGGTGATTTCTCAAGACTTTGTTCTCAAAGTTGAATAGTTGATTTATATCAGCAAGAGGAGCAAAAGGTTATTCAACTTCTAATATTCATCAAATTGTAAATGTCTTATTTTAGACATCATAAAACGTTTTAATTGGGAAGTACAGGACACCCTAGTATTTTCGTAATTATGAACTGCTACGTAATATGGAAATTGGTATTGTTAATTTTTTATTGTAATTTTAGGCACTACTTTTATTATTTTACTTTTTTTGTCTTATTCCCCTTTCGCATCATGGCATTTCTTTTCTTCTCTTGCGAATACCCATGTATATTGCGCAGACCCCCATTTAGTATTTAAGAGTTGGATTTTACACAGTAAGTATGTTGGCGTTTTAATCTTGACAAGAGCCGATCGAAAAGCTTTGGTTAACAAAATATGTCGTTGCAATGTGTCCGCTACTATTCTCTATTTTCAAGAAAAATAATTGTGATACAATGAGAACAGATACTATATCTATTCCTTGCCAGAGGAAGAGAGGCGATCTAAGTTAGCGGCACCTACCTTGGTTTCTTGTACTCAACCATTGATAATAAAACTAGCATTCCATTCACAAGTGCAGATTCGGTGTTCGTGCTCTGCTCACTGAAGATTGTATCTAACAGTAGCAGAACTGTTTCACGACTGAAAGAAAAAACAGACACAATTAGTATGCCGTCGGGCAACAACGACTTCTACATGAGTCCAAATCCGAAAGCTGGTACTCTCAGGTACTTAATAGCTAGGGTTGGCGAAAACGGTGGATTGAACTTTTCACAAAACTAATAAGAATGGAGAGGGGACCATGTGATAACAGTTTTTGAGCAATTTCATTTCCGCTGACGTTGCTGATGAACATTGACTAGCATGAGCACTGTATACGCTACTAAACCGGAAGTGCTCGTTAGGCCATAACGATCTTGGTTACGTGGTGGCAACGACATTCTTAATACAGTGTTCTTTTAATTCCGCTTCAGAAACGTCAAGATTATTGAAGGTATCACGAAAAAAGGCGTAAAGATTTTTGGTCGATCGAATTAAGCTACAACTATATTTGATCGTTGGAATCTTTTTCTGGGTTCTAACTCAAAACTGGTAGAAATATTTTCAGGTTCTTGTAGAAAATACTGTGCTGGGTATGACGTTGCCACCACGTAACCAAGGACGTTCTAGCACTGGGTTTAGTAGCGAAGCGTACTGGTATTCCAATTGTCCATGATAAGCAAATTTCACTCACGACTCGGCATCAGTCCAAAAACAATTAATCAAAAAAAGGTATATTCACAGAGAAGTTCTCAATAAGCACAATTATGAAACAATCCACACTGGCTAAATGAATGAAATGAAAATAAATAATAACTTATCTTTGAGTGGGGTAAGTAATCCAAATATTTAAATGCACGACTCCGATGATAGTATTGCTGAATACTAACCCACAGCCACAATCCATAAATAATCCTTAAGCCGAAATCATATACAAGCTTATAAATTTATCTAACAAGTTTCAATTACAAGTTCAAAAGTATTTCACTCGTTATTTATTCCGGACAGGTACAGAGTTAATCCGGCTTAAATTTAATTAGTTGTTTACTGGTCAAATACCAAAAGAGAACTGACACTAATTCAATAACGCTGTTTTAAACACCAAAATCTTTACTGCAGAGTGAGACAGTTGAAAAGGTAGTTTGGATTTCCAACTTTCATAATCCATCATTTGCTTTTACAAAGGGTTTCCCTTAGACTCCCGAAACACAAGTAAAATAATTCTAATAACCAACATCAAATCTACAACTACTCAGAATCTGCAGAAAGTAAAACTTATACTGTGTTTGATTACTGCAAGATTATTTATTCGAAAAGCCCGATTACTTATCTTTGGATCGTTGGACGGGTTATAAACAATGTCAGAGGCTAAGAGGGTAAGTACTTTAAATGGTTTGGATTAGCTGCTGGATAAATTGTACCAGTCCTACTTATCCTTAGGTTTCTTAAATAGACCCAAGGTTTTACTCCCAATTTAGACCCTAACTTTAAAATAGACCCTAAACACCTTCATATTTTACTTTATTTCTGCCTTATCAACACAATACTTTAGCACGAATTTTACTTACAATCATTTATCGTCGAGCTAACAGAGAGTTGCTGATGGAGTGTGCGCGTGAAATTAAAATTGAAAATCCCGAGAAATAATTTTCCATTTCAGAATCAAGTGGAGACGTTCTTTGTGTTTCAGAGTTTATTTTCCCCTTTTTTTGCATTTGTTTGAAATTAGGAATGTTGTTTAAAGTCTTGGTTTATACATAGAGGTCATGTCTCATAGCTTTTGAAAAAAGTATTATGATCTCACGGATTGTTAGCAATAAGTTTTCGTTAGCTAACAATTGGACAGCAGATATAGGCCTTATTTTAAAAGAACAGAGTCGAATTAACCAGCTATGATAACTATTGAAATTATTGGTTTGAGATTATTGATATTCCCCAGATGGATGGTCGAAAAGAATAATCTTTGGCAATCTTCCACCCTTCTTCTGTAAGATATGTCCTAGCCATCTCAAGCTTTTTTTACAGCCTCTAGGGAATGGGGTCGAACCACAATTTTAGTACACTCAAATATATATCCCAAGGTAAATCAAACAGGTGCCTAGAACAATTCTCAGACAATTTCTATGGAGAATATTCAAAAATATTCTTCTGTCTTTAGAAGCAGCCACATTTCAGAGCCCCCCTTGGCAAATGTGTTTAAGAATAAACCAACTTGTTCGAATCTCGCATAGAGGCCGAATTACTCGTCACGTTCAGTAGCTTCGGACATGATCTGGACGAACTCACCAATAACATCCAGGACAAACTTTTGAACTCGCTTTTTTGAGAAGCCTAGAAAAACTTGGCTTTTCAAGCTTTCTTTCTTAAAATTGAAATATTGTAGCTGAGTTTCAAAGGCTGTATATTGAAATTTGTTTTTACGTAGCTTCAGTTCGTTCCAGCCCGGTCTGTCCGTCAAAGATACCAGAAATGGTAAATTTGGCGCCCACATGGAAAAGATTCTTCACTTCTTTATTAAGCAATCCAATTAGATAAGCATAGTACTTTCTAAAACTATTACCTACTGTCTTTTTCGTTTAATCCAGATATTATGGAGTTGAAAAGGATGATGGAGAAACTTGGACAAGCGAAGACACATCTGGAGTTAAAAAAGATGATTCAAGAAGTTGACCGTGATAATACAGGTATATATAGATTTTAATTTTCATGGGTATGACGTCTGTGAAGCTGAAGGGCAGGATTCGTACTACTGTCCTACTACTAAGTAAGAAGCGAAATAGATCGAACCACGACCCTTTGACGTAGGAAGCAAGTGAACTACCCACTGGTCCATGAAGTCTCAAATTCTCGGTTCTCGATGGCCAAGTTCTAGAATGGTACACGCGTAGTCTTGTGTCGTATTTAATATTTCAACAACCCCAGATTAAAGGGAACTTACTTGCGTTTTGGTTTGTCCAGAAGACTATGGGCGTATGCTACCTGCCATGTTCTCTTCCCTTGTTTCATCCTTCATTCTGCCTCTTTTCCTCTTTAACACGTCGAGTAGCCTTGAGGAGGACCATGCTAAACAGGATTATGACTGGAGTGACCCGAAGGCGTTATTTAGATCTGCCTTCTTGTTCCCTTTCTTGTTGTCTTCTAGAGCGATTATTTGACTTCTGGAACCCACTTTTGCAGTTGTAATCTTGGTTGTGGCCGCCCCTATATCCCCTCCTCCCGAAAGAACTATTTAGCCCTGGTACGCTGCTACTAATCACGCGACACCGATAATGTTTTGAGACGGCTCGTTAGCAAGTTTTCTTTCGAAAAGCACTCACAATGCTGCCTCAATGCTGAATACAACGCAAAAACTTGAACTGTTTGTGTATGTATATTTAGATAATAACTTTTGAGAATTCACCAATTTTTACTTTTTGTTGAATTGCTAGTCAAGTGTTATTCGTTTGCCTTTAAGGAACCATCTCATATGATGATTTCTTGATCATGATGCTTGGCAAGAAGAGCTCAATTCTGAAGATGTAAGTGCTTGTAACATTCCTTTTTTTATTTCTCAAATATGTTTTTATCCCACTTCCGGAGCTCCCAAGGATAAGGGGTTCTACGAATTGTTTTTTGAGAGGGGAGCACTGACGATCGGGTACTGCTAAGTGTGTAGTTGATATAGTTATGGAAAAGAGGAAGAAAAGTACGGGGTCTATCTGAAAAGGAGTCATCGCGACGCTCTCAGAGTTGATAAATGAACCCGATATGCAAACCCAGCCTCTCTTTGAAACGTATGTGAACGAGACTTTTCTTTTTCGAAAAGGTCTATTGTCCCTAAAGGGCATTGTAAGATTGAATACAGATGATGTTCAGTATATTTTTTACCATGCCATTACAACTAAAGAAGCAAGCCAGGAATGTTTATAGCAGTGGTCTTCAGCCTTGGGGCTTGGAGTGGTGTATTATGGATCCATAAACAATTGTATAAAAGAATGAATAAATGGTAATGTTATGGTACAGTAATTATAAGCAATAAATGTACTGATCTTATCGGTGCGATTCCTAGTTGAGCCGAGTAGATGCATTTCACGTGCAGATGTGCATTTTTCATTGAGCTGAAATTTTATAAGGGGTGCAGGTGTAATATTTCTTATACTGAAGGGTGACCGCGATAAAGCTAGGTTGTTGAAGATCATAGAATTAGGACAGACACCTATTGAGAACATGTACCTTAACTAACTGTTTAGAGAGATTACAGTGGAAAAATGGGATTTAATGAGTTTAAAGAGTTATGGACAGCATTGAACCATTGGAGGGTTAGTCTTTTATTGCAATATTTTTATTTTGTTGTTTTGTAGTAATGTTACCAAGTGTAAATTTCTCTAGCTTTCTGCAAGGAAAGACTCAGGAAAATTTGGTAATTGTTTTATCGGTATCAACTTTTTCACCGGCTCGTTTTCCCATATATGAATAAGACTATTTGTCAATCCTCGTATATATTTTTAAATCAGTCGGTTTTCATGGTCATGGATCGTTATATGAGTAACGTACTTGATCTGTATCGATGTGGTGACCTTGAGTTGACTGGATGATATGTGATTCGTATATTTTTATGCATTGGTATTGATTGTCTTTCGATTACTCTATACTTAGAAGGTTTGGTATTTGTATCCTTGGAGGTCTTTCGACTTTTTAACATTTTGGAAAAGAAATTCGATGTTGCAAAATTGCATAAATGAACTCTCGTAAGCTTGTTTCGTTTTATTTTCTATATTTCAAGCCTTGTTAGTCATTTAAAATGGACCAAGTCAAAGATTATCAGTGGAATGCTTTTCCTTATCGTTAAATATTATGAATCCACTTCTGAGTAAGACCATATTATCCCTACTGGTGTCCAAATATCAGTGTTAAGAATTTTTTTTTCTTATCCGCTTTCGTCCTTTTATTATTCTGAGGATTCAAAACTTGAAACAATGCATCACAATTTGTAGAAGTGCAAAATGAAAAATGCAAAGGAAATGAAAGTACAAAACCGACAATCGGCAAGAAGGGTTTCGCAATGCCAAATCCTTTTTGCTTCGATGATACTTCGTAACTTTCAGTTGGCTGCAGGACAGCATAGTGGGCTGGATGGCAGGCCTTCCGTGGTCGAGTCACATAGCGCAGAAAGACTGGTCTCCAATTCCGTAGAGCTGGATGTCGATGGCCACCGATGGATAATTGCAACTAATGTGGCGAATTGAGAAATAGAGTTAGTTAACACTGTGGGTCACGGGTGCGAATCCCGGTGATGACAGTTTCTACGAATAACAGATGAAAATGAACTAGCAAGCAAGGTAATCGTAACGATCTGATGACTAACCAAAGCAAACACACATCTCATGCTGTAAACGCATAAGTTCCTATTGTTCTGTCAGCCAACCAGAAACCAGCTATTGTTTTATTATTCTATTGTTGTGTCAGCCAATGAAAGGGGGGGTGCGAAAGTGTAGTAGCGCCCAACATTCTTACCTTCCGGTAAAGGAACTAAGTCCCATGTGTTGTTCTTCATTAGTGAAAAATATTCACAATCTATAGCTTGCTTCCATTGTACTGAATGCTCTCCATAAACAGCTTCGCTAAACGAACTCGGTTCGTCGATTTCAGAAGTAAAATTTTCCGAAATAAAGTAACTATTGAAATTTGCTTCCTTAATCAAACGTCTTGGCGGTCGTCGTTGACGTTCAATTCCCAGATTTCTTGCCTCTCTTAAGAAACGATCCTCGTATCTTTCTCCCACTGGAGCATTATTGTCGGAATTAACATCTGATTGGACTCCGTTTTCGTCATTTGTGTTATTCTCCTCTATGTGCTCATGATCAATTATGTCCATAAAATGATCCCGTTTGTTCTTCGGTAACGTAATATAATTCGAAATTTCATCATCCCTTTCCGAGTAGTAAAATTTCTCCTCGCAAAATAATACATTACAGCTTTGAGTAAAACTCTTCGTCAAAAAAGGAAAGTAAACTTTATATCCCTTTGTTCCCTCTGGGTATCCCAGAAATATAGCTCTCTGAGATTTCGCATCCAATTTACGCCGATGTTGATCAGGAATATGTACGTAACATAGGCATCCAAAAACTCGTAAGTTCGAAATATTTGGCTTTCTGCCAAACCAAAATTCAAATGGAGTTTTTCCTTTTAACGCTGATGTTGGACAGCGATTTCGAATGTAAACGGCTGTGTTGCTGCGGCAATTTTGCCTGTTGTAACATAAATCGTGCTGATTCAATTATGGTATGATTAAACCTCTCGGCAACGCCATTTTGCTCAGGAGTGTACGGATTAGTAAATTCTTGCAAAATTCCGTGATCGGTGCAAAATTTAGCAAACGCCTGTGATTTATATTCTCCCCCATTGTCACTTCGTAGAGTTTTCACCTTGTGACCCGTTAAGTTCTCCACTAATGTAATAAATCTCTAAATTTCGAAAGAACTTCGTCTTTTCCTCTGAGATAATAAACTTTAGCATATCGTGAATAATCATCGATAAAACTTAGCATATATTTACTACCACCGATCGATGAAGTGTTCATCGGTCCACAAACGTCACTGTGTATAAGTTCAAGAACCTGTGAACTTTTACTTTGGTTTGAGGTAGGAAATGATGCACGATGCATTTTACCTAATGCACAAGCTTCGCACGAATTGTCACATTCGGCATTCAAATCACAAACAAAACCATCAACAATGTCCTGCCTGGACAACAATTTAACATTGTCAATACCTAAGTGTCCCAATCTTCGATGCCAGCATTCAAGGGAGGGCAAATTCGTCTTCAGCATGGCAACGTTTACAGAATCCATCGACACTAGAGAAGTAAAAAATATGTCACCACCGGGGATCGAACCCGTGACCGACGCTTTCGCGGCGTGCGCTCTACTATCTGAGCTAGGTGACCTCCGATGTTAACATACTTTCATTTCTCTAGTCGCCACATTAGCTCCCAATCATCCACCGCTGAGCATCGACATCCAGCTCAACGCAATTCGAGACCAGCCTCTCTCCGCGACCTCCGATGTTAACATACTTTTTCTCACTAGTCCCCACATAAGCTCCCAATCCTCCACCGGTGGACATCGACATCCAGCTCAACGCAATTCGAGACCAGTGTCTCTCTGCGACCAACCATGATCACATACTTTTATTTCTCTAGTCGCCACATTAACTCCCAATCATCCACCGCTGGGCATCGACATCCAGCTCAACGCAGTTCGAGACCAGCCTCTCTCTGCGACCAACCATGATCACATACTTTTATTTCCCTAGTCGCCACATTAACTCCCAATCATCCGCCTCTGAGCATCGACATCCAGCTCAACGCAATTGGAGAGCAGCCTCTCCGCGCGATAATATTCTGTTTGTTGCTGATGAGACAAAGAGGTCATCAAATTGCACTGATCAGTCCCGAGAGACAATACACTAAGTTACAATTATATAAATTGAATCTGGAACATTTGTGGGTGTATATTTCTGAAACAACAATTCTTTGTTGTTATGGCTTGAAGAGATACAGAGTGTTGTCTTTCGATCAAAACATTTTCGTTCAAGCTATAAATACCCGCTCACTATTTTAGTTGGGCGGCATCTTTAAAATTAGAACAAAAGAACAATAGATGAGAAGAGATAAGAACTTGACGAGGTTTTTTATTGTTAATTCTCTTATGTTGCACGTGCTTGAAAAAGACATCAATGTCTGCCATTATCGAAATGCATACCGTATTTCCTCGAAAATAGGCCGATCTTCGAAAATAAGCTGATTCGAAAATAGGCCGAGATATCTTAGTAGACACCACAAAAATAGACCGACCTCGCAAATAAGCCTATTCAAAAATAGGTTGAGATGTCTTAGTAGACACCACAAAAATAGGCCAACCTTCGAAAATAGGCTGAGATATCTTAGTAGACTCCACAAAAATAGGCCGACCTTCGAATATAAGCCGATTCGAAAATAGGCCTAGATATCTTAGTAGACTCCACAAAAATAGGCCAACCTTCGAATATAAGCCGATTCGAAAATAGGCCTAGATATCTTAGTAGACTCCACAAAAATAGGCCGACCTTCGAAAATAAGCCGATTCGAAAATAGGCCTAGATATCTTAGTAGACTCCACAAAAATAGGCCGACCTCGAAGACGCAGTGAAGCCATCGCAAGGCACATGATTCGATTTGTATTTGTTTTGATTGCTTTTTGTGATAGATTTTTGTAAAAATTATTTTTTGTAAAAATGACTCCTACGAGAAAGTCGTTCTCTACGAATTTTAAAGCAGAAGTGTTGAAGTGTATCACGGAGAAAGGCTGCTCAAACAGTGCAGCCGCAAGAAATTTCAGAATCGAGGAAAAAAACATTGGAATAGCAAACGTATGTCATAGGCAAATTACAAGAACACCTTATCAAAATGTAAATGGTGCCAATTCAAGAACTGAAAAACACTTTCGACTGAATCTTTTACCATTTGCATTAAGACACAAGGTTATGTTTAAATAATTGAAAGCAGAAGTAGGGACGAAACAATGGAATTGGATTAGGAAGACATAGTTTTACTTTAACCCTACCTAGCACGAGCTTCTAATGACTTAAGCCGGCAGGGGGGGGAGGGGGGCTAGTAGGCCCGCGGCTGTTTTAACACGTATAACTTCGCTAAAACGTGGCTTTATTCTTTCATATTCAGGTTGTAAATACTTCGACACCTTTGAAGTTTAATTAAAAAGTTTTTATTGCGAAATTATTAGTAAAATATGTGTTTTTATTAGTATCAAAAGGTAAGGTAGTTATGTCAAAAAATGTTTACCGGATGTAAGTCTGATCGAAATGGAATCGACGTTGCTACGCTTTATTTCATAGATCAAAAGCAGCAAGAGTTACCTCAAAAGCTGTTTTGAGCTGTTTTGAGAAATAGAATAGTCGATTCTAAATATCTGAGAAACATAAGTATTCGTGACAAATATCGGAACCAAAAGTAAAAACGAGAAGTCTCAACGATCGTAGCTAAACCACTTGAAAGAAAAGATGTCGATTATGTGTCACGATACGCACTCTTTAAACATTAACATGTGGTTATACTTGTTTTAAATGCCATTTAGCCCTTTTTATTTAATTGGAACCGTTCTCTATGGTTTCTAGATACAAATTTGTCAAAAAGTTAGGATTGGAAATATGACGTCATCAAAATCGATAATTACCCACTAATTAATGCTAATTAGCTTTCAATTAGCATTAATTTGTCTGAAATGTATTAAGAACTTAATTTTACATTATTCTACAAAATATTTGTAAAATTCATCAAAAACATCTCGAGTTATAGCCCTTTGAAATTTTCCACCATATATCGTCAAAAGGGTCACGTGACCAGACCACAGGCCGTGACGGCCAAATTTTTCTTACCAAAAGTTTGCCAGATAAAAGTTAGGCAAAGTAAAAAAGTTTCAGCAATTTAGAAAAAGCCATTCAAAAGTTATCTAACAATATTCACAGCCGCGGGCCTACTAGCCCCCTCCCCCACCTCCCGTGCTAGGCAGGGTTAAAGACTTTACAGCAAAAAAATGCTGTATATCACGCAAACAGTATGTCAAAGATCAACAAAACTAAACTGTGAAATTCACATGCATTTTTGTGGAACTCAACAAGATATCAGATTTAGTGGAGTGGGTAGAATACGAGAATTCTCGGTGAAACAGAGGTCGACTTATAGGATAGCAAAATTATAAAGAGGCCATACGTATACCTGCGTGCAAGTGTTTGAGTAAGAGAAGAAAAATCAAATGTATCAATTATTAATTAGGGAGTGAGACAGGACTGCTTGCTTTCCCTTGTGTTGTTTTAACTCATATTAAGAAGATGATAAAAAGCGTCTATGAAATATTTGCAGATGAAATTGAAAAGGACTGCTAGCAGATACTTACCAAGTCCTCGAGATGCAACATCTGTAGCAATGAGAATAGGAGCTTTCCCTGACCGGAACTCTACAAGAGGTTGGAATTTTTTTACTTCTAGCATAAGACCAATGCAAAACGTATAAGTTATATAAAGCAATGCAGACGATAAGAGCGGTTCACAAAAGGTTATTCAATAGTAACGCCCATAAATTTATTACCGTAAAACCCTGCGAATAACCCCTAGAGTCCTAATGAAAAATGCATCCATTGGGAACCCCGGGTGGAGAAGCCCGTGGGCTTATTGAAAACACGGAAACAATAGAAACATCGAGTCTTTAGTGTTAATAAGTGTCTACTTTACTAACAGTTCACACAGTACTTCAATGCCACCTGCTCGTGTCCATGCCCCCCTTTTATGCATTTTGGAGATAGCATAGCTATCATCTGAGACACCATCCCACTTCTCAGTAGCTGCGGATTTCGATGCAATTATCTCTTGATCGTCATTCCGTTTGAATTTTACAACTGCTCCATTACAGCAAAATGGTGCGTATTGCCCGGTTAAGGAAGAGGCAAGTATGCATTCACGGGGACCATATATTCATGACGTCCGGAAAAAAAGCCGAAGTTTTAGTCAATCCCCACCATCAGGATAAAAGACATAAGATTAAGTTGTTTGGGAACAACGAAGCTGCTTCCTAGTGGTGACGTCACAAGTATACCAACTCTGGTGCACTTGATATTATACATTTTCTTCAACTTTTAAATGAGCAATGGGGGTTTCATAGAGACTGTTTCAAGTGTCGACTCACAACTACAGAATATGTACATACACATTAAGACCAGCAAGCTATAAGAAAGCCCCTCGTGTATTAGCCCACCAATAATTCTGTTTGAAACCCATGACCATGGGCACATACACGGGGTGTACGATATTCTTTCTCGGAAACAATAGAGCATTTATAACCCTTAGCGTCGTCTTTAAATACTGTATCTTTCTAACAGAACACTTTGATATATAAGCTCTCACCTTTCAGAACCCAATCCCTTTCAGGCTGTGACTTGTCACCATGGATACACATGGCTGGCCATCTGAGAAACAAAACAAGCGACTAATATGTCAGACCGTAAAAGACTCACAACACGTCTCATTATGTATCAACAGTAGAATGAATCTTTTCAAACGAATCTTTTCAAACTCGATGCATTATAATTTGTGTAAACCGGCCGGGGATGTAATCCCTCGATATTCTTAATAGTTCCGAAAGTGGAGCTACCCTCAATGAAAATCTGTATATAACGATATTTAAATTCAGGAAGCAATACTCGGTAGTACGACTAGCGATTGAATGAGTTTCGCAATTGAACATTTGCTAAACACACTATATTTCAGGATATTTAAGTCTTTTGATTCTCTTTCTCATGATTTCTAAAGATCCGAGTTTCATGGGCCGGTCGAGACCCTTGAATGGCGTGTGTCAGCTAACACAAGTACAAAAATGTAAAAAGCTGTGATTAAATTTTATTGGCAAGACAATTTAAATTTTACATCCTTGTCGAACCATCACATATCTTGCTTCCATTATTTCCCATTTTAATTTTATTCAAGTAAGATTATATTTTTGAGAAGCTTTCTATTCTGTGTCTTGTGCTGCACTTGACTGGACGGGGGTCCCATCAGTTATTGACTTCCATTAGCGCTTTTTCTTCGAACGTTCTTGATTTGCTTAAATTTTGATAAACAATGGCAGTTTACTGTTATTTTGTGTTTTCTGGAGTTAATGATAATAACGATATACAGGAGCTTTCCAAATTACATTCTTCTTTCGATATAAGCTAACAACAAAATAAAGGTAACAAACCAAGGCGACTAAACTATAAACATACAAACAAGCATGTCCTCCATGGCAGTGGTCCCAAGTATTAGGTCTTAATTTTAGGATAATAAGGGGTCAGGAACGCATTAAGGATTCGATTAGGATAAATGAGAACTCAAGGTGCTGGGCATGATGCAAAAAGTATCGGTTTTCAAATACTCGTTTCAAGATCAAAACTAGAATATTGAATACGTTATACATGTGTTTCGTTTAGTATATTTGATATATGTGAGTACAGCAACAAGTGAAAGCACGTAAAATGTTAATTTCTCCTCCTGGGACAGCGGCACAGTAGACGCCAACGCACGGCACAGCAACGCGGCGGACAATGACGAATGCAGACCCTTCTCCACCTGCAAGGTTGTGGAAAACAATATGTTCTTCTACTAGAATACCTCCGACAGCAACGTCTTCTGGGATGTTTGATGAAGCACCGTCTTCTTCCGAAGAGAATTGGGGTGTTGACTTCCCATCTTCCCCAGTTTCCGGATATTGTTAAATCTAGAAAACAAGAAATAGCGTATAGAATTTACTTGTTGGCGTGAAATTAAAAACAAAAATGAAATATGATCATTTTTTGGTGAAAATGAACCTAGTAAAGGAGACGAAAGAGAGAAGAGAAGAAGATAAAGTAGGATCAATTGAAAAAGTGAAGGAGGCAAAGATGAAGAAAAAAGTCAACGAAAAGAGTAGAAAGGAAACGAAAAAAATGAGAGATTAGAAAATACGCCAGAAAATTTACTTATTGGCGTTAAATCAAAACTAAAACTTAAATATGATCATTATTCGGTGAAAATGAATCTAGTAAAGGAGACGAAAGAGGGAAGGGAAAAATAAAGTAGGAATCAATTGAAAAGGTGAAGGAGGCAAGGAAGAAGAAAAAAGTCAGCGAGAAGAGTAGAAAGGGGAGGACTTTAGAGAATCAGAGAAAGAAAAATAAAAAACAGAGATTAGAAAAAACATGTAATAGCACCGAAAAGAAGAGAACAATAGAGAAAGAAAGTGGCTATACATTATACCATTGCTGACAAACAATTTATTTTCGCCATTAACAATATTATCTGTAATAGACGTATAATTACCTTGCTGATCGGCTTGAAAATCTAGGTCTTCCGAATCTTCTTCAACTGAAGATACAATGAAAAAAATATATTGTAGCAAATATTTGAAAATGGTAAAAGAAGGAGACAACCCAAACGTTCTTCTTTTGTTAACATTGGTCACTATAATAGTAGGGGGTAGAGCGCACGCCGCGAAAGCGTGGGTCACGGGTTCGATCCCCGGTGGTGACATGCTTTTCTTTTTCTCTAGTGTTCTATTCAAAACTCACATTGTGTAAATAAATTGTTTCGAAAGTATTGGAAGGGCTATGACCCCTTTAGTCACTCCTTTCAACGACCTCTACATAAACAAAGTTAACATCAGAACTAATATTGAAACAAATAGCTTGTCTATGGTACAAAACAGAATATAGCACGAAATAGTGAAGACACAATGTACTTAAAAGCTTTTTTTCCTCTGACACTCTTCAGAATACAATCGTGAGAATGATCACACCTTTCATTTCGACCATTCTGATGATTGTCCTCTAAACAGAGTCAGACGAAAAAAAAAATTAACTACATAATATTTTCGCTATTTCGTCCAATATTTCAATTTTGATACACGAATTCACTTCACTAGCTGTAATGAAAAAGGACAGGACATAATTGTGAAACTCCATTAAGGTTATTTGCCGTGTCTACGTAACAACACAGACGATGCGGTAATAAATGGATAGTGCTAAGTATCACTAAAACATTTGTGTGTATAACACGGTAATCTACAGTCCCTTTACGAGGAAATTACATAAGATTAAAAATTAGTCTAAAGTATCTATTGCACTATTCACTTGACTATATCGTATATCAATATTTTGACTATCCTATAATACATAACTTCTATCAGACACTTTTTTACTTACTGTGTTGACTTGGATGAAAGACATCTTGGATTGCAGACTAGAATAGAAATAAAACGAACTGTATTACTTAGATTATTCTCCAACACACCCTACCTATTTACTCATTGAGAACGTTGCTTGACTGTGGTGTCCAACGAAGAATATTCCAGACTTTCAGACTTAAGTAGTGTTTGTGACCGTTTTTAGTTCTTTTGGTATCAACTAAGCTTGCACTTGAGATGGCGGTTGGCCCCAAGCTATAGGAAGACCCCAGCTATGGGAAGGTCCAACAAAAGATGAAGGCCTTGGGGCACAGTTTCAACTATATGTAAGTCAATTGAGCGATATATAAATTTATTTCTAAAGTAAGTCTTTACTCTTGATTCGCTACTGAAAACTAGCGAGGATTTTTTTGCTTAATATGAAAATATGAGGGCTGCTCTACTATACATTCTATGTGGCTGTTCTCTTCTATTGCTTTAGACAAAGAGAGACGATGACAGAAAGTGGAGCAAAGCAACCTTGGGTACCACTGCCATTGTTAACAAGACTAAATTTGGAGGACGAACCGGTTCACCTACATTATACCCCCTGAGTAATTCGCCCGGTTCACGTTTAACTTATGGGGTAAGACCCTGATGTGGTGACATTGATGTGAAGGGAAAGGTGAGCCTCCTTGAAAACCGAGGAAGAAGGAAGTCATCGTGGTATAGAATTAACGACATACGACCTTCTTAATGCCATGGAGGAATTGTTAAAAAACATTATACTACTTGCTTTAATAAATTGGCGAAGTCTACGGGGAATTATCAAGGATATCACAGGTAGTCAAGAAGAGACACGGTTTCGTAAACTCTTGCCAAGCTGAGATTATAACTAAAAAGCTCTGGTCTAGGCGACCTTTGAAAAACTGTCGTCCAATAATAAATCTTTAAATATTGAGATCAACTCGGTTTCTCTATTAATACCCTGGAAGTTCACTGGAACTCTTTACATAAATTGCCTACCAATCTTTTTTTTCTTTTCATTTCATTCTCATTCGTAAAGCAACAAAAAGTGGACCTTGTTTGCCACTGTACATAGCAAAGAGAGGAAGTATTGCTTGGACACTGGCAGTTAAATTGAGAAAAAACAACCTGAGCCGAAGATCGCATTTGTAGATAATCTACCGAAAGACAGCGGTGTGTGCTATTTAGGGGAAAGGATATCAATAATAGAACGAACAGATGTTTATGTAAATCCTAGAAGGAGGTGGCAAATTGTGACTGAAAGTTCGAGGTCTCCAGTCTCGCTTGGTTTACTTTAAGTAGTACTCTAATGGTTATGAGCTTAGTATGTATGTACTGTACCTATGACGTTGACCTTTTGATAAACTTAATCAACTACCTGGTCAATCCATTCAGTGAAGAGGTTCTTAAGCGCAGGACACCTTTTCGTTTCCTCATCTCACTGCTGTTCTCCGGAGTTTTCTTTCTGCTTGTTGTTTCCCTGACGACTGTAGTTTTGAACAGAGCAAGGTCCCTAGTAACAGGTTTTTTTGTAGCCAGATTTTCCACTGAAATGACCTGCCGTATCTATGACCTACTTTCCACATACTCTCAACTCTTCCGTAGCCTTGTCATGAACAGACTCTTTAGCATACACAAGATGTTCATCGTTCAATTAGTCACTTAAAAAACTGATAGGGTAATCAACCAATCATCTTGGCCATAGAATATTTTGTAACCTTTCATCAATTAATAAAACAGTATATTAACGAATACACTTTTTTAAATATATAAGCAACCCAGTTGCTAAGGTTTCAGCCCTTATCTTTAGCCAAAAAATTAAGCAACTTGCTTAGCAACCCTCGGCCCTGACAGTTCGTTAGCAGCTTTTTTCCCAAGAACAATATTATAAATTTCCTTAGAAATAAAGACAGAAGAATTCTTTCCTGATTTGAAACAAATACCTTAGGGTATCTTATTACTTTAGTTTTGGCAATGTGTGGACATGTGTGAAAATTTTCTGTGCTTTTATGATTGGGTATCACCTTGGCAACCTGTTCAGCAACTTTAGCCTTGAAAATGTACCATGCCCTTAGCAACCTTAGACCTGACCCTGAAAATTGAGTTGCTTATAAAAAAATGTGTAGATCAAGAAACTATTAAACAAATTTTAAGCCATTCATCCCGTTGTCTATCATTCTCCAGTCCTGCACCTTTGTAGTGATGTGACGCCTTTGATACTATTCAGTCTGCTTATGAATTTCAGATTTGCTCTCCAACATTCTTATACCAACAGATGGCAGTCCAATGTGAAAATGACAGTAAGTTAGAAAGTTACTAGAGCATCACAAATTCCCAACTGCACAAGCAAAAATATGTAAGATTCCGTAACGATGCCAGCTACCTGACGTGTCCTTTTTGACATCCTAAGTCTTCATCTCCAGCAATCAAATACGACTCATGGTGGAAAGTAAAAGGTATCGCCGGCCTGGACATTACCATTTCTAACTTTTCACCGTGTCTTGCCAACTCAAGTCCCAAGATCTTAATACGCAGGTTGAAAACTTTCTTCTCTTGTATCTGAACCTTGATCTTGCCATTTGTGATCATTTCCTCCAATTCTTTTACATCGTTCTCAAGAAATTGACATTTCATGATAGTGCTCCGTACTATTTCAACCTGATCCAAAAATGCCTTCTTCGTGCAACGTTGATTTTTTCTGTCTTTTTTCAATTGCTCTAACTTTGCTTTAAGCATAGGGTACATCTTACTCCTTTCCTTTGCATTTGACGGGAAATCATGGATTTGGGAATTAATGTTATCAATGAGTTTTGTTAACAGTTTGACGTGTGTCTTGTTGAGCACAATTTCCAGCTTTAGGACATCAATAAATTTTCCCTTCACCTGATTCATACAGCCTTTGTCACTTTCAATGACCTGACTTGGAAGCTGAGACATACAGTATGAAGCATTTGGACAACTTTCACTTCGCACTTTGCTTCCAAAAAGTGTTTGTCTCTCTTTCTTCTCTTGCAATTCATTCATTGCAACTTTTTGAACGAAAGATTCTTTATTATCTTCAGTAACATCTGATGAACGTCTCTGCACAATTACATTACCTCTTTTCTCTTTGCAGGATGCATGTTTTGATTCAGAGAACCAACCGCCTTTTCGTTCCGTTATAGAAACTTTTGCCTTCTCGAGTTTTTTAGTCGCCTTGAGTTCCAAAATGGTGTCTGCAAGCATTTTGGATTTTTCTTGAATCTGAAAGTGTTCCTCCGCCAACATCCCCTTCTTAACTTCCAAACCTTCATAGATTGCTTTGTATCCTCTTCCCGCCTCAATCTCCAAATCAATACCTATTAATTTCTTTGCTTCCTCGAGATATTTTCTGACCAACCTTACAAATTCAAGTTGAAGTCTATCGTAAGAAGTATGAGCGTATCCCTTCCTTTTGCTCAAATAAACACACTCTTGGGATACCGCTTGAAATTCTTTATCGGCAAGTTTGCTGATTCTCTTGACGAAGTCAAGTTCTTCATAGAGAGAATTTAATCCCGATGCCGTTACTTTTCGCCCACTCATTTCTGAAAGGTTTGCAAAATTTGAATTTCCTTGATTTATCATATAAACTAAAGCTTAGTTGCAAAGCTATACAATTGAAAATGTTTTAAGGTTGATCAACAACTTCGATGAAGCCACGGAAGAAATAGTTACGAAGATGAAATGCGCTTTTTATATTGGCAATTAGTGACGTAAGATTAGAGTAGGACGTAGAATAGGTTAAATTCTACAGGTGACGTCATAATGCTCTCATCGGAAGAGCCGTCCTCACATCTGTATCAATCTGTAGAGTAGACACTACAAATGTGTGTTTCAAATACCAGGTTCAAAAACCGGCGGTGACATTTTTTTAATGAGTTTGTTCATAACAAGGCTTACATGCTTGGCGTACATAAGTGGGTCCATGGTGCCTCCCCAACCTTTAGAAAGTTTGACCGACAAAGAGACATTAACAGGTATTTTACTTTAATCACACATTGGGATGAATGAAAGCAAGTATATTTCTACTCTATCCAATGCAGAAAAAGGATTTAAAGCTTTGACATGCTCTTGTCCCTTATGAAAATATTGTGTACGCCACTGTGTGCTCTCTGTGCGCCTTTTCCTTTCACTATTTTATTGCCAGCCAGTTCTTAAAATGTTAATGTCGTGTAAAAGTTCTTTCCATTTTGAAATTTATATCTTTAAATGGAGAAATGGTGATTTGCAAAATCCTATTTGTTTAAAGCGAAATATATAATGCAGGTTTAAATTCATTGCCTTTAAAATAAAAGCAAAACGACACAAAGTGCGCGTAAAAGGTTTGCAAATAATTTAGCGTTTTTATTTTTTAGATATCCGATAAAATGTGCATAATCTTATTTTGTAAGCTAGCAAAAGATGTCTTATCAAATAGTGCATAGCGTTATATATAATAGCAGTGGTGCTCTTGCATTTACTGGTAGATCGGCTGCTTGTCAGGGAGACTGGTATGAAACACCGGTAGATCAGCGGGTATGGGTTCATTGGAAGAGGTGTTTAGGTAATTATTGACAGAAAGGTAGAAATAGGTTGGTAGGGATGTGTAGTTTTGTAGTTTGACGTAGGTGTGGGGATGAGTAGTAGTTCGAGAAAAACAGGGGTAGCTAGAAAAATATGGTTAGTAAATCAGTAGGGTGGAGTTGTTAGCTGTAGATGGGTCGGATAGTTAGTGGTAGTTAGATATGGGTTGGGTTAATTGGTGGAAGATAGAAGTAGGGTAGTTAGTGTTAGATAGATAGGCAGGAGTAGTTAGAGGTAGGTAGTTAGGGGTAGTGTAGTTAGTGGTAGATAGTGTAGGGGTGGGTTAGTTAGAGACAGATAGCTAGTGTTAATTAGTGGTAGATAGATAGGTAGGGGTAGTGTAGTTAGTGGTTGATAGTTAAGGATAGGTTAGTTAGTGGAAGTTAGATAGGGATACGGTAGTTAGTGGTAGATAGACAGAGGTAGGTTAGTTAGTGGAAGATAGATAGGGATAGGATAGTTAGTGGTAGATAGAAGTAGGGTAGTTAATGGTAGATAGATAGGTAGGAGTAGTTAATGGTAGATAGTTAGGGGTAGTGTACTTAGTGATAGATAGGGATAGGGTAGTTAGTGGCAGATAGATAGAAAAAAGGTAGTTAGTGTTAGATAGATAGGTAGGATAGTTAGTGGTAGATAGAGTAGGGATAGGGCAGTTAGTAGGGTAGTAGTTCTCTATGTCAACAAGGAGAATGAAACAAGTGCAAACTATTATCAAGCTTCATTAAATAGTGACGTCACACTTTAATACTTTATTGAAAGACAGATTAGATGTACCCCCCTGACCAAATTCAAAGAGGAATGCCAGAATTTCTTCTTGAATGATAATGAACGATTTACAGTTTCTGCTTGTCGAATTACAAACATTGAATCTAAATAGTTTTGCAGATTAAGCTGCCACAATTCCAAAGATGATCTTTCGAAGAAGCTCCCTTTTCTTATGCTTGTTGTTTTCCGGCAAGCTTTCCTCGAACACCGCCAAATTTCCCTGTCACCCGGTGCATAATTTTGCAGGCGGCAGTGTGCCCCGATACACGCAGCGTTTAGGCAATCCATTTTGGACGCAAGCAATCCATAATGGCCACACCATCTGATAAGACCGGGTCGGTCCTCCTGGAATCTTGAACCGATTCGCAGCAAAGTTATGCTATCAAACTCCTGTCTATCTGGAACATGTTGCACTGCAGCAGGCATAATCAAGTCCTTAAAAATACTAACAGAATTGTTAGTTCGTGCAGTTCCCTGCACATATCCTTGGTTATTTAATTGATTGTAAGCAGCCCACATATCAGACAAAATGGTCGTCCCTGGGAGGACCCATTGTTTGATGATGGGCAGAAACGTCGCAGCATCCCGTCTGTCAACTGGCACCAAAAACCCTCCCTTTGTCGCAGGCTCGTATCCTCCAAATATCCATTGTTTGGGAACAACACGTCCGTTTTTTCATCTTACGAATAAAGACTTGTCAATCTCGACGATCGCTCCAGGTCCGCCTATCTGTTGTGGATGATTGTGAAAGTATGCCACACAAACATCCCTATCTCTAGTTTCATTTAAAACTCCTTGGTTAACATTCACATGTTCCAAGGAGCTCTGTGGGAGGTTGGCCAGTTTACTCCCCCAGAGTACGCAGAGCTGGTGTCCTATTCTATCTTTTCCACCTTGTTATCTATCTCTTTTCTTAGTTTTTTTTTATATTACTAGCAGGTGATGTAGAACGTAACCCTGGACCAAGAAAGAGAAACCCCAACCCAGTAATATGTTCAATCTGCCAGAAAGGGATCAACAGGGGACCAAGTCTAGCCGCCGCCAACAGCTGCCAAGTACCTGATTGCCCAGTCAGATGTCACCAGATTTGCAACGGACTGACGGTAGGACAGGCAAGACACGCCAAGGAAGCTGGGAAGAAAGTCATTTGGAAATGTAGACAGCACAGGGATGGAAAAGCCGCGGTGATCCAAGAGGAAACAACAGCAGGAGAAGAAATGCCACCTAGAGAGTCAGCGGAAGGAAAATCTTGTTCAGCATGCAGTAAACCAATTCGTGCCAGATATGCGGACTCAGCATACCATCGTGTCGAGGAGAACTGCCCCAATGTATGTCACCTGGGCAGATGCTGTAGCGGATTCACCATACCCCGAGGGAAAAAACCGAGCCAGGACGCTGTCAACCCGGATTTGGCGCTGTCGAGCCCACAACACAACAGAGACAGAAATCGCGAGTCACCAGACACATGTAACAGACGATGGACAAAACAACAAAGAACCACCATCACTGAAGGATTTGCAAGCACAAGGGATGTCATATGACCAAGCAAAACAAGCCCGAGAACACTGCGGTAAATGTCACACAGCACTACGTTCCAACTCCATCCCAACTAGATGCAGAAGCTGCAGGAAAGGTTTTCACCAGAAATGCAGTAACGGACGGGACCTCCCTCCCCCCCCCAAAAAAAAATGCACTGACTTTATTTCATGTTTTGTAGCCAAATAGCCTATAAGTTTCAACTTCGAGAATTGACAAGTCCCTAGGCAAATTGCAGAGACAATGGAATCCATTTTATATTCTTTCAAATATAGGAAGCTGAGACGTTGACAAGAGAACTAGGGAAATTTATTAACTTTCGACATGCTATTAAATTGATTAATATCAAACGCTAAAAAAAAACAAGGCTCCGGCTGTAGAAAGGAGAAAGATCATTTATCTATTTCTGATCTCCTCTTATAGAAAAAGGAATCTGTCTTCCATGAAGAGGTAACGTAATCCTAACCAAAATAAATTTTAAAAAACCAAGTTGTGTAAAAAGCCGAACTCTATCCATCAGTGCCTTTTCAATGTAATAAAAAATAAACAAAAAAGAAGAGGAAATGTAATTTTCTTCTACTTTCTCCTCTTGTGTCAAATTAATACAAAAAACATACAAGACTACCAGCCCTCTAGACTTCCTTCTGTTTACAATTATGTTTGACTAACAATTTACAGAAATTAGTTCAAATTGCAGCAAAGATGATAATTTCAAGGCTTTAATTAACAAATTACCTTTCAAAATACTTTAGGCCTAAGTTTCGTTGTTACAGCAAATGCAAACAGATAAGCCCTCCCATTCCCAGGGCAGTTTGATTTCAAAAAATTAAGCAAATTACTCTTGTGTCAAAGCATTTTGTCTTAGAGCATTTGAAGGGAGGGAGCAAACTTTAGCGTGAAGGATGGGAGGTTGGATATAGGGCCCCCCGATCACCCACAGAACAATTTATGTCCGTTTCAGATTTGCCACTCTTTTATTTTCGGTTGAATTTGTTTAATTTATATACATTTTTGAGATCAGGATCAACAGGCACGTACAAAAGGTTTTTTTTTAAGTAAGGAAATTCCAATTATAGATACTTTTCTCCGGGAGAGGGAGACAGATAATATTTTTTTTTTTTTGATATTTCGAATAAGAAGTGCCTAGAAATTCAAAAAAAAATATGATTTCGGGAGGGGTCTAGGCCAAAAACCACTCCCCCTGCGTAGTTACCTGACGCTCAACCTAAATCTTTGTGTAAACAAAGCTTCGAGAAGCTTTGCAGAAAAGTTCGCAGAAAACTAAAAAACAAATTAAAACATAAGACAAGCAGAAATAAAGTCATAAGATAATTAAAATTTTATAGGAACAGAAAGGACAGTGAATGGAAATAAAACCCTAAACGAACAGAAAATCAAAAAACTTTTCGCATCAAAAACAAAGAGACCAGGTACAGCCAGAAATCAATAAATTAATCTAAAACACATAAAAATCAAAATGAATAATCACTTCAAACTTAAAGCGAACAAACATTACCACAAAAAGGGGTAAGGTTATCATGCCCTAAACCCTCTAAAGACCAGAGCATTTTATGTTCTTTACTGAATTAAAAAAATAAAGACAAGTTTTTTCTACTGAACGCAAGGAGTAACATAACAAGAGGTAAGAACTCATATAACCCTTGTGACGAGGCCAGAAGGCTTGAATGCATTCGTTTTTGAATTGGTATTGTCATGAAATAATTCATACGTCATATGCGGACAGTGACGTCACTCGACACACAGGCACACAGACAATTTATTTTTATATATATAGATGATGTCATTCAGCATATAGCTGCCAATATCAGACAAAAACTGAAACCCAAAAGTTGTGATTCGGGATAAAAACGGAGAATTACTATAAAGGATAACTTTGATCAGGCACAAGCGTCAGTTTCTTCGATGCTAATGGCCAAAATCTATTCAGCCGAAACACCGCAAATCACTCAACATTTCAGGAACTCTTAAATAATAGTGGAAAAATTAGGAGGCAGCAACTTGGCAGCTGGAGTACACCACTGATTGACGAACTTTTTTCCTCTGTCTCGAGGGTATGTTAAAATTGTGAAGGTTCTGTGGATTTCTCGTAAACAGAAAAGCGTTAACTTTTCCGGAGAAAAAAAAAATGATTTTGCCACTTCTTTTGTCGCTCTTGTCAGGAAGAAACAGATAGGCTACTTGTGAAAAATTTTGTGACTCAAAAACAGCTTGTTCTTTTTGCATGCTTATAATGTCACGCGGGGTAGCCAATCATGCGGAGTTCAGTTTTTGTTATTGGCCCCTGGTACACAGAAGAACCAATCAGGTGTTAAAAAAGGTGGGGCAATTTGTATCTCCAAAAACCTCCCTTTCTAGCATACGCTATAGGAATAATGTCACATCACTGAATAACAAACTTTTCTTTTTCTCTGTTTTCTCAAATTTTCTTTGTTTTCTTTTTTCTCAAATTTCTTTCTTTTCAAATTTCAACAATTTTCTTTTTCTCAAACTTTTCGTTTTTTGGGAGAAGAAAACTTACAACTTTTTTTGTTAGCACAGAAAAAAAAGGGGGAGTACTTAGGAAAAATCTTGTGACGCAAAACTAGTGAGTCTTTAATTGATCAAAATGTCAGTCAGGAGAACCAATCAGGTCAAATTTAAGTTTTTATTTTCTTTTATTGGCTCCTAGTACACAGGAGCACCAATCACGTGTTAAAAAAGACGGGTCATTTGTCTCTTCGGAAGTCTTTCTTTATGTCATACCTCAAAGGAATAGTTTGCTAGCCCTACTAAACTAAGTCACAGACACAAACCAATCATCTTAGAGGACTTTTAATTTTGTGTTTGGGAGTAGGTTTAGATTTCTTTATGCGCAAACAGAAAACCAAATTTTACTATTTACAAAAGCTGAATTTATGAAAAACGTTTTATTCGGGTGCAGCAAAGATACAAGCCAGTAACTTCAACCTAAACACAGCAATAAAAAATGAAAAAGAGGAACACAACAGCTAAACAATAAAATAGACTTTCAACAATATCATTCACTTATCATACCCATAACACAGCCATTACCTCCCTGCCACCGCATCACCTTTCCTCCTGTAGCCCCACCTCCCTACCACCCTTCATTCCTACTACCTTCCATCACATCAGACCATCGAACTCAACCTTCAAAGTAACGATCTTCCCCCTCCCTACCTACAGAAAAAAATACTCATTTTAATAACATCGGTTCAGGAAAGTCATATAGGTTTGGTGAATGTTGGCAGGTAATATCATCTTCCTGCCCAGAACCACTCCGGAGATGTCTTTTGCCTTGTTTGCAATCTGGTCTTGTATAACCAGCACCTCCAATACGTCTCGACGGTCGACAGGCATAAACAGACTGGTAGGTAAATGTACTCGAAGCTCGTTTTTTATTTCATCGGCCTCATGTTCCAACTCGACCAGGATCCCATGCAAATCAACGGCCTTGTTCCAGTCATTATTGCTGGCCGATTCGAAATAAGGAGTCAGTCCCTCAACACAGGCAACGACCTTATCAATATGTTTTTGCAGGGGGGTAACGGGGGAATTACCGAAAATTCGGGAGAAATAACTAGGTGTTGTCATAGATCAATTTTCCCCGTAAAGATTGTTGTAATCTGTGCTCCTAGACTTATATTACTACCAATTTCGCGATTGTCACAGAGTTGACATACTGATTAATTATAATTGAAGGGTTTAGGTTTAGAGAATGAACCCCATCTTGCTAATTAAGAATGGTTACTATTCGCCAAATTTGAGATCCGCTACACTATTTGCCGATGGACGCATTGAATTTAAAACTTCCTGAGTACTACATAAACCGCGAACTGAGTTTGTTGGAGTTCAATCGGCGTGTGATTGAGCAAGCCAAGGATGAAAGTGTGCCCTTATTGGAACGGCTTAAGTTTCTCTGTATTGCCAGTAATAATCTCGATGAATTTTTTGAGATCCGAGTGGCCGGTTTAAAACAACAGGTCAGATATGGTTCTGTTCAAACCGGTGCCGATAACATGACACCCATCGAAGTCCTTAACCATATCGGGCTGGTGGCTAGGGAGTTGGTTGAAGAACAATACAAGGTATTAAACGATATCCTCATCCCTGAACTGAGTAAGGAGAAGATCCGCCTGTTAAGGCGTAATCAATGGCGGCCAAAATTGTCACGTTGGGTGAGGCGCTACTTCAGAACAGAATTATTGCCGGTTTTAAGCCCTATCGGTCTTGACCCGGCCCATCCCTTTCCCAGAGTATTGAACAAAAATCTCTACTTTATTATTACCCTGGAAGGAAAGGACGCCTTTGGCCGGGATAGTGGCCTTGCTATTGTTCAAGCACCTCGCTCTTTACCTCGTCTGGTCTCCGCGCCGAAGGAAGTCTCCAGTGGCCCAAATGATTTTATTCTTTTGTCTTCTATTATCCATGCTCACGTGGATGACCTGTTTCCGGGTATGAAGGCAACTGGTTGCTATCAGTTTCGTGTTACCCGCGATGGCGATCTATTTGTTGATGATGAAGAAGTGGATGATTTACTCCGCGCCCTGGAGGGTGAACTGCCTTCGCGTCGTTTCAGCCATGCGGTACGGTTAGAAGTGGCAGATAATTGCCCCAAGGAAGTCAGTGATTTTCTATTGAAGCAGTTTGAACTGTCAGAAAACGATCTGTATCAGGTCAATGGCCCGGTTAACCTGGGGCGATTGATGGGGTTTATTGAACAGATCGATCGGCCCGATCTCACCTATTCCGGCTTTATATTATTTTTTGTACATATCTCTTCTTAAAAGCTCGTCCATAATACCAAAAAATATGAATTTGAATTAGAATTAGCAGAAACACATTTCAAAAAAAACTTGTGGAATTAGTTTGAAAATGTGAAAAATTTTCAACTAAAGATTTTGGGAGGGGGTCACACTTAGGGAACCTGGATGCAAGGCTACTTGTTTGCATGAGAAAGGAATCACACCTAGTTCAAAAACGGTAAACGAGCACTTGGTAATGCATGCTCTTATTTGACGAAAAATTAGCAGATGAATTGGAAATTAACCGATTATGAGGCTTTTTAGTTCCAGGTCACAGACCACAACAAGAAAATTCGTATTTTACCTCTTTTCAGACCATATTTGCTACATATAGACATCTTGCAGCATTAACTTCTGTCAATGACGCAGCTATTATTACATTTATATTTTAACAGTTATATTAAGCAAAACGATAGTCTATACAGTAATCTATTCAAACGGCTTAAATTTGAAAAGGGAATGGGCCCTCAACGAAAAAACGAAATAAAAGGTTTATTGTATGGCATATGAAGGAAAACAGAGGCGATCGCGGTAATTTTTAGAATTAGGAGGAAGCCAAAGTGATCTTCGTATACACTTGAGCAGCTAAGGGCGCTGCAACCTTCTTTTTTCTGGGGGGGAGATTCAGGGGACAAATTTTTGATTAGAAATAACGTTAAGGTAGCGATTTTTTTGAAAATGTAATATACTCCTGGAATAGGCACAAAACACAATGTTTCAGATGAAACAAATTTAGGAATTATTTGATGAAACATGGCAATAAGCAGGTGTGCAAAAAGGTCCAAAGCTGCCAGTAGCAGGATTCCAAAAGCTGCCGACACTTTAGCAGCACAACTTGTGTTATAACAGCTTTACCTTGAGCAAAAAGTATTTTTATGTGCAAAACTTTCTGAAGAGTAACAGTTAGACAAACTTTCAAGAGTAACAACTTAGCATAGATTGCAGTTAGAAATATCAATAGTTTCCTGAATCACAATTAAAAATGTAATTTAATTCATTTGCAACATATTCATCTGTTATACTGTTAACCATATCTATGTTAGCCTAACCCTCCAAGTTTTTTAGTCACTTTTAAAGGGCACTAGAACTTTTAATTTCCATCAGAATTAGCCCTCTCGCGACATTCTAGGACCACTGGATCAATAAATCACCCCTGGGAAAAAACAAACGAACAAATAAACATGCATTCATGATCTTTCTTCTGGCAAAAAAAAAATCCAAAATTCCACATTTTTGCAGATAGGAGCTTGAAACTGCTACAGTAGGGTTCTTTGACACATTGAATCTGACGATGTGATTTTCATTAAGATTCTAAGACTTTTAGGGGGTGTTTCCCCCTTTTTTTAAAATTGGGCAAGTTTTCCCAGACACTTAGCTTTTAACAGGAAAGACTAAATTTGGTCAAACGTATATATTTAAAACTAGCTGTTGGGGTGGCGCTTCGCGCCACCCCAACACCTAGTTGGTGGGGGCGCTTCGCGCCGCCCCCCCCCCCCCGCCACTGCGTACACCCAATCGGTCAGGCGGGAACGTGCCTCGTTCGGGCTCAGCATCAGAGCGGCCACCTTGTGACCTACGCGGTCGTGGGGGCGCTTGGCGTGACGACCCAGCGGGAAGATCAGGGCGCGCATCAGCCAGGCCACCGGGCGGACGGGGAAGTTACGAATCACTTCCGCGAAGGCCTCTTCGGTTTTGTAGATAGCGTCTTTGCAGGCCCAGTTCAGGAACGGTGCGTCCACGGCCGGCTGACCCTGGTCTTCGTAACGCTTGAGCATTGACGACAGGATGTACAGTTGGCTCAGAACGTCGCCCAGACGAGCTGACAGGCGCTCTTTGAATTTGAGCTTGCCGCCAAGGGTCAGCATAGCGAGGTCTGCTGCCAGACCCAGGCCGGCACTGTAACGCGCCACGGAGCGGTAGTAGCGACGGGTGTAGCGGTTGCCGGGTACCTTCGCCAAACGACCACCGCTGAGACCTAGCAGCAGGGAGCGGCATGCGTTGGATACCGCAACACCGATATGACCAAACAAGGCACGGTCAAAGGCCTTGAGTTGCTCGCGTGGCTCGCTGATGTTCAGTGCTGCAATTTCCTGAAGCACATAGGGGTGGCAGCGAATCGCACCCTGACCGAAGATCATCAGGCTGCGCGTCATGATGTTGGCGCCTTCTACCGTGATGGCAATGGGCGCGCCCTGCCAGCTGCGACCGGCATAGTTGCGAGGGCCGAGAATAATGCCCTTGCCGCCATGGATGTCCATAGCGTCGTTGATGCACTGACGGTTGCCCTCGGTGAGCTGGTATTTGAGGATTGCCGACAGCACCCCGGGCTTCTCGCCCATGCCGAGCGACACCAGTGTCAACTGACGCGCCGCGTCCATCCGATAGGTAATGCCCGCGATGCGTGCCAGCGGTTCTTCAATGCCCTCAAAGTAGGCAATCGGCATTTTGAATTGCTTGCGCACCCGCGCATAAGCACCGCTCACCAGCGCGGCAATCTTGCCGCCGGCGGTACCCAACGCCGGCAAGGAAACGGCGCGCCCGGCGGCCAGGCTGTACATGAGCATGCGCCAGCCCTGCCCGATGCGCTCGGCGCCGCCGATCACGTAGTCCAGCGGCACGAACACATCCTCACCGCGGGTGGGTCCATTCATAAACACCGCACCCACCGGCAGATGGCGGTTTCCGGTCCACACACCTTCGGTGTCCGTCGGAATCAACGCACAGGTAATGCCCAGGTCCAGTTCATCGCCCAGCAACTGGTCGGGGTCCAGCACACGAAACGCCAGACCGACGACGGTCGCCACCGGCGCCAGCGTGATATAGCGCTTGTTCCAGTTCAGCTTAAGACCCAGCACCTCCTTACCGTTGAACTTGCCCTTACAGACAATGCCGGTGTCGGGCATCGCGCCCGCATCAGAGCCAGCCGACGGTGAAGTCAGAGCAAAACAGGGGATGTCCTCACCACTGGCCAGCCGTGGCAGATAGTGGGCCTTTTGTTCTTCCGTGCCGTAGTGACTCAATAATTCGCCGGGCCCTAACGAGTTCGTAATTGCTCCCCGCTTGCCGGGGCTGTGGTGGCAGTAATAGAGCCAGTTGAGCCCGCCCCGCCCGCCACTGTAAAATCTGTATTTTCCACCCAAACGCTCCCCGACCCCCTTCAATCTATCTGAGTGACAAGCAGATCATAAAACTGATAGGTAACAGAAAATACCGTTGTTGACCCATCCCCATTATAGATTAATGGGGTGTAAGAATTTGCTGTAACTGTCATAAAATTTCCTTTTAAAAAGGTGAGGTTTCACCTGGTTCCCACCAATAACCACCGCCTTGCCTTTTCTGACGATCTGTGATCATCCGCTTAAGGCGGCGTTGGGGGTGTTTGTTGCCCATGGCTTTTAAGTTGTCTTGAAAGGCTCTCTTGTAAGCAGCCGATAGATACCAAAGAGAGCGGCCAGGAACGTAATTTGAAGATCGCTCTAATGCTTTATAGAGGTTTCTTTTGGCTTCATCAGATTCCAAAAACACTGACTTTCCATTCAACGTCCCTATTGCGTGAATGCCTTCCCCTAATCCCTCAACAGGGCCGGTTAATGTCGCGGCTGGTGTGTTGCCATATCGTGCGTAATCTTGAATGATGAAATCACCATAAATACCAAGCCCGCCCCCTTGAAGCATGGCCCGTTGCCAAAAAGCAGGGTCTGTTACATCATCTGGTGTTTTACCGTCTTTCAAGGCTTTGAGCTGTAATGCCAGCCCGCCCACAAGTGTTGTGCCCACCAGGAACATAGTCATATAACCAGCCCGCCCTTGCGCCAATTCGTCAAAGGAGCGGCGCAAATGGGTCATGATGATGGTTAAAGGAAAGTTCTTATACATCATGCCAGAGCGCATAACTTCGCCCCAGAACGTGCCAGGCTTGCCCAAAGCACCAAAAGCCCGCTTTCCTCTTAACGATCCTGTGGGGATTGCAAAGTTTGTTTCGTTATCAATAAAACTAGCAAGCTTTAAGCTTAAATCATCTGCCAATTGGCGGCTTAAATCTTGTCGTTTGGCAATGTCTTGCGTTCTTAATAGCGTTGCCCCGCCCATATCATATTGAGGCGTTGTGCGGATAATGTCCCACTCATCCGGTGTAATGCCGTACCTTGTCAAAGCCCTTTGTAATTCTGGCTGTATATCCTTAAAGGCATGTTTGGTATTATCTGTAATGTGTGATAACAACTCTCTTTCAAAAGACCAGCGCCAAACATCTGTCCAGTAATTCAAGCCAGAGGCCCGCAACACACCGCTAGAGAGCTTTTGGAAAAACGGGCTAGCCAAAGCCTCATCATGGTATCTTGCCAAGTCAGCTGCTGCATCTGCCCAACTGTCAGCATTTAACCCTAGCCTAACCATTTCTTCATGGCTGGCCCCGTCAAGGCTCTTCATGGCCCGATTAATAACTTTTGTAGCACTCAACCCGTTAAAACTAGCCGTCACGCTCATAAAATACGGGTCCGGGACAGCTGACACAACGGCAGGGCCTAGTTGCGTTCCTGTTAGTAATTGGCGGATGTTTGCAAACCGGCTTGCCCATTTAGAATTAACAGGCCACCCCACCCCAAGAAACTGCAAAAAAAAGACATTGAAAATGTATTTAAAAAGTATACACGTTGCTTGAACAAATTGCGTTCCTCCAACACAGTTAATAAATTATTAATAAGTGGCTGCATAGTTTGCACCAATTACTGTCGTTACCCTTCACCCTTCGTTACGACTGTGCCAAATGCAAAAGTAACTTTAATTCTTAAAATGGGTGCTACGGGCACTACCGAAGAAACACAGGGGGAATTTTTAAAGCTATGGAAGGACTCCCCAGTGCTTGATATATTCAAAGAAAAAATCAATCTCTCAGTTAATGTGTGGAGTTGGTCTTATGTACTTTGCGAAAGTGGATTTTCAATTCTTGTGCAGATCAAGACAAAAGTCTGGAGTAAGCTCGATGTACATGTGCCGTACAGTTTCGCGGCGCGTGGCCCAGTCCTCGCAACGTTTGGCATTGTTTTGCCATGCTATGCACGCGCCATTGGGTGTACTGATTTCTGAAAGTTGGCGTTCCCTCGACCCGACCAAGAATTAAAACATATCCTGGGTAGATGCAAGCTCAATCATCACATTAATTAATGACACTAAATAAAAAATATCACTATGATCATTATTTTTATAAAAGAAAAAATCGCGACTAACATACGTATATCCATTTCATTTCGTATTTTGAGATTATCATAGGTGATTTTTTTACATGTATACTTAATCTGATTTTTAGACATAAAAAAAGCTGAAAAAACTCCAAGTTGAAAAAAAAAAACAGTCAAAATTTTTTTATTTAGAATAATCTAAGTAAAAATTTGGGAAGGGAGCATTTGGGCCCTAAAGGGGGCCTGGGGACCCGGAGGGGGATATGGGACCCTGGAGGGAGACATGGGGTCCAGGAGGGTGACTCACGGGCCTTATTGGAGGATGTTGGGTCCAGGATAGAAATATGGGAACCCAAACTTATGCGCAAGTCCCGCCAATGGAAAACAGATGTGCTCAGAACTATTACATTACAAAAATGATGCCTGACCGGCTGTAATCATAATCAATTATCAATAATGAATAATCGGCTCGATACTATTGAAGTACAAAAAGATCTCTTCCAATTGTATATTAGAATACATATCAGATCGTTTATTAGACATCATGTCACTTCAAGCTCGCTTCAATTATTGAACAACAAACTTGGGATTCAAAACTCAGATAATAATATTCTCAGAAATTTCCTTGTCAACCGGAAATGATGACGCAATACCAGATGCTAAACAGACCCGATTTCTCTAATAGCACATTGTGATATGTATGTCGTTAAAGTAATGGGATATGGACACGCTCAGACTCATAGGATTTGGGCCCGCTCGTATTCATGGAAGGGATACTACTTACATTTCAATTTGTCTAGAATTAAGGGATATAAACAAAAATTTGAAAAATGACCAGATGTTCGAGGTTTTAACGTGGATAAAATAGAAAATAGAACTACTAGCGCCACACGATTAGCGATAATGGCCAAGGACGTATCCACGATATTTGTTCGAGGGGGGGGGGGCAAAAGAAACTTTAGCCACAAAGGTACAGAGAGAGAGAGAGAGAGAGAGAGAGAAACACCTAAAAACATATAGAGTCCAGACATATAAACACACAAAGAGAAACAAGCAAACACAGATTCAGACACACAAAGTCAGACATGGGGAAAAGCAAACACATGCTCAAACACATAGCCACAGAGAAAGAGAGAGGAAGAGAGAGAGAAGCAAAGAGCTGTTCAGACTCTGGTTTTGATCTGCGGTCACAATAAACTTTCTACTGCAAATGTATTGGTGGAAATGTGTGCAGGCAAATACAAGGCTCAACAGTTCCTTTTCAATTTGAGAGTACTGCTTTTCTGTATTACTCAAAGACCTGGAAGCAAAGGCTACTGTTGCACAATCTGCAATCAGCTGAAAACAAAGTCCATGCTGTGATGCATCTGTTATCATTTCTACCACAGTGCTTTCAGTATTAAAAGATGCAAGAATGTTGCAAATGGCTTCCTGGATTCAGGCCCAGTTCTGCACTACTTTCCATTCAAACTCCATGGCCTTTGCTAATTCTGGAAGCGTTGGTTTAAGGTAGAGAGGCCAGGAATATATCTTGACAAATAGCTAAACATGCCTAGGAGACTCTGCAACTCATCTTTGCTTTTGGGGGCTGGCATTTCTGTGATTACCATGAGTTTAGAAGGATCAGGCTCTTTTAACTCATTTTATGAGTATATGACCAAAATAAGGAATAGCTTCAAAAGGAAAACATTAGGGAGGAGAAAGGAAGGGAAGTATTGAGTCAAAGAGGTGAGTTCTCTTCTTGCACAGGAATACTCCTTGAAACTAGAACACTAGCACCAACACCTCAGGGAAGAACCACTCACTATGGTAGACTTTCCAAACCCGCTGTTCAAGAGAATTTGAGCATAGACTGTAACAATGACAACCACTGCCAGCCAGTCTGCCTAAGAACAAAAATATTTCTACTTAAGAACAAAGATGAAATATGTTGACTTTGCTTGCTTGCTTTTGTTTATTTGCTTGTTTTGCTTTCGATTATGTGAGACCCATTTAGGTAATGGTAAATTATAAAGGTAATAAAGGCAAATTATTATATTTAAACCTGAAGTCTGACAAGGGGAAAAAACCACAGGGAATATGTGATTTGGGCTATTATTTGCATGTCAGGGGGAGGATTGGGGATAAAGTGCTGTGAAGTCATATTTAGAATGTGTTGACTACAATTTTTCTGCATATTAGGCCTATGAAGTAAGACTTGTTTTCTAAACATGTTTCCTTTTCAATAGCCCCAATTCTTGGCATCTACCAAGTTTACAATTATTGTAAGCCTATTGTCTAGTAAGTAATTAATTAGGCAAGGTCAAAGCTAGAACCATTCCATATCAGTTAGGCCTAAGCTTCACTTGACTAAGTTAGCTCAACAACTTTCTGAGTTACCAAGAAGCCACAAAACAAAAAAAAAGAATCTGAAAGAGATAAATGGGTCCATAGCCAGTAAGCCTAAAGGGAAAAAAGAGAAACAAAATCACACAAATATTCTGCCTGTACAAAACAAGGTATCTTCAACAACGGTATTCCGGTCAATGAGAACCTGCGCAAGCTGATCCGGGATGTCTGCCAGAAGGCGGACGTGCCCTATCTTTTCGGCAATCACTGAGAACGGCGCGCCCGCGCCCAGGGAGACAAGCGATGAAGCTGGCCTATTTCGATGATTTCAAGCTCGGCGTGGTCAAGGGCGACGGCGTCGTCGACGTGTCCGACGTCGTCCAGGACATCCCGCATACCGGCCCGGGTGATCTGATGAGCGGCCTGATCGCGCGCTTCGACGACTATCGCGGCAAGCTGGAGGCGGCCGCGGAGGCCGGCACGGCGGTGCCGCTGTCCTCCGTGAGGATCCGGCCGCCCCTGCCCAAGCCCGGGAATATCGACTGCATGGCCGTCAATTACATGGAAGACGGCACCTTGGCGCAAAAGCCGCTCAGGAATGCCTTCCACAAGGCCTCGAGCGCGATCATCGGTCATGGCGACACGATGATCCTGCCGGATGTGCCGGCGACTATTTTCGAGGGCGAGGCGGAGCTCGCGATGGTGATCGGCAAGCGTGCCGACAATGTGAGCGAGGCCGACGCGATGAGCCATGTCTTCGGCTATCTCAACTTTATCGACGGCTCCGCCCGTGGCCTGCCGCCGGACCGCAACGTGTTCTTCCAGGTGAAGTCGCGCGCGACCTTCGCGCCGATCGGCCCGTTCCTGGTGACCGCCGACGAGATCGATGATCCCCAGAACCTGCCGGTCAAGCTTTGGGTGAACGGCGAGGTGAAGCAGGATTTCAACACCAACGACATGGCCCACAAGCTGCCGGAGGTCATCGCCTTCCTGAGCTCGATCCACGCGCTGGAGCCGGGCGATCTGGTTGCCACCGGCACCAACCACCGGGGGCTCAGCTCCTTCCAGGACGGCGACGTGGTCGAGCTGGAGGTCGAGGGGCTGGGACGTCTCAAGATCAATGTCCGCGACGATTTGAAACGCACCTGGTCGCGGGAGACGCGGCTGGACCGCAAGAACCAGGGCCACGATACCCCGACGCCGCAATTGACCGGCAAATACGCGCCGAACGGGAGCTAGAGGGCCATTGCAAGCATCGACCAGTTCGGCCTGGATGTCGGGATCTATGGGCCGCTGGCCGAGCCCGAGACCATCACCACCCTCGCGCGTTTCGCCGAGGAGGCGGGCTTCGAGTCGATCTGGCTCGCCGATCACGTGGTCTTTCCGGCCAGTTTCGAGTCGCGCTATCCGTTCAGCGCGACCGGCGACTTTCCGGCCCCGACCTCCGACCCCCTGCTGGAGCCGATCGCCGCGATGGGCGTCCTGGCCGGCGCAACCAAGCGGCTTCGGATCGGCACGGCTGTTCTGATCATCCCCTACCGCAATCCGGTTCTGCTGGCTCGGATGCTGATCACCATCGACCAGTTCTCCGGAGGACGCGTGATCCTCGGCGCTGGCGTCGGCTGGCTGAAGGAGGAGTTCGAGGCGCTTGATACCTTCGACTTCGCCAAGCGCGGCAAGGTGACCGACGAGTATCTCGAGATCTTCAAGGCGCTCTCCGCCGGCGGGCTAAGACTGACAAAACTGGATGCCATTTCAAGCTATTACCGTTTGATTAAGCATATAAACAAGTTGTTATTGTATTCCTTCTTTGTTCGGCAGCTAACCTTGTGTGTCGTTTGGGCAAAGGCTCCTTTTGGTCGTCTGTTGATTTTAAAATTTACTAATTCTTTTTATTAAATTCGTGTACATAAAGTTAAGTATATACTCATCCAAATCTCTTTGTACGTATCGCTGCTTGATTTGTATTTTATTTCAGTTGCCTCACAGACAATTAGTTTAGTTCCCAGATCATTGCTAATTACGATTGTTTTCTCAAAAAGCACTGAATGGCTGAATGTTTAAAAATGCGGCTAGTAAGACTTAATGCACTTACGTTACTAATATTATTGATTGTTTTGTTTTTTATAAATATCTGTTCAAATTTTGTGCTTGGTATCATTCAATGATTTATTGTTTAGGAAGCTCAAAAATTGGTAATGGAAGAGTATCTATGTCGTGTCTATACAGCGGTTCGTACTAGTGAGGACATCAATGCCATCTACCCTGGTTTTGGTGAGTTATTAGTAGAGCAGGCCATGTGTTGTGTTGCAATGATACGTAGTTTAGAAGTCTGTCAAAATACTCTGGATAATGGAATAAAGCAAAAAGAAAAAGAAGGAAAGTAACTAAAATCAGAATGAGCAATAAAAGGAGAAAATAACGAGAGAAAAGGACCATGTAGTATACCTAAAAAGGTTCATCAGAAATACCTAAACGCCTTGAGAGCCACCTAGCGGTATGGATGGGTTGCTACACTTGTAATCCAATGTTCATCGGGACGAGGGTTCGAGTTTTGGTGCATCAAATCCCTTGGCTTTTGGGTTGGGGCCCGTGGCTCAGCTGCCACTGGCCCCTTACAAGCTCAGCTGCCATGAGTAGGGGGATCTTATAGTTAAACAAATTCCCGTGAAACATCTGAATTTCACATGCCAGGTGAAGCAGAATACTCCAGTTCCTGCTCTATGTAGTTGTTAGTTATCAGAGATAAATCTCGAGCTTTTTTTATGAATTTTGGCCCTTTGATACGTAGACTAGAGGTCACATTTTATTTAGCCTCAACTGATGCTCCCCAAAACAAATATGGACGTTGGGGGCAAGGAAGAAGCTTCAGGGCCCAGGCCCGTCTCTTAAATCCTAAATTTTTCTGTATTCCTTAGTACTTTTTATTTAAATTATCAGATTTGTTTTATTATCTGCCTCTTTCGAAAAAAAAAATCCTACATACGTCACCGATTTCATCTTCATATTAAGCTAGTTTTCCTTGTGAATCTTTTCTAGCAAATGTTTGTGAAGTTTTTTTTTAATCACATTTTTAAATAAATTTAGTGTTTCGTAAAAATAACACGCCAGTGGAGATATATGCACGTACACTACCCCAAACAGTAGCCATATTGCTGCCATAACTTCAGATTTTGAAACCTGTTTCAGAAATAGTTCAGATTTGAATTGCAACCTAAATATTTTTCCTAACTCTAATTAATCATAAACATGAGTTTAAAGTTTCTTCTTTTTCAACAAACGCCACCTCGACATGGTTTATTCACACATCCGCTATTCCGACCGGGCCTTCCTCGGTTCAGTGACGGCAACCGAGCGGGCCGAGGATTCCATCGAGATGGCGCGTTTGGTGTTCGGCGCCGATTTCACCGAGCAGAATTGCGTGATCATGGGCAATGTAAACGTCAACTCGCCCCTGGTCTGGGACGGCACCATGACCAACGTGCTGCGCGCCTATGCGCGGGCGAACCAGGCCGGCGTGGTGGTGCCGTTCATCCTTGGCGGCGCGATGGGTCCCGTAACGAACGCCGGTGCGATCGCCCAGTGCCTCGCCGAGACGATGGCCGGTTGTGCGCTGACCCAGCTCGAGCGCCCGGGAGCACCAGTGATTTTCGGCAACTTCCTGTCGTCGATGGCGCTGCGATCAGGATCGCCGACCTTCGGCACGCCCGAGCCTGCGGTCGGCTCACTGGTCATCGGCCAACTCGCGCGGCGCCTCGGGCTGCCGTTGCGCTGCTCTGGCAATTTCACCACGTCCAAGCTGCCCGATGCACAGGCCATGACCGAGGGGACGATGTCCATGCTCGCCGCGGTCCAATGCGGCGGCAACTTCATCCTGCACTCGGCCGGTTTCCTGGACGGGCTGCTGTCCATGTCCTACGAGAAGTTCGTTATGGACACCGACCTGTGCGGCGCCATGCACACCTATCTCGACGGTGTCACCGTTGACGACAACTCATTGGCGCTGGATTCGTTCAAGGAAGTGGGTCCCGGCAACCACTTCTTCGGCTGTGCTCACACCATGGCCAATTACGAAACGGCGTTCTGGGACTCCGCCATGGCCGACAATGACCCTTATGAGACCTGGGCCGAAAACGGCTCCGACGACGCAGCAACCCGTGCTAACCGGCGTTGGAAAAAACTGCTTGCGGAATATGAACCGCCGCCGCTGGATGAGGCGCTCGATGAACAATTGCAGGACTTCGTCTCGCGCAGAAAGTCCGAAATGGAGGATGCCTGGTATTGACCCGTGCGGTCTTGCCCGGTGCGAGGCGACGATGAAGATCACAAATATCAAAGTAACGCATGTCACCGTGCCCCTGGAGGTCCCGTTCTGGTGGACGGCCGGTTATTTCGGCGGGGCTTCCAAATCGATCATCGAGGTCGAGACCGACGCGGGCCTGGTCGGACTGGGCGAGACCCCGTGGTGGCACTTCGGCGAACTGATCAAGTCCGACATCGCGCCGGCCTTGATCGGCGCCGACCCGCTCGATCTTGCCGACTGTGAGACGCGCTGCGTCCCGCCACACCAGATCACCGCGAACACCGGCGAGAATGCGGCTTCGGTCGCCTACGGTTCGGTCGAGATGGCGCTGTGGGACCTTCGCGCCAAGGCATTCGACATGCCGCTCTACAAACTGCTCGGCGGCGCGGTGCGCAAGGACATTCCGTTTTCAGAATATTTTTCGTTTCGCCCGGAAGAGAATGGGATTGGCGGCGAGGCCAGCGCCGAGGCGATCGTCGACTACTGCCTCAAAATCCGCGAGCAGCACGGCTCGACCATACCACACATGTTACCACACATGTTACCATAAAATTTTACTAGAAATGGACAGTTCTGAACATGTTACCACATGTTACCATCTTTATTAAAAAAGGTATATATTTATTTTTTAAAATAATGGTAACATGTGGTAACATGTGGGGAAGCATCCATTTCTAGTATTTCCATACAGATGAATATGGTAACATGTGTGGTAACATGTATGGTAACATGTGGTAACATGTGAATGCTATCTATCTGGCTAAAGTATGCAATGTAACACGCGTCCTATGAATCTTCTGTACCCTTTTCTGTCATAAAGGCCAACTCAGCAAAGCATCTACCACATGGTTTCGCTGTCTTCTGCTCCTCTTCTCTGAATTGATGCTTAAAGTGCATGACAAATAGTAGTTTTATAGGAACATTGTTGGTTCCCGTCCAGGTGTCATTATGTTTATTTTACATAGACAATCATGGACAAAATAGTATGAGACAAATTCATAGCCGAAGGCTGAAATTCCCCCTCCCCCCTTGTTCAATGTTGATAGGAAGACGTGCAAGGTTTTGTGCAGTTATCAACATTGATTACGGGGGAAAGGGGGGGAATGGGTGCTTGAAAGGTCAAAATATCGACAAAAACGGATTTGTCTCATAATTTATGTCCATGATTGTCTGAAAAATCCCGATACTTAGTCAAATTTCTGTATGTTTCGTGTGAAATTTTCCCATGTTTTTCTGGTTTAATTGGTATCATGTTATCAAAACCAATTACTCTATGTTCTTCACTTTAAACGATGTTGATAATAATAGCAACAGCAACGATAACAATACCAACAACAATAGCAACAACAGCAACAACAAAAGTAAAAAACAAAATGGCAAATAGAAATCAAGTGACTGTTAGGCACTCCACTGAAATTGCTGCTCTGTATCAGAAGGCTGGTGTATCAGGTGGAAAGTTGCTTGAAATATTCCCACAGTACAGCAAGGCATCGATTTACAGACACGCTAAGAAGCCGATTGGGGAGGCTCCTGCACACGATAAAAGGAAAGAAAACAAAGGCCGCCCTTCGAAGCTTACCCCGAAAGATAAGAGTAGGATTTTGCGATCAGTCCAAACGCTGAGAGCTACCGATGGCTCTTTCACGTCACCATGGATTGCTGTCGAAGCTGGTGTTGCGAGCAAAGTTTCCAACCGCACCGTAAGGAGGGTTTTAAAGAATGACGGATATTCATACTTACGATCTCGCAAGAAGGGACTTATGACAACACAAGATTTGAAGACGAGGATGAGATTTGTAGAAAGGTACGGAAGCTTAAACTGGGACAAGACTTTTGGGTTTTGAGGTTTTGAGTTCAAGACGAATTCATTAGTTCGGGCAAAAGCATCAAAGGCATGTGAATGGAGAAAAAAGAATGAGGGACTGAGACAAGGATGTACAGCCAAGGGAAGAAAAGAGGGTGCAGTTAACAGCAATTTTATGGTAGCAATATCCTATAATCATGGTGTTGTCCTATGTGAACAATATTGTGGAGCAATTACGGGTGACACAATGGAAAGGATAATCTCGTAACTCAGATCTCTTACTTTAAATTCCAACCGGATCCAGAGTCATTAAGGGGGGGGGGGGGAGTTGGGGGAGAACCTAAAATCATGGAAAACGCCTAGAGTGGAGCTTTTTACAACCTCCCAGGTAGTTCGCATTTCCTTTAAATCTTTATTTATTCATCCTCCCAACCCAGACGAGAACGACCTGTTTTCCGTGTAGCCCCAGACGGTTGGCCAAAAAGGACAATCTTTGCGTCTTTCATAATCTAAAACTCTCATTTAGAATGGGTGATTTATTTATAAATTTGGCATTTACGAACAACAAATTTATCCTCACCCCAGAAGACGTTTTGTAGTGGGCCGTAGCCTTGAACAAAGTGAACATGGAAGGTTTATCTCTGGTACTGACAATGACAACAAATGTTGTTACTGTCTTAGGATTGCTAAACTTGATCAGTAAGGGCGCCAACTTCTGAGTTATCAAAAATTTTTGAGACCTCTTTTGTGCTGATTTTCTTTACCAGGAAACTTCTAAGCACAGTAAACTGTCAATTTCTATAATTCTGTGCTGCAAATCAAAATAATCGGCCCGAACAGGACCAAGATGCTATCGAGTAAGCACTTGAAGATGACCGAACAGTTTAGGATTATTGACATTAAAGTCTACAAGTTTCAGATCAAGCTGACGGAAAGAGACGATTTCAGGATACATAAATATTCTCACAGTCTCAGAACTCACACTGCCACATGGTGCCGCATTCGTCCTTAATGAAGGGCTATTATATAGAACGTATATACAGTTTTGTACACTGTTATGCAACATTGCTTCGCAGCACGCTTGTTATTAGGGTAGTATGGATCACTGAGGCTGTTTTCTAGAAAGAGAGCGTACACGAATCCTGAAAATGTGATTTTTGGGGGCCGAATTCCCCAGATTTCTATGAGCGACCCTGCTAATCAATGTGATGAAGGAATTCAGCCTTGAGATCCCCTCAGTTTGAATGGCCAACAATATATTTGAACTAAGCTTTTAATATGCATATTAAGGGAGAATGGTTCTTTTTATTGCAAAAAACTTTTTAGGTTGAAATAGAAATTGCACCTACACGATACTATTAGGCGGCTTGGGGCACCCCTGATGATAAGTATGGACTAGCTGAAGCTAGTTTCAAGTGGTGCCTGAACCCTCAAAAATACATTGAGAGGTCCAAATTTTGAAACACCTCTTCTTTGAAACACCATATTTGGACTACATATTTAACGTGGATGCTAAGGGGAGAATAGCTCCGTTACTATCGTAGCTATATTTTTAGTGCGAAGTAAAAGATTACATTTACTATTCGGTTTCTTGGGAGACTCCTCAAGATGAGCATGTAGCACGTTAAAAACTGAAGAGTATTGTAGGCTAGCTTTTTTGTAAATCTATTTATGCTGATTAGACGTTCTGTTTTTTCACAATTGTTTAATGTAGGTTGTCCTTCCTGACATCGCTAAAGCCTGGTTCCCACTGCGGGGTAAGGCTTGTCCATGTTGTTGTCATTGCTGTTATCTTGTGTCAAGATGAATTATGGCAGTTTAGACTGTGGTGACAACCCCGACTTCTGTTAGAGGAAGGGGCCTTAAATTGCTATAATCAGGACATTACATGCACCTCAGTTACAATCCGAATTTGATGAGGGCTATTAGTGTAAGTCCTAGTTTTGACTCTCGGGACCTGGCTCCTGGATAGGAGAAGATATAAATTCTTGTCATCAATGTATCTAGCAAAATAAGTTAGGGGATCTCAAGTCAACCCAGTCAGAAATAATTGCGAATGCCATACCCGCAAAAGACCCGTTCAATTTGAGAAAAGCAAAAATCTAAAGTGGATATTTTGTATAATTTAACTGGGCCTCGGCTGGTTTAAAAAGGCAATCTATTTCATTGTCATTTTTCCCCAGGTGAAGCTCGAACTAGGAAGAGGCCAACCCGGCAAAACCGGAATTGGGCCATGAGGATTTGGGGTGTCGCTAAATCAGCTCGGAAAAAGCGAGGCGAAGAGTCCGACCCAAATCGATCGGCTCAAAGAATCGCAAATGCAATCTTCGATTTTTCGGGAGAACCTCGACCGTCCCGATCCCGTCGATTTTCAAAGCCTTCACCGCATTTTAAGATCGGATAACCAAATTCCGAACGAAGTAGCGGATCAGGTTTTGGCCCACCTACAAGACAATCTCGCTCATCTCGGCCTTCAGAACCCAACCCCGACCGTCATCCTGGGGTGGTTAACAGGACTTTTGTCAGAGCGGGGTTTTCAATTGGGAGAGGTTTCCCTGCAATCCCTCGAACTCTCACTGAGTGACGTAGAGTGGAACATTTACCACCCCAGCGGCTCAAGTGCCGGCGCAGACCAGAACCCAGAAGCGACATCACAACGGATCGGCCAGCGAATCAAAGCCCAATTTGCCGCCAAACGCATCTTCCAAGAAGACATCATTGCTGCCCATGACACGGGTCTCATCGAACTCCAACATTTGGGGGCAATTGATCGGCCTCACGATGTATTTTTGACGCCGGACTACCTCAAAGTCACCGGTCTCCCCTTCACCCAGGGCGCTCCGGCGGTGGGGCCGGCCAAACGAGCGGAAGTTTTACTCAGTCATTTGATTCGATTTACCCATGAACTGCAAAACCACTTCGCCGGCAACATTCAATGGGGCTACATGAACACCTTGCTTCTCCCCTATTTAGAGGAGATGCGCGACGAAGACCTCTACCAATTTGTCCAGCACATGTTTTTTGAATTTGCACAACTGGACATCGAACGAGGGGGCCTGTATCGCCAGGTCATCCTCGACTTGGATTTCGATTTACCCCGGCAGCTGTCATCCATCGCGGCGATTGGTCCAGGTGGCAAGACTCTGCCCAGAACCTATGGCCAATACCACCAAACCCTACAACGCTTTAACCAGGTTGCGCTCGACATCCTCCAACAAGGTGATCGGCGTGGATGTCCATTTCATTCCCCTAGAATCGTGTTTCACTTCAACGATCCGCAAACACCCTGGAGTGCCATGCACCGAACCCTTTTCCAATCGGCATTTCATTTTGGGAACCCTTCGGTGGCCTTTAGAATTAGTGTGGCCACTTCTCTCATTGAGTGGAGCGCTTGACTAACATCATTAAAATCCGCGTGACTTTCCTTCAGAAAAGTAAAAATTTACTAGAAGAAGTAGCAGCTTTTGCAACCAAAAGACAATAGAATTAAATAAACGGTTTTTACTTCGAAATCTTTCAGTATGATTTATTTTTTTATATTATAGTTCAACAGCGAAAAAACAAGGAACCCGGGGGGGGGGGACATATTGCACTGAAAAATATTACTCAGTACCCCCTCCCGTCGTAGCAACAGGTTGTTGGAGATAAGCTGAGATTAACAAATTTCGATCTTAAGACCGATAATGCAAAGGCTTGCAGACCGCTTTGTTTGACAATCGGTTTGTCAAATCGACAATTGGATCGTTGAAATAGACTTTTGCTTGATAATCTAATTAAAAATTTTGGATTCACTGTAGAACACAACAACCAAATTATTGTCTGAACTGTGATATTGGTCCATTCCTTTTTGAGTAAATATTTGGAATTTCAAACCGATTATGTGAAACTTCTTGTGAAAGTTCTATTCACAACCCAGATTAAAGAGCATGGGCAACTTACAAGATTAGGAATTGCCACTCTTGTCAACAAGAGAACCTTAACGCCATATAAAATCTGGCAACACTTGGCATTTCTTTTAGTGCATAAATAAAAATAATTAATTTAATTTGTGTGGGGGGTGAAATGAATGTAGTAACGAGTGTAAAATCTCAGTTCCTGTCAGAAAAGCGTTTACAAAGATTGAAAAATTTCAAATCGCCAAATCGCCAAAAATCGAAATCGCCAAAAATCAAAAATCACCAAAGCTTGTTAACGTTGGTATGTTTTGCCGACAGTGGCACCAATTTCCATTCCCAGCCTTTTTCCACAATTGGCCCAGCCTTTTCGAAAAAATGCAGTTAATTAACCATTCCTGTGCCTTATTTGGATTTCATGATGATTAGGAGTTTCTATTTTTTTTTTTTTTTTGAATGCGTTATATTTTTTTTCTAAAATGGAAATATCTGAAGTTTCCACTTTCTGACGGAAAAATTTTGTCTCTCTTATCCTGAAGGCTAAAAAAAAACCTTCCTTAAACAAATAACTCTCCATAAGCAGCAATAGAAAAATACCAAGCGTATTTTTTAGCTACTTATCTGCATTTTCAGCATTTGAAAGTGAGAAGTTTCGGACGCAACAATAAATTCTATTGTGTAAGCTAATTCGACCTCTCCTATTTCAGGGTCCTCTGGCATTTTATTTTATTTTTTCTTTCCATTTTGTCTAAAGCTACTTTCTCTTTACAAACTGTTCCAATTTGGAGATAGATAATATTGTTTTCTAAAAATTAAAATAGATTTGACTTGGACTTCAGACATTAAAACACATTAATCTGCGGTTTATCTTATCGCAGTAGATAAAACCTTGCTCTTGGAAACAATTCTTTGTAGATAAAAATTGGAAAACTCAAAAATCAATTTTTTCGCCATTTCAATCTCCTGTAAAACTTGTAATCTCTAACATACCGTCTTTTGATTAACGCAGAAATTCTTGTCTGCCTTATGATGATCATTCTGCCAGATCGATGATTATATATGCCAGAGCATGTAACACGTTGTGGAAAAAATTTTTAGTGGAATTTTTTTCTATTTCTCTAGATTGTAAGATTACTAGTGACCTTAATACGGATATAAATCCTTCGTCAGTGAGAAGTGATTCGTTGTTTGGTTGCCTTCCATCGTATTGTATTATACCCAAGACTCATCCTTTTTCTTGCATTCACCACTCAGGCAGTAAGAGCAATATTGATCACATTATTTGCTCACCTAGTATTGCTACATCAATAGTGTGTGTTCATGCTGAAGAACATGATCTAGACCATCTCATTAGGAGATTAGGTATTTTAAAAAGTAATGACTATAACGAAATGATAAAAAAAAAAGATGAGATTTTCAAATTCCCTTGTAAATGCTGTTCTGAATGTTTTACAGTCGTTTGTTAGGGTCTGTTTTGCATCACAATTTGGCTTCCCTTGTCAAGCTAGGCTCATTTTAGGTTACCAAATTTCTTGTCAAATGCTAAGCGGGATGAAAAGCAAAGTGAGATCCTTCTGCTCCAGGAAGCTAGGTTTCTCTGTTAGCGGGAACTTTAACCTTTGTTAAAGTTTAATTTTTTGCACTTTTTATTTCTTACAGAATTTTTTTCTATAGTGGTTGACTGAAACAAAATCTACGAAACCATTAATAACAACACATGTTTATTAATAGTTGAACACTATAAATCTTAAATTAAGTAGTAGACATAGTAATTGCTTCTTTTCTAACGTTATTTTGACTCGACAGAAGTTTTCAAATCTTAGAAGGCATTAGTAGGTTTTTTTGTTTTTTTATTTGCATTTTTGTAGCAGGCGAAGTCGCTCTCGTACCCCAGAGCCAAATGGAATAAGCAGCTTAAGGAAGAGATGGATTACAAGTCACTCGGCTAGGAAGCATGGCCAAGACAAAATCAACAAAAATAGTATTTCAAGCTCTTCATCATATTCATCATCGTCATCATCTGATTCTGAAGAAGATAGGAGAAAAAAGAGTCGTTATAGACAAGAAAAGGATTCTAAGGTATTGTTGCTGTTTTTTTTGTTTTTATGTAAAGGTTTATGTGGGCATGGACAAGTTTTGATCAATAGCATTTAATATGAGAGTACGTGTTTCGTTCACAACTTGTGTGAATTTTGAATGAGAATATTTAATCATAAACATGAAAGTTGTCTGTTGCAAGTTTTAATGTGAAATTAGCTTCTTAGCTTGCTAATAGACTCTCGTGGAGGCTGTGACCTTAACGTACAGAACAGAACCAACAAAGCCCAATCCATATTCTCGCAACTCCACCGCCATTTGTGGAACCAAGGGGAGATCAGTATAAAGACAAAAATTTGTGTGTATAAAGCGGCTGTTAAATATGTTCAGTTCTGTGTAGTTGAGACTTGGCTACCGAAGGTTTTTCATCTCCATGGTATGGATCCTCATAAATGCACAGCATGTACAGGAGTGACGATAAAAGAACAGTTCTATAACATTTGATAAACCTACTAAAATCTGCGCCGCGACCTGGCCGCCGACAAGACGCAGATTGAGCGCCTCAAGCGCGAGGCCAAGCTCCTTGCCGAGCTCGAGCACCCGAACGTCGTGCGCGCCTTCGATGCGGGCGAGTCCAACGGCTTCCCGTACCTCGTCATGGAGTACGTCGAGGGCGAGACCCTGCGCGACAAGATCGCGCGCGACGGGCCCATGGACGAGGCTGAGGCCCTGCGCATCACGCGCGGCCTTGCCGACGCGCTCGAGAAGGCGCGCCGCATGGGCGTGGTGCACCGCGACGTGAAGCCGGGCAACATCCTGCTGAAGAAGGACGGCACGCCCAAGCTCATGGACCTCGGCCTCGCCAAGGGACCCATCGACGCCGGCCTCACGCAGCACGGCGCCACGGTGGGCACGCCGCAGTTCATGTCGCCCGAGCAGGCCGAGAGCCCGGACAAGGCCGATACCCGCTCCGACATCTACAGCCTCGGCGCCACGCTGTACGCGATGGTCACCGGTCGTCCGCCGTTCGAGGGCAGCACCCTGGCGGAGATCATCACGAAGGTGATGAGCCAGCAACCGGTGCCGCCCGGCATGGTCAACAAGGACGTCAGCTCCGAGGTCAGCCACCTCATCGAGCGCATGATGCTGAAGGACGCGAGCCTGCGCTACGCAACCCCGGCGCTCGTCATGCAGGACATCGACCTCATCCGGGGCGGCCAGTCGATCATCCCGCGCGGCTTCCAGGGCAACTGGGAGGCCTACCTCCTGCGCAAGCGCTTCCTCGAGTGGCGCAAGCGCATCGTCGTGGGGGTGGCGGCCGTTGCGGTGCTCGCCGTCGGCGTGAGCCTCATCGTCCAGCACTACAAGCGGGAAGCCAACGAGGCGACGATGGCCGCCCGCTCGGGGAAGGCGCTCGCGCTGCCGGACGTCCGACCCGACGACAGGCTGGAGAGCCTGAAGGCCCGTCGGGCCGTGCTGGCCGACCACGACCGGTATCTCGCCGAGCTGAGCAGCGACACGGGCGTCGCCTACGACGAACGCGGTCGCATCGGCGCGAAGCTGCGCAGCCTCGACCAGGCCATCCGCCTGCTCGAACAGTGCAAGGAACTCGCGGGCGAGCTTGAGGACCAGACCAAGCAGGGCAACTGGGCGGAGGCGCTCGCACTCGCTGGTGGTTCCCAGACCGAGATGGGTAACACGGAGCCTTCGCGGCGCTGCTGGCAGGGCCTGGTCGAGGAACTGCACAAGGACAGCCGCAAGGCGCTGCAGCGCGCCGAGGACCGGGTCGAGGCCCTGCCCGTGGCCGACATCAACGACTTCCTCGCCAGGCACCGCGCGCGGGACGCGCTCTACCAGCGCCCCTGGATCGAGCACGACGGCTACGCCCGCAAGCAGGCCGCCGCCCGGACGGCCTACGCGAAGGCGCGCCAGATCGGCGAGCAGCTCAGCAGGTTCAATCTCGCGTTCGCGCCCGCCGCGGGGCAGCAGCGCGTGGATGCCCTCGAGCTGCACGCGAAACGGCGCGACTTCACCGCCGCGGCCGGAGAGCTGCGCAAGACCGTTGCGGACAATTCCTGAAAGTTTCTAGGTCTAGGTGTACTAACAACGGGTAAAAGTAGAATATGATCACATGATTAAAACTCGACCATTGTACCAACCGGTCTGTATGTTGGCAACCAAATTTGTTTGATCTATGGTGTGTAATAAATCTTAGAGCCTTTTTGACTAGTTCCTAAGATATAAAAGAGGGAAGAATCTAGCCCCTGGTCAGGTAAAGAATTGTTTTATTGCATACACCCAAATAACCCCTTATTTTAACAGCCTTGCGATTAACAATCTATTCAAGAGAATAATTCTGGAGATTTTACTAATGCTAGCTATCAAAGAAATTTCGTATAAAAAAGAATTTGTCATCTTGGATAAACAATTTGGCTGCAGTAACTTAAAAGGTGTTATGGGAAATTTGGAGAAAAATTTCAACTGCAACTGTAACTCTGCAACAGCTGCAACGTAAATATGTGACCAAAACGGCTCCCCCTCAGATATTTACCTCTCCCCTACTGTCCTTGTCGGTAGACCCCCTCCCTCCTTGGCTAAGAGCTTTTTATTCTGATTGATCTAAACTTTAATAAATTTAAAAATAGTTCGCTTTTTCGACCTTATTTCATGATTAGGCTGCTCAAAGGGACCAATTTTTGTCATCTTTGGATTTCTGGTGATCGGATCTGTCAGTTTAATGTTGGATATGTAAAGGGCAGTTATTTTTACTGAATGATAGAAAATTTTGGATAATTTTTTTTCAGCTTTAGTTTTTTTGTTGTATTAAGTAGGAGCATTTTACTTCAAATTGCAGTTTAAATGCAATTATTGTGGCTTAATTTGTTTTTGGGTATATTTTCATGATTTTATGGTTGTTGATTATTAAAAGCTACAGTAAGTTCAATATCCGTTTATCTGCTGGAAAGAAAGAACAAAAAAGCTATAAAAAACACACAAAAAGACGTTATTTGTATAAAGTTCATGTGTTTGTGCATTCCAAATACGGTAATATAATTCTCATATGAAAAGTTTTACTTACCAATACGTTTTAAAAGTATTTAAAACGGTTTAATGGAAAAAACCTTTTAATGGTATTTTAGAAAATAAAGTAGAAGTATTTAAAAATCTAAATGTAAAATAAGATAAAGTGGATGAATTAATCGATAGTTTAGGCTCAGCTTTAGATGTAGGATGAAAAAAAACTTTTTGACGAAAAATGTCACGCAGTTCCTTCTGAATTGCTATAACCAAGTGATGTCAACACCCGCCGGGAAACGAGAACCAATTGTTGTTGAAGTTTGCAAATTAGGATGTGTGACTTAGTAATTCTTCGTATAAGTAAAAAGAAAAAAAAGAAACCTTGAAAACAAAAACAGTTTGACGAAAAATGTCACGCGATTCCTTCTGAATTACTATAACCAAGTGATGTCGACACCCGTCAGGGAACGAGAACCAATTGTTGTTGAAGTTTGCAAATTGAGAAGTGTGACTTTTTAATCCTAAGGTAGAGATAAGATAAAGATAAAAAGGATTGAATTAGTCAATAGATTGGTTTAAATTTTGTAATGTTGGCCCTTTTTAAGCCATAAACTTTTAAGTAATAGGATCTATTAGCTATTATGTAGAAGTCCATGCTTTAGTACAGGTCCTTGTAGATTACTTTTGGTAATTGTTACTAAACGTAAATTCGGTCTACCATAGTTAAGGTGCTCCCTGGGCTAAGTAAATCATACATTTGGAGCGTTGGGATCCTGCTGTTGACAAACTGCTTGAAGTTCTATGGCTTGAATTATATCAGATCTCCAAACAAAGTTTATAACAGGCAGACCCCCCCTTTAGCTCCTCACTTGTTAGCTTCGCAACAGTAATGCTAATGACAATGGTAGAATATTTTATGTTTCTTGGTAACAAAAAGCCATGGGACCAAGGGGATTTAATCTAGTCTAATAGATCAGTGTTTCTCAACGGGAGTACGGGGGCGCCTTAGGGGGTATCTGAGATTTTGAAGGGGGTCAAATCAAAACAAGGGGTACTAGGGGATCCAACGTGCGACTAGGGGATCTAATAGCTGTTCAAAAACCAAACAAAAGAGTGAATAAATAAGTAAATGAATAAATAAATAAATAATAAAGAAATAAAGAAATAATTTAATAATAAATAAAGAAATAATTTAATAATAAGTAAATAAATGAATAAAGAAATAAATAGATAAACGAATAAATTAAAATTAATAATAATAATAATAATAATAATAATAAATGAATAAATAAATAAGTAAATAAATAAATAAGTTTACTCCCACGTCGCTCATATTTTTGTTTTACACTTAGTAAGCAAGTTTGACCCTTGATTGACTCGTTTTTTGGACAATTCGTGAGAAATATATTAAACAGCATCATCTTTGTAAGCTACCAGTTACATAGGCTTATTAAGTTACGTAATTTTGCCGAAGGATTCGATGGATGCCAATTCTGGTTAATAAATACACCATGAAAGCAATTACGGTACTGTTTACCAGTCGTAAAACAGAATATGGCACCATAGCAGCTTGAAAAATCGTTGGAAGTTTCAGGACTGGAGCTCTCCAAAATTTGAACGGAGAAAGCTTTTATTTTACATAGCTATCCGCAAGTAGGCATCTCATGGCATTTAATCGGTAAAAAAATCTTATTACGCGTACAGAAACGATGTAAACGGGAGTTGCGGAGGGTATATTGGATTTGAAGGTCTTATGTATTTTGGGTAGGTATAGAGCGAACGTAGCCTCTCTAACCTCACTTTTGCTGAAAAATATATGCCGTTTATCAGTGCCAATGGTCTTGACGTTTATGAATCTAATTGTTTTGCAAATCTTTATTTATCGCTAATTCTTTAAACTGATGGTTATTGATGAGGGCTGCCACAGTACGATTTGTACTTTCACCGTTGGATCTGAAATCGGAAACGCTGGAAATTTTTCTCTTAGATTGAGACATTTGCAGTTAATTGCATATTAGAAGACTTTGAAAATATTTATTATATTTGACTATTTTCCCCATTAACTAAACATTTAATTCTTCCTAAACCAGAACCGGCTTGCTTGCATTACTTGAGAAAACCAATCCACGACTGGCAGTTGAGTAGTCTGTTAGTGCGTTCGTTACTAAGTTCCTTAGTTAGTGAATTAGCTATTACCAGAAGCTATTTATGTATTGATAAGTGTCATGCATTTACACTTTTCCTGGCCCTCTTCGCCAACTTCATGAATAGAATGAATACATAGTAAGTTCAGTAGAAGATAGAAAACAGCAAAACTCTCCTTCCTGTACGTGAGGTTCACTCGGACCACCGTAATGGGTTTACCATCAGGTGCACCGCCATCTTGGGTTGTGGTGCTCATTTGGGGCAAACAAGTGAATTTCTGGGCTCCGTGTGCAGCTGGGAGGCTGACGGAGTAATATCCATTTTGAATGCTGACAATTTCTGCGAGGAATGTTTGATTGTGATATTCGACGTAAAACCAACAAAATCGTTAGGTGAATGCATCCTTTAGTCACAATCAATCAATGCAACACAAATGATCAAAATATTGAAAATAATTACAGCTACTAAACACTTGGTAGTTCAATGTCAGTTAGAAATGAAAAACCATAAGCTAACGGAAATACGATCTTCCAGGGTATATGAAAAATCTGGCTGAATGAGGTTCGCGATTAATTGTATTCTTCACAACGGCTTACTATTAATAACAGGTACAGCATCTTTAAAACCGTAGGAAAATACGTAGGCACTATCAACTGTTACCATCATTGTGCCATCCATTGCTAGCCTCACTGCGCCATCCACCGGTTCCCTCCATACGCCGTCAACTGCTACCAAACCTCCGCCATCAACCGCTTCCCTCACTGCGCCTTACCTAATAAGGGTTGCGTGTAAGTCCAAGGAAACAGTAGCATAACATAACAAGTACCGTTCTTGAGATGGAGAGGAAATACTCCTTTTTATTCGACCTTTCTCCTCGACCATATGATTTGAGTGTCTAACAAAGAACAAACAAAACCAACCCAGGAATGAGAAGAAAAGATATATGTTCGTAAAGAAAACTCCTTACCCAATATCAGGTACCTCATCTTCTATCACGATATCTTTAAAGTCCAATTTACTTTTTGCAGCTAGGGTCCTAGACAACACTTCTTGCCTCACCTAATAGTATAATAAAATAATAGATTAGATAAGATAAGAACATAGTGCAGGTACGACTATTACTTAATGAACCAAGAAATCAATTCCATGGCACCAAGCACCAAGATACCATTTGACATGCCAACAACCTTGGTGCAGTAAAAGGCATTCGTTTCCCAGTAAAAGGCATTCGTTTAAAGGCAGGTACCTTTAAATTGATACAAATTATAAACTACATGAAGACGGTGAGCTATGTTATCGTTGCTGTAACATTGTCTTGCTGGGGTAGCAAGGATTTTTTTTTACCGTATAGAGCTAAGGTACCCTTAAACGACTGCCCTAAAAATTATCTCTACACTAATGCACCCACTTTGCATTTCATTCAGGTTTACTTATGGTAGCAAATATTTTACCGCAGACTAATAAAAAACCTGAAGTAAATTCCGTAAGCTAAAGGGATTATACAATTGGGAAAGATTCCTGGTACTACAAAATTTGTAGATAATTTTATTGTGTTTCGGCTTTGAGCCTTCATCAGTGCCAGACATATACATATTCTCAGCAATATATATATATATATATAAATTCTCAAAGAGTGGAGCGTTACCACAATTGCTTAGAATTTTAGGGAACTGGGGAATATTTGAATTTACGACTTCATGATTATTAAACGAACGCCTGAACGATTAAACGATGATGCGCAAAGGCTAAGGCGAAGATTTTTCTTATGTCAATCTTTAGCTAATTCCCCTACAATCAGTAGGTATGGGGAAATTAATTAATTCATATTCATTATGTTTCGCCTTTGAACCTTCAACAGTGGGAGAGGTATACATAGTCGTGATATAGTATGTCTGGCATAGATGAAAGCTCAAAGCCGAAACACAATGAGTATTAATAAATTTAGAGTACGGTTCACTTTTTGCTTCTTTACCTCTCGTGTAATATAAACACAATAGAAATGTACTACATAAGCTGAGTGTTTGTAGATAGAATTATATTGATTGATGAATGGATTGGTTTCCTAGTACAGTAGTCTCTGCCTAACATCACAACCCAGAAATGGAGCTTAAAATAAAGATATTAGTTAGCCAGGACGACCTAAGCCACCCTTAGCAGTATAGCGGTATAGGTTTACATGAATAGGTTTATATTTGCTTATTGATTAATGCATTATTCTCTGTCTAATGTTATTGCCAATAAAATGATTTTAGTATTTACAGATTTTTGTGCACATTTGGTTATGTAGATTTGAGTCAGACGAAATATTTTAAAACTACTTCAAGTTTCACGCTTAGTGCAAGCTTCAGACTAATCTAAATTTGATTACAACTTATCTTTCAGCTCCTACGCAATAACGGCTCCCATGTCGACACTTCGGCAAAAGCTCGGTTTGTCTACCATTGAGCGAAACAAAAAAGGGGTCTTTTATTAGAGGGTCTATAATTAGAGGGATTCTTTAGTTTGAAGAACGAAGTTTACACAAAAGAGCATATGGAGTTTCAAGAAAAGCTTCTTACATTTATACCCAGTTTACACCAATACGTTTTCATTACTGAAACGCAGCCGAAACTGGAGCGAGGCAGCTGTACTCGCATTTTGGAATATAAATCGAGAGTAAAAAATTGATTGGACCAAGCATGTACTCTGCTAGAATAAGCCTTCTTGCAAACTTGATGTAGTTTTCTCCTTTCTATAACTAACATTGCCCCTTTACAATGCTTACATGTCTTCTCTTAAAATATTAAAGAGGTCTGTGATTAATTCAGGGTACCAAAAACGGGGCCTATAATTAAAAGGGGTCTATAATTACTTTTGACATGGAGCACAAAGGCGTTTATAATTGGAGGGGGTCTATGATAAGAGGGAATTTATAATTAGAGAAAATACGGTATTCAAACGGAATGATTTGTCAGGTTTAAGTTATAGAGCTTCTTTAATGTACAGAGCTGGCATCTCCTTTCGCCCACATGATACTTAGGTACCCCCCCCCCCCCCCCCCCCCCCCCCCCTCCCCCCCCCCCTCCCCCCCCTCCCCCTTCCCCCCTCTCGCGTCCAAGGCGTATTTTACTACGCCTTTTTTCTAATCTCTGATAATTTAAGTGGTGATTTATTCAGAGATTTTATGCTGACGAGTCTGATGGAAATTCCTGCGAACTTTCTGTCGATCTACTGTGCCAAGAGGTGAGTCAATTTATTTTGTAATACTTGTCCCCATTTTCATTTTAATTTATCTGTTATACTGATGGGTCCAATTCCAAGTACCTAACAGAATATTAAAGGAATAGACTTCAGGCTTGTATTTTCAACTCTGTAAAAACGTGGTGTCTATGTACGTAGTTCTGCAGTCAATATTTTGATGGTGCCGCACCCACGTTGCTTACCAGAATTTGACCGAAGACAGGTTTTCGCAAAGATTGGCTTAACTGATCTTATTGCATAACCCTTCATAGTTCTTCTAATATCTCCCTTCCTCACCCACAAGGTCTTTTCATATTGCACGGTTCTTGAGTAGACGTTACACAGTAAGGATAGGGATTCCCATGTCTTCCCACACTTGCTCTGTCAAAAGCTTTCTGGGTATTCTTGGATTTCTCCTTCCTTCAAAATTTTCCTTGTACGCTCTCTTGAAAAGCTGCTATCCTCTGTTTAGTTAACGTAGCCTCATTCTTTGTTTTTAACCGCTTTCAAGATATTATCCCTCACGTGTCGTGTCCCTCTGATGTCCATTAATGTACATTTGGCCATGTGTGCTTTTTAGCCATTTCTGCGAGGCAGCTAAGAATTGATAGAATATATGAGGTCTGAAACACCTTAAAAATAAACACTTATAGGCAGATATTTTCTGTCACTTTTGTCGTTGCAAAACGCGTAAGCTGGAAACGAATCCCTTTTGCAAACAATGCATCAGTTTCTTTGTTTTATGAATTTTATGAGTGCTACTTTAAGGCAAATAAGAGAATGCGTTTATGGTAATAACCAAAATAAACACACTCGTAATTGTTGACACTTGTGTTGAAGTATCGTAAGGATCGAGAAAATAATCATTAACTAGGCAGATATTTCAAGTAACTTCAAGACTTAAACATTACAAATTCTGGCATACACAAAGGAAAATCATCGAAGAACCACGTGTTACATAATTTGTATATCTAGAAACGAGGCTAGATAAAAATGTTTAGCTAAACAAGTAAGCTTTTCAACCCTTCCACTCGATTGTTTAGCTCTTAAGTAATACACATGAGTCCCATTTCATCATGAAACTTAACAAACGTTTGTTTGGAAATCGGCTTCTTTAACCTATTTGTTGTCATATTCTCTGTGGCTCAATATTCAATGTTAATAAGGCCACGCCTAATTACATCACGAGTAAAATGAAATTTGATGTCTATATGCTTTGCCCTTGAACCATTAACTGGGTTTGTGGAAACAGCGATTGCTGGCTGATTGTCTTCCTTGATAATGATTGCTTCATTGACATCGATGTCAACATTCTTCAAAATAGCTTCAGCCATATTGCCTCTTGATTTTCAAGCCAGTATACGCTATTAAACCGGAAACGCTTGTTGGGCTGTAATGTCCTTGTTTACGTGGTGGCAACTTGTCCGGGGTGACGCGCGGCCTCTAAGGCTTGGTCCGAGTGCCCGAAGAGACACGCAAGATGTGTGCACACCTTAAGCCCCCCTCGGGGAGAGGGCCGGGGTGAGGGGCCCTATCGGACTTTGGCGCGGTCACGAGAAGCCGGCGCCTTTCTGGGTTGCCTGCCGCTCGAACTCGATCTGCGAGAGCGCGGTCTCCTTGGTCAACCATTCGCGGAACAGGACGATCCGCGGCTCGTTCTCGCGGCCCTTCCGCGTGACGAAGAAGTACGCCAGAGGCGATGGCATGGAGGGGTCGCAGAGCTTGACCAGCTGGCCGCTCCTGATCAGCTCCACGACGTGGGCACTGCGCGCCAGGGCGACGCCTTGACCGGCCACCGCGGCCTGGATCGCCATGAAGCTGTCTTGAAAATGTGGCCCCTGGGTCGGGATGGCGCCCTGGACCTGCAGCTTTCGGAACCAGATTTCCCAGTCCGGCGTGTTCTTGCGGGGTTTGCGAAACAGCAGTGGAAGGTCGAGGAGATCTCGTGGCTGAGCCGGCGCATTGCGCCGCGCGATCAAGTCTGGGCTGCACACCGGGAACACGTACTCGCGCAGCAGAAACGTCACATGCAGGTCCGGATAATTGCCGTCGCCCAGACGAATTGCCGCGTCCAGCTCCTCGGACTGTAGATCCACCAAGTCGTTGGTGGTGGAAAGCCAGATATCGAAACCATGGTCCAGCTCCTTGAACCGCGGCAGCAGGGGTAGGAGCCAGGCCAGAGCAAAGGACTGTGTGGTCGACACCCGCAGGGCCTGATCCGGCTCTCCGTCCACGAAGGAGTTCAACGTCGATTGAAGCTGCTCGAGGAAGCCGCGCACGACGGCCGCCAGCGTGCCGCCCTCGCGGGTCAAAGCGACGCCGCGCGGGACCCTTTCGAACAGCTCGATCCCCCAGGATTGCTCCAGGTATGCGATTTGATGGCTGATCGCGCTTTGCGTGACATGCAGCTCCTCGGCCGCCTTTGTGAAGCTCAAGTGCCGTGCTGCGGCTTCGAGTGCCCGCAATGTAGCGATCGGTGGCAGATACTTCATTTCCATCGCTCGACCCATGAATAGATAGTAAAGGGACCCATGAATTTTTATCCTTTGATAATTCGATAATTGTCGGTCAGTTTCAACCTTAAGTTTTGAATTGCGGTTCGCGCTGGGGTTGCCGGCCGCCGATCTACGCAAAATTCAAGCAGGAAGAGGCAATGAAAAACCCATCAAGCACCCTGAAAACCAGGAGCGCTGCCGCGCTCTTCGCAACGGCCTTGGCGGCCTCGGTGGCTGGCGCCACGATCGCCGTCGGCGGGCAGAACGAGGAGAGCCGGCTGATCATCAGCGGCTCGAGCACGCTTGCGCCCATCGTCGGACAGATCGCCCGGCTCTACGAGGCTGCAAATCCGGGAACCCGGGTCGATATCCAAAGCGGCGGGTCCACACGCGGGCTGATCGAGCTGCAGAAAGGGCTCAATGACATCGCCATGGTTTCGCGCCGTCTGACGGCAGTCGAGCCCCAGCGCTAAAAGCATTGATGCCAGCATACATTCAGCCTTTCCACTCCCTTTTTATTCGGATACCAGGCTTATATAGTCTGCAAAAGTTTGGATCTTACACAAAGTTTCAATAGTTTTCTTCCAAATTATATGTTTACTGGGTGGTCCATGCAGATATTGCGTAGTTCATTAACTTCTAGCAGTTCCTTGCATTTTCCATAAAGCAAACTTTCCTTTCGCTGCTGGGAACATGTCCTAGAGATACAAATTTTTAAAAATTTCTGTACCATTCCTACTGAAGAAACCTGAGTTCTTTGGAAGTCAGCTGTCACTGAATACTCATATTTCAATTTTATGAAATGAAATTGTTAAGGTGAAACGATTTTGTCTTCTGTTGACAAAGAAAAAGAGGTTTTCCGCTGCTTATTGCAGAAAAGGACCACATTGTCGCCACATAAAGTCCTTTCTTTTTAACTTCTTATCCCATTTCCTGTAATGCCTATTTGAGTAACAGAATTGTCTTTAGCGTTATTATTATGTTTATTTTGGAAAATTCTCAGAAATGCTGATTTTACTGAGTCTGGTAAATTTAAGTTAGGAAGCAAAAAGCAGGAAGCAGGAAGCAGTTAACAGCAAGTAACCAAAGGTTTCAAGCTACCTTCTTTCCTGTATCTTAATTAGACAAAACCTTCCTCAAATACGCGCCTTTCCAATGAGGGTAGTCTTGTGCATCACCTGAACTTTCGCCTCTACCCAGTCTTGCTCCTTGTCATTGTTATTACCATTATTATCATTATTATTATTGTAATGTAATGTAATGCATTACTCATCTGGACATTAACGGTCGATTTTATTCACTTTAATTCTAAGCAAGCTCTCAGAGTTAAAGTTGATCAAACAAGGCTACTTCGATGACTTTAAATTTGGATTTAGCATCGCGAATTGACGCAATAGTATATTTGTATGACTTCGTAAGCATGGTTGTCAGATGCTTTACTCCAGTGCAAAGGTACTAGACTTTTGTAAGAAAAGGATCATGAAGTACTCTGTCATAGGCTGCTGTTAGGTCGATGTATGGCGCTGTATGGTCATATCATATTTATCATATCTTTGAATTATGATCGTTGTCAATGGTTGACTGATGTTGGCTCCAATATATTTGTGTCCTCGGGGGCGTCAAAGGGGTACTTGCGTCCCAACAAGGCGCTAAAGAAAAGCAGCATTGGTAAAAGAGGACTACTTTTGCCCATTCACAATGGCTTTGCCCCTCACCTTGAGAACTGCTGCGGACGCCTATGCTCAAATGCATAACGATTTGAAATTCTTTGGCAGAAAATTTCCCGTCTTTTCCGTACAGAAATATGACAACAGCGCATAACAAGGTAGTGCGAGCCTTTACCAAAATCCAGATTAATGTCAACAATGATAAAATGGCCTGAACAAGGTCGCACTGTTGTTATACTTCAATGCTTCTGTTTTAGTTTGTCAGTTCCTGCGCCTTTGTTCCTTTTAAATGTTTTTAGAACACGGTGGATCTCCTGCTCTGCTAAAATTTCCGCTTTCATCGTGATCTTTTGGTCAACTTTGTAGTACTCCATTAACTTCTAAGGAGTCGACAAACTTAAAGTCACTTCGTTCAGCTAACACTCTATCTTTTCGCGGTCAATTTTTCTGTGGAACTTATGTTTCGTCTGTATATTCACACATGCACACTCGCACACACACATATATGTGTATATATATTCATATATATTCCGTGTTCTTTAATATCTCAACAGATGGAATCGAAAAGTCTTACAAAGCAGCTAACTTACACGACTGTTTTCAGGTAGTGCGGGTAAGTGTTTAAAATATTCGACCATGTGCAACCGCGTGTATAGGCTCCAGATATTCCTTTAAAACTCCATGATGTTGATTTGGTCTTTTGGCGTGTTCTTCATATCATATATGACCCAAAGATTATCAAGAAGCCCTCCTTTAATTACAACAGCCAATTCAAAAAGTCAACAAACGATGGCAAAACCTGCCTGTTATAAGGGCTTCATAACGGAAAACATGGGTTACCATAAATTGTAATAAATGTTTTTATTCCCTGTAAAGAGCGCATATGATTTAAACGAAGAACGGGAATAATGCCTACTCTTCGAAGACTTCTGCTTGATTTAGGAACCTTATAATAAAGAAGCATGTGTAAACCTCTTGTTTATGAGACGTAGTTGCCGACACGCATATCGTAGGTCTTCCAAGTAAACAATTACATATTTCACGTAGAATTTCGTTTAATGTAACTTAAAAGCTGTTGACACTTAAGCGCTTTTGCTACCTTTGTTTGTATCCAAGATGCGCCAAATTACTGGAAGCGGTGGTTCATTTATTAAAGCACCTTCAACCATTATAATAAGTTTTATTCGTCGGGCCTATAGGTGCACTGGACTTGGCATGAAAAGACAAATGTTCTGAAATGGACCTTGAGTGTTCATCTAAATTAAGCTAAATCACACTAGTATTGCACAACAAAATGCGAGTGTGACTATCATGATAAAACTACAAGGTAATACAATCTTACCTTATCGCCCTGTGGAAAACAAATCGCGATTTGGAGTTTAAGCCATTTTATCGTTATCCAAGGCAGTAAATCGTACTCCACAAGGCCTCTGAGAAACTGTTTGATAAAGGTAAGTACTCAAACTATACTCTAGATACACTTAATCGTAATTCCAGGATCAGAACAAGGCACAATTCCTCCATTTGAAGTTTTGCTTCATGAGCTGAAAAGCTAGAAAGTTCAAAGTGTTATGTGACGGACTGAAAACCTTGTTGAGCATTAAACTGTGATTTCGGAAACAGATATTGATTGACGTGATTAAGGCCTTGACGAAATGTTTTTCATTATGACCAAGCCAGATGTTGTGGTCTTCACGGAGATGGGGCGCTAGGAGACGCAATATCATAGTTAATGGAATTGGTAAATGGAATTTGCAAATGGCAATAGTAAATGCAATTGGTAAATGCAATTGGTAAATGCAATTGGTAGATGCAATTGGCAAATGCAATTGGTAAATGCAATTGGTAAATGCAATTGGTAAATGCAATTGGTAAATGCAATTGGTAAATGCAATTGGAGTAGTAGTAGTAGTAATAGTAGTAGTAGTGGAAGTAGTAGTAGTAGAAGGAGAAGAAGAAGAAGTAGTAGTAGTAGTAGTAGTAGTAGTAGCAGTAGTAGTAGCAGTAGAAGTAGTAGTACTAGTGGTTAGTAGAAATACTCGTAATAGAGGTAGTAGTAGTAGTAGTAGTAGTAGTAGTAATAGTAGTAGTAGTGGAAGTAGTAGTAGTAGAAGGAGAAGAAGAAGAAGTAGTAGTAGTAGTAGTAGCAGTAGTAGTAGCAGTAGAAGTAGTAGTAGTAGTGGTTAGTAGAAATACTCGTAATAGAGGTAGTAGTAGTAGGAGTAGTAGTAGTAGTAGTAGTAGTAGTAGTAATAGTAGTAGTAGTAGTAGTAGTAGTAGTAATAGTAGTAGTACTAGTACTAGTAGTAGTAGTAGTAGTAATAGTAGTAGTAGTAGTACTAGTACTAGTAGTAGTAGTAGTAGTAGTAATAGTAATAGAGGTAGTAGTAGTAGTAGTAGTAGTTGTTGTGGTGGTGATGGCGGTGGTGTCGGTGGTGGTGGTAGTATCCGAGCTTGCATCATATACAAAACTAGGTTTTCCTTTCGATTGGCTTTAAGCAAAAAGAGGTTAGAGTGAGTTGGCTATAGCCTCCCCCACTTAAATAAATTTCAGGACTACGATAATATTTTGCTCTCGTTGCATTTTTGTTATTGATACAGATAATCTGCCCAAATTTGGGAACGATATCTTGAGCAAACTTTGACGTATGCATACACCTTAACTTTATGAACTGAGCTAAATTTACAGTGTTTCTTTAAGCCTTTTTCAAAGTCGTGCCGTCGTTTCTCTCAGTTGATATGAGATTTGAGCGCTATATTTTGCATGGAGGCATTTAGTGGCAAAGTTTACATTGTAATGTAGTTATAATTTGGATTCCTCGAGAATAAGTTTTTGTGACGTCATCACTTTAGTTTTCAATACGAAGTACATTATTAGGCCCCTGGTCAGGTTAAATATACAGATGGCTGAGTGCAATCCTCTGTCTCCCGGGGAGTGATATTATGATTTGTAGGAAAGGAACATGTAACAGAAACGTAAAGTGATGACAATAGGCTAGACCGAATCAAGATTATTGCTTGTCAAACGTTAAGAGGTCGTCAAACGTTCCAGCTCCTTTAGTCCTTTTTTGCAGTGTTAGTAATACATCCCTCTTGGAATTGATTATGCCGGCCCTATCTTCTTAAAAGATATTTACAGCAAGGAGGAAGTAGCAAGAAGGCAACAGCAAGAAGGCAACAGCAAGAAGGCAAAAGCAAGGAGGCAACAGCAAGGAGGCAACAGCAAAGAGGCAACAGCAAGAAGGCAACAGCAAGAAGGCAACAGCAAGAAGGCAACAGCAAGAAGGCAACAGCAAGAAGGCAACAGCAAGGAGGCAACAGCAAGGAAGCAACAGCAAGGAAGCAACAGCAAGGAGGCAACAGCAAGGAGGCAACTAGAATTCAGATAACTGAATAAGAGATAAGTCGCTGGTTTCAAGAGTAGCTAAAAGCAATCTAATTTATTGCATCCGATGACTTTCTTAGCATAATTTGCCATCGGTTAGCTCCCTCTTTGTTTCTTTGAGCCTATGAAAGAGATGAATTACAACCTGATCTCGTAGCATCTGTTTCACATTATAGGTCTTTTTCTTCTGGTCCCTTTTTAGCACTTGCTCCAAATTTGGTCATGTCATCTGCACACAGTACGAATGCCGAAAAGGCGAAGGTAAGTGGTTTTAATATTTGATTTCAATTCCGCCAAAACACGAAGGCTATGTTTCGACAATCATTGGTAGCATTAAAAGAGATGTAGGGTGGGTTGATTACTTGTAAGCGTGGACGAATGTTCTCCCTGCACTAACAGGACAACAATGGTTAGTTTAAATTTTAAAAAAAACCGAAAAAGAAACGCAAGTTACTATTTGACGTAGAGCATTTGGAATGATGCTATTCTGTGCTGGCTAGAGTGTCATCAGAAGGTTACATGAAAATATAGAAGGGCTCTGGCTCTGACACCCTGTCGCTCAGCGAGACAACAAGTTTCTGTCAGAGATTACCAGATTTCAGATGAAACTAGCATACTCTATTTTCTCTCAATCAGAAGACGTCTTCCGTAATCAGCCTACGGGCAAGTCCCTCAACACTGCTTCCATAGACCAATCTAGTCTGATAACACAGGTTTCGCGTTGCACAATGTCTGTTAATCACTTGAACAAATAGCTCAGGGAGAGTGTCAACCAATTGGTTAAAAACCAACCAACTAACGAAGTAAACTAACTGACTAATTAAATCATTAAGTTCATAACCAAGTAAATAGCTAACTAACTAATTAAATTACTAAGTAAATAACTAAGTAAATAACTAACTAACTAACCAACTAAGTAATTATCTAAATAAGTAACTAACTAAACAAGTAACTAAATAACTAAGTAAATAAGTACTAAGTAAATAACTAAATAACTAATTAGCTAGCTAACTGACTCATTAACTAGCTAAATAACTAACAACTGACTCATTAAATCACTAAGTAAATAACTAACTAACTAACTAACTAACTAATTAAATAACTAAGTAAATAACTAAGTAAATAACAACTAACTAAATAAGTAACTAAATAGCTAAGTAAATAAGTACTAAGTAGATAACTAACTAACTAAATAACTAGCTAACTAAACAAGTTACTAATAACTTTTTAACTAACTAACTAGCTTTTCATTCTATGATGTCATCCAAACACGTCGCTGTAAATCACATGAATACGTCTTTGCTCGATAACTAACCTTCCTATTATTACGTAAGAGAGAGTATTCATGTTAGTGTGAAGTTCCTCAGTTAATTAGCCAGTTAGCTTGTTTCCTAGTAGTAAGTTAAATAGAGTACTAAAGTGTGACGTCACGATTTAATGAATATCACAAATTTGATAATTTTTTCAACTCCTTGCTTTCTTCTTGTAAACATAGACAACCTGTTCAAATTTGAGAACCATACCTTGAGTAATCGATGAGATACGCCCTTCCAAACTTTAAATCATGCCTATCAAAACCTTGTTAAATGAACCCAGTTCATAATTTTTTGTGATGGACAGGCGTCATTTTATTAAGAAAATGGGAAAGTCTGTTGATTGAAGCATGAAGTTGCTCTTTCCACAGGATATGCATTGCATAGAGTTTACAATATTCTTTGTATTTTCCCCATGAGATACATTAAATATGAAAGGTTTGGAGTTGCTGCCTGTTACGGGATTACTACCCTCTTCTGAAGCTGTGCAATGTTTATAGTTTTTTAGCTATAGGAAGAAACTTTTAATTGGCCTGTTTGTGCTTGTGAATATTCTCCGGAGTGCTTGCAGCTACGCAATCTTCAAATGGGGAAAATAACCCGTGTTGTTGCGTGCAGCAACAAGGTGTGCCATATCGTTAATGACAACGTTCGGCTGATGTTTCATACTCATAATAATGTCTACATAGTCCCTTGGACTCTCAGCTCTTATCAGAAACTTCAGTGCGTACACAATGCCGTGAGGACAAGAACCAGTTAAACACCACCCTGAACATGCAGCGAATGGTTTGTCAAATTTCCAAATCTCCATCAACTGCCCCGCCTAGACGGTTAATTACATCCAGTTTTGAACCTTCGTCTGAAACGCCTGCTGTGCGTGCGTACTTTTTAATAGTAGCAGCTTTTTCGTGGTGAAATATGTCTATCCGACGCTCCTTAGAAAGTGTCCTACATTCGCTTTCAGATTTGCCTGTATTGCGCTTTAGTTTCCGATGTTCAATGTTTATAGGATTATAACTTTTACGTGCGTTATTCCCTATGAAAGGTTACCAGTATGGCTTGGCGTTACCTTAAACAGTGTGGTTTCCCGACCCAAAACTAAGAGTAAGAACCCTTAACACAACCTGTCGCCAGAACTGATCCGTATCCACTCTGTCGGCAGTTTCGTCATCAATTTCCGGCAGATCTAAATTATAAGCATCCTTTTTAAAAACTACTTTACGGTTAAGGTCCCTGACTAGAATAGAGGAGTGAAAGCCACATATGTAACAGGAATAACTGTACGTATTAGCAGACAGCGCTTCAAAGTGGGGGTAAGCATGCAGTACAAAGGATGCATCTACCTTAAAGCTAAAGAAGTTCTGTAGAATTTCGGTAAAGGTTCCTACAGCAGTATGGCTCTTCATGCACTGAATTGACAAACATAGAGCACTATCATTAAAATTGTGTACTTCATCGGATTATTCTTGATCTTAGAAATATGCATCGCAAGAGTTGCATCGTTTGAAGTACGTTTCCATTCGCTCTGTCATGCCATGCAATGTCAACACTCTTGCTCTACTAGTAATTCTTTTGGGTGCGCTCAAATATTTTTTGCTGTACAAGCATTCAGTTTCTATTGGTATAAAAGCCATGGGAATGCATGAAGTAGGTTTCGGATGACAAGAAGAATTGACCTCCATGGGGATTTTCTTGTGATCGGATAGATTTTCTATCATTTTCTAAATGTTGTTTTCACATAAGGGAGGGTAAACTATTGTTGACCCCAGTTCATCAAACTCCTCCATTGGATCCTCCTGAAATGGAGGTATTTCATTTGCCGGCTCAGAGGGTTTATCTTTAACATTATAATTATATTTTGTGCAATGAACAATTTTCATTTTCTCCCAAAATTGTCCACTTCACCGTGGAATCGCCCCATAGTACTGTTTTGTTATGCACTATTAACTCATATCTTCACTGTGTACTAGTCAAAACTATTGTTTATAAACATGAAGCTATTTCTTCAGTGTCCCTATGGCAAAGAAAAGATGCTCATCCATCAACTTAACACTTTACGAAGGAACACTTTATGTACCTTATATGATCAGTATGTTCTGTTACATCTTCATTCGATGTAATCTGTGGTTTTGGCAATTTTGCAATATCTGCCCAACTTGACTCTGGAACACTTTTTACTTTCTTTGAGGTCACAGACACTGCCAATTGCTCAACCTGATTAGACAAGACAATTAAAATGCAAATTAAAATGCAGTTGTTGACTGTAGCTTGGATAATTAGGCTGCAATGTTCACCTGACGTAATTTTGATACTGAAACCTTGACCTATCCAGCATAAAGTACATAACCTAAATTATTAAAGCATGAGAACCCTTAGCCATGACTTAATGAACAGATATATCAAAAGGTGAAATAAAAGTGAAAGACTAAAAATTTGAAGTCAAATCAAATTGTATCCTTGCACATAATAGAACCTTGTACAAGATGGTAATCATAGACAAAGCATTTCACACAAATTCCCTCTTGGGTCAGTCGAGTATCCTTACTGGTTTAAATACACTCTAAAACTTTAACTTTCATTTGCCAACATTAAAAACAATAACTATTATAGCAAGAGAGGTTATACAGGCTGCAACAAAACTTGAGGCAATACTGCTAAATGGAATTTATCCATTGCAAATTTGCAGAGAAGTTACTTTACGGATGGATCCAATGGACCCTCAACCCCATATTGTATTTACGTAACTAAATGTTTTAAATTGTGTGTTCTTTACACCCTGCATTGAAATTCCTGAATGGATTTTTATCTTTTATATACATTATATTTATATTATATATCTCAATTCCAGCCTCCTTCTTATTCACCTTAGTTTCCGCCAACAGCCTTGATCGTTATTGGCCAGTTCAAAATTGGCCATGGATATATCGAATTGAACAAGTATTCTTGAGCAATTGCAGTCAAATTATCTTGTTATTGCTTGAGAATACACGTTGATATTCGACAATTTCAGCGGTCCTCGCATGAACAGATTAGTGGCCTTGATATTCCTCAAGTGAAAACCATATAGTGATTAATGAACCTGATTCTTTTGCCCTTCGGATCAAACATCAGGTATATCCCTTGAATTAATCGGATCATTATGTATGTTAATTGAATTAAGTTGATTTAGTAAAGAAAGATAGGTATCCTACACCCTATTTCATTTTAGCCATTCCACCTCGGCCTCAATATATAAGAATCAAGATTGCTAACACTTCAAGAACAAGAGCTAAGAGCTCATATGGCACTTGTGACGGGACAAGAAGAGCTAAGAGCCAAGAGCTCATATGGTATGAGCTCTAACGAAATTCTAAGAATCAATAGATTGATTAAAAGGAAAATCAGAGGCGATGATATAAATTCAGCCAACAGCAAAAGAGGGATATCCAGGAACCACAACTGCTATATTTTAACATCCACAAAAAAATGTATGAGGAGCTAATAGTGTTGATTGTTTGCAAGTTAATATCATGCTAGTATCAAGGAGATATTTGATAGGCCACTTTTGCAAAATTTTAGACTTGATTAGGTATGTAGCGCTAACACGTGAGCAAACATATAATCTGCTTAAATCCACAACACCAATTGTTGCTGATTTCCTTTACAACCATTCCAAGATATTGAATCCAGGGTTAAATAGAAGAATGAAATGCAAAATAAAAAGATTGTACCATTTTGTGAATGTTACAAAGCAAGGGAGATGTTTAGTCTGTAATAAGCAAAAGCCAGGAAATACCAGGAGCAAGATGACAGACGCAATGGTTCCATGTTTCCTTGATCTCTTCATCCCTGGCTGATTAATTTCAAACGACTTTTCATTTTTACACCTACCATTGCCCGACTTACTCAGATGAATCATTTTATGTAAAGGATCGTAAACGAACGACTTCTTATGTTTATGAAAGAAAAATAACAAACAAATGTTATACTTGTTACAGTTTTGCTTGAAAAGTAACTCTTTGCTATTCAATGCTTATGGAATGCTTTAATGATGGCTTAGGTTGAAATATATAAAAAGGTTTGGTTTACAATTTGGGCATTTTTTTGACATCGATGCACTCATCTATACTTTATTTACTTTGTAATTGTTGTACTTTCGTTGAAAAAATCAAGGGCACAAATGGAGATAGTAAACAACGTAACAAAAATCAGAACTCACCGACTGTTGTCAAGGTGTCATAGGTTACTATGTCTCCCATAGGTGTAGTAAGTCTGCGTATTACAGTAACATTGCCATTTGCTAAGTTAACTTTGTAAAGACCATCAAATCCATGGTCTGTCCAATAGACGTCTTCTCCGTAAGACTGTAAATCTACCGGAAAACCCAGGTACCTTAATTGCGATGATCTGGGAATCCGAGTTGTTTGATGGCTTGTTAAATTGTACGCATAAATCTTAAAAAGGTTATAACCTGTGTAGTATAAAACATTCTTTATACGATCGACTGATAATCCAGTAGCGGGACTCCCAGCAATTACTTTGCGATTCGATCCATCCATTCCTATTTGCTCAACTTTTCCGTCAACAAGGTCGCTGAAAAAAAGTATCCTACAAAACAATTTGTTGGAAAATAGATAAATAAATAAACAGTTTCAAAGGCATATTACTATTTAACTCAGCATTCCAATGAGAGGTTTGGTTTTAACACCTTTTTCACTGGTGCAAACACTTATGTGACAGACATAGAAAAACGTTCGAAACTTTCAAAGTGTACTAGAGCGTGCAGTGGTAAATTCATGCGGACGGGTTACCAAGGCATGGTCCACTTACCAGCGCCTTCTATAAATTAGTCGCTTATTATCCTGATTAAATAAAGGCTGAAAGTTCGTTTGGTTCTAGAATGTTGAATAAGGAAAATTGCAATGTAGATGTGGGCGACGTGGAGAGAGTACTGCTTGGAAAGACTACTTTCATTTTTTGGCCGTTCCGACCATTAATTCCGCTTGATTTCTGAATTTTGCAAGTTCCTCCATGGAAAAACAGCATCAAAATAACGATCAGAGCGACCAAGACGCCGCATGGGCCACCGTACACACACCGCTGGACGCAACCGAACTGAAGCGGTTTTGCCGGGATATCGAACGGTTGTTGCGTATCAATCCGATGCTCAATCTCAGCCATTGGCGGCAACTGGATGCGAACCGTTATGCGATAACCGGGCGCAATATCAGCCAGCAGCCACCGTTTGATTTCGAACTGGTGCTGACGGTGCGGCAACTGGCGGACGGTCTGCAAATCGATTACGACCGGGGGCTGAAATCGCGTACTACAATCATCGTTGAACCGGTTGCTCAACCGGCACCCAAACGTCCCCCGGACTGCCGATCCAAACTGACAATTACCGATTACTACGAAGCCCTGCCGGTGCACGAACGTGCACAGCAACTGCATCTTGTCGATAAAAGCATAGCCGTGTGGGCGGATGCGATTCAGCGGTATTTAATCCGCTGGCGGCGGTGGTCGAAGTTCCGGATTTATCGCTGGTATATGCGCACCGTTTGGCTACCGATGAAACCCATGGGTCGCCGGATTGTCACCGTTTTGCTGTGGATAACGGCTTTTGAACTGGCGCTGGTTGCACTGGGCGCCGCGATTTATTTTCTGGAAGTTCAAGCCTGATTTTGTGCCGTTGAGGTTGCTATTGCGGGTAGAGTGCCAATAAGCGAAGCGCATTGCACCATCATTTCGCCTGACAGCCGCCACTACAGACATTCACCATTGATGAAATTTACATGGTCACTTTGATTGGCAATTATTCTCGAATACGTGTCGAGATATTTTACGACTATGCGGCGCGCCCACATCAACAATTCTCAATATTCCATAATCACAAGTAATTGTAATTATGGAACAAAAATCGCTGACATACTAACGATGTATAGACGCATTTAATTAGCCTCACCGTAACTAACAATTTAATACAAATCACTGCTGTCCCGCTAACTGGCAAATGAGGAGGTCCGATCCAGCCAAAATTGTTACAATAGGATTTGCGATAACTTATTGAATAATATTGAAGAGTCAGGCCGTGGCACACTGTAATACAATCCTTTCCCAAATTCTAAAATTTGTTTCGAGACATGAATTTGAGTCTTTGGCAAACCACCATCATGCGGGGCGATCTTTTCGTATCGCTACCCGTTGGTCCCAGTTTGTAGTCATGGTGATGGCACAGTTATCTGGCCGTATCAGCTTGCGTGATATCGTAGGGAACGTGAATGCGCAGGCACACCGTCTGTATCATCTTGGCAGCGCAAAGCTAACACGCTCGAACCTTGCGCGCATGAATGAAAACAAGCCCTATAGCTTGTATGAGGCATTGTTTGGAAAGTTGTTGCGCCATTGTCAATATCTGACGCCTGGCCACCAGGGCAATCGGGCTTAAATTACTCCAATAATTCGTAGCAGATAATCATTATCCCAACCTGCCTTTAACCGTTTTGGCCAGCCCACTTCTGTAACTGTCGCTCTATTTCTGATTGTTTTAATAATAATGCGGTAGTCATTGCCTGTATCTTTAAGTTAGTCACTGGGACGGGGGAAGGTATAGCAGATTTGGAGGGAGACAATTAGGCTGGGTTTAAATTAATTATTCACAACATTCCACAAACGTACCTTTGGTCATTGTGTGGAAAAAGATGTTTCTTGTCGATATGCTTATCTAACTGTGAATGTGACACAATGTCCGTCTCAAATTTTATTTTGATAAAGCTGAAAATTGGTGACGGTATATGTTGTAATCTGGCTACTCTTTATGGGGCCGTGGCCCCTCCTGCCCTCCCCTGTTCCCCCGTCCCTGAGTCAATGGCATCTTGTGACAATGTAGCCATTTTTATATGGAGCCTCTAATCTCTTCTTTGCTACTTATCTCTGCAAGTGCTACTCGTTCAAGATGAATTTCTAAATACTTTGCAGGACGTTGGGGCCAATGTCCCCATCAGTCGAACTTAAAACAAATGTGGAGAGACTTCTGCAATAAGTCATTTCATAAGCCTTACAAACCGTATAAATGACGTCATGTAGCTTTGTTTGTCTTGAATGCAGCAGAGAAGTAACTTTATTGTAGTTTATAATAAAAGTGATCTAGCCAAGGTAGCCGTCATATGACTGAAGTAATACTCGTGACAACAAATCTAATTCAAATGAATTCGAATCTTAAAAAGGAAGTTCTGTGCTAGAAGTGCCGTCTTCATACCAGGGTAACTTGTGGGTTTTTTTATTTTCATACTGTTATGATTAATTAGTTGGTAACCAGATGATATCTCATAACAAGTGTTCGTGGGATTTACAATGGTGTTTAAGTCCTACATAATGGCAAAGAAGCTAAACCATTAGGGTTCATGAAAGTATTCGCAGCTGAGCTTAAGGTAGATCATAGTATCACATGCTTTTTTATAAAATTTGTATAACATTCTACCATTCCTTACGTGGGAATGACATTGACAGCTGATGGCACCGAGGTTTTTTAACTTGTTAACAGTCTCCAGCTGAACCTAGCTAGCTGAACCGGGAAAGGCAGAAAGATTTAGAGAGACTATTCAGGATATGTATCTGGAGGATGGCGAGGAGGAGGACATTGAGGAAGTTGAGGAGTTGTGGAGTCAATTTAAGGGAAGGATTACAGAGGCGGCGGATGAGGTGCTTGATGAAAAGAAACCATCTAAGGGCAAGAAGAAACAAAACCCTTGGTGGTCGGAAGAAGTGAGAGAGGCGGTTAGGTTGAAGATGGATGTTCCGGCAATGGATGAGAACAAGATCAGCGAAGGACAGACTACAGTATACGATTGCAAGAAATGAAGCCGAAAGAGTAAAGAGAGATGCAAAGAAAGCTTGCTGGAGGAGGGTGGGAGCAGACTTGGAAAATGACCTGCAGCGAACAAAGACGTTGCTATATTCTCTTGCTAAAAGTTACAGAGGGAAGAATAGTGAAGGAGCCTATGCCATCAAGGACAAACAGAATAACCTGCTTACGCAACCTGAAGAGATCGGTTTAGTGGGTAGTATAGTTTAGAGGTAGTGTAGTTAGGGAGTAGTACGTAGTGTAGTTAGTGGTAGTAGGTAGCATAGTTAGGTGGTAGTGTGTAGTTTAGTTAGGGAGTAGTAGGTAGTGTAGTTAGGGGGTAGTATAGTTTAGAGGTAGTGTAGTTAGGGAGTAGTATGTAGTGTAGTTAGCGGGTAGTCGGAGGCATAGTAAGCTGGTAGTCGGTAGTATAGTTTGGAGGTAGTATGAAGTGTAGTTGGGGGGGGTAGTAAGCTTACCAGAGAGACACTTTTGAGACACGGCTTACAGGAAATCAAGATCTCCTACACTATCAGCGAGTTATTTCTACTTCTAAATACCTGATGTATCTGATTCCCATGTACAGGTAAGAAGGACTGTTATAGAGTATCAACCCCATTTCATCGATGATTGTGAAGCAAAACCAGTTTTTCTAGTCCTTGCAACTTACAACAAGTTACGCAACTTTTTAGCACAATAACAAAACAAATACATAATACGTTGATCGTCAGCTTTTTTTATGTTATTATCAGTTAATTTATACGATGTCTTATTGTCCTCCGCGTATTCTCTACACAGAATACAATACAATGACCATCACGTGGTCGTGGATAGCCCTAACCAGTACTTTACAGAGGTCCTGCAGGCAATGACTCCACTGTTGCAAGTTGCCGAGACAAATATCGAATAATATGTTGGCCACAACGTCATCGTCAGGACTTCAGAGCCTCCCCCGTTGCTACAATATTCTTTAGAAAGGTCACCTCAAATTTAAACCCTACTACTTAAGCTATTGACAAGGCAAAGCATTATAACATGATTGTTTTATCTAGGCTAGGCATGCCTTTTTAGTGAAGGTTACGTCAACTGACCAAGGTTATTGCTGTACAAGCGTTTCTTGCTGTACACATTCTTTTTATTATATAAGAATTCTTTTTATTATATAAGCAACCCAGTTGCTAAGGCTTCAACCCTGAAATTAGCCAAAATGTAAGCGACTTGCTTAGCAACCCTCAGCCCTGGCAGTTAGTTGGCGACTTTTTTTCGCAGAACAAAATTACAAATTTTCTTAAAAATAAAGACAGAAGAATTCTTTCTGATTTGAAACAAACACATAACGAACTATTTACATGTATAACTCATTGTCAGTAGACAGAAGAAAAACTAGATATTGTATATATTTACGTAGGAAACTCGCATTTATCGAATTGGAATTTATTTTCTGAAACCATTGCATTGCTTTACATAGAAAACTTGCAGCACTTGGAATGTTTTGCATTAGGGTACCTTATTACTTTAGTTCTGGCAATGTGTGGACATGTATGAAATTTTTCAGTGATTTCATGATTTAATATCACAGAGAAAAAACACCTTAGCAACCTGTTGAGCAACTTTAGCCCTGAAAGTGTATCATACTCTTAGTGACCTTAGCCCCAACCCTGAAAATCGAGTTGCTTATATAAAAAAATGTGTACAAGATATGTCTTTATTAATTTTCTTATTTTCAATGTGCTGCGCGACAGTAATTAATTAAGAAATTGATGTGCGTGATCCGATCATCGATTGATCGTTCGATTGACTGATACATGCAAACATACGTACCTCATTTGCTGAGTCTTATAACTATAGCATTTTCAAAAAGAATATAAACGTAGTTGCCCTGCTTATAGATGCACGTTCTTTGAGCAGCTTACTTAGCTAATCAGAAACAGCAAGCACTGCGAAGTGGTTAGGACAACAGGGGAGTTCATGGCACAAACCATATATCTCCATCAATGGAAAGCTTGAGACTGTTTTTAATCTATTACATATACGAGTCACACATATAGGAGCCCTAGTTAATCCAATGGAAAACATAGCCCATTTCAAAATGTTTAAAATGTAAATTATAATGTCTGACATATAATAATATATTAAAGTGATGTATGATGTTTTTCTTGTTTGACACAGAGTGGTACTACCTTTATAGGATGGATACATTTTTGACTAACATAGCTTGCTAGTTGCCTTGAAAAGTATGTGTTGAATAGGGAACTCTCCTAAACGCTTATATATGCACATGCAGTGAATAATACAGGACATAGGAAGCATAATATCACATTTATGTGATGGAAGGGGTTAAAGAACTAAATGTGTAGGCCTAATAACACAAGGTGACTATTTAGGACCTACTTGCCAACATGATGATGCTGGAACCATTTGATAGGCCCACAATAAATCAAACTGACAAAATTTACTTTGTGATATTATGTTTTGTAGTATATAAATTATATATTGCAAATAAATACATGCCAGATTTAACACTCAGCTATGTTTACAAAATTGTGGCGAATATATATCTTAGATATAATCCCATAATTCCTGCCTATAGACTGCATATTTACTCACTTCAGACATCAAAAATTTCATAATTCATTGTGTATATATCCTCTACTGTTTCTTCAGCATGGAGTGAAGAAGAACCAAGTCTTGTGGATATAAAAGAAGAAGCAGAAGCTCCTACAGATGTGCCTGTTACACCAAGGAGTAAAACACCAAGGCTGACTAGTGAACCAGGGTCTAGGAGTTCCACACCGACAGGTAAGCCATATTACCCATATCTTACCATTGGAAATCTCAGAACTTGAATTACGTTGGACAGGCAATGTCATCACCGGCCCTGAACTGAAAGATGCAAAGATCAATAGTTAGTTTACCTTTTCAATGCTTCTCTAGAGCATATATGAATGCTTGCAGCTTTTCATGAGCTGGAATTTCTTAGTGAGTTAATTGTCAAGCAATAACATACATGATAGTGAAGGGGATACTGTTTGTCGTTTTGCATATTTAGTGTGTTATATATTTGTCAGTCCAATATTAGACATTATTGGATTGTTGCTGAATAGTATCTAATTTATTTCTCTTCTTTTTTCATACTGGTACTCTCTCAGAGTAGTACCACTTGTTGATATTGCAATACCTATCTTGCATTTAGTGATTTAATAGTAGAACTCGTATATCCTAACCAAAACACCCAAAGTTGCATTCGACTTTCATTAATATTGAAAAGGTGTTAAGGGACCAGTATGTAACTGCTATACCAATTTTGTTTATTCTCTTGTATCTATCTGAATGTCGTTGTAACGTATTCCGATATACAGGATGATACTAATTTCAATTTGTCGGTAGTAACAATTAGCAAGCAGATGATCGTACTTTGCTTCAAGCCTTCTGTCTATTACTGAAATTAAAAGTAGACTCGGCCTCTGACTGGAGGACCAGTCGCTCCACTTGTAAATTCCGCAGGAATAGAGGCACCATCTACATCTATTGGTATCGAAAAAAGGAAGAGTGGTAGCGAAAAAATGAAGAGTGCTAAAGAAAAAGGAAGAGTGGTAGCAAAGAAGGAAGAGTGGTATAGAAAAAAGGAAAAGTGATATCGAAGAAAGGAGGAGTGATATCGAAAAAGGAAGAGTGGTATCGAAAGAAGGAAGAGTGTTATTGAAAAAAGGAGGAGTGATATCGAAAAAAGGGGGAGTGGTATCGAGAGAAGGAGGAATAGTATCGAAAAAAGGGAGAGCGGTATCGAACAAAGGAAGAGTGGTATCGAAAAAGGAAGAGTGATATCGAAAGAAGGAAGAGTGGTATCGAAAAAGAATGAGTAATATCGAAAAAAGGAAGAGTGGTATCGAAAGAAGGAAGAGTGGTATCGAAAAAGGAGGAGTGATATCGAAAAAGAGAGAGAGTTAACGAAAAAGGAAGAGTGGTAGCAAAGAAGGGAGAGTAGAATCGAAAGAAGGAGGAGTGATTTCGAAAAGAAGAAAAGTGGTATCGAAGGAAGGAAGAGTGGTATCGGAAAAGGAGGAGTGATATCGAAAGAAGGAAGGGTGGTATCGAAAAAGGAGGAGTGATATCGAAAAAAGGAAGATTGGTATCAAAAGAAGGAAGAGTGGTATCGAAAGAAGGAAGAGTGGTATCAAAAATAAGGGGGGAGAGACTTTCAACTTTCCAAAACAACGATCGAGTTCTTTGCAATGCCAACTAGTTCTTCGAGAATTCCTATGTCCTTCTCAAGTGAGTTTTCAGGGCGTTTAGAGAGTGATGGAACGTGGATAATAAATGACGAGTGATATATGACTTCCAGTGATTCAGGATTGATAAAAAGCTACCTCAGAGCTGTAGAGATAACCTTACTTTTTACCTTTAAGCTTAGATTGATAGCTGAAGGATGATTTGTGTTGTCAACAATTAAAACAAAGCCCTACATCCACCAATTCTTATACTTGGCAAACATTTAAAGTAATGGAAGAAACTGATAAAACCACTTATGGAAAGAAGAGTAGCCTCAACAGTAGCAGCGATATACGTAATAACCTTCCCTTGGTCTGCAACACTGATCCCCCCAAAAGACTGGATCGAGCATTCTATTGCATGCTGATGTAAATAAATATGTTTAGCGCAGTCAAACTGAAAAGGCCATATTGGTACCAAAAGTTAAAATGATGAAGCAAGGAAAGTATTGTTGGTCTTTTAAATGATAGAAACGAAAGAAAAGGAAGTCTGAGGTATGTAGCAGCGGCAATGAAAGAAGCAACACTTGACTTGCATATTGACTTTGCCGGTTGTCCATCCGCTCTTCAGTCCCAATATGGCAAACAGTGAGAATGTAAACGTTAGTACTGAAACTGTAAATTTACAGAACAATAAATGGCAATGAAGTTTAAAAAAATCATTATTATTAAATCATAACTAATAAACTCGAATCTAACATAGATTCATTTGTCTATAAAGAGCCTATAATTTCTATCAAACAGCAACTTGTCAAAATGAAATTGTTTTTCAAGCTTCCTCCGTGGCGAGATAAACCAAATTTAATAGCTTTTTTTTTTACTCTGTCAATCAGTAACTAGGCAAGATCGTTAATTATAAAGATATCACAATAAACGAACATCACCCCATCAATTATTTTAGTTGTGAATAAATCTATCTATATTTTCTGACCTTTCTATCAACTCTTAGCTATTCCACGACCGAACAATTTAGTCCCTGCATGTAAGAATCTCATCCAGCTGAGGTAAAATTTTAATTACAGTGATTAAACTTTGGGTTTCAAAAGCAACTTAATTCCTTATAATTCCAACTAATTTCAGTCCAGTACTTAAATTATCACTAGGCTAATCAAAATATGCAATTCGGGCATATTTAGCTTAAATTCTTAATATCAGCTGTGTAGTAATGGAGGCTTTAAAATGATGAAACATAAAAGTGATTGTACTGGAAAAGAAATTTGATTTCTTTGTGACATACCTATCACCACACATTTAAGTCATTTCTCTACTGTGCATGGAGTCATTATTACGATCAAAGGCTGGTCATGTTAAAGTGATTTCTGACAAAGCGTTAGTAAATTAAGAGGAATCTATTTAGAATTATGGAACAGGGAACATGTGTTTCCATAAGTATTATTGATGTCATTCATGTAAAGTATAGTTAAAATGATAATTGATGCCATTCATTTTGAATAGAAAAAGTTCATGACATATTTTACTAGCTAATATAAAATCAATCCAGTCGACAAAAGACATAGAATATATTCAGGCTCGTATTCTTAGTAGAAAACGTTGGATAGAAGAGGAGAATTGATCTAAGAACCCGCGTAGAAATATTTCCTTATAGTATTCTGATATCGCATCGTTATGAATTAGAGGGAAAATATACTTATTCTAAAGTCGCTTAGACAAACGGGCTCGACTTTCAGCTAGACTTCTCACAACTTGTGTCGAATCGAAAGTCGAGCCCGTTTGTACACGTAAAGAGAAGTCGAGGGTTGTCGAGCCTTGTGTAGCGAACTGAAGTTTGAACATGGTCGAGTGGATCCACTCTACAAATTTATTGTTCTAAGTCTTGTATAGTCTTGTCGAGCCCATTTGTACACCCACTGGACAAATGTCGAGCACATACATGCTCGGTTAGCCTATTTGGGAACTCGTTTGATCCCCACACAGACATCCCCAAATTATCCTGATGATTCTATTAACAAATCTTGCGAAGACGTTTAAAGCTTTGGACATTGTAACATGGACACAGACATCAAGAAGCATAGAGCGAGAAACCTAAACTCTTACTCTTAGGTGCCTAATAGACGCCCCCCACCCTCCACCCCCCGCTGATTAATTTTTCAAAACTTTTCCACCCAGGGCTAGCGCCATCAAGGTACAATCCAACAATAAAGTAGACAACCAATGAAGCAAGGGTTGCCCCATATGACTAAAACAGACTATAAAAACCTAGTTAAAAGAGAAATATAAAAACGTTAAAAACAGGTTCTTGCTCAAGGCGAGCTTTTGGAATAAAATTCCTTCTTCAGGCTAAAACTGTACAGAAAGTTCCTTCCTTAATTTAGAATAATTAAAACAATAAAACAATTTTCTTACAAGAATTTAAAGCGTAAACAATAGATAAAAGAAATGTTGCTGTTTAAAAATGTCAACTGAAATGACGCAGATACGGAATGGAATGCGGGGAAGCCTCGTTGCTTCTATTGTTTTCAAAAGTTGTTTTCAAGATGTTTAATTTGTAAACAGATATGTTGACGTTAGTCTTGTCTTGAGAATCCCACCGAGAGACTGGGAAGTGTCGGGCTACTTGCAAAGTATGGAGGGGTGCCCTCATGAGGTCCCCACCCCTGTGGGGAGGGCGATAGCACCATCAAGGTACTGCCCGTAATTGAAATAGGGAAACTGATGCTGCAAGGGTCACCCCGCATGACAGATGGCGGTGAGGCACCCCTTCATACTATGAGAGCAGCCATCTTGAGATCCCACCTCCAGTCCTGGTGGTCAGAAGCTAACGTCGTATTTGTAAACCTTACTTGTCTACATAGTTGTTACATCCTGTTCATTTAAACCATGGGGTTTAAAAAATTTTAACATGTGCTGCCAAAAAAGATTCGCTCAGCCATAAACATGTCTCAGTCTCAGCTTCATCTATTAATTTAAATTCCCAGTCCGACATTCCATTGTGGTTCGATTCTATATATATATCTATATACATGTATGTATACATAAGACTAAAAACTATAAAAAGGCATATTAGAATATATATAAAACTAAACGCCTGATGGCTATACGCAAACTTTCGGATAAGTAAAATCCTTTGTCGAGCTGATTTAGCCATATGATTGGCCGGAGGAGGCAGATTTAGCCTTTGTTTGATGCTGTCTACGCAGGCCTAATTAAAACCGCCTGTCTTACATAAGAGACAAGGACAATCGTTTTAAGAACGGGGGACTACACTATAATGATTTCATTTTACTTTCCCAGCGAAATAGTATCTTGTAAGCAAAAGGCTGACTTGGAAAATGAAATGTATTTACCCCTGTCTAGTACTTCACTACTTTCACGTTCTCTTGTTCATCATTCATTAAAATCAATCAGCACCTTCAAGCAAAGATGACAGAATCTGGCCAATACGTCTTGTTGATTGGTTTTTAAGGAGTTATCTCCCAAATGCAATTACAGAAAAGGAGTTCTTGCAAATGCATATTACTGGGAATGAACTTTAAGAAAACAGTGGGCCGACTGTGTAACTGACCTCTTTGTAAGGGGATTGCATCAAGTAGGGGATTACATCGAGTACACCACCACAGACCCGTAGCTAGTCACGCCTATTGGGGGTTCGATGAGCTATCAAGGAAGAGGCAATACATTTTTTTATGGAGCTTGAAAATTACAATGAAGTATTAATTCTACTCGATGGTCGAAGGAGCGTGTCACTTCCTGTTTCAGCACAAGAGAGCCTTCTGTAGACGTTATGAACTGCTCTGTCTTTAAGTTGTCGTGAATCTTACATCATCCATAGCAATATGATGTAACGATAGAACGATAGGGATTTTCCCTCTCTCTATTTTTAACAATGATGTAATTCGATTTCATGTCAACGTATATAAAAACTCGATCTTGTAAATTTTTAAGACACCCTTTCACTTCGTCTTCAAAAAAACTGTTGGTAATGATTTTAGTTGTATACGCTAGTTTCGTTGCCGCGGATATAACAGTCTTGCCGCTACCATTGCCAATCGAAGTCTTATAGGTTATGCACAACCCATCAATCACCTAACCTATAATTGGTGACCCCGACGTGAATTTATAGAGCTTATAGTTACAAAGCAGTGAATGTATTTATCAATAGGAGAGACCTACAAGTGTATTTTTAAGGGTCCTCAGATTTACTCTCCGACCAGAGGTATAAATGGTATTCACTATTTGTAGCTTTAAGGTTTCTCACAAAGTGCTTGTTTGTATGACGTCACAGGAAGAACTTAATAGAAGAAAGCATCAGAATCGGGTATTCCAGTTGGACCTGTACCCATGGTTAGAAATTTGAATAGGCAAATCTGAATTTTGGGAGGCTGACAAAGTAGGTCCTTAATTAAAACCTATAGATGTTTGAATCTTAATATGAGAATTTGCAAGATCTGATAGCCACTTCCCCCGAGGCTATGGGCCCGCTCCCAAGCTATCTTAAGCTAATGTTATTGCACCTGTATATAGCAGAACCTTTGTTAAATTAAAACTATTATTTATTACTTTAATTTAGAACTGTTTCTCTGTACTACTTTTAGAATGTTTAGAAAGAAATTTAAGGGCAAGGGCTTGGGTTGTAGCTAGATCTGCTGGTTGCGAGGGGCTAATGTCACGGAATAGTTTACTCGGAATCGATTCCAATATGGGCCCCTAATAAAGTATTACGTTGAACCCTTGAGTTTGCAAGGCATGCAAACGAATAATTTCAAATAAAGCTGCCAGTCGTACCCGGTCGAGTCCATTTACAAAGTCGCTCATGTTCGAGCAATCATACACGTGTCCCTACATGAAAAACACACCACTGGAAACACATTGCGGTGCAAAATTCTCATAACACAAGTGATTGATATTATTAGGTAACAGTCTATCTAAGTAATCACATTAAAATTTGCTATTAGCATAGTATCTATTAGTAAAAATGTATTTTTAAGTAGTTGGTGAATCTAAACAGTATAATTCCTCAAGGTTATGTTCAGATTCATCGTTGAACTCATTAGTATTTGCCTTAGCCAATTGGTACTCCAGATGAGATTCAACATATTTGATAAGTCATCAGTAGAGACATTTATTGTAACTTAATCAAGTACAATTTCCTAGTTGTCACGTACCTGCTTTAACAGTATTCATAAAAGAGATATTGCTGTCCTAGGAATCAATTGTTTTCTTCAAGGATGACGTAATACTGACATTTGTATTGTCAAACCCATTCCGAGGTTAAAGTCATGGTTTGTCCATTCATTACGCTTCTCTAAGGGCATCTTACATATTTTCAAAAAAGACCCCTGTTTTATAGACAAATATTTCCGTTACATGGATTAAAGTATATCTTTTTTCATTTATAGCAATTCTATATGCTGAAAATATACAACCTTAAGCTTTTATTTTGTAAACATGTACTAAATCTGAATGGAACTGACCGGAATCATTGAAGACACGCCATCATGTTTCAGGAGAGGATGTTTAATTTATTCCAAAGACTAACAAATTAGAGTAAAACTGTACCGATCAAATAATCAGGTTCCAGTATCTCATGAGGTAATTGAACCAAGGTTGTGTAATATTGTGCGATAAATGTTGATTATGGAGTTTGCAGCCCGTTTAGCCGCTCTTAAATATTGCGACAATTTTTAAGGCTGTTAAAAGTATTAATACAGCATCATATTGTATGCCTCCCCCTCTAAACTGCTTAGGCAATATTCTACCAAACAGTCCATGTCTATGTCTCAACTACGACAATAATTCATTACGATATCTGACAGTAAGCGTACTTTCAATTTTAGTTTGAGTTACCTTCAAATTGTATTTGATTTACTTGCAACAATGGCAACTACTCAGCGCAAAAAGAGATTGTTGTTTACATCGTCAAATAAATCACCTTCCCTAGTTGACAAAGTATAATTTCCTTGGTATTACTCGGCATCTGTCTCACACCTCCTATCAACAGGAAGGAGTGACGTGCAAGTCAGCAAAGTCATGGTTTTAAAAATCAATAGTCAGTTAGAACGGAGGTTAGCTGAGTTTACATTGATTTAAGCCCGCATTTGTAAGGACGAGAATACGCCAAAATTACGAACCCGATAATTTCAGATTCTCCCGCCGTCTTAAATGTGAGATATAAACTATGTTGGAAGACCAATTTGAACACTGTGATGTTCTCCGTAGCCAGCAGCTCCATAACTGACCTTGACAAATATTAAGACCTTTTCTATATAAAAGTTACTTAACAGAACCCCCAGCTGCCAAATTAAGGCGTGTTGAAAAAAACGCTTGCCTTTGAAGCCCAGTTCCCTTTAAAATGCTGGGAGTGCCTATTTGACCGTTAATGGGAATTTCAGAGGGTAGGCCCCAGTTAAATGTTATGACTAACGAATTTTCCAGTTATCTCTCTTCCAATTACGTCGTCCATCTAAGGAGAGGCCACAGGCTCTCTCTTGTAAGGCTGCAGTCGGTCACAACTTCAATTATTCCTTTCCTGACGTAAATGCGTGACGTAATATTTGAACAGATTGTTTATATGTGATTCATAAAGGGGAGTTTTCAAATAAACAAACAAACAAATAGACAATCACACAGAACAAGTAATAAGCATTACGATGTTTCATATAAGACAGATTAAAATGCAGGACGTCACGGTCCGAAATGGTGACGTAGAAGGGCTAGGGGGCGAGATATAAAACATAAAACAAGAATAAATACCACCAGAAGAAACAGGGAAATTCCAGAGTGGTAGGTCTAATAGTTGCATCGTAATTGGTAGTTAAGGCAATCAACCTGTGAACAGAACTGGAAGTGTGTGCCGGGCACACAGGCACACTACCTACCAGCCACCCCTGGGTAAAGTGTAGAATGTCTTTGCATGTTTGTTCTCTGTGATTAAATGAGGGTGATCCAGAGCTGTTTTACGAAACTTGTGTTAAGTCTAGACTTGCATTTTAGCAATGAATTTCAGAAAGTGTCTTTTATTTTCCTTCATAGGATTCGCGACGGAGCGTGAATAATGCCTTACAGTCAAATAGCAAGTCGTAACGAGAGATATATGTTAAAATTGTGTTCTTCTAAAGATTTGATACAACCTTTTTTGCAAGTGTTGAATACTATTATCAAATTTCCAAAACAGCTGGTAAATGTCTCCGAGTATCGCTTCCGGGAATACCACCTTGCTCCATTGTCCAAGAATGCCATAGCTTGGTTTCTTCACAACCTCTCACGCCATGATATCAGATCTGTCCTAATCTACTTTAAGACATCTAAGCAAGCACAATCTTTACAGAAGCTTATCATCGTGGGCTATGTGCTGCATTGTTTGCCGATGTAGTATTTCTTGAGATTCCTTTTCTAGGACAACTTTATCAATTTTTAATCTAGAATAATTATTGAGACAGTTTTATCTTCCAACCTGTTCTTGGTAGTTGCAAGAAAACGCCTTGTCTCCAGCTACTTCCAATAACTGGATTGCTTTTTGGTCTAAGTCTTGCAATTTCATGTTTTTGTATTCATGCAATCGTCTCCTGAAATGATGCTTTTGTTTACGTTCATTTCAGGACTTGAGTATCTTTTCAAAGCCCTGAAAGAGGTGTACCTTAAATCCACAATACCAGAACTATCACCGACACAGTTTTTGTAGGTGTAAGTCAATGCTAACGTTTACGTCTGTGCTGTTGGTAGACATGCTCATAGTTTTCTCCCAAAATGGGGTTGCAAAAATAGTGGGGGGGGGGGGTGACCTAATGTGTGTAAACTACTAAGAAATTGACGGCTAAACTAAAGTTGCGGAACGTGTCCAGCCTCGGAAGTGAATGATTCAATTAGTATATTGAACATAATTTATTTTATTTTATTAAAAATCAGTCCCTTCTGTGCAATCGAACCTCATACAACTTGGTTATTTTTCAAAGAGATTTTCGGTACTTAGAAGAAACATGTAATTAAGTATTTATGGACAAGACTAACTTTAAAAAGATGTGTACGGAAGTATGTTTTGTGCGAAACTTTAACACAAGTAGAAGCTTTGAAACATATCTGACGTCCAGTAACATGTACAGAGTCAATAATTCTGCAGTCAGGTTCTAAAGGCTATAACAATTGATTGTTGCCTCCTTCTGTCAGTCGGTTTCATGATTAGCACTATGGACCCCGAATCCAGCGATCCGAGTCCAAATCTAGGAGTGACCTTCACTTTTTTCTTTTTTGCTATTCTTTCATGACCGTTTTCTTTCTTCGCGTTTTTTAGTCAACTTTCATGCAAACCTTATCCCAAATTCCAATGTACAGTTTAATTTCTAGCTTGTCTTTGCCTTGAAATTTAACCCTGAGGAGTGCATTCTCTTTGTGCAGCAATCTCCTTTGACTTGAACCATGTCTCCCTAACAGCAAACAAGTCCATATTATTACGACAAACATATTCGGAGAGAGCAGAAGATTTATTTACCAGTGATCTGGGATTCCATTAACAGAGTATTGCATGATTCTCGTGCCTTCGTGCTGGAGAGAATGGGAGATGATCCACTTGCACTAAATTACTAAGATTTGATTTACGAGTTTGAACCGCGACCGACTTGTAATTCTCACAGGAATAAAGTGTGTCGGAGCTGATTCTGCAGTTTGTTTTGGTTTCCCAATTCCTTCTCTGGATAGTACTTTCCGTGTCTTTCGAGGAATGACTTGCGTGCACTGCAAGGCTTTCAATTGAAAAGAGCTGTATTGAATTATATGCTTTGAAATATCATTTGTATTTTTATACATTGTATGCATTCCTACCATGCTCATGAGCCATGATCCCACTGATTCCAGGCACTAATGCTGGGAGTCCGAGCACGGTAGACCAAGTAAGCCATAACATTGATAGAACCAATATGGATTCTTTAAGGTAAAATCCCTTATTAAAGTGATGAAAAAGATAGCCTTATAACGGCCTATATTCATAATCAAATTCTAAACTAAGAGTTAAAACTACGTTCTAGACCTAGACTACTGTTAGGGAATAAATAAAAAGGCATTAACGCACGAAATAACGTTGTTATCATTAGAGCTTCTAAACAGTCTTAACTCTTTCTGAGCTTCTAAAAACACACCTTCGGGAACAGAGAACGGGGCCTTTGAAAAACGTATGCCTTCCCTACCTCAAGCACAAGAGGGAAACCATCAAAATAATACTCCAACAGCATAACATCCGATACACCTTTCACATCGTCTACCTTACGCAAGACTGTCAGAAACCAGAGATCCGGTCGCTGCGGCAGAAACCAACAACATCTTGTTCAAGATACAGTGTAAGGACTGTCCAGCGACCTACATTGGCAAGTCAAAACGTTCTTTAGGTCAGAGGGAGAAGGAACACAAGAAAGCCGTTGCAAAGAGAGATATCAAGAGTCACAAGATCACAGAACATTACTGGAATGAAGGACACACTTTTGATTGCCAAACAATCAAATCATAGACAAAGAGGTTCACATAACCACAATAAAGATCAAAGAAACTATCCACACCTCACACCATCACAACCACATCAACAACTCAGATCCTACCAACTTCCGCACATATGGCATCCAGACCTTAAAGAAAACACAACAAACACAAAACCCGCATGGCGCCGCCTAACAAACCTAGTTGATCCCCATATTCCTCGGAGATCCGAAACTCAACCTCATAGAAACAGCGACATAATTCAAATTCGTTAGCCTGAGAACGGGAGACGTTTCTCTCGAAATGTAGCTCGTGATAAGACCGAGACTCAAGGCGTGATAAACTCTATGATCTAAGGCAATGACTGAATGGAAAAGCGTTAGCACATTTAAAAATACATACTTAAAGTCGGTGCGAGTGAATCAGTTGTGGCTGATTACAATGTAACATGTGTCTGCTGAGAATATGTATATGTCTGGCACTGATGAAGGCTCAAAACCGAAACACAATGAATATTGATTAATTAATTTCCCCGTACCCACTGACTGGACGAGAATTTGCGAACGATTGACGCTCAAATCTTCACCTTAGCGTTTTGAGCCTTGATGGATTTTTGAGCTTTATATATATATATATATATATAACGAATTTTAGTATTAGAAGACATAAAGCATACTTGAGCAATAGTTCTTAGACTTTTTATGTTACCGTAGACCTTGAGACTGCATAAAATGTCCCTTTAAAGTTGCTTTTAGAAATGAAATTGATGCAGTTAACATGACGTAGGCCTACAGTGAAAGGAATTTACTTATGAAATATGTTGAGCACATACAAAAGTACCTTGTGCAAAAATTACATTCTCAGACATATTCAAGGTTTTGTGTTGTTCATTATTCGGACGAAAGTACACGGTACTGAATTTAACATCATATCTGGTATCCTGCTTTGATGCTTCGTATTCCAAAGTGGTTTATGTGCACACGATTACAAATCACAGCTGGAAAAAAGCCCCCCCTTGTTTTACACAGTCAATAATAAGTCTATTCTTAACAGGGTTAATAATTCTGTTGTAATAGCCAATGTAATAAAAGTATTAAATTTCATGAAGTTGCTGTGCAGCGTTTCACCCAAGGTGATATTTGCTCCACTAAACAATTTAAACCCGTAACTTTAAGCATCAGCGAAGAAAGACTTTGCTACGAAAAGAAAGCAGGGGAATAGAAAATATGCTGCAACCGAGATCCAAACACGTAACTCTCGTGTTTGTAGCGTTTGCTGCAGCACCTGAGCTAATCCCCAATTCCTGAACAATGGATGGCAATGCCATCTAACGAATAATTTGGAGCTAATGTGGTCATTTGAAAAATATAGAATATATTGTCATCAGTGGTCAGGCAATTCAGTTGTTAAAGCACATACCGCGAATGTGCGGGTCCAGGACTTAGTTCCCAGTGTTGACAATTATTTCAGTTTCTCTAGTATCATCCCCAAAGCAGATAAACAGAAGATTTAAACATTGAGATCCGGTGCGTGGCATTCGTATCATTAAGTATGCTTCCAATTGAGATTAACACTCGAACGAGCCGTGAAATGTATTATAGAAAATGTCCCTGTATTCAGCTAGATGATTATTACCTTCACAATTGCTTTCCATCTCTACATAGCGCAATTAGCAATAAGCACTTCAACTTTAAGTTGCTCTAGAAATCGTGTAAAGTTTATTAGCTGGTCATTATGAAAACAGACTTGTTGAATGACATAAAGAAGTTTAGGCTGAAAAAGCCGCCGATGAAAGAAAAGTATGTTTTGCATGCGTATAAAACCAAAGGGCATTAATTAAGTAGAATAAAGTGACACACACTCATGTAGGATATGATACGTTGTATTAAAAGAGGGTCAAACGCGTCATAGGACTACTCGATTTCATATATGATATGAAATACTAGAGGAAAAACGACTTAAATATTAATAGATCAATAGAAACCTATAATAAATTTAGTACTCTTTGTAAGATCATTTAAATATACCTTAAATTTAGGTATTATAAAATGATTTTGAAAGATTGACGGGGCATTAAAAAAGGGGGAGTATAAAATGGATATTTTACGACTCTCATTTGAAAGAATTCCTTAGAGATGCAGATACGTACAAGAGCAAATGTCCTGAGAGTACATGTGAAGTTTAGGTCACAAATAGAAATATAACTCGAATAAAACCATCCATAACACTGATTTACATTGCCTTAATTTACAAAAGTTGGGAGTTTACTACCAATGGTAAAAATTGAAAGAAAATCGGAGCTACCCTTAGGATGGACCCACAGTGATATTGGTTAAAATAATCCTAGTGCAAAAATTTGTTGCGGCCCCGCTTGACTCCACAGATAATAATTTGACCCACTGGGCAAAAAAAGTCGGTCCCTTGTCTTAAGAAAGCCTATTGACTCTTGAGGCGAGAATTGGGGAGCTGACGGTAAACATATACCCCCCCCGTGTCTACGGGCCTGATTGTTGCTATACATCCTTAGTAAACCATTCTTTTGCTGGCGCTGTTGGAGCTAAAGGAATATGCATTGCTGTACGTAGGATGCTATAAGGGGGGTCATGTCACCCTAAAGATGTTCGTTGCCAGCTCTCACCCCTCCCCTTACCTCATATGTAAGGGGAATATGATTATATAATAGGGATATATTTCCTTGAGATGTAGGAAGAGGGCTATTTTTTCATAATGATTATTCCGATTTGCCCAAAATTTTGAACGTCTCTTATAGTTCAGGGTTCCTAATGTTGAGCATGGCTCCATAGCCTCCCCCTTGGAGGCCACTGGGAAAGAATAGAATAAAAACCTGTGTATATACTGCTCCTTTAATCGGTAGAAAATTCTGTTACATTTTGAAATTCTTTTGTTTACAAACTCTTGGAGACAACTCTTTGGTTGAAAACGACGACGTTTCCCGTAACTATGTTGAAATTCCCAAATTTTGGAATAGAAAGAGATTACTTAAGTGCAAAATTCATCATTTACCGAACATAAATCAAAGTTTTGTATGTTATTTGCGCGTTTAATGTCTACCTATCGCCCGTTTTCCTGTGAAATGTTTGTTAAAAGCATTGCCTTTGTTTACATCTTTGACGGGTTAGCCTCGTTTTCGGTTATGATGATGCAACCTTATAAAGAAGGGTCTATTACGGCTCCCGTGCTCTTTGCCCTCTTTTTCTCATTCATGCTTAAGTATGCCTTTAAAGACTACACACAAGGTGTCTATTTTGAGTTTAGAACTACCGGGGGACTTTTCAATCATCAGAGATTCAAGGCTAAAACACTGACAAGAAGGAAAATGGTTCTCGACTTTCTTTTTGCAGATTATGCGTCACTCGTTGCCACATCATACGAAGAAGCGCAAGAAGTAGTTCACAAGTTTTCCAATGCCGCAAAAGCGTTTGGATTGACAATTAGTGTTAAGAAAACAGAAGTCATCTACCAGCCAAAGCCGACCCATTTGCAGCAAGGAGGTGTAAAGATTCCAAGACCGGCATATGAGGGATTTGGCCGCGAGTGAATGAGGGATAATCATATGAGCTTCCTCCTTTCCTTTATTTTAACCTCATCCCGTTTTTCCCAACATCTGTAGCTGTGCTATGATTCCAATGATTAAGGGGCAGAGAGGAGTGGCGCATCATCCCAGTGGGGTAGGTAACAGAGAGAAGGACGAGGACAAGGAGGACAAGGAGGACAAGGAGAAGAGGGGCGAGGAGAAGAAGGAAGAGGAAGAGGAGAAGGAGGACGAGGAAGAGGAGAAGGAGGACGAGGAAGAGGAGAAGGAGGACGAGGAAGAGGAGAAGGAGGACGAGCGATGGTAGAAGAGGAGGAGAGAACGAGGGCGAGGAAGAGAAGAAGGAAGACGTGGAGGAAGACGTGGAGGACGACGTGAAGGATGACGTGGAGAAGGAGGACGAGAAAGAGGAGGATAAAGAAAAGGAGAAAGAGAAGGAGGACGAGGAGATGGAAGAGAAACAGGAAAAGGAAGAGAAGGAGGACGAGGAGAAGGAGGACGAGAAAGAGGAGGAGGAAGAGAAGGGGGACGAGGAGAAGGAGGACGAGGAGAAGGAGGACGAGGAGAAGGAGGACGAGGAGAAGGAAGACGAGGAGAAGGAAGACGAGGAGAAGGAAGACGAGGAGAAGGAGGACGAGGAGAAGGAAGACGAGGAGAAGGAGGACGAGGAGAAGGAAGACGAGGAGAAGGAGGACGAGGAGAAGGATAACGAGGAGAAAGAGGGCGAGGAAAAAGAGGGCGACGAGAAAGAGGACGAGGAGAAGAAGGATGCGGAGAAGAAGGATGCGGAGGAGGATGTGGAGAAGGATAACGAGGAGAAGTAGGACGAGGAGAAGGAAGACGAGGATCATGCTTCCTAACCTAGAAGGGTAAAGCCATTATGTTTTATCAATAGTAGTGAGGCAGGGTTTCCTTCAATAAAACCATGCCTTTTTTGTAACTTGCAATCTGACTTTAACGACTTGTGAAGAGGTTGTACACGTGTGTATGTCGTAAACTTTAGTTCATGTAGCCTGTTGATATCCTAGGCACTAATTGTCAGTTTGTATCAGTTAACCAGAAATCACCAAATCAACCCTGCCGTATTCGGTTGTCTGCAGTATTGTCCAGATCAGTGAACTGACTCGACTAAATTGCAGTATTGTTGTGTTATGATGTCACTACTCGTGTTGTCATTTACAATTGAGAAGCTTAAATTGTGTCATAAAGAAAGCAGCCGTCCACCACTGATCTTTGGAAAACAAAGTTGGGGTGCTTCCAATGGTGCTACTCGTGCTGCTCGCGGTTGTGGTCATGCTGGTGGCAGTAATGCTGGTGCTGGTGGCAGTAATGCTGGTGCTGGTGGTAATGCTGGTGCTGGTGGTAATGCTGGTGCTGGTGGTAATTCTGGTGGTGATGCTTGTAGTCATGGTGTTGCTTGTGATGGTGGTGATGCTTGTAGTCATGGTGTTGCTTGTGATGGTGGTGATGCTTGTAGTCATGGTGTTGCTTGTGATGGTGGTGATGCTTGTAGTCATGGTGTTGCTTGTGATGGTGAATGTGTGACGAATCTGCCAACATAGCCAATCATGAACAGCTGTGTCTGTGTTTGATGGGTTGATGATACTTTTGACGCACACGAAGAATGTCTTGGAATGCACCCCTTTATGAAGTGACGGCTGACGTAATTGTAAAAGTAAGGAAAGATGTACTGCCTAGACTTAATATTGATTTATAAAAATCTCTTGGCCAGTGCCACGGTGGTGCTGTTATAGTGGCAGGGGAAAAAGGCGAGGCAAAGCAACTGAAAGACGAGAATCCAAAGTGCGTACACACTCATTGTCATGGCCATGCATTAAGTTTTGCAATCAAAGACTCAGTCAAAATGATAAAAATTATCAGTGATGCATTTGAAACGGTAGCAGAAATTACAAAGTTAGAAAAGAAATCATCTTCGCGTGATAATGCTTTGGCAAAAATTAGAGTGGAAATGAAAAACCCCTCAAAGGGCATTCATCAGTTTTGCCCTACACGATGGACCGTACGGGGTGAAGCACTGCACTCCGTAATAAACAACTATGCTGCGTTGACAAAGTGATGGGAATGGTCCTTGGAAAAGATAAAAGACACAGAGATGAAGGCCAGGATTAAAGGAGTACAAGCAGTAGTGCCTTCCTTTGACTTTCTCAGCGGCTGCCCACTAGGAGCAATGTTACTTAGACAGATAGATAACTTATCGCGTTTTCTGCCAAGTCCAAAAGTGTCAGCTGCCCAGGAGAAAGCCTTGCATCAGATATAAGTTGTTCTGGAGTTACGTTAATATAAGAAAGAACAGCTGGGAGTAGATGAGCCAAAAGAAGTTCGTAGAAGAAAAGCTTCTACAAGATTTAAAGTGGGAGCGGCAAATACGCATTACTTTGCAGAAACACCAAAGGATAGATATCGGCAAATATATTTCGAGTGTCAAAACAGCGTCACCAAATGCATTGAAAGGAAGTTTGAACAAGAGGACTTCAAAAGGTACGCATCATTACAGGAAGCCATTTTAAAGTCTATCACGGGGATGCTTTACGATAGAATTTGGATAATGTAGTCCAAGTTTACGGAGACAATTTCGATATCCCACAATTAAAAGTACAGATGTCATTAATGCGAGAAACCGCATCAAGCTCTGGTTTTGACAAAAAAATCTTTACCATAGCTGATGTTCTCTTGCTCTTTCAACAAATGGACCATTCCAGAAAACTAATCCTAAATGAAATAGTCAAGATGGCCAAAATATTACTAGTCATGCCAGCAACAAATGCAATAAGTGAGCGATCTTTCTCTGCACTGAAGAGAGTAAAAACCTACCTAAGAACCTTAAAGATGGATAATCTGTTGAACCATTTACTTCTCTTTCACATCTACCACGAAAGATGCGATGAACTCGACTTAATTGCAATAGCAAACCATTTCATTAGCGAGAATGACATTCGGAAAAACTATTTTGACATCAGACATTCAAATTGCTGGGAAAATAGTTTCAAAATCTACTCAGACAGAATAGCTGGACGGAACAAATTGTACGCCTTCGTACACTTTGGATATGTCAACACTATATAAAGCTTTTTAGCGTTACGTAATTATTGAATGCCTCCTTAAGTCGTAGATCTTGTGATCTGTGAAAGTTTGTCAAGGAGGCTATTCCCCCCCACCCCTATCCTACAACACTCCTGGGATCGATTACTCGGGTAACATTAGTGGTTTAAGGCGTTATCAACTAGTAGTAGTTTGGAGAAGTCACGCAAGTAGCTTATGTAAGGTCGACATCGAATACCTTAAATAAACAGAAAGACCACCAAACAGGCTAACTAATAAAATTAAGGGTAGCCGAGGTGTCCAAGGGCGCCGGTCAATTTAGGTTACCGGGTAGAGAAGGTAGCCATGGGGAGGCTCAATCGCCCAGTAGGACCGCCTCTGGTGGATCATGGAAAGAATCTATCATCAATATGAACTGATTCTACATCTATTTCTTGCCAAAAAGGCCGAGAAGGGATCGAGCGAGCGTGTCATCCTAAGCAATAGATAGAGTGTCCAAAGTTACAGAAGTCAAGAAGCGTAGTTACACAGGAGAATCAAGAATCAAGTTTTTAGTTCATCGTATTTAATATCTATACAATGTATCGATTAACGATCCATTATACAATGTCTAAACTGCGAGATTTATGTCTCTTGCATCAAATAACTAACCTCAGCCCCTATTGTATCGATTAACACAGAATCTGATCCTGTAGCAACGACGACAATGTCGTCTACAGCCGAAACGAATACATCGCCACCTTCTAACTCTCCGACATCTTTTCCCTCTTCTGGTCACTCTGCAGATGCGTCGAAAGTAGACATAACATCGTCGACGGCATATGTAACGACACCCCCGACATCGTCTTCTCACCCTACAGACTCTGCAAAGGATAAAACAGGGTCTGCAAACTCTTCTACATCTTCTCTTCCTGCAAGTTGTACATTTTCGTCTGCACCCGGTCCTTATAAGCCAAAACCTCGAACAGACCCTCTTGCAGCATTGAGACCTATACAAGTTACAACGATAACGACATATACATCGTCTGAGACACCTTGGAGTCATAACTGGTCCTTCATCTTTGTCCTTTCTCTCTTTTGTATCTATGAAGGAAAGAAAGAAAAGAAAAGGAGAAGCAAAAATTCAAAAAGTACTTTTACAATATTATTTGAAAAGAACACTAGAGAAATAGAAAATATGTTACCACCGGGGATCGAACCCTTAACCCACGCTTTAGCGGCGTGCGCTGTACCAACTGCTTGTACTGGTTTCAAATCGATTTGACTACCACCTTTTCAAGATCAGTTTATACTGGATGCATCATGGGATACATGGTAGTATTAGTTCATGATGGCGAATGATAACTGCGATAGAAAAGCATCTACTCCTAAAAGGAAACAACAACCTCGAGTTTAAAAGACCAAAAACGCCACTAATCAACGTGACTCTGCCATAGGGCAGCACTTGCTTGAGAACCCAGACTGTGCCAAAGTGTACACGGACAATTTCTTCCGTGTCATAGGAAAGGCCAGGTCTGCATTTCATTTGGCCGTTCTGGAGTCAGTCCACATAAAAGCAAGAAAACCTTTACTAAGAGTAGGGAAGAGCAATAGCAAAGATAACTGAGTAGGATGAATGTTAAAATAAGAGGCAGAAAATCAGGGATTTTTTTCTGTTCTGTTTTTATTATCTTACTTCCCTTTTTACATTTTTAAAATAGTCTGGTTTGTTGTACAGATTCTCACAGATTATGGTGTGTTACAAGGATAGTACGAGACGCTATGATTCAGCGTCAAAAGCATTCACATCATTTGAAGCGATGTCTTCTCCAAACTTGTATTGACGTAAATGCCTTTCTAGAAGCCTCTTCATAGTCAAAATCATCCGCATCCTCCAGTTTTTCCACAGTTTGCATGATCTTCTCATGAATCGGATCTTGCTCCATGTCTTTCCATAACTTTATTTGGCTCAGATAGTCTATAGCTACAGCTTGACGTACCTTTGGCAGGAAAAGCTTCCTTGCACTTTTAAGTGCATTTTCTGTAGTTACTCCTTTTGCTAATATTGACTCGCAGTACTGCTTTAAGTCCTCGCGGTACTTGTTTTATGCGCGACGCGCAAAGCCCATCCATACATCTTCCTCTTCTGGCTCACTTTCATCTGGAAGCCCATCTTCATCTTGACTTTCTTCCTCTAGACCATCTTTATCACTAGTAGTGTCGTTACTCTACTTGCTAATCATCTCCTCGTCTGATGTGATACGTTTTCTTGTATTGCCATGAAGACTCTGAAAATCGTTGATGCCACCTGCATCATTATAGCTAGCTTCATGAAGATGTGTAGTATTTATGTGCCCTCTTAAGTTGTAAGCACACATGAGAGAGGTACCACAAATTTTACAGATCTGCATCCAGTACCAACTTCTACCAGATGAAATATACCATCAAAATAACAAAGCACCGCCTTTCAAACAAGCACTACGACATCTAATACTTTTCCTTCATTCCTTGGCTTTATGTAAGAATCCCCTCGCTATATGCCTTCTTTTGAAAACGTGTGTAAACCCCAACCCCACTCTCACTACAACCCCCCTTTGTCTCTAGTTCCCTGGATAACAGCCCCGGGTAGCCCTTATCCTTGCTCATTTTAAAGTGATGTAGTATTGAAAAAGTTTCTCTACTCCTGCATCTCAACCCGGTAGCCTAAATTGAGGGGAGCTGTCATTGGATGCCCCAACTGCCTTTTATTTATTAGTTGGGAGGCATATGAGGCATATGAGGCAATGCCTCCCAACATTTGTATTTGCCCCCAACCCAATACAATTTTGAAAATTTTCGTTTTTTAAAATGAAAATGGTTGAAGAGAAATGCCAATAAGAAAAGTACGGTAACATAATTGCCGATCCTTTACGAAAGAAATTAAAAAACAAGTAAGAAGGCATTCATTATTTTATGGCAATACACGGTTTTTTTATAAGAACACTTGGTTCCAGTTTCAGCCTTCCGTTTCTTATTTTTCCGTATATTTTCAGTCTAAGGTTTTTCTTAATCTGTTTCTTATTTTCGTTTTCGAATTTTCTGAGCATAGTAGTGTCAAGACATAACACGTACTTGATAAAGTAATTAAGCGCCTGTTCAGGCGCGTACTTCTGCACGGCAATGGATGTTGCCAATACAATACAAACAAACTAGAAACATGCCTGGTGTGCGTTGAGTTGTACGCATCAATTGGTTACTACCTCGTAAATCATTCTGCCCTTGAACACTAAGACAATCGGTTTCACCAAGTAAGTACTACAGTACCTAATACATCTTTAATCATAAACCCATGCCTTCGTTGATTCACAATCAACTTCTAAATTTTACGTCATCAATCATCGTCACAATGTTTAAAAAGAGTTTAAGTAAATGACAATAAATAAAAGAAAGGTACATAATGAGGCTTACGACTGCGCACAATTTACAACAACTTAACGCGTGTCTACCTACTAGAAAATCTATATGTGAAACTAATGCGTGACTATAGGTCACTCAATGACTACCATTGCACTACATAATGCAGCTCCAACGTAAAATCAGTATCCTTAGGTGCTAATTGCTTTCCATACCGCTTTCAAAACATTGACCAACATCCCAGCCCCTCTATAAACAGGGCTCTCCGTCAAATATTCTAAAAGTCAAGTCATACAGTACTAAACGCCTGAATGCTTAATGCACAAGTGCCTCAAACTCAAATCATATTTCACTTGTCAAAATATGCATCTAGGTTGGCGAACAAAAAGCATAAATCGCTATTGGCTCAATTTGAGAGTTAGTACAGTGATCGTTCTCACATTGCTTCATTCAAGGAAGAGGCAGTCTTCTGTTTGCAATCACGATGAGAGCAATGCAACGATGAGATGACAGCATTACATCAAGTTGAAGTTTACCTTGACTAAAATCATACAGTGCAAAATACTCATCCATCTGAGGGTGAAAGATATTGTTCCCAGTATTTGAAAAATACACGTACTCGAGAGAGAGAATAATCAGTACACACGATTATATCACAGTATTAAAGCCGCGACTCAGATCAATCATAAGGAACTTGCTTCTTTGATACTTTAGTTGCCATCATGAAAATGTCATAATTTTGCTCCGATCGAGTACTTTTATTACCGTACCAAGAACATCCCAGATAACTACAGGATGCAGGAATTCCGTAAAGATTACCCCATCTTGAGTATGAGACCCCCACAATGACCCCTTCTCAACAATAATGGTGTATAAGAGTCTATTAAGACCTCTTTTCAAACGGAAAGTATGTTGTGAGTGCTTCCAACGAAAGATATGCGGATGCAAACATTAAATCAACCATATGTGACAGTGGACACATTTCTCCAACCGTTGTCAAGAAAAGCCCGACACTAGGCTTATCAACAGAAGACATACACTATTATTACTATTATTACTACTTCCGTCGTTCAACAGACAATAGCTTCCCTTTCATCTGCACATTGTTCAATAAAGAATTTCAGAAGTTCGATCGGAGTTCGTTCAAAGCCTTTTCAAGCGGTTCTGGTGCAACCAAAAGCAATTTCATGATGACGCCCAAGCCTGTGAAATATTTTCCTACTTGTGACATAAAAGTAATATCACCTGCTCCTACAACTTCAATGCGTAAGAAGATATAACACCTACAAGCATTCTAACTATTGCTCTTAGAGTTTCTTACAAAATGTTAACTGAATGGTATAAGAGTACACGTAGATCATAAAAGCAAAGCAGAACAAAGTCGCTATTCATAAAATGAAACCTTTGATTACACAACTTCGAAACATATACTATGAATGTTGAGTCATTAGTTCCATCATATTTGAGTTATGGAATGTATAAAAATATAATTATTATTACCATTGTGTTTAACATATAGCATGAAAAACCTATAACTCCGTTTTGAAACTACTATGAAGACGTAGATGAGATAAGGTTAGGTGACAACTGAAACGGCAGTGTGACCGCTTATGACTGTAGTGGTATCCGATTTGTGGCCACCTTACTAACACGACCGCCCTGTAAAGAAGACTACACCCACCTCATTCTAAATGGCTTCTCCGTCTCTTTTTTATTAACCTAAGCCAACAAAACGAACATCGCTACTCAGAACGCCAACAATATCTCGGATATCTCTAACTTCCGTTAGGGCCCCGGTAACACGAACACGAAGCCTAGTTATCCCTCCCCACTATATATTTAGTCTGCCAGGGTGCAGGAAATTTCCCGACATTGTTCAAAACTGTGAAACAGTTAAAGAAAAGATTTTCCTGCTACTGCTTACTGTATTTACTTATTACCAATTTTAACCATGTTCCTTTGGTGCCCGCGTCATCGGTTTTCCACTGCACTTTACGTTTCTATCTCTATAAAATGAGGACTTGAAGGTTAACACTGCACGACGCTTTTATTTACCCTCATTAAAGTAGCCTTTGTACATTCAGAAATGGAATGTAAGTAGATCAGTAAAAATATTCTTCAACGCAGATGAGACTGCTCGTCTTTTTTCTATTCTTTTGGTTTTGGTATTTTCTTTTGAAAAGTCCAAAATCAGTAGGACAGAAACTACTTGCCCCTTACACGCACAAAGAAATGGCGATGGTGTTTAATAGTCTAGCACAGTGACGGTTTAGTAGTTGCTGGTAGTTACAAATTCATGTACTGCTAAGAAAACATATTGGATGTAGAACAGTTCGTGTGATTGTCGAGAGAGATTCCGAAGTTTGTGTTTTGATTTACGGTATAGGTGATGCTAAGGAGAAAATAGTATTGACACTGAATATCAATGGTTTAAAATAGCCTCCATTTCCAACGCTTGCGGATTCTAGATCTATTCAATCCCTGACAGACATCCCGTCACAGGGCGTCAACAATAATATTGTCACCAAATGGCGAATGTCAAAACCCCAGCAGCGAATTTCAGATAACATACAATGCGGATTAAAATTACGAACTGAAATGCATTCAGTGGTCTTGTGTACACCCCTTTGGTAAATACCAAATACCAATGACCTTGGCAACCTGAGGTGCAAATGCCACTCAAACGCCAATGTTTGTTACAGACTAATCGTTTGTGAAGTTAGTGTGTGGTGCTGATCCATGATGCGTAGTGTAGCAACAACGAATTGTTCTATGGAACCCCAACAGAAGAAACACAAGCTCGGTGATAGGAGCGAAAACGTCAATGTTCTCGTTTCTGTTAAAGCATAATACTTCATTTGAATTACTTGCTTGCACTGCATAACATTAGTTTGTAATGTAGTGTTTATTTAACTAGATTATATTCAAACCATTACATATACGATTTAAGTTAAAATTATGCAACTTATGAGTCTATTCATTTTATGCATTATGTCTTAATCATAACTAGTATGTTCCATTTGGTCGTTATTCAAATTAATTCTAGTTATAAAGCACACTGGTGTATATTTATTAATTTTATTTTATATTAATGAGGGAACAAGTGTCATTAAAGGCAAAGGGGAGGGTCTGTAATGCCAGAATATTTTCCATGGCACAAACTCCCAAGACAGTGGTTGCCAACATGTGGGTGGCATGTGGCCCACAATGTCTTTTTGTGTAACCCATTTCATTCAAATTTGGCCCAAACATGAAGATCTGCCAGGCCCTGCAACCTTTCCACGTGGTTTTTATGTCAATAAGTGATGTGCATCTTCTTATTCCACAATGCCAATTAATGTCAGTTCTCAATGTGCACATGCATGCTCTTTTCCAAGTGTTACCTTGAGGAAAGCTATATTTCTGTGTCTGCATACGAAACATTGTGCTTGTTAAGTGGTTGTTTTGAGGCACTTTGAAATCTGCATCAGTATAGAGATGATTTGAATCATACCTTTACTTTAGTTTATGCATGCCTTGTAAAAAGAAGAGTAACGTGATCACCATTATTATTGAACGTGCCATATTACAGAATTCGATATATTCAACAGTAAATGTTTTCCTGGAGCAGCCCACAAGCTGGACTGACTTTCCTGCTCTCTCTCCCTTTGAATTCATGCTGAAAGGCCCTTTAACATATTTGTATGACTAGACTTTGGCATGACAAAAAAGGAGATTAATACAAGTAATAATGTTAGCAATAAGATCTCTGTACTTTGCCCAATGGATGTTCTGGAGCCACAGTGCAGGCATGTTTCTTTTTTTGTAAGTGTCATCACTAAAAGATGTAAGCCTTGTGCAAATCTTGAGTTTATGAAAGATTGCCCACATGCCGTTTTACGAATTAAGGATCCTAAAAACAGCTTCAGCATTCATGTACTTGAGTTTGTCATTGTCAATTGGCAGTAAATTCCAAGAAATTTTGATCAACGGACTGATAATTGGGCACTTGAGGAAGGAATTCGCAGAAGGTTTGCAGATTCTCATCTTTGTAATTGGCTGTCTGACCTATTCACATCACTATTTACGGTGGATCCAAATATGCCACCAGAATACCTTTAAAATTGAAGCAATGGAACTCCGGTGTGATTCTCTTTTAAAGTCAAAGTTCATTAAGTATGTACTCTAGAATTTCATAAAACTTCCCCACCTCAAGAGCATATAATTACTTTTCCAAAGTACTTACACATGCAAGTACCTTGTTTCCTGCTTGAAGTGCATGTGAACTAGTCAGTTTACAAGAGTAACAAATCCACATTTTCAGCAGTGAATTTGCTGCAAGAGCCTCCTATGCTATCTGGAGATCATCAGTGCCAGAAGAGTCATAGAGTCATAAAGCCTTTCTGCACTATGAAAAATGTCATTGTCACGGCACGACCCGTAGGCGCAAGTCGCAATCTTCGCACAATCAACTCACGTGAAAACTAGAAAATAACCATAAGAAAACGTTTACAAACATAAGCTAAGTAATACGGCGAGGCTAAGCGACGTACAGAAAGCACATAAAACGTAATAATACTAACCTCCTTGCGTCCTCGCAGTTTATCGAAATAGATATCAAACGCTTTCCTCGTTTATGCTCCGCACGTGTTTCGTATACAAGGAGGAAAAACTCTAAACATCACGTGATACCTAAAGAGCTGCGCACGCATGACGCAACAGTCATAGACAACCCTATTTAAATCGTATGTTAAAGACTTTAGTCGAGATTGAGCAGTATTCGAAATATCGAGTCTTCCTCGTATCAATAGTAGAATGGGTTTTGTATTTGTTGTAGAAATATCAAAAGGAGACATCAGTATCAGCGTTTAAATATTGCGTAGAGTAACGGATTCATTTTGCTAAACCTTTTCGCCATATACTGATCACAGCAATCGTATGGAGTAAAATAAAAGCTTTTATCGATGGATTTATAGGAAAAGAGAAGATCCTAGATAATAACGGTCGTGAGAGCGACATGATTTCTGACATGAAAAAGGCGTAAATTGTAAACAAATTCTTTTTCTCGACAAAGTATCGGCTTCTTTTTTTTGATCAATTCCGCTTCTAAAGCGGCAAGATGAAACTGAGATCGGGCTTGGTTAATAAGCTAAACGAATCCTCTTGATAGTTGTCGGCACATGATGGGTTTCAAGCAAATGCTATCCTATTGCCGAGTTTGATTTGGAATCTGTTGACTTGGCTATGTTTACTTCGACTTTACTTAATCTTGCTACGGAAAAAAAATTCAAAGATTCGCTGCGTCTACTAACGAAGGCCGGAACATGTTGCACGATTCTGTAATGTAAGCTCTTCAACCTACGACCTATAACCTACATGTTTGCTTGTACAGCGCCACTTGAATATATAAACTAATAAATGTTTATGTGTGACGGGTAATACGTATCAGAATTTTAGAACAAGACATACACTTGGTGTTATACATTCCTACTTTACTCCCAGTGTGATAAATGTTAGATCCATTGTCTCGCTTTTAAATAAAACCTATATTGTAAATTCTAACTTCAGCGTGTACTACATTGTGCACTATTACTAACTAGCATCTTTCTCCTGCCAGTACTCACAACATATTATTCGTCAGCTGGCAAAATCACTATAATAGGAAACGGTGGAAATGGAGGCGATGGAACTGACGGAACAAACGGTGGAAAGGGTGCTGCTGGTGAAAAGGTTAGATACTTTGTGGAATTGTAGGTTCTTTTGCAGCACCTACAAATTTTATGTACGTATCTATATACGTATCTAGGTGTGTATGTGTGTATGTATGTATGCATTTATGTATGTATGAATGTATGCATGTGTGTATGTATGCATGTGTGTATGTATGTATGTATGTATGTATGTATGTATGAATGTATGAATGTATGAATGTACGTATGTATGTATGTATGTATGTATACCCAACTGTATTTTTGAAAGAGCTTATCAGAAATTGGACTGCTGGAATGGCTTGCGTTTTTCTTGCTTTTATGTGGGCTCACTTCAGAGCGGCAAAATGAAATACAGACCTGGCCTTTCTTATGATATGGAAGTAATCGTCCGTGTACATTTTTGCACAGTCTCGGTTCTCAAGCAAGTGCTGAGGAGTGTAAGACAAAAAAAGCCTTTAAGTACATAATGTTTTCGTGCAATATTTCCTAACCTCTTCCAGCGAGCCAAACTGGCTAGTTACCCCATATTAAATCTACCATATTATTATTCTCCAAGCAGTTTCCCAATTACAAGGGAATTATCTTCGGAATCAGTAGTTCCAGCTAGAGACTCAGTTCTCTCCACGGGCATCTCCCCTCTTAGCAATGGCTCTTCATCACTGTCAGAGAACGGGCATGGAGTAAAATGGAAGTGCGCAGTTGCAGACAAAGTTCTTGGTAACCCTGGCGATCGAATTCTGATGCTTCCAACAAGAGAACTGCCGATACTTGCTCCAAACACGTCCTGAATATTGGCTACTGCCATAGCATCTCTCTCAGATAAAGGTGGTACCACTTCTCTTTTTCCTCCCCATGGAATAAATATATAGTAGTTCAGGGCGGCCTGAAGTGGATTCAGTGTTAGCTAACAGAAGAAAAAACGTAAAAACACACTAAAGAAACGGGAACCTATACTATAATAATGTACAAATTCATATACTATACTAATCTACAAATTCATACATGTAAAGTCTTGTTTTACCTCAAAGGTGTTCTTTGCACGAATCACACTGAAGAGAGTGCAATAAAATGCATACTTTTGGTGTTGGCGCATTAATCACTACTAATGAGCATTTACAAATTTTGTGATGCCAATGGCATTTCAGATATCAAAAATAAGTGTTTGTGCAAATATAAAAGTGTAAAAAAAAGCATCATAGGTTTTCTTAACACATATCTGCTATCAATCAGTATAATCATCAATATTAGTGGCGCCACACTGTCTTTTAAAATGTCAAAAATAAGTGTTCGTACGAATAAAACTGACAAGAGTGTAACAAAATGCGTCTTCAATGTTCATACATCAATCCGCAACGGAATGCTCTTAAAATAAGGTATTTAAACTCGAAGGTGGTCATTAAGGAAACAGACGGCTAGGTCAGTGTCAAAACCATCACAAACATGGTTTGCGACCAAAAAAAAAAAGATTTGAAATTTGAGATTTGAAGCAAAACCAAGCAAAAGCAAATTATTTGCAAAAATTAAATCTTTTTGATAGAACTTTTTGTCGACAACAAAATACTAAAAAATATTTTTGGCAAGTGTGCCAGTGTGCCAGTGTGTGACTGTATGCCTAGACACAATACATTAAAGTACATGGCAACTAAAAAACAGCTAACTAATACTGACCTCAAGGAAATGTAGTACGTCTAGCCACTGGTTCTTTACTCCAATGACTGATATAAAGCCTATGACCATTGTTGGCATCCAACTACAGTAACGAGGAAACAATAAGAGTTGTATTAGCAATAACTATTTGAAAGATTTTATGTAACATTTACGGCTATTAGTTTTTGCAACTAAAATACTAATACGGGAATTTGCCATAGGTTACTAATGTCTTTACAACATTTTGTGCCATGATCACATTGTGTCTCAAAATTTAAAATTCCATTGCTTCTTTTTCACTCCTTGTAGACACATAGTATAAAGAACTCTCCTTTTCCTAACGAAGTCCCTTGTTAGTGTCTGTTCCCATAATGCTTTTTCTTCAGTGTCTCATCTTTTGGCACATACTTTACATCACTTAATGTACATTCATAAAGACAAAGTTATATCAAAACACAAATAAAACTATATTTAGCTAGATATTTACAAAATGGATAGAGTGTGCGTTATAGTACGAAAGTGGTCAGTGTTTTTTCAGAGCATATCATCTGATACACCATCACTTCACTAATAAAGCATCATTACATTGTCGTTGTTTAATGCATCAGCCATAAGAGACAATGCTCAGACGTCCTTACAAATAGTTAATGTAGTACACTACATACGGTCGTGATTATGAATTTCTTTAGCAGATTTCGTTACAGGGTTCACAAGTAGTTTATTTTGTGTGACAGTATTCGACACTAAACCAGGAATGTTTCGATAACTTAATCTTTTTTCGTATTTCTTGAACATTCCCTTGGTTTCTTTTCTGCTAATTCCCATTTTCTCCGTTGAACAAACTGGCATCTGAAAGAGTCACGCTTATGTCACAAGCCTTGCTCTAAAATGTTAATATAGAGGTAGAATGATAAGAATAATTTACATAGCCATCTACCACGGAGTTATTGTTTATTTTAGCTAGTTGTCGTCTGTCTAGTGTGACACCTTAGGTTTAATTGGCATCAAACAATAACCTGTCATCTTCAACTTTCCTTGCGTACTTTAAAGTTCTCTTAATAGAGTATATTACAACTTTCATTTTTTTGTGTTTACCAAAAATTGAGTAGGCTGGCTCATTCATAACTTGGGCCTAGACTACGCAGATTGATATTCTTGCAGGCTGTAATAGAAATGACGTAAAACATACCACAGATAGATAAATGCACTAGAACATTACAATGGCATCATCGATGACATATAAAGCTTATCAATATTTGACATCAAAGACGAAAATTGTGATAACTCTAATCTATTTACGACTTTGATGGTGAAGTTTGATTCCATCTCTGTCTCAGATCTTAGAGCTCTTTTTTATCCTCGTACTCGTGTTTCATAATCTCATTTTGGATCCTTATCGCACATATCACCATCGACGTAGATGAACGTAGATATGCTCACGTGTCATTACAATATTTAATTCGTTATCAATCGCCAATGCACGAGTCTTCAATTTTCGATGTGAAATAGGCGTGACCAATACTGCCCACAGCATCGAAAGCCAACCAGGATTCATCGACATATCATCAGATTTGCCAATAATTTTATCCTCTGATATGCCGTAGATGATCATGCCGAAATCGAAACTGTCAAAATTTATTGTCAGAATTCTATATTTGTTATTTCCGAGTTCTTGTCGGAATAAAGAACGAATACACAACATACCTGAATGTCTGGAATAGTCAGTGAGCGAATCAGACTTTCATAAGCACAAAGAGTCATTCCCTCGCTAAGCAATTCTTCGTTATCTTCACAAGATGCAAGCTTTGCTAGAATAGTCATCGCTAGAGAAAAAGTAAACATTCATACACGTAACAATGAAGATTAATAAATTTTAAATGTGCTAAAATCAATTTGGGGCACCTGTCGGATCGACATCAGCATAAGGATATTAAAGCAGTGGTTAACGAGCGGCTGGATCTGTTTATGAAGGTTACTGCACTGGCAGAACGTAATCGGTTACTCTCAGTCAGTCAGTCAGTTAGTCAGTGCAGTCAATCCATCAGCCAGTTAGTCAGTGCAGTCAATCCATCAGTCAGTCACGCACTCTCTACGACCGTCAATCTTTCCGTCTGTCAGTCAGCCCGTCCGTCAGTCAGTTTGTCAGTCAGTCAGTCGGTCAATCAGTAAGACAGTCAGATAGCCAGGCCAGCTAGTTAACTATTTCCTTTTTGCTGAAGTGCGTACTTAATTAGTTCGTTTGTTAGTTGGTTGTTCACGTAATTGTATTTTTTATTTACTTATTTAGTCTATGATTTAGTTTCATACTTGCTAACGTGTTAACTTATTTACTTACATACTCCCTTAGGGAGAGGCACCAGAGCCGACCCTAACTTCAAAGTAAGTGTAACGGCACCACACATTAAGCCCACAAATTGTAAAACAGAAGTAATTATTAACCACCGACCAACATGCACAATCAATGTGGTTAAATACCCCTTGTAAAATTTAATCTCGCAAAACGGTAAACCTCTTATGGTATTAATGAGATTTCTCATGTAACACGAGGTATCTAGTTTCGGGTTTTAAGTTCTGTCTAATGGTTCCCTCAAGGAAGCATAACAAACTAACAAAAATAATGCTCACTCAGTTACATCACGGAACAATCAACAGGCAACACTAGTACTGCGATAACAATAAAGGATACTTTCTTGAACATACGGAAACCAAAAGAGTGATGCTTGAAACAAAGAACCCCTTGCAGTCTATTTACTCAAAAATACTTGTGACGAGAAACCAGAACTGGGATTCATCTTACAATGTCTGTCAAACAAGGTCACTATCCAAAATGTTGTGAGAATGTATGCAATGATAGTAGTAGAAACAATAACAGCAGTAATGTAGCAGTAGTAACAGGATAAAGGCAGTTGTAGGCGTAAAAATAAAACGAATCCTAGCAAATGCAGTGAAAGTAAAAGTAGCATTAGCAACAGCAATAGCAGTAGTAGCACAATGATAGTAGTAGCAATAGTAATAGTGGTAGTAGTATTAGTAGTAGTATTTGCAATATTAATATCAGTATTAGTAGTATTAGTATTAGTAGTAGTAGCAATAACAATAGTAGTAGTAATATTAGCAGTAGTATTAGTAATACTAGTATAAGTATTAGCAATATTAGTATTAGTATTAGTAGCAATAACAATAGTAGTAGTAATATGAGCAGTAGTATTAGTAATATTAGTATAAGTATTAGCAATAGTCATAAACAGTTGTTTCATTCTCACTTATTCTTATGAACTCTTTTCTAATTCTGATTGCATTGCTACCAAATTAACGTTGTAAGAACAACTATTACAACTAGCATAATTGCCGCTATCTATTCAGGACACATACAAGAATAGACAGCTTTGCAGGAGCTTGTTCATACCACAGGTTGGCTAACTCTTCCTTATAGATCACTGTCAATATAAAATTGCCAATTTTCTATATTTTGCAAGGACCAAGAATTAGAATCTTGAGAAAAAAAGAGTTGACCTACTCTTCTCTATAAAAACAATTTATAAATCACCTCCCTCTGACTCTTCCATTCTTGATGTTCCTATCATTAGACATACCTCTGCTTTGCGTAGCCTCTAATTCGTCTCAAACCCTTGTGGATACTTGTTATCATTTTGAGTCTTCGTTCATCAAGATACTGCAAGTCGTATAAACAACAGAAAAGCAACGGAATACTTACTAATACAAAAATGGCAGCTTTGAACATTATTTGAAGACAACTTACATTATTCCCCCTCTTGACTAGCCAACTTATAGAGGTATCGCGAGTCTTGGAGGTCGAGGGGCACACCCCCCTTTAAAGAATTTCAGAAGGGTAAAATCAGTAAAATTTATATTGCATGAGTAGTTTAAAAGCCCCTAGCTAATCATAAATGCCATTTCGTCTGGATTAATGTACGTACATAATCAAACCTGTAAAACAAACTAATCTATGTTAAGCAACCCAAATGTACTCCACAAAGTAACTTCTTGTGCTTTCTTTTGCCTTTTCTCCTTCTACTCCTCTAATTCCTACGTAAACACACGCCCGTTTCAATTAGCAATTCACGCAACTGAACAGGTTTATTCTGCTTTATATGTACTGCAGAAGCATTGTTTCATCTCGCAAAAAAGTCCAAGATGACATCACATCAACCTACTAACGTACAACAAGAAAATCTAGTTTTCGGATGACATAAAATGTTTAAAGTCAAATGTTTCTTAAGAAGTAGGGGCAACCAAATTATATGCAAACATAACTGCATGGCTGTCCTTCAAGGATCTGTTCATGTATGAATGAAGCGTGATAGAACCCCACAACAACGCACAAAAACGTCCACTTAAGCTTTGCACTATCTTTGACGTGTATCTGTAATTGTATCAATTAATCTCATTGCCATGGGAAAGTGTAAAGCTTAATTGAAAGAAGAGCAATTACATCTTTATGAATGCTAGAAGAAAAATTTTAAAAATTAAGAATATTTGATAATTCTGAGGACGTAATAGCTTATCTGCATGCCCGTAATCTAGGAAAGCCCCAATTCATCTTACCCGAGTTTTTAGATAACTGTGCATTGGAAACATAATGGAAGACAACTTGTGTAAGTGTGTATGTATGTATATGTATGTATTTCTTTTTGCCATAAAAATAGTTACAAAAATAAAATAAAATAATGCATCAAAATTACAATTATTTTTTTTAGATTTAAATTATTTTACAAAATTAAACAAAATATTAAACTCACCCTAAAGAATACAAAATATATGTATTTCCTTCCTGACAACTATACCTAGAAGTTGTGCTTCAAGGCCTGCGAAAGAATGGTGACAATAAAAATGACACTATCAAGGGTTTGTCAATTCTATACAATTATGTATAAGCGAAATTGCAATTGTATATTGTAGTGTAGGAATCACAACTACATCACATAAAATACCTCCTTGCTCTAGATTTATCATTCGAATTGCTTCCTGTGATTTTGCGAGATGAGCAAAATTTATTACGAATGAATTTTAAGGGCAACCCTAGTTGATGTAACGTCTAAATTTGTACAACAAGAAAATTAAAGGTCACAAAATAGTTGCCTTTACAACATTTAAATACTAATTCCAGTTATAACGACATCAGCTCGGGCTTTTTTCATAGAAGTTTATTAGAGATTGCTCCATAGGCACTATCTACGTTGTGACAGAAGGAACGTGAATGGGAGATGTGGTGTGGCATATCGGTAATTAGTAAAACATTCCCTTGTATTGAAAGAAGCTAAAATGTTTGCCCTCGACAATCCTAGGGGCACAGTGGTACTTTTGTTGAGAGAGCAAGGATAGGGCATCGGTGTCCCGTGAAATGATAGGAAACCTAACAATTGGAAAGTTTTCTCTATATAAGTAATTGTGTTATTTTAGGTTTCGTTCAATTTTCTACTTTTCTTTTAGGGAAGTGAGTATAATGAGTGGGCGGTAGGGTAGGTATAACATAGGAAGACGGCCAAGAGTTAACATCAGTTGGGGCTTAACTAACTTTAGGCCTTTGTAAAAGTTGTTTCTTCGAGGTAAGAGTTTTTTTGGAAGGTGACATTCTTCTCATGAACAAATAAATTCTCTATTAAAATGGTATGTATTGACAACTCTATCGTCGATGATTACTTTATATTAATTTAAAATGGCAAATTGAGCTGAGGTACTCGAAGGTTGGGTTATAGAAATCATTTTTTGCAAAAACGCAAGGCAAATCGAGGAAGGTGGCTCAGCGTGACTGTTAGTAATGTAACATGAATTCATACCTTGCTCTTTTACTGCAAAGTTCACGATGGTTGTCTTTGTTGAAATTTCGGGAGTGTAGTGAGGATTGCTGAGCTTGGTACATATATAAAAGCGAAAGTCTGGGTTATACTCCACCTCTTTATCTCCAAGCTTGATAAGAAGTCGTCCTCCTGTATGATACAACGAAAAATAAATATTAGATACCGTATAATAAAAATATGTTGTCCTGGCAGGGAATTATTAACAGGTGCAATCTTTGTCTAACGCGTGACAAATTGAAATCCTGAACGGCTATAATCAATTTTGAGGGTTGGTTTATCTCCAAAATTCCCCAAACCCTTGCCTAACGTCTAGTACATTTCCATGGACAATATTGTAGAAAACAGCACCGGGCAAAACTATGTTTTGTCTCGTCGCAGTATGGGTTAAATGCAAATATCGCCTTACCCTTCTTGATGATTGACTTATTTAAAATAGGTGCCAAAGACGGGTCCAACTCTTCTTGAATATTCTGCAGCAGCACTGGGGAACCAAACTGCACAGCATTCTCTAGTAATTTTATTTAAGTAATCTCAATTTCAGACGTACTCTTAGGTGCCTAATAGACCTCCCCCCCTCGCTAATAAAGTTTTTAGAAGTTTTGCACCCAGGACATTCTTATTCCAACCCCCCATGACACCCATGATAATTTTTTGAGGAGGTACTTTCGCGGGCAATTAGAAAATATCCTTATTAAAATATGAAAACGACACATTATATGAAGGTGGCCTTTCACTAGGCTCGATGAAGTGTGAAGACGCACATTACAGATGTTAGCAATAAACTGCCATTGAGCAGGAGGATGAGGGGAACATTTTAAAATCTTGAAAGGAATTGAGGAGACTGTCGTGACTTCGAATAACTGACTATTGTTTTGTATTGTATTACCCTAGGTTTAGGAAGTTGCAGTTGATTCTAAACATTTATTCTTGATTTCATTTTCTACACCTTTTGTCCAGCCCCCCCCCATGTCTATTACATTTTTCTTCATTTTCCACCACCCCCCGGCTATTCTAACCTCCCCATTTATTATGTTTTGGGGATTTTCCAACCCTCCCTTTTATTCCAACCCCCTTCTATTAGGCACTCAAAAGTACACACGAAGGTCACAAATTGAAATTGAAATAGATAATTACTGTTGTCCCTCCCTAAAATGTCCCTTGGAGGCGCACTTGTGTTAGCAAATATACAGCTTCAGTAAGCTAATGTGTGACGCATAAATCATTTATATGCCAGTGAAAAAAGTATGAAGCTTTGCTCCTAATATGATAAGAGTGCAACAGAAGAGGTAAGAAGACCACATTGACCTAGTTTTGTTATCAGAATCCTCGTAGGAACTCGGAATACTTAACAGCGACTAAAGCTAACATGGAGCTTTCTATCTGCATTAACAGTGGCTAATTGATCACCGCTCACGCCGCTTAATGCCTCTTCGTTAACTCTGAAATGACCTCGCGCAAGACAAGTCATGTCATTCCACTCGGTCAGGGGCTCCTTAAATTTCCTTATCAAACTTCATTAATCGTGAGCACCCTGGTGCTGAAATTTGTCGCACGCCTGTGATTGGGTACGAAATTACTATCAAGCATTCAGTTTTAAGGTCTGCTACTAAATAAGCATGTTAGGGCTTATCATGTTATAGAACAAGCTGTTATAGTAATGTTCTTGATAAATTTTGAAAGATACTTGGGTAATAAAAATTACATGCGCCTCGGGGATCGAACCTGTGAGCTACGATGCCACTTCATTGCTACCTTCTGTATTCCGTTTCTTTAAATGTTACTCAGGGCACTCTCCCCGGCCTACTTGTAGGCGTGTTGAGGGGGCATTCCCTCCTTCGGAAAACGTCTTCTCGATTTCAATCGATCACTATCGCCGCTCAAGAGTGATGTTCTGGGGCGCAAGGCACAGACGGCGAGGGAGACCGGAGACAACTTTCCCCACTATCCTGCTTCCCACGAGCTCAAGCGCGTCATGCTACAAGGAGAAGACTGGAGGAAACTGGTAAAGAAACGGGGCCCTCCCCACCGATGATGATGATTATTCCTCTTGCTTTGATTGCATTCCTCCTTTCGCGTAAAGTACATCAGAAAAACAAACTCAACACTGAATTTCTACAAGAAATTATTAAGAACGTATTACGTATTTTCTCCCCATTATGTTTTCCCCCTCCCATGAAACAAGTTTACTGGAGTCATCTAACCATACCCGCTTTGAAATGTCTAGGCCATGCATTAATCCCACGCTGTCTAGCCCTCCATATTGTTCTATTTTATACAGAAGATAATTGAAATAGTCAAGTTATCCATTAATCTTTTATTTCAAGGCTTTACCAACTCCTTTGTAATGTTTAGTCAAAGATAAAAGAGCTAACCGTGCTACTTGAAAAGGCATTTAATGCTTCAAACCACTTTATAATCTGAGGTTTTGCTACATAATTATCTTGATTATATTCTTAAAAGGAACAATTTCTCTGCTAAAACCCTGAATCTTTTCAAAGGCGAGAAATAAATAAAAATTTGAGAAGAAGATGATGATATTGATCAACACGAAACAAGGACGGGTTTGAATTATTTGATAAAAACAATATTTCGTTATTATAAATCTATCCGTGTATGAAACTGCTTTCACTAAATTTCAGATTTCTTCTTTAAAGGTATGCTAATTGATACTGGGACAAAAAGGATGTCTGATACAGCAATGATATTGTGTTTATATGTACGAGACAGTGCTATATGATAGATATCCTTTCTTACAAATGATGTTTTATATCTTTTTGTAACAGAAGATAATGGTATACTTAATTATCGACCTCTGTGTTTCTCACGGAACTATTAGATACACGGAAGCACTTGGCTGCCAAAGGCGTATTCAAGCACCACTATGCTTCGCCCTTTCTCACGTTATTTTGATAACGTAACCTTGCTTTCTGATCGTGTTTATACAAGGATTGTCCATGGCTGTAATCTCTACATTCACCTGCTTGTGTTGAATTGTTAAAAGTAGTAAGATAGGGAAATGGAAACCATTGGAGTAGCGACTATTTGCTTCCTCTGAAATAGTCTCTGCAATACGTTGTTGCAAATGGGGTGACTAAAATTATGCAATATGGTTTAATTTCTTCGTTGCTCCTTTTTTGGCCCATGATAATTTTAACATGCTCCAATATGTTCATATTTCAAATGCTGCAAGTTCAATTCCGATTCCTTTAGATGTCCTAGAAGCTACATGTCCTTATGGAAGCATTAAATATTATGATTACTGTCATACGTTATGGAACATCTTTAATACAAAGGTACAGCTCTTGGGGCGGGACGGGATGAGCTTTCGTAATTTTTTAATTCACTATTTTAGAATTTGAAACTTAAGGTAAGTTTAAGCACTTCAGCATTTTATTCTATATGTATATATGTATATAATTCTCAAAAAGTGGAGCATTACCACAACAGCTTTAAATCCAAGGACGCCGAGTGGGTTTGAACCCACGACCTCGTGATTACTAAAACAATGCATCAACCATTGAAACATCAGCCTAGATAGATAGATAGATAGATAGATAGATAGATAGATAGATAGATAGATAGATAGATAGATAGATAGATAGATAGCCTTAAACTTTTTATCGTAAGAACTACTGCTTCCCATTTGATGTAAATGCTAACATACATGAATCCCACAGAAACTGTCACCCAGGCATTTTCTCCAAGTCTTTTGCCGTTTAAATGTGATATCACTTTTACTCTTATTATCTACTGCTCCTTTGACTTGATTTTCGACCTATTGCATTTTGTCGTGGGAACTATCAGCTTTACCTTTCTCAACATGCTTTTAGCTTTTAATGTCATAGCATCTATAACTTCCACCTTTACATTGTCTTCCAAATGTTTAACTTATTACGTACTACTACTTTGACTCTAATTTCTGCCCTTAAACTTTTTATCGTAAGAACTACTGCTTCCCATTTGATGTAAATGCTAACATACATGAATCCCACAGAAACTGTCACCCAGGCATTTTCTCCAAGTCTTTTGCCGTTTAAATGTGATATCACTTTTACTCTTATTATCTACTGCTCCTTTGGCTTGATTTTCGACGTATTGCATTTTGTCGTGGGAACTATCAGCTTCACTTTTCTCAACATGCTTTTAGCTTTTAATACCATAGTGACTTTACTTTGACCTTTGCCATTGTTGGTTTGTTTGTACTCTGAACATATCTAGTTATTACTTTTCTAGATTCTTCCGACTTCACTGTTACCTAGAAAATACCAAAGGTCTTACATTAGACTTTTTGTTGAGTTTTTTGTGATTTAATTTGCGGCGGCTTCGTTTTCTTTGTTAATACGCTTAAGAGGTATCCGTTGACAGTCAGTAAGACTATACAAATCTAACAAATAGTTTTATGGAACTTGCCTGAGAGTTTGTGCATTTCAGAAAAATGTTCTAACGGCCGCAAATGTTCATTTTCATTTAGGGTCCTTGAATACCTAAAATAATGTTGTACTAGTGTGCAAACCCACAAGCGTTGAACTGGGTGTCGATGCCCAACGATGGATGAGTAGGATCTTATGTTGCGAGCAGAGAAATGCTACCATTTGGCTTCACCTTTACCAGTGGTGATATACTCTATATTTTCTTGTACCCTTTTAAAACCAAGTAGTTTTTATATTTTGTAACGTCCGATGGGCTTGGATAGAATAAAGTGACAGAAGGCAGCCCCTCCTTGATTAAGTTACATGGTGCATAGAGGGTTGTTTGCAAAGCGCGTTGAGGTGGGTGTCTGTGACCAACGATGGATGATTAGGATCTTATGTTGCGAGCAGAGAAATGTTAGCATTTGGCTTCACCTTTACCAGTGGTGATATACTCTATATTTTCTTGTACCCTTTTAAAACCAATCATTACAAATATTGTGGAACTTCCAATGGGCTTGGACAGAATAAAGTTTCACATGACTGCCCTTCCTTGATTAGATTTAGTCACATGGCGCTGAGAGGTTTGTTTACAAAGAGCATTGAGCTAGATGTTGATATCCATTCCTGGGTGGCTGGAGCTAATGTTACGAGAAGAGAAATAGACGATGTCGACAGTGGGAGTCACCTAGCTCATCTGGTACAGCACACACCGCGAATGTTTTGGCTCAAATCCCCGTTTTGGATGCTGAAAAACACGTAGGTGCCGTGTATTAGAGAGCGAAATGTCATTGGAAGGCGGCGTTTACTGGAGAGCGATATTTCGTGGAAAGATGGCGTATACGAGAGAGAGGCCCGTTTCGTTAAAGGGTTGCATTTACTAAACAGCGGAATTTTATATAAAGAGATGTAAAGACGGGGTCTGCTAGAAAGTGGCATTGTGCGAAAGGATGGCGTTTACTAGAAAGCTGCGTTTTATTAGTGAGTGGCGTTTATTAGTGAGTGGTCTATTCAAAGGTTGGATTTATTAGAACCCAGCGTTAATTCGCCGTTTACTACAGAGCGAAATAGCATTAACAGATGACAGATAACTGATGTTTATTAAAGAGTCGCATTTTATTTAAAGGATGACCTTTTCTAGAAGGCGACGTACCAATGGACGCGTTATTGCCATTGGTCTACGCCACCAATGGCATGGATCAGAAGCATCAACAACAGGCGTCAGTTACGTGGTAAATGTTAGTTAAAAAGCGCCTTTAAGTGTGCCTAGCGTAGAGAGGGCGCTTTATGAATTAAGTGTGCTTTACTTTATATTAATGCTAAATGATGAAGATCGATTAAGCGAAATAGAAACTTGTCATTTGAAATGGTTTATCCACGTTGTGACAAGATACGTCTCGATGGCAACCACTGGTGTCCCCCCACTAGCCTAGATTTGTCTTGCCTATTTTTACTTATGCGTTACGTATTATTATGGTTTCACATATTTAAGACTTTCCCCTACAGTTGATCACAATTGCATGTTATTTTCTACTTGACAAAGGGTGAAAGAGAGGACTGCTCTGAATCGATACTGGAAAGAGCACGAACACCAAGCCCTTTAGCATTTGAGCGTATGAAGGATGACCTTGGGCTAAGCCCCGCAACAGAGGCAGTCCAGGATAGGTGAGCATGTTTATATGTACGAATACCGTGTTTGTATCTTAAGTTTGGTTGAAGGGCTTGAGTCTGGTGTAAAACTTGACATTTTGCATAGCAAATGATTCACCATACAAAGGTTTTTGCCTGCTACTGATCAGAGGACGTTATCTGAAATAATTAGGTGATGAATTTGCGACGATGCTGAAGATCTCTCTAAGATTTCATAGCAATCGAATGCACAGACGTCCTACCAACAGAGTTATTCAGTTCAAATTGCCTCCAAGGTGAGAATGAGAGCTTGCTTCTGTTGATATTATAGGAAATATCATTGTCTCTTCTTCGACCTATCAAGGTTTTTGGAAAGCAATCAATGGGGATTTTTGGAAGGCTCAAGCAAATCAAATCTTTTTACTAAAGTATTCTAGTTAACTTGATACTGGTCTATTATGAACAAGTGTAGAGGTCCATGTAAAATTGCATCCAATTTGCCTAGGACGACCAGGTCACTATGTATTATCAGATAGCATAGTACAGGCTTTTTGTTTTAGAAGCGTTAGAACGTTTATAAACATATTTGTGCTCAACTTGGTCCCAAAATTAATGATATTAAAAATAGAGGAAGATACGCCAGAATACGTTTGAGAGCAAGGGTATTTTACACAATACAAGAAACTCGCCGCATACAGAACAAACCGTATTATACAGCATCATTACACTTCGTAGATACCTTATTCTACAAGAGCACACGGGTAAAAATTGTAACGATTTATAAATAACGTATTAATTTACAAAATTACGTCATCTTCGTACCCCTGAATTATGAGACTTTTTAATGGTAAACGAAATCGGTTTTATTACTTCTAAACTTTCTATCAATAAATGTTCATCTCCAAAAAATGATAAATGCGTAATCATAGAGATTTTGTAGCGGTAGTCACAGATCAAACCCCCAAATACGGAATTTGTTTGCCTTTTTAAGCAGTACCAATTGTTTTCTGTTAGTATAAAGATCGTTATAATTTGGCTCAGCGTGTAGGATCTAAAAAAAGACTACTAAGGTAATTGGTGAAACAACTTGCTCCAACATAGATGCCTACGTAAAACAATTTTTCATATAGATCGCGTTGTTTCTCAGGCCAGATTTTGATACAGCGGGCGTACTGCTGCCTTTCTTTTTAAATTCGCACTTATTGTTTCTCTTTAATATTGTGTCAACAATGATTTGCTGAAGGTGGTTGTTAGTGAAAAGACGTTTTTACTAACTGCACAATGACAGAACCACATCCATTAGGTCTATTTACAAAACAAGGGCATATTTAGTAACACGAAAGACCACTGGCACCCGTTACGGAAACTGAGAAAACACAATTACCTGTCAGTTTAACAGCTAGTTGACGACATTCTTTCGTAACTGCCTAAAGTTAAATGAAACAATAAAATATGAAGGTATTAAATCGAGCCAGTACAAAATAACATTATTTCCCACAACATAGCGAAAGTACTGTCAGAACCATTGACAGTCCAATAAAAACTTCATTGAATGTTTTTATGGGATAATTCTGTCCTTCGACCAGTAGTAAAGATTCAGTACCGATCCTTTCCCAATGAACGCACAACGTAATTATGAGAAATTGTTTGACCAGTTTTTGCATATTAAGTTTGAGGCATACAGGGCAAGCACATAAATAAAAAGTTTTTCCGCTTATGGGGAGAACGAGGGTGTCTCGTTAAGAAGCACCAGCATTTACTACTTCGACAATTGATATGAAACTGAACTGAAGAAGTTATGGCATCTATGTACTGATGAAGAGCCAGAAACTATGATATATATTATGTGGGTAACGATATCGATACAGCACGTCTTGGTACTTAATAAGTCATCGCCTAAACAGAACAATACTTGTCGTGGGAAATCCTTGTTATTTCTGATGTATCCATGAAAATTGCCTATTATCCCTTTAGATCTGGAAGTTAGAAGAAAACAACTCATTATAGGCCCCAATCACAGAACAAAGAAATATTTGATATGTTCATACCTCTATTCTACCAACGCAATTTTCTCGCTCTTTTACTAATTTCTCATACTCGGTTTGATATTCTCTGAAACATAAAGGAAACGGGAATACATAAACATTTTTGTACAGTTCAAACATCCCACTAAAAACCGAATAAAAGTTACATAAAACCAAACTGTCTCCTGTATTGGTCTGCACCCAAAATATCAGCACCCAAAACGCTCAGAGCTTACAACAAAGCAATTGTAACTAGGCAATACCTGATGAGTCCATACAAAAATACCCTCGTCACGTCTCTTGATCGAAACTTGTGAAATGTGTATCCCCTTTTTCTCTTGATCGAAACTCGGGTGTCGCTTCAGGTCCGCATGTAACCTGCGGGCAGCCGACTGTTTTGGGCTGCCATACAATATCGGTACCCAAAATACTCAGAGCTTACAAGGGCATTTGTGACTAGGCAATACCTGCTGCCCTCGTCCAAGTCTCTTACTTGTTCTACGTCATCAAATAGCTCATTCCAGACTCCTTTGCAAGCTTCGGAAAACCCCGCACATTCTGATACACTATTTTACAGTTAAAACACTCGACTTTCCACTTAACTCGTGTAATCAATGTCAGTGGAGCAAACTACGAGGGCATCCACGTGGCGTCACACTTCAGTGACAAGCAAAATGTTAGACAAAATTTCGCACTCGTCATTTTACATTTCCTGTTAGTATTTCCGTCCATGTTTAAGTAAGAAATCTGGAGTAAATGTCAAAGTATGCCCTCTAAAAGTACGCATAACTTTCAATCAAAACCTTGTTATCTGAACCTAGTTCACAAATTTATGAACTGAGCTAAACTCGATGTTTCCTTGGGGCCTTTGCGGACTGGAAATGGCTTCATTGGAAGGTTGCATGAGTGTGCAACTTTTATTTACAGGTATTTGGTGGCAGGATTACCGCCGTAATGCAATTCTAATTTAAAAGTTTTCCAAACACGTTATTGTGCTTTTGATGTCGTCACAACTGAAATTCCTCAGGGGGTTAAACCCTTTGTGACGTCATCACTTGATAACCCTGTTCGAAACCCGTCAAATTAAACGTCGTACATTTGGACTCTAGCTTTCCACACAAAATATCATCATCATCGTCATCATCATCTCGCAGCCTCAGCCGAGATAGAATTCACTGCACCTTTCCAGTATTTCCTATCGATTATAGCTGTTAGTAGGTTTTCCTTGGCGATGGCAGTGTCCCTGTTTATGATATCAGAAAAGGCGAATTTCCTAGAACGTTTCGTTTGAATGATGATGGGTGCCTCCATAAGAGAAACGACTATCATAAGAACACGAATGTTCACCCCAAAACGTACTATGAATGCATTACTGAATGTTTTTCTTACCTTGAATCCATCAAATGTCCGGTAATATGGGTCCAAAAGTAACTGGGCAACCGATGTCAATTGTGGGGTTCTATCCCACCCATCAGAGCAGTGTACCAAAATGGAGTAGTTCTTTTCGCTTATATAATGAGCGAGTAATGTTGCACCCTGGAATTGATGAACAAAATAAATTAGAATTATTTCTGCCGTTAAAATTTCAAATTATGTGAAAGTAAATAAAACCAGGCATGAGTAAATAAAATAAAAATTGAAATGAAATAAAAAGAAACGGTGGATGAATAACAACAAAAACGATTAGATAAATAAATTTGAATGATACAGTAGCACAGGGGCTATTAAAAGGGTCTTGGAAGTAATTGCCTAAAATTTAAAATTTGAGCGAAACTAGGGAGATGAATTGAAAATGAAAGGGATACTGAAATAAATGGCGATAAGGTAGGCCTACTAGGTGGGCTCTGCTTTTAAATGTAATGGATCGTTCTGCAACATCGTTAAAAGTTTCGACGGTATTGTTATCCATCAGGGATATAATTGCATTACAAGTCAAATGGTAAAAAGGGTCTTGTAAAGTACATCGCATGCGTGCGCTAAGGCCTCTGGCACTGCATGTATTCAGTACATGTACTTGCTACATCAAATACCGCACTGGTGCGCTCTAGTAAGTTAGTTCTTACCTCTTTTTCCTTGTTTATTTTAACAAAGATATCACCAACACTAGAGTGATAGCGCCTTCCATCACTTATACAACCTCCGAAAGAGGTGTTTGTTACAGAACAAACAGACGATATACCGAGTGACTCCTGTAAAAACAACTCCATTTTCTGAGGTTTAAAACAAGATTGGAATTTTATCCTGTTATATTAAGTAAGACCTGTCATTCTTATTCTTTCTCTTGATGATTCATTTATACTCCTTGCAACTTGGCAAAATATAACCTGCACAAGAACTCAAGTTGTTAATCTTGCACACTCGTATTAAATATAACCTTTGGTACATGCTGTGTCTTTTTTGACATACTCTGATGTGATCTGATTTTGAAATCACTCAAGCAGCTGAAGCCACGAACCTCGTTTCTTCAATCACATAGATAGACATTATAGGTGTTATAATAGGTGTTTTAATAGACATCTTATTTCGAGGGCGCCAACAATAAAAATTGGGAACCACATGGATCATTAAAAAATGGCGTTATACTCCTCTTCAGGGCTAGGAAATAGGACTGAAAAGAAAATGCCACTCTAGCCTACTCTGCCGAGCAAATTTAATCGGCGCCAAGGTGCGCCAGGTCTTGATACGCTGCATCCGCAAGCTATTTTATTCCGCAATGTAAATTGGCTAGGCTTACACAGCATCGTCATTTTATCCCAGTATTGTCATAGTATTGCATTTTTTGTTGTTTTTTATTAACCTTAGGCCGAAATGATATTTAGTTGGTTAACTTATAATACGAAACGTTTTTTACAGTCCCCAGAAGCTTCGAAGGCTCCAAATTGCATTTGAGAGACATAGACTTTACATTTAACTGGAAATAGTCCCAATTGGATGGTCCAATTAATTGGAAAATCATTGAATAAATGAATTGAAATAAACAAGTGATCCATCTTTTAAATGCCCGTAAGGATTTTTCGGGGGGCGGCAGACTTGACAAGTTTCCCCTATTGGGCAAGTACAGCCCCCCACCCCCCGCGCCCCCTTGGCTGCTTACCTGACTTGACAACTTTCAAGTCACATGCAATGGAAGGAATGAAATAGCCAGTGAAGTTCACAGTCTGAGTGCCGGAGTAAGGAAACTACATACAGACCGTAATGCGCGAAGGGTATAATTAAGCTCAGTACTTTCTCCGCCAATTCATCAGATTTAATAAGGATTTTCTTGTAAACGCTCGTTAAGAATCACTTTACTGCCACTTTATATCGCATACTGTTTCGTTGAAGGACGGTACAGCATTTTACACAATTGCCCTAGCCTCTTCTATTCTTTTTCGATGGCTTTATTTGCTTTCACTTTGACTTAGCACTTGATTTACCTCTCCCGACTCAAAGAAAGTCGCTGTTTTCTAACTACGATGTAAGTTAACACTCACACAATTAATTGGTAACTCTGAGCATAGCAACGTCCCCAAATATAGTAGGGCATCCTAGCAGACCAAAGTATTAACAAGTCCATCTGCGAATTGGTGTGCATCTTTAAAATTTCAACAAATTCTTACAAAACCTTAAAACGTCGAATAGTTATGAACGGAATCAATTATCTGTGCTAGTAAAGAAAAGCTATCAATTTAGTCTTCAGTCTTAACCTTTTGTAGTACACGATACTATACTTTCTTATTATCTTTCTAAAAGTTTCCAAGGATAATGTTTAGTTTGTTAAACATAGTTGGTCATCGTCATACCTCTTCTGCTCTCGGGGGCATGTCCGTTAGTGCTTCTTGAGCAGCGTCAACTACGGAATTGCAAAAATAAAGACTGAAGGTTGGAACAAATTTAAAATACGTATCACGGTTTAGAGGTAATAGCCATAGAACTTAAGTAAGTCTGCAGATGACAGATTGGAGGAGGCCCAGTGTGTCAAAATGAGGTATTGGAAATGTAGTACAGAATACCATTATTTACTCCGTAGATTGTAGCTACTTACAATTTTTCAACTGGTATTCAATAGCTGCTTTCAGATTGAAGGCTTCAATCAAAGCTGTTTCATGAAGAATCTGCATGAACGAAGAAAATACATCGCATTAACATAGAAAATTCAATCACACCAAGTGGTAACGTCAAGTAGCAAAGCAAAAACTAATTTTAACTTGAGACAGTTCTTTGTCATAGGGCCTGGAACAAGGTACAGATATCGCCGGAACCTCATCACTGAGCAGTAGTGTTGGACTAGCACTAGCATGAGTAAATAGATCTGAGTGCGTGTGTGTTTATGCATGTGTGTGAATGTGCGTGTACGATTATGTTATTATACACTCCTTATACTAGCCAGCCCCGTTAACCGGTTGAGCGTAAACTAAAGCAGTGCTTAGGAAAGGTTAGGCAAACAGTGCTTAGGAAAGATCACACACAAGTTGTGGATCATCACCATCATGACAACCGCCGCAATGCTGCAATTTAGCTCCTCCTAACATGCAGCCTACCCTGACTGTTTTCAAAGATAAAACATGAAACAAAAAAAATTAATTTCAACAATGTCAAATCAAAAGCTTAATTGTAATCTATTAATTGAAACTGCAACTGCTAGCTTGTGATTGTTTATATGAGCAGTATAGTCTATTGGGTCCCCTCCCCATATCACACATTTTGAATCTGTACTGCAGAGGGACACAGACACTTACATTAGTGTATAACTATTAACCGGCGTGGCAAATGTACTCTGTTCCCTTTCAAGTTTTGTGCGCATAACGAGGAATTTGACCAGGAAATAATCTCTAAATGCCAATTGAAAAAGTGTGATTGGAAACTGCTAAACACAAATGGAAGATAACGAGAGCATCATAAGAAAGGCAAGCAAAGAACGGAAGATATCAGGAGAAAACAGGAACGAAGAAGAGTAGTGGCAAACAGCAGAGAGCAGAAGAGCATTGAAAGAGCAAAATATACGAAGAAAAGTTGATACAAGAGAAGAGAGGAGTTTATAAGGTAAACTAAAAAACGTGACAAAACAGATAAGAACATGGGAGGCCAAACGACAGAAGGTAGTACTTAAAAGAATAGCACCTGGGTAGAAAAAGACAGGAGAGAACTAGTGTTTAACATCAGAACAAGAATGAACATCAAAACATGAGTGAACTAGATATGGTTAAATCTGTGGTAGATCGATGCAGAGACAGACATAACACGAAAAGACATCACAAGACAGGCAAAACAGGAGAGAACGTAAAAAAAATAGAAAAGAGAAGAGACTTTAAAAATGACAAAACCAGACGAGAACAAGAGGCACTATAATAAAGCGGTGGGATGTGGGAAACCGCGAGAGACCACAGAGCTCATTAGAATTTCGAAGATCACATGAACAACCAGAAAGTACAGAATAATACATATAAGAGAACAGAAGAAAGTGAAAACCAGAAAAAATAAAGACAATTGATAAAACTAATTGTTCCCAATCCACGGCCTATTCACATTTTGGAGTTTTGAAATGCGACAGTCGTGTGCATGGCATTAAAACATAACTCTTTTCAGCAATGATATAATTGACCCATTTCTTTTAAGAAAACCACCCTTAAAATTGTTTTGAAATATGAAACACTAAAATGGTCTTCAAAAGTATAAAATAATGGCAATGAACGTTATTGCTTATAACAACACTTCAGAAAAGCAACGCCCAGCAAAGAATGCGCATATGAAACATGTTATCGTTATCGTTATGTTATCGTTATCTTAACCTGTTATATTTTATATGTTTCATTTAAATCTTCAATATGTTTCATATGTGCAATCTTTGCTGGGCGTTGCTTTTCATTTCCAAATTACGTTTTCCGCCTGGTAAATCAATTGCAAACACTTAAGAATATTACTTAAAAGAAACTTGCCTTGATAGTTGAAACCATTCCAGTCTTTGTTCAATTTCTCACGTTCGTCATTTTTATCTAACTTACGATGAAGAGAAGTAACGAAAATTCTGTCAAAAAAAATAACAAAGAAAAAAAAGTTAATTTGGACCCTAAAATTTGTTTATTTAATAGAGCATAGGTTACCTCATTTTGTGCTGAAAACTTACATAGTAGCATGAAAATAAACCAATTGGTGAACAAAAATTAAAAGTTCACGTATAATTACCAGATTTTCAAATAAAGTACTTTTGGTAAGGTCTCCAAACACGACACCACAGTAAAAAACGAGGGTAAGTTGCGTAAACGCTTATTAGACCTTGTCAAAAGCAACCCTTTGCCACGTGAAATTTACGAACAAGTTAAACCTATAGGCTCTCAACGACCAACGTGGATTACCCAAAAAACATAAGGAAGATACACCACTTTGGTATTTTTTTTACCTTTTCTATAGGTATATCCATGGCCAATCCAGTCAGAAGCTGCCCTTAAAGGCACTTGTTCTTTAAGGGAGCTCTACCCAGTTACTGTATAGGTTCCTGTTACTTTTTTCTCTATCCTGTAACTGTCTGGAAATCACTCTCTTCTTCATGCTGCTATGATGCGATAACGTTAATCGGTACAGGTCCTTAGTGGCAGTTACCTTACGCCCGACCCTTCCTTCAACTTAACTGACCTGCGATGCGCCTTGCCCTTAAGGACACAGAAGGAAATACCTTATTGTATTGAACCTTTAACACAAAGTATATTAAATGATTTACAGTTTTCATAAAAGAGATACGCCATTTTGCCACTAAATGTTCAGCAGTAATAGGTAGGCTTGAGAGGGGCAGGTTTACCTACCTTCGTTCAAATTTTTCTGCCCGTCTACGTTGTGTGGGTCATCTACTCTCACTTGCCTCTGAATGCATTTATCAATATCATTTCATCTTAGTACCGTTTTCTAGATGTAAGAATTTCTTGTAGGAGTTTCTAAGCATTGTTTTGACATATGTAATCATTGTTATCCAGTCTAATTTCCAGCAAAAATGACTACATCCTGTCTTTACTGTGAGCCTCTGTCCCAAATAGCGCCAAGTGTTTATAATGCATCGTAAGGCAAATCACACTAAGTTAGTCATCTTAGTACCGTTTTCTAGATGTAAGAATTTCTTGTAGGAGTTTCTAAGCATTGTTTTGACACATGTAATCATTGTTATCCAGTCTAATTTCCAGCAAAAATGACTACATCCTGTCTTTACTGTGAGCCTCTGTCCCAAA
>JAAAKM020073195.1:53123000-53167868 GCA_010016025.2 Alatinidae sp. Z8VKAUB7J3 | reverse complement strand
AAGAATTTCTTGTAGGAGTTTCTAAGCATTGTTTTGACACATGTAATCATTGTTATCCAGTCTAATTTCCAGCAAAAGTGACTACATTCTGTCTTTACTGTGAGCCTCTGTCCCAAATAGCGCCAAGTGTTTATAATGCATCGTGAGGCAAATCACACAAAGTTAGCGTCCTAAGTTAGGGAATTTGACTTTGCATTGCGTTATTTTCTGCGTTGTGGAACAGGTTGACGTGCTTTACAAAATCAAGGACCAAGACATCAAATATCATCGAAAAGAGAGGATTTGAAATGACGCTAGAGAAATACAAAACATGCCAACACTGGGGCTCCAGCAATGGATTTAGAAATAGAGGGAGTAGCACATAGACGATGGTTAGCTATAATATTAAAAATATTAAAGATACCACACTAGCCATCCCTTACCTCCACCCATGACAACATACTGTATTGTAAATCAAAATAACATTTGGTGTCTTGTACTACCTTTTTAATATGAAAATAAACCAGAGAATTAGGAAATGCTTCACAATTTGGATGCGAAGCCTAACACCTATGCTTTCGAGACTTTTGCTTGTCGTGTCGTATAACAATGCCCTGTATTTGTATTTTGATTTAAGTAAATTTTATTACAACTCTGTTCGGCCCCCTTATACTGATTGTGGGGGTGTTTGTGGCTCGTTTGATTAATGTTTCATTCCAAGCTTAATCTATAACATATTCACCTCAAAGTATGTTAAACTGCTCGTGGGGGAAATAAATCGACTTTTTGCAAAGTAAGCTATGCAGGGCCACAGACATGACGTCTTTTAACCGGTGGTATAATGCTTACCCCATATTGCAGAGCCAGTGTAAACCTCAAAATCTACATATTACCTGCTTTTGTTATACATGCCAGAATTCATGCAGGAAATATGCCCATGCAGGAGATCTTTGTTGAAAAATGTACTTATACCGACTTAATGATACAAAATTGCGTAAAGAATTGTATTTCTTTCAGTTATTCTGTACAATAACTACTACTACTTCTGCTTGGTATATGAAATATGATTATTGTTGATATCGTCTCTCATTACACTAACACTAACGGTTTTAATCTTACGTGGCGAAAGGGATAGAGTTGATGCATTTATCCTCGTCACCATTTAAACGACCCAACAAAAACTCTACTTGTGAATGCTACAACGTCAGTTTTGTGTTGTTATCTCCTCTAATAGTATCCGATCTCGTACCATCAACAACCAACAGCAGCACCTGTTGAAAACATTCCACGTGTTCAACCTTCGGCACCACCGCCAAACATGGAGCATGGCACTCCTCTGGTAGCGAGTGGAGATCATCATCATGACCTTTATCCCTGCCTTCATAACTTTCAAGGTTAGTTCTTTATACAGGGCTTTGTAGTGATTCTTTCTTTGATAATACTAGCAGCATGAAAGGGGACCAAATGTTTAAAATGTACTTTGCTAATGAAGTTGTTTTGGTGAAGATTGTCGCCTTACACTGGTCATATCAGATTGTCTGTGGTTAGAGTTTATTCCGTTATCTTGCGTGTCAGGCTTTAGCAATGATAATCCTGTACTTACCACAATGTTTAAGAAATTTGTTGCACAAGAAGTAAGTTAAATATTGTAACAAAAAAAAATGTTCTATTCATGAAAAGGATATCGATGTACACATTATTACTTTTCGTAGGGCTAATGTAAAGAGAATATTACATATGAGCAAAACTTATGAAGGAGTATGCAATATGATAATGGGCAGTAACAATTAAAGAATCAATTTCAGTTTTATTTTAGATGACCGTAGTTGCAAAGGTATAGACGAGGACAGGTCGTAAATGAGAAACATTTTATGTAGACACGTGTACATAACCCGGGGAAATCTCCCAGTAATCCTAACAGCGTAGTAAGCTTTTAGGGAGCTTGATGCATCAGTAAGGCATATAGCCGAAAAACTTCCTTTCCAAAGCACTGATTTGAGGTCTGTCCCAGCACATAGCTGACAGAACCACAGGTATCTATCATAAAAACTGCCCATGCTCGGGAAACTTTCAGAAGAAGCAAGCTATAAAGAAGGATACATGTGTATGTTGTCTACACGGTTACTTCCAGCAAAACTCGCAGAGACTGTAGTTAACGTCATCAATTGTTGAGTTGAGATACGTTGTATACGCTGGGAAATTCTCCCTTCGTTGTGTATTAAGCCAAGCTTCTGTTTCAATCTAGGCACAGCTGTAATAAATCAATAGGATGAGAGAAATGGAAACTATAGAACGATTGGTTATGCCAATGGATTAATGCGGACATAAGACTGTTTTGGAATAGTAAGCTTACATTTCCTTGTTACGATGGTCAGAACATCAAAGTTAGAATTTCCTCCCAAAGTATACATTTCATAGCTGACTTTCAAGTGAACACAAAGGATAGGAACAACAAATTCAAGGCAGCTCTAATATTTAATCTTCGAATTTACAAACATAGATTTGATTCCAGACAACATTATTGTTACTGTTACCAGTAGGTAATCTGTGAATAGAATAGAGATTACTCTTACAGCTAAATATTACAGAAATTCAGACTGGTCTTTTGTAAACGTTTTGGTGAAGTAACACCGATTGGTTATCTATAAAGCAGCCCATAAAAGCACAACGATATTGTTAATAATTTTGATGAGATTAAATTAAAATTATTCTAGATTGTCTGTAGGTGATGATTGAAACATTGGAAAATCTAATGACGAAATCAAAATTCGTAGATATTTATTGACGGTTGGTCAATATTATTAAATATTTGGTGAACAATAGTCAACATCTTCTGCTATATTTGAGTTTAATCTACACTTATTTCTTATTATAAGCAACCAGTTTATAAGAAACCATTGCTCAATCTCCCCAAATTTAAGAAACTCGAGGACTTGATGTGGCTACTCTAAGAAACCTTAAAAAATCTCTGAACGCGGTTTAGACAGTTTCATACCGGGTTATTTCATGAATAGGCTAACCTGGAACGGAGGGTACCCTAAATGAAGTGTGAATTTACTAACAGCAGTGTGAAATTACTAACAGCAGTGTGACTAGCCACCTCCGCGTATTCCACCCCCTTCTATCGATCAGAACATAACACTAAGCAGCACATCATTGAAGTAAAAATCGTATCTTGACATACGAATTAAGAACCATAATGATGGCTTTACATGCTACCATTACTATCTACCCGTACTTAGCTCTTCTTAAAAGACATCTTTTTCCTGTTTAGTCCTGTTCCTTCTCCTTATACTTTAATTTCGATTATATATAATTACGATTTGATATGGTACTCTCCTGTTTTCCTTGTTTCAGTTTGTGCTTTGTTTTCATGGCCAGAAATATGGAGTGTCTAAAGCCCAGTCCCTCTCCAAATCTGGCGCCACTACTAATAATTATAAGCAATTGCGTTCTACTGGGTTGGTTCCACTGTAACCCTATAGAAGTAGATTGAGTAGTCAAACGATGTTTTGACTTCTATACACACAATCGAGGAAAACATTCAGTGAATATTAGCTCAATCTTCGCAAACGGAGGTTAGACGGAGTAAAAAGCATCAGTGTGGCCATTACCTGCTACTTTTATTGTTTTATTGGTATGCATATAAAGGTGCCTGCCACTTGCTAACATTTATTCGTTTATGTTAACACAGAGGTTATTATTGTTAGCTTATTGGTAAACATACAAGGATTCTCCCTACTAACACAGTGGATAACACATAAGGGAAGGAATTTTGCTATAATGAGTATCACCAGTGGGTCATGGGTTCGATCCCAGTGGCGACATATTTCCATTTCTTTAGTTTTCTTTTCAAAACTAACAATAAGTAAAAGGAAAAACTGAGCATTGTGCTATACGCCTACTACCACCATGAACCTGCCGCCACGGAAAAATGAATGAATCTAAAATTCCAAGATTCACTTGTGTAGCAGTACCTGTAGATCCAGCTACGTGGCATGAGGTGTTTCTGTCACTTATGAAGGTATCGTCTGAGGCATTACTGGAGGTAAGTGTAACGCTTTTACCTTGGGTGATTAACGGAATTATGGAAATCAAATGTAAAGCAAAAAATGTCCTACCTCTTGCGCATACTCGTCGAACTTCGGGTTTACAGGAACAACGATTGCTTGTCGAGGACTCAGCCAAAATGGCCTAAGGGCAAAATAACAGAAAAATCAAATACATTCGCAAACCATTTCATTTGTCAACATAGCAAAACCAACTGTAAAAAACAAGACACACTAAATTAAATTTCAAAGCGGTGGTCGTGCAGTTGTGCCCGATCAAAATTTTGGAGAACGGGAATTTATCAAAAACGGTAGAGTGCCAACCAGGTTCAGCCATACTGCACACCATACAATGTAGTTTCGATAAGGTTTCGATAATTTTAGATCATTTTACAGTTTCGTTTTTCCGATAACTACTTGTTTGTGAACATTGTATACGTTAATATGAACAGCAGTACTTAAACGAACGCAGTATGAAACGAGTTTGGGGTTGTTTTTTCAGAAATGATTGAAACTCCCTACGAAGAACAGCCTAATGCCTGTTATAAGCCTTCTCGTTACATCAGTAGTAGCTATGCTTACCATTTTCCACCATAATTTTCCGTGAGGATGGCAATCATTCTCTCAACTGAACCCAAAATTGCGCGGTGAATTATAACCGGTCTCTTCTTCTCGTCTCCATCTCCACTACAACGTAACAAGAATTGTGTTAAAACAAAAAGAACTAGGAATACTTTGAAAACAAAGTGCAATGAGTGAAAAATAAACTCATGATTGAACGCACTATGTAACTTGGCATTGCGATTCTTGTATCAATCTTTTATCAGTTCGTAAATCTTTCAAGATCGTAATTTAAGAATAGACCCTTATTTGGATTAAGTTTAAGTACCGATAGACCTGCTGCGTCTGTGCTGACCTGGCCATAAGTTAATGACACGCTTACGGATAATGGAGGTAACGTGAATGCGTTGATAAACTGCCTTACTAATAACTTACATAGGTGGGACGGTTTCCCCAAGTAGTAGTGAACTTTCTAAGAAACACAACCGGGGGGCTTAACTCCAGTCTTAATTTTGTGAAAGTTTTAAATAAAGATGACAAATGAGGCAAAATCGTAGGAACTGACTAATTAGCAACTGTGTCAGGGTCAAATGTTGCATAGACAGTTATTCAGGTGTTTTCAGACATCATTTACATTTTGAGGCGCCTAGACTTTTTCAATTACATTAACTAAAAGTTAAAGAAGAATTGGCTGCCAAACGCTTTGGATTCTCCTTGTTTGCCCAAATGTAACTATCGAGAGAGAATATGGGAAGACGTGTTTGTAAACGGGCGTACAAGTGACATCATATCAAACTCAGTATTTGATAAACATCATAAAATTGAGAATGTGCGTACTTTTCTAATGGTTCAAATGTTTACAAAGAAAAGCACTTTACCTCCTTTTAACGTATATCATTACAGATAAACTTCAGGTACGATCCCTATGATATTTGTGATATGTGCTGGTTATAGTTTCATTTTCTGACAGTTGAAAAGGCCTGTAGTTTGGAGGCCTTCAGTCCTGAGACACACTCGGCCCACACCTTATCAATTATCCGATAAGTCGATATTTTCTAAAAATGCATGAAAATTGCATATACTCAAATTTGCTGTCCCTTATTTGCCAGCATCGCTCCTAGGCCTACCGGCAATGAGTTCCAGCGTGTCTTAAGTAGCGCACCTTGATTGATATTGTAATTCAAACACGACTTTGAATTGCTACCCCTTTCCCTAAATAGGCCTATAATATGAACGAAAAGTTGGAACCCAGCAATTATTGGAAGCCCCCTTCCCCCCGTCAGACGAACTCTGTGCGTTTTTATTTATTCTCTTTAGTTAAGCTCTATCTGAGAAATTCAACCTTTAAAGAAAGTCAATAATCTCCAGTTCCTTGAAAGTACAGAACTATTTATTATGTAGAAATTTGCCCACACCCTGCTGCGGTTGCACACACTAGTCCATGAATAGTTAGGTACTAAGAGAAAATAAAACATGTAAGACCCATTAATAAAGCCAACTACGGAACAAACTGTTGTCAATGATGTGAATTGTGATTAGTCTGCATATTCGTGGTGAGCAAAGTTATCCGTTATATTTTATCACGATTAGTTCTTGGTTTCGTAAATGCACAGGAATTGGATATAAAAGCAAAATTTAAATATAAAAACTTGGCTTTCATGGCAGAAGCTATGCGGTGGAAGATTCTTCGAAGGGCGTTCGATCAACCTATTCTACTGAAACGAATGTGGTAATAGCGTTCCCTTTCGATTTCCTGTAAAAATGGTCGAGTGAACTCCGTCTTTAAATGCCAACTGATGAATTTGGTATGACTTCAGGCTTAAAATAAAACATTTCTTTACCAATTCTGAAGTGATAAAGTTCCCTTGTACATGCATCTATCACAAATTTGTGAACCAAGCAAGAGGGAAAGCTCCAACTTAATTTGAGTTGCGACTCTGATCTCATGTTATCTTGACCACACTAATCGACTGCTTTCTGTCGCCATCCTTTCATAAAATGTGAATGAACAACTTCTCTCTTTGTCGTACCTTGCATAATAGACACAGTGTATAATACAGAAGTAACTGGGAGTTATAATCTGCCTCCATTTACATGAAATCAGAGGCAGAACTCGACGTTGCCCTCGCCGCTGGCAGCGAAATCCCTTTAGCCGCGTTCACACTTAAAACGGATGTCACATCAGTTCCGCTATTACGGTTCTCAATTCGGTTCTCAACAGAATCGCTCCCATCGTTATTTTTTTTTTTTTTACAAGCTTCGCGGCTCCATCACAGGTGGTGATGTACTACTAGTCCTGGTAATTACCTAAGTTTCCAACACTGTGGTATTCAAACCCTTTCGAGCAGGATTCTAAATTGGTGTCTATAGAACCTTGAGGGCTCGGCTTGACTCTGATCTCGGCTGTCAAACGAGATGGTCCAAGTCGCCGACGATGATACCCGATGAAATCTACCTCTGGATCGACTTCTGTCATTCTGTCAAACCCTTCTGCATTATCAATGAAATTGTCCATTTCATACTCCGATATTCTTTCAAAAAGTTTCTTCACAGCTACAAGCATCTTGATTGCGTCGATGATATTAATCTCCTCTTCTTCAAGTTTTTCTGTTGCTTTCTTTAACTTGTACATGATTTTTTCGTAATGATGAAGTAAGTGATAAGTTCGAAGTTTAGAATCCTTTTCAGAGGGCCGCTAGCTTGTACCTTCGACTTTACATTGGTGTTCTGTTTTGTTTTGTAAATGGCTGGAGCTATTGCTTCAAACAAACTAACTACTGTTTGTATGGTTTCAGTCCTTGCAGTTTACCGAGACCATGTTAAGTTTCGCTGATTAAGGCTGTTTTCAATCGAAGAGAGTTTTTCTTTAAGGGTGGCAAAATGCTTTGTAGATGAAGAGAAGAACACGTATATTTCGTCAAGGGTTTTGAAAAGCTAAACTATCCAAAATGATGCATTGCCATTATGTTATATAACAATGTTTAGTGTGTGGGCTTGTCACGGAATATATGGCACGCGACGATAAAGAAACTCAGATATTTCCTACTGGGCTCTATTAATTTGACCAGACATTGCACTTGCATAGTCACAAGACGAGAAAGCTAGTTTGTCCAGATGAATTATTCTCTTTGACAATATTCCTATTATACTTTCTGCTATACCCTGCCTGGTTTCGTCAATAGCATCTTTAACATCTAATAGTCTCTTTCTAAGTGTCCATTACGAGCTGGCATTGTGGATTACGCCCACGAGCTTATGAGAGTGTGAAGCATTGGGTATCTGAAATTCTGATTCCAAAACTTCGACGAGGTTGAAAAGTTTGAACAAAGTGTTCGTTTTATTCTCTAGTTTTCCTAAAGCCTAAAGCTTCTGCAGCGTCGAAAAAGAAATTGACACAATTTTCTTTTTGTCTCTCCACGTTTTGCTTGCTGCAAAACCTTATTTCGAGTACTTGTATTAATTAAGAAATCCCCATGACTCCTGTCATTGACGATATGACAAGAACAGAACAAAGCTGCTTTTTCCGACTCGGGAAGACAAATGACTTGCCAGGTTTTCTTTTTCACCTTTTCTTTGCCCTTCGTTTTGTGACATTGCCGCATACCGGCTTCTATCCAAGCCTTTTTTGAAGTGGTCGCTCCTGGGGCTACTGGAGAAAAGGAAACACAGGAAGCAGAAGGCAGCATCTTTCTCGATATTGTATTCTAAGAACTGGTAACCCTCATATCACCCCGGATGAAAACACCACCGTTTCATTTTTTATACTGAAAGATCAATTTAGATAATCTGTTTTAGGTTTAAGATCTCATGTCCAAGATTGGAAAGAATTTTCAAAGCTTAGGCTCAAGCTTAAAGTGTGTTTTTTTTTATTATGATCCACTGCTGACTATCAGTGCATTTGAAATTGTTAGTGTTGTATACGAAAGTTAGTGGAAAGCTTATTATGAGAATTTAGACGAATTCATTGGTGAAACTATCCATTTTCTCGGATACATTTATAGTGACTTAATTATTAATTAAAGGAGATATTTTTCTAATGATTTTGCAGTGATTTAACTATTGAATTGGTAATTGGCTGTTCACCTACTAGGTATCCTACTAGGTACGATATGCCTTTTTTAAGATGATAAATCAGAAAATTTGAAACCAGAAACCACAAAATAAATGCATCAAATCAACCGGAAACCCAAAAACTCATAAGCCAGAAAATCAGTGTATTGCTACACATACCTGTAGATCCTAGTTCTTTTCTTCACCAGCTCTTGGACATGAATAGCATATAAAAGTCAATATTGAACGTAATCCCGAAGTTCAAAAATGGGTATCTCACAGTCGCTGCCTTATTTTGGATATTTGCCAGTATGTTTCTTGTTAATAGGTCATACCATTGACATATTTAATTGTAAAAGACGACAGACAGCATGTGTTTTACCAAGCCTCTTGCATCTACTTCTCCGTGCCGGAAATAAATTTCTCTGCCATAATAAGCAAAGGCTTTCTAAGTTGCTTGAAGCAGGCTGTGGTTTAGATCAGCTTATCAATTGCTTGATTGATTGCAACGCTTCTTTCTCAACGCCTGACGGTAACTTACCTAATTACGTAATGGAAAAATGTGATTAGGGGACTTTAATCATGTCCTTAAAACTGAGTTCGGTACCGCAGAAACTTCAGTTGAAAACATAGCTTGATATATGTGTTGTTCTTAAAGCTTGTTAGCTTTGTTCCCTGTCAAAAATATAGTTCGACATTATTGACCTTTCTTTCAATCATGAGATTATTGAAATTTGGATTATTTTGGATTAGTTGATTATTTTGATTTGGATTATTTTGATTATATTGGATCAGTGGATTATTTTGCTGAACATTCAGCTTTGAATCGAAAAGACTCACCGAGTTTATGCAGACGCAATGCTGAGGCTTCGTCTTCAGTGCTGCCATAGACGTTGGATGCATCCAGATATGAAGTGATCTGGTTTATTTGGTCCCTAGGACCAAGAGAGCAGTCTTCATGTGGTGCTGGTGTCGATCTCACAAATTCTAGACATCTTACTTCATATTTCTTATAAAAAATATCGAAGTCGGGTACTTCAATTGGGAGGCATTCTGGATGCTAGAATTAAAAGAAAAAGAGTTAATTTTCAAAACTGCTATTTTTATTAGGGTTGGAACTGAATCAGTATTAGCAACATCAAAGTAAGTTGTTTGACCAGCAATGCTTTATTCTGGCATAAGTGCACATAGACAGGACTTTGAGGAGGGATGTGGAGATTTCTCCAAGAAGAGGAAGATGTTTCTAAAAGCTTATCTTAATGTAATAAAATTATCCCCTATTAGTAGGCTAACGGGTAGCAGACACTTCGTACCACGTTTATGTTCAAAATGGGTAATTCCCATTCGGGAATTACCCGAGTAGCTAGAGTTCAAAAAAGCTAGCGACAAAGTATTTACAGAATGAACCCAGGTACACTCTTCATCGACATCATATAGTTCGCGATAGCCATTATCGAAAAACTAAAGCCTTTTTCCCAATGCATATATTAAAAGTGTTTGTTTTATTTAAAATTACACTTATTTTAATGCAAAAGAACCATATAGGGGTTTACGATGCGAACAATGTTAAATTCGACTCGGCAATGATTCGGGCACTTACTTTTGGTTCGGTTACAACGTCACAGCGACTCCTATAATGCACACTCGCACATATCACCAAAGTATGAATCTAAAATAAGCTTAAATATCTATTTTTCAAACTTCGTTTTTGCCTCAGAGTATTTACCGACAAATGTTCCAATAAGGTGCAATATATGTCTTTTGATCAAATTGGAGAGCTCTATGAATTTTTTTGACCTTGTAACCGTTGTCCAGCATCCATCATCAAAGAACGAGATGTAGGTACAACAATATTCTATTTCGGATGGAAGTCGTCAATAACCTTTTGTTTTGAAGGTGTCCAGTGCATACCAGTAGGGACTCAGTGAATCCCAAGGCACCGATCTGTTTATGCATGGGAAAACAAAATAGTTTACCAAGTCATGTAGCTCCACTGGTATTTCACCGTCAATTTTGAAAAACCATCCTTGCGGTCTATTCTCCCCAACATTGGCAATGTCGAGAAAACTTGGATCACAAAGATTGTCCAGTCATTTGTTATTCCCACACCGCAAAGAGTAGTGATACATGTCTGACGGGTAAACGGAGTTCATATCAAGAAAAACTGCATTAAAATTTTCACCGGTGCGTTATCCAGTCGGATTGGCTTCCAGGATACGATATCCATGAAAAACATACCCACCCCGCATGGATCTTTACAGATAAAACAAGTACCTTACACCTCGGTTATAAGACCTATATGCTTTTAACTGATTTTAAGAATTAAATCCATCATCAGATGAGGAGTTGAAAAATAATACAGCAAATCCAACTCAAATTCCTGAAAGGTATTGTCCGTGTTTTTACAGAAATTATCCCATCTTGTCAATACATTACCTTCCAGGTAGGTTTTACAGTAATCTTCCCAATTTTTACACCCTCCCTTGGCACAAACTTGTGAAGCAAATTCATAGTCAACAGTAGTACAGTGACGATCGTGAAGTGAATCATAAAACGCTTAGATGGGTGGCAAATTTTCTTCATATATCTTCGAGGCAGAGTTGTAGTACTCATACGGGTATATGCCCTTAAATGTTAGTAAATCAAACATTTTATCATCTGGAAAGCGCACTATACTTGAATCAATTGACTTAGGTTTTCGAGGCGATAACTATAGGAATCTAGAAAACTAATTTTATTCAAGTACATATTATTATTTTCAACTGTTTTTCATTTAAATTCTAAGAGCAGCAATTTTTCAGATTATTTTGGTATGATTTTGGCCTTTTATATCTACATTTAGATGCTTCGAGCTCCCCATCCAGCATTTTTTACTGATCTTCATCTCGGAGCTGAGCGTGTAATTAAGCATTAAATGGCTACTAAGCATTAAATGCCACATTACATGAAATTTAAAACCTGACTGTGAAAAATCGAAAACGATTCGGGAAAGAAAATAGAAAATAATTGTTTTTCCTAAATAAAGGTAAAACCTCAATAGCAGTCATAGCAACGAGTTGAACACGCCAAGGAGTTTTCTTGAAAAGATTCAGAAAGAATTTGGCCTTTGATAAAAACTCTTTTAAATATAAAATTTTTTAAATATTCCTAATAAGCCCTAAATTTGAAGGTAAATATGAGGTTAATGAAACTTTAATAGAAACTGCTTTTCAATCCACAAGATATGCAGGTGGTCTCTGAATAGGGTAGATAGATGTCAAAGGAAACATTTCAAAGAATATTTCAGCTTCATATGAGAGGGAAAAAGCGAAAATTCGAAAAGTTTGGGATAGAGGATGAGCGTGCAGATCTCCAAAGGAGTCCCCCCGCCCTCCCTACTAAAATATATCTTTGAGATTACCTCTTAGAATGTTTTAAATTTTGGTCAATTCTTGTACATAAGAATTGGTTAAAACTTGCCATAAAAAGAAAAAAAACCTTTACAACACTTAGAAAAAAGAAAAGGAACCCATATCAGTGTATCTGAAAAGGTTAGGGTGATTATTTAAGATGCATAAATTTAATAGCTTATGGTAGATAAGATGAATAAGGCGAATAGGATGTGCTTGTCTTTTCCGATCTATTTCTTTTTTTTTTCGGCTGTGGCTTATGAAGTAGGCTGGCTAAGAAGTCAGTTAGACTCAAGTAAAAGCACTTTGCAAAAACCTGACAACTTACGTCATGAGGCTAAATCCGATGAATCTCACGGCATATGACCAAAAGGCCATAACAACAATTGTCACTATTCCAACCTTTTCAATGATTTTATGCATTGCACTTGAACCACACATTATGCAAATTATTGATAATGAACAGTAAGTAAAAAAAAACCACCCAGTTGGTTACATTAAGGCTAGTAACTCCCCTGGGTAACACTAAACTTCAAAGGCAACTAGCCTCATCCCCCTATATACTCTTTTCCCCAAATGCTTCCAATAGTAATCTTGAGGAATCCATTTTAGTTAAAAAAGTTCAAAGATCATGTAGTAAGACCTTCAAGATAGGCTTGTAAGTAGTGTCCCAGGGGCATATGAAACTTTTAAGCAAGGGATGACATTATAAACTATAGATGAGGCTCATTTGATTGATAATTGAAAGTTATAGTTCCCTAGTTAGAGTTAAAAGTGGTGGAGAGCAACTAGCCTCCCTCCCAACAAACTCTTTCCCCAAACTCATCTGATTGAAGTTGTGACATAGTCATTTTGTTGAAAATAGTCAAAAGAAAATCTAACAATACCTCTAGGGTTGACAAAACCCCAAGAGCTCAGGGCAGGGGTTGTAAGTTATGGCCCAAGAGCATATAAGGTTTTTATGGAATACTGTAGGTGGCTAAGATTTTCAAGTTGTCCTGAGAGCCCATTCTTACAATGCCATCAGAACGCAATTTCAGACTCTGAAATTTCTACCTTGTGAATACTTAATTGTAGATGGTGGTTATTTTCCCCAATTATGATTGAAAATCTCACTATTTATAACAAATAAGACTGCAAGCTGAAATGACTTTAGTTTTTATGTACGATATGAAGTAGGAATTGTTTTATTAAAAAAAAAAATCATTTTGGATCTTTCAGGAGCCTGACGGTACAGTTTATATTTCATCTTTGTTGTGCATATAGCCATGAACTGTATGCGGTACAGTCCTGGCTAGTTGGCTGGCACGGTGGGTTGGGAACAGTATTGTCAGGTACCTGACACAAGATAGTGCAGTTTGGGAAGTGAAAATGTGTCATCGGCACATTTTTACTACATATTTTTGGGTGGAGCTTGAAGTTCTGCCTTAGAAATTCTGTGGAAAATAGATAGGGTAGACATGAGTGCAAGAAAAAAATAAAACAATAAAAACGAGGAAGCCAGAGACAATTTTAACAAATGGGCTCCGATTATGTGCATTTTGCTTGCCGGAAAGCAGTATGTACTTTTGTGGTGGAAATTTTCTGTTTTAGTCTCTGGTTTGACAAGAAAGACACTTTTATCAGTTCTCTGCTACACCAGAGACTTAAATAAAAGCGAAAAATAGAGAAGATTTTACAAAAAAAATACTTGCCAATATTTAAGGTGATATTCCTTATTAATTTCTGAGTAATATACAGAATTCTTCCCTATCACCAACAAAAATTACCATTAAGGAACTAACAAAAAGAAACACATGCTCCGTATATTGGTTTTACAATATAGATTAAATTCAGCTATAGTCAGAGCCTCTGAAGAACCCTACACTATTTACATATTTTACGTCACATTTTACCCTTGCATTGCTGGTTAACGCCATGTTGATAAAGTGGATAAAGATAGAATCTAACATTCTAAAGGTAATTAAGTCACGCAACCAACGCAAATCACTGTTTTACTTCAACTCTGTTAATATGTGAACTTTACGATCAGATGTTTCGCTTTCAAGTAGAAGTGTGAGGGGATAATTTCATTAAACAATATGTGATTGTTTTCAGTTTCTGTATTTGTTATATCTATTTCGATATCTCCGATCATTTTTTTTTGCTCCAGTTAATTAACTCTTCGTTTTGCCGAAGTTCAATAATAACAATTGTAATTAAAGAGTATTTTGCACAATGTTTTTAAAAACATTGAGTAATATAAAAACAAGCTTCGATGACATAAATGCTTACCACAAAAATCTAGATTTAAGATTGCACGGGCTCAGCCTCCAGGTAAAGAAAAATAAACTACTGGCTATTTCGGCTATTAGCTTTCGCAGGATTTCAATGTTTTCCCCTGAGAATGGTTTATGCCTTCGAGGGATAAAGCAAAAAAAGAGCAGGTTTCTTCAACTGAAATTAAGGATCAACATTAAAACATAAACGAATAGAAATTACTACGTATATAGGGAGGATACCCCTCGGAAATACCTCCTTCACGCTATGTGGGCTAGGAGGAACTTGGGAAAAAACCACAGCTTTATTTTACCCTGGATGTGCGTGATAAGACCAATCTTATAAAAGCAACTGCTTATTGAGACAAGAGTCCCTTTTCTCTTTTTTACACGTTTCATCTCGGGTTTTTGTAAATTTTAAGATTGCTTTGAACTATGCATGTGTTCGCACTTCTTTATAGCTTAAAGTTGTATTTTTTTTTCCTGTGAGACAATAGGCCATGCACTGAGCTCATGGAGACTCAGATTTTGTACCGTGGTTGTTCGAGTTAATTAGAAGTAATCAATATCTATACTAAACTTCTCGTATAATACTTAGTAAGAGCTTCTCGCATAATTAGTCGGACCAGCCATAAGTTACGACGCTACCATAGTATGAGTCACACAATATAATTACTTCTTACCCACTCTAGGGGCCATATGGCACCCAATTTACCAAATATCAATTCTTGCTAGGAGTGATCGTATTGCTTTTACAATATATGACACAGGCAGCACTACAAAAGAAACATGGCTAATGGTAAAAATCCAACTGTAATGAGTCTATTTACAAAAAGTGTTTCCTGTAGTTTCAGAATGCCTAGAGGTCAACTGAACAGCATAGACCACAAATGTGACAAGAAAAATACGGTAGCTAAGGTAAAGGGTTTTAAAGAAATTTCTGATGCAATGGTAACGGAAATAAAAACAAGTAAAGATACAGTTAGAAGACTTTTTAAAAAGACGGTTTCAACGTGTCAAAAGCAAAAGTGAAGAACAAAGAGATACATCGCTAAAAGATATACGACAGAAAGAACAAAAAAATTTGGTTAGAAAATACACAGCAGCGAGTATTACAAGTAGCAGTGGGAATCAAAACGAGTCAAAACTGAAAGTTAAAAGCCAACGGAACCCTTCAACATTATATGTATTACTTGTGGATCCCTCCATTTTCCTAAGGAAAGAGTACCAAACAAGGAAGACACGTTTGAAGGTTGCTAGTCACAACGAATAATAAACATATACAGGTTTGACCCATTCCGAGTGCCAGGAATGGGTGCCATTGAAACAGACTACATAGTTTTTTTTTCTTAAAACTATCATATTGACAGTTCTGGCCAAAAAAAGAAATCAAAATAAGTAATAACTTTAAGAAAGAATTTTTATTTTTCCAGGAGTGATTGTATCGGACCCATGGTGACTTAAAATCAAGAAGAGACTCACATTATCTGTAGTTAGAAGACACGCGACAATGAGAACCAATGCCCCGTAGCCATTTTGGGGCCCGGTCAATGATATCAAGTAGATACTCACATTGTTTGTGGCTAGAAAACAAGCAACAATGAGAATCAATGTACACAAGCCTTCTGCACACCTGTGTCGGGGCCCTGAAAATGAGAATCAATATATATACAAGCCTGCTGCACACCTCTGCCGGGGCATGGCCTCAAAATAGGCAGCTAAGTTTATTTCTTAAAATTGGCATATTGACATATCTGCTCACAAACGATCTAGATAGGTCATAACTGTAAGGGAAAATTTGTATTTTTCCCATGGTGTAATGAATGTTATCAAAATCTTTGAAAAGCGCTTCATTTCTCACTATAAAAAAGTTCGAAAATGATGGACTAAAAAGCTTCTTTTATACTAGTTTCTATCTCAATAATTTTTCGTTGATATTCCTTAAACACGACAAGAACCACAAAATGAAAAATAAATAGAACATAAATTGGTCTACAAAAGCTGTTATTTACATTAATGTCTTTTCTTGCTCCAAGTAGCTCTCTTCAATATATGTTTCTTGGTATTTTAAACTTAAAAGGAGCAATTTCATAGTATCTCTAGGACTGTTTAACATTCATTCGATTGTAATTTGCGATTTCATGGAAACTTGATTCTTCAAAACACCTGCTTTCTTTCCTTTAGGTATATCGATTTAGGGATGGACATAAAGTGATAGAATTTAAAGACTTTTATGAACAAAATAGGGTCTATTGTTTTCCAATGAACTTGGTTTACGCTTGCAGCACTAAATACAATAAGTTTCGTTATCGACAGTTTCTGGCTGGAATTCAGTCTCTTTGGGTTTCTCTGCCCTTTAAATTGTGTCATAGTACTTAGCTAATTTATCCCAATTTTAGGTTAAAGGTGACTACTTGTAAGTCCTTGTTCTTTTTAAGAACAAGGACATAATTGTCCTTTTTAAGACATTTCGTAGTCTTCCTGAAAGTGCTATCATAAATGATAGTACGTAATTACTATTACTATTATAATAACTCTTTTATTATTTTTCACTTAGGTAGACAAATAGGTTTAACTACCTGAGTATAAGTACGACACAGAACATTTTTACAATTCAGAGTCACATTCCTTATTGGAAGCAATCAGCACCAAAATAGGAATTTTTCCTCGTATCTTCGAAGCTTTTCTATGTCAAAAGTGTTCCCTTTTCTATATTCTCCTGTTTTTGCTTTCTTGCTGCGTAATAATTTGGGAGGAAATTCTTCGGAATTTATTTCCTGATTCCTGGAAAGTAAGTTGTTAATTGCAATACTCAAGAAATTCAAAGAAATCTAAAATCTGGAATACCGCTTTCTAATCCAGATACCCTACAAATAAGAATAAAAAAAACTGACTGCATACATTACATTCATGCATTTAGGTTATCAATGTTTGAAATATGTAGGTAAAAATAGCTGGAGGGGGGGAGGACTTTTCAACCCTACCCTTTCTAAATAACAATTTTTACCCTGATTACTTATATATTTCTATGTTATTTGCCCCTTTGATGAAAATATTGCATCCTCAAAAGTTCTCTTAAAGCAAGGTTATATGGCCGACCTTGCTGGTTTGATCATTACATCCTGAAATTTTACAGCAGGGAAAAGTATTTGAGGGCAAATTCTCTTGTACATGCCTCTTCCATCCCTCCACAGAAGCTGAAAGTCAAAATTCATCAAAATCGAAAAGTGTTTAGAGGTATAAAGTACCTGGGATTGGTTTAGCCCAATGGAAGAAGTAGGGATATATGTCACAAGAATCTCCCACCCTCGGGTGAAATTTCAAAGTCTGTCGGAACTGAAAGTCACCTTTTTAGCCCACATGTTATCGTATCAACCCAGCAGACCTAAAACTTCGAGAAAGGGCTCATTATAACGGAAATGAAAAGTACTAGTGCACTCTTTAAGGGTCAAAAAATCGGACGGCAACTAGGCCCCCTCCCACGCCACTTTTTTCCCAAAGTCTTCTGATCAAAATTTTGAGATAGCTTTTTTCTTCAACATAATTAAAAGGCCCAATAACTATGTCTTTAGAGATAAAATACCCCCCCCCCCCTGGGGAAAGGTTATTCAGTTATGAAATTTAACGATTTTTTTATTTGTTAGTGGGGAGTATGCATACATTCTTCGGATTTTGGGGGGGGGGGACGAATTTTCTGCTGGAATGATTTTGGGAGAATTTTTCATGGAGCGAGAAGTTTCTAGGGGTTGAACTTTTCAGGGGACGTTCTACACTGGGTGAATTTGCCAGAATCCCTATACGAAATTTCTTTATATGTCTTGCTTTCTCTTTACTATTTCAATTTTAGGTGTGGAGATGCTAAGGTGAATTTTCGCCAGGATTGAAGGGCCCAGAAGATATTTCTGTGGGAATGGGTATTTTTCAGTGGAAGAGGAACCAGGTGTCCTGGCGCTGTTTAATAAACGGTCAGAAATTAAATTTAAATAAAACAAGTTTTTTCAACTGAAAGTAAGGAGCAACATTAAAACTTTAAACGAACATAAATTATTGCGTATATGGGGGGGGGGGTCACCTTCTCGTTAATACCACGCTTCTTATACTAAAGTCTTTTTAGTATTTTCACAAGAGCTATTTATTCTAATTAAACCCTTTGTGATTCAGGGGTCATTCTTAAAGAATTGGAACAAAATTCAAACTTTAGTGTAAAGAGCGAGGTATTGACGACGAGGCGAAGCCCCACATATAGGTAATAAAAATATACGAATATAGAAGTTCATTACGTAAGTTAATTTCTAAGTTGCATAAAAAACGTTCGTAAATAAATTAAAAGTTCTAGTGGCCTTTTAAGTAACCAAAGAAGTTGGAGGGGAATTAGGCCTCCTCCCCTGCCTCTTTTTTCTCAAAATCGTCCGATGAAAACTTTGAGAAAGCCATTTAGCAAAAAAATAAATAAATATACAAGTTTTATTTTAATTATTCATATACGGCTAGCCAAAATCAAAACCTGCATTAATTCAAAAACGTTGAGAAATTAAATAAAAAACAAGTTTTTTCAACTGAAAGTAAGGAGCAATATTAAAACTTAGAACGAAGGGAAATTATTACGTAGATGAGGTGGTTTGCCTCCTCGTTAATATCTCTCTCTTTACGCTAAAGTTTCTTTAGTACATGCAAAAGAGCTATTTATTCTAATTAACCATTCTGTGTGATTAGGGGGTCATTCTTAAAGTTGGAACAAAATTCGAACTTCAGCGTAAAGAACGAGGTATTAACCAGGAGGCGAACCCCCTCATATACGTAATATCCCCTCTTTAACGTCCCGCTCTTTACTCTAAAGTTTTCTATTAGTTTAAAAAGTAGAACTCTGACACAGCGTCAAACTTTAGCGTAAAGAGTGGGATGTTGAGGAGGGGTTGATAAATTACACGACCTCATCGTTTTTTTTTTGCATCGATTAGTACCTCGATGTACATTGAATCAACTGTCTGTGAAGGTCCGGAGACGACTGATGATTTTGTGCATCGGTTAGTACCTTGATGTACACTGAATTGACTCTCTGTGAAGGTCTGAAGACGACTGATGATTTTGTGCATCGGTTTGTACAACAAGTCGACTGTCTGTGAAGGTCTGGAGACGATTGATGATTTTGTGCATCGGTTAGTACCTCGATGTACGCTGAATTGACCGTGTGTGGAGATCTGGAGACGACTGATGATTTTGTGCATCGGCTTATACCTCGATATACACTGAATTGGCTGTCTGTGAAGGTCTGGAGGCGACTGATGACTGGTGCGTCCCGTACCAACGCACCACACAACAAGTGAAGTAGTAGCGGTTAATTTCACCACTTTTTGGCAGGAAAAATCAGTCCTACTACTTTATGACAAACTCTGTATATCGAAATTCTTGACTTATTTTGAATTACTTGGTCTGATGTATGAGCTAACGTTCCCACGCTTAGTGTTCTCTAATCCAGATCTGGGGTTTTTACTAGTCGTTTCGATTTTATTTATGTTTTTTTCAGGTTCTGCTTTATATTCTTAGCCAACTTCTTGTTTTTTAAAATCTTCTATTTTCATTCGAAACTTGCTTTGAACTACACTCTTTATTGTTAACTTTTACATTAGTTTATATAACCGATTTGTTTAGGACATGTCTTTTATTGCGTTAATCGTCATCAATGACGTATTTAAAGGCTAAACTTCTTTTTGAATCAGTGCGGTAACCCGCACCAAAGAATGTGGGCATAAAACGTTGCCTTCCGTATGAGTTCGCTAATTGACGTACCTGACACATTATGGAGCTAAATGTCTGAGCCACTTGCTTTTTTAGATCACCGATTGTACTTTTTGGTCGTCCATCTGGGGCCAAAGGAGAGGCCAATCGTCGATAAATAACAGTTCGCATAGAAATAAATCCTTTTATTAGACAGATAAAAAAATTATCAAAGATTAAACTGGATATTCCGGTCACATATACTGTGATGGTCGTCAGCAGAAATGCTGCTGCGGATCGTCCCTGAATGGGGTAGGAAAAGATCATAAAGGAAGGTTTAAAGGAAATGGGAACTTCATGGGAGGAGGTAAAGATTGAAGCCTTGGATAGATTGGGACGGAGAAGAAGCGTGCGCAGCTGTGTTGGTCTCAGATGATTTAATCCTGCAGTGAGTTGTCCATAGTAGAAGTAGCAGTGGTTCCAAGAAGAGCTTTATTTGAACCTGAAGAGTTTATAATTTGATGCTGTTGAAGTTGGATGGAATAGTCTTAGGAAAGTAATTGTCAGATTGTAGATGATGTTTGCGGAAGGAAGGTTACAAAAGCAGAGAGAAATATTATATAATATAGAAGAAATATTATAGGAGAAATATTAATAAATATAGAAATAGCTTAAGTATGGTACTGTTTGATTAAAATTGCCTATAGATTGTTTTAGGCACCCAGCTGACTTGCTGTATCTCGAACTCCTTTCTTCTGAAAACATATTTATCAATTTCTTTTGCTTCCATGTCCTTAAGAATCTTTTCCCCCACAAACTTGACATCATCTACTTTTAGAGATGACGAAGTGCGGACACCAATAACCATTTTTAATAGCTGTAGATCTTACCTGAAGGGTTCTAGGAGCTAAACGTATCGAACTATCTTTTGTATCTCCACCGGATCTGTAGCTCCCCTCGAAAATATCACTTTTGTGTGATTTTCAATAGTCAACTGGGCTAGGCCAGTCAGATTCTGCATATTTTAGGTAACAATAACCAAAGTAGGCATAGCAGATTTCCCAATTGTCTGCTATGATTCAACCATGTCTCTACCTCTTGTCAGACCACCACTCATTTTCGTACTTCTCATTAACGTTTGTTTGATTACCAAATTTGGAGAAAGTGCCACCCAGTATTTGTCAGTTCTCCGGATTAAGATACTCCTGTAACATTCTGTACTACTCTTGGTGGTCTCTCCTCAACTGAAAATTCGACTGGAAAAACAGCCAAGTAAACTTCGTGTAAAGATTATGGCTGGAAGCAGCAAAGGAAGGAAGTACTTCTAACAAAGACGGTAGATAAAGATCAAAATTGCCACATCGTTTAGCTCACAGGTTCTTTCTCACAATTCCAGGTAGGTCCAGATACTGAAACCAAAGACGGGCAGTTTATGACTCGGCTAATCGTTCTTTTATACTATCAACTACTACATGGATAAGCTTTGCTGATTCTGACACCTGCGCTTCGTCAATGGTATCTCCTTTAAGGAGCAGCTTGTACGACCTGTTTTGCCTTTTCAAGGGGTTCTGGTTACATGTCATTGCCATCAAACACTCTGCTATTCAGTTCTGATGATAAAAGGTTTGCATAAATGGCCACATCCAACAGACCATGACCTCCCACAGTACGAGAGACAGCTTTGCCTTGTAACATACTTCGCCCAGTGTTAGGCGCGTATACTTAAATTATCATTTCCGAAAGTCCTGAATCACCCATTAGGAAGGCAACGGCTCCAAGGAAACTCAGACGCATATGAAATCCACCTAGAACAACGGTAGCATTTCTCAAAGTACTTGTGGTAGGGTCTACATCGACGACACTTTGGCTTTCAGTAAATCGGTTGGTCAAAGAAAATTACTAGAGTTTTTCCAGCTCGACTAGCGCGCTCGTTAGCTTTATTCTTTTGTCCTTTTTAAGGAAGTAAATATAACACGACAAAACTTTCTTTTAGTCTTGAACCCAGTCATGTAGCAAGTACTATGGTAGATGGCCCCACTGATTAGATCAGTTAAAGAAGGGCATAAAAACTGCAAACTGAAGGGGGGAAGGGAATTCTAGAATACTGGTTTGAAATTAAACGGTTCGAGACTCACAATCTAAGGCGCCAATTCTAACTTGATAGAAATGGGTGAATCGACCGAAAATGATGAAAATAACTAGTTCATATAGGTCAATTTTTACAACTGTTGTAGGTAAAATGAGGTACTTGACCATGTAACATCAAGTTTTTAACTTCATTTTTCTATTGGCCACAACAACAAACAGCCAAAACGAAAGATTCCAAGGTTCAACATTTTAATCGACAAACACAAATCATAATAAAGTTCAAATCCTAAACACTGTAACAAGCTATCCCCTCAAACATGATTCCCTATGTTTGATCCCTAAACGAAGAAACTTACACAACTGTTTAATAGCACATGCGTTCCTCTCAGCCATCCGCTCAATTAACCAGCATTCATTCCCAAACACTCGTCCAAAACATTCATTCCGCAACTTAAACAGCTCTTCACACTCGGATACAAAATGAAATAAATTCTCATTCACACATCCACACATAAGGTAAAAATAGGGGCCAGCCTAAACTTTCCCAAAGATGTCCTTCTCTTACCTAAATCCAAACTATCCTCTTTTACCAACAACAAATTCTTCAAATCCACTTTATTCAGCCCAAATTTAAAATTAACCTCCTCCCCCCAACACTCTTTAGCTTGGGAGTAAAACCTCAAAGACATAGATTGGTCCTTATGAGCTTGCCACTCTTGGATTTCTTGGTCATTTAGGGTTCGCTGGACTTCCTTCCATACTGACACGCTTTCATCCATTGGGCCTTTTCCTTCATTCCACATCTCCGAAAGGCCACAAAGGTCCAGTATTTTCTTGACCTGATTTGGCCACGAATCACGTCTACCGTCCTTCAAGCTCTCCAAATAAGCTGACTTAAGAAGCCGAACTCTAGGTAACCTAATTATTTTCTCCCAAAATTTCACCATTCTAACCAATCTAACACTCCTTAAGGTGAAAAGCCCCAAATCTCCTTTCAGTACCACTGAACTAAATGAATCCTAGAAGTCTAAGATTCTCTTAAAATATCTTAGCTGAACTACTTCTAGCTTAGCTGCTTTAGCAAAACCCCAAACCTCAGAACCCCAATGTAGACTAGAAGCTACTTTTGTCAGGAACACTCTTCCATCATTCATTCCATTATTTCAGCTAGCTGGCCTAAATTACTTCTCAAAAACATATTTATTAACCTATTACCCATTAAATTACAATCTTCTACATGCTTAGACATCCCCTTTAAGGCAAACTTAACACCCAAATGACAACTTCTTGTTCATTCGCTAACATCATTCCTCCAAAACTAAAATCAACATCGGAACCAACATTTCCTTTTCTCTTGAATGCTAACACTACTGAATTTTTAGCGTTCAATACTAAATCCATCTTTTCTCAATATTTTTTTATTCTATGTACTTGCTTCTGAATACTATCTCTACTATTCACGACTAGAGCTATGTCATCCGCGTATAACATACATTATTGCCTAAACCAGTCCAAAGATATATAAGGGGCTCCATTACTTTTCAAGAAACTATCTAAATCATTAACAAACAAGGAAATAAACTTTAGGAGATATAGTACATCCTAGCTTCACGCTCACAAAGAGGTAATCAGCCTAGAAAATTCTTCTATAACCCTCCCAGCCAACTTCACCCTCCGATACGTATCTGCTATTATCGCTACAGTAAAAGACGGCAAGCCTTTTTGTAACAGACTTTCGAATAACAACCTCCCATAATAAAAATGTTGGGGCTACGCCCCTGATATTTCCTTTTACATTTTGATTACTTAACAAAAATAAAAAAATGAAATGTCATATACAGTATTTACATTAGTTTCTTGAATAAAACGAAGATAATCAGCGATGATAATCTAGATATTTGCCCGGTGCTCTCATGAAGTTTTTGGAAATTAGTTGGAAGAATATATTTGTAAATACGGGTTTGTCAATAAGATGGCACGCAGTAGCTCTCACACCGACGGCGCTCTGTTTTGTCGCCGAGGCGTTAGAGGTGAACAAGGTGTCAGGGGCTCGGCAGGTAATTAAATTTTTTAGTGGGATAACATCCTTCAACACAGGAAAAGAAGATCGTTACTTCGACATCAAAGACAGGGATGTTTCTAGGTGGGGGGGATTGGAATATCCCCGTCCCTGAAATCCATTTTTTGGGAATTCCTGGGTGCTTGTGAAAAAAATTGCATAGATCCTTGATTGGAGGCTATTATTAAAAATTAGACATAAAGATTTTGGAGGTTAAGGCGTGAAGGTTCCTTTCGGGCTCATGTCGGGTAGAGTGAGTAAGTGATACAGTATTGGGCTTTTGCAGTCCTTACCAGCAGCGCCGCTCTCCGTTTCATGACCTTCGGCAGGGAAGTGCACTTGGGGGCTTTCGTACACTTCCTGTTTACTTTCCCCAGATTTTTTCCAGGTATACATTTGAAGCTGGGTCAAATCTAGCTAAACATAGTCAGGTCGGATAGAGAGGAATGTTACTAGTGTGTAGTCACGTTTTAATTGTAAACACAAGAAAAGATTAATGATTGAATAAAAAGTAGTTCAATCTTTTAATAGTGGATCGGGTGTTTGTCCGTTTTTATACATTTCAATCATGAGCATTAGCTCACCGTCTCATATCCCGCGTCTTAGTTCAAATGAAATGAAAAGGTGTAATCCAAATAAACGAAAGAGATTTGTACGGTCAATTGCTTGTACAAGTCACTAGTTATTTCGACCAGTTATTGTCAGAGATTTGAAAAAGGAAGGTTTATGTTGAGATTATCGTTTTAATTGGTCTGTTGTGATTTATTATCTTAGGTGAGATTTTCTTGATGCTATTTCATCGTTCTTTCCTGTTGTGTGATTTTTTGGTTAGATTAATTGAGGTTTTTGCCTTTTCAATGGTTTCAATCCGAGTTTTACGTTTCCATGAGAATTGGCTTAGAATAGTTTTAGTTACTCGTTTAGTCACCAATTTATCAAATAATAAGATAGAAAAATTCGACTATGTTAATGCCAAAGCTGTTGCTTTAGTTTTGGAAATTTAAGATTTATATCATCCCTCAAACAAGCAAGCTCTGTTGGATTTCCAATACGTAAATGCCTATCTTTTCCAAGTCTCAAGATCTTTAGCAACTTTTACTTATCCCAAAATCAAAGTCAAGAGCTGGAAACCAGAGCTACTGATATCAGGAGGGTATTGCTGTGTTTTGATACCTTAAAAACCCTCAAGTACATCTGAAGCACAGTAATTCACTTGAAATCCAAAATCTGAAAAATACTTCTCAATAGTAAAGTTAAGATTCTGTATTCTAACAAGCCCAAACAATGGTACAGGAAAATTAAAGAGATTTGCGGAAAAAAAAACCCTGTTGAAGTTAATATTCATCTCCCTGAGCCCCCTTGCAAGACAGCCAACGATTTGAACCTTCATCTTGCGTCCATAGTACAAAGTCTTGCCGCTACCACTGGCTCAGATCAAACTATTCCTCCCTCCACCTCTGAATTCCCCCAAATTTCTCCCTCTGATGTTATAAATAAAATCCGAAAGCTCAAAAAATCAAGTACTTGCCAAAAAAGATTGTAGCTGTTTTTTATCAGGCGCATTGGTTTGAAGGTTTGAAATGTCTGAAAGTATGTCTCTAGGGATAATTTGACTAGTGCACCACCTGGGGTCAAGCTAGCACATCATGTATTTTGCTCATTTCAAACAGAGGATTCAAATATACATTTTAATGGAAAGATTTCCACCTTATTGATATTATAGTCGTACAAGATTAGCATTGTACATGATTTTATGTCTTCTGGACTGTACCTTTTCTACCCTCCACTCTCCCGCTTTTCTAATTCAGAATGTAAGTGACAACGGTAGGAATTACGGGCAAACCGGTTGGCCCAGTTGAATAGGGTCAACGGTCAAATTTAGTTTATTCTCAACGTTTGCTTTCCATCTAGATCGTATTCCATCTGTGGATTGTATGTGGTTGACAGGCTCATCCTGGAGGGAGAAAGCCTCGAAGTTCATCTGTTTAGCCAGTTCTTTTACTCTCCGACCTTTGCCATTTAACGAACGAATAATCGGTTGAAGGCAAAGGATTGCAGCACTCTAGTATCAGACGCATTGTTGCCCTCCCTTGATTGTTCATATAAGCTATGTTTATTAATATGTAGTTTGCAAATAAATTAATCACTTAGTCAGTACTGAATTAATTGCAGTTCTTGGATATCACACTGTATTAACATTTTTTAGACAAACTCATATTTAAGTAATAACCTGCACAAGCTCAATCTTAAGAATTGCAATTACATTACAAGCTCAAGGTTTTAAAATTAAGAAAGTTTTTGTAAAAAAAAATTGGTTGTTCTGCTCTTTATTTAGAAAAAAAAAGAAATAAAGGGTTCGTTGAATCACAAGAAAAATACCTCAGATTGGCTCTTACAAATTTGTCACCAAGGCAAGATACATTAAAACTAAATATATAGTCCGTAATTAGGGTTAAGTATCAATAGTTGAATTGAGTGACCAATAAAAGTAATTGATTTTTTAGTGAAATTTACGTTATTTCAATTTTTCCCCTTGCAGATAACCCAAGAAGCGACACTGTGAAAAAACCTTTCGAATGTGATATGTGCAGGAAATGTTTTCCTACAAATTCTCTTTTAATTCGTCATCAAACAACGCATAGTGGAGAAAAACCTTTCAAATGTGATATGTGTGATAAAACATTCCGCGTAAAATGCAATCTATCTTCTCATCAAAGAACTCATACTGGAGAAAAACCTTTCAAATGTGACATGTGCGATAGAACATTCTGCCAAAAGTCTCACCTAACTTGGGGGCGGACAAAAGGTGGATTTTTTGGGGGGGGGGGGGGCTGCACCTCGACCGTGTTGTTGGTGTAACCTGGTTGTATCGAAGTAATCCTATCATTATAGTGATTAGTTCACAAATAGAATCTTGGACCAAGATCACCAATCACACAAGACCAACTGTTATTTACCTTGTTTCACACTAATAAGAGAGGGAAATCCAGATTACAGCCCATCCAGATTACAACTATAAATTAGGCTATTAGGCAAGATGTACAAGCTACAGGACCATCATGTATGGGGGGAATATTTTAGGGCACTTGGTAAAAAAAATAAGTCGTCAAAATTGTGGCGCGACGATTTTTCCGACGCCCCCAAAATTAGTTGTTCGGTTAAATAAAGACCACGAAAATATTGACATCTACATGAATTTTAAACTTGGACGGTAAGCGCAGTTTTCAGTTTCGGTTTTACCGACTCGTGCACTGATATTACGTGTTGTATTCGAAAAGAACATTATGCTAATTATTGTTAAAAAAGAAACTGTTGGTGAAAAAAAACCAGTCAGTCGGTAAAATCTCTTGCCCTCCCACCCAAGCATTTTGGCTAGTAACGACCCTGTCAAGCTATCAAAGAAAAATAACTCTATCAGTGATAACTTTGTCAGTGAAATGTAAAAAAAAAATACAGAAGAATAGAGACGCAATTAATTTATAACGAAAAGAGAAATCATCGATGCAACAGCACAAAGACATTAAAAAAAAAAAAAAAAATGTTAATCAATTGGTAAAAATAATAAGCTAGTTAAGCTTCCTCATAGGATTGAAAAAAAAATATATCATTAGATCCTTCGTACAATGCTTTTCCAAATACAACAATTATTGCCACCACAATTGTGCCCTGTTCCTCCCCACTTAATGGGGCCATATATAGCCTTGGGCTATAAAAAAGGTTTTGGATCTGTGTATTTTTTTATCAAATATTCTAGCCTATTTGAAATTGTAAGCCAGCTGTTGATGAGAATGATGAAAAATAAGCGTAAAAGAGGTACTGAAGTATTATAACGACCCCACTCAAGAAGTGAAGTTAGGTTAACCTTAAGCAAATATGCCGAAATTATAATGAAAATGTAATACTTTAGTAACGAAATAATGGAAGCTACAGAAGAAAATTATGGATAGCAGGCCGCCAAGAACGCATTATATGAAATTTCTAACCAATCCTAACCACCTCTATATATTAAATATTTATTTAAAATATACTAGCATCGTAGTTTTTCTTATTGAGGCAAAGCTAATTATAACCGATTGCAGATAGTCAAACCAGTTTTTCTCAGATAGACAGAGCAAACTTCTTGATCGAAGAAGTTTGCGTAAATCCACAAAATAATGGTAAATCCACAAAATCATACAACTTCTGTACATAGCCTAGGCTATTTCTGGCCCCCAATAACGATGGGGGTAGTATGTGATTGTGACGGCAAAGATTAATATACTTGGAAAGAGCATTGAATTGAGAATATAAAGATAGATTGAATCGTGAAATTACACACATAAGTGCACAATTTATTACCCTCAGGCAAAAACAAAGTCGATCCAATTGGACCGGCTTATAATTATGGAGGAGAAAATATGCTGTTAAGACCGTTGAAGCCTTATCTCTTACACTTTTATACTACGGCATATTTCCGCGAAAAGTTTAACGGTAAAATCCCCTTTTTGCACAAGGTTTACAGTTCGGTGACTCGAGTCACAACCGAGCCATCCAAAAGCCCTTCAATCATTAAGGCCCTCTATTTATTGGTGATTTATCTCATAAAAAAAGCCGGACATGAGCTTGATTTAACGAGGCTCAGGTCCGGCTCGGAGGAAGTGGGAGAAATTGAAGAAGTTTGTTAGGTGATTTACTGGTTTTTCTATAAATGCGGGGTCTTAGTTTTTCCGTTTTGTAAAAATGTCAAAGCCAAATGTTGCGAATGCCGAGATGCTGTTCGTTTACAGGACTGAAGTAGTTCATGTTGGCCTCCCTGGAAAATCAGTTTCGTAGTTTGTTGTCAATCGACACTTTATATTTCGTTTTTGCGGCATGAAAACCGACAAGCCCCATTCGGAAAACCCTTGGGCCGTGATGCTTATCACTTTAGTCGTTAAGGAAAGTTGGCGGGGCCCAGTTCAGACGACGTTGCCGATTCGAGGATCGTCCTGTGGGCATGAATTCCACCGTTCATGCAGATTGACAACCCGTGATCGAGAGCACGAAGAAACCAGTTTCTTTGTAAAACTTCGTTTTTAAAGAAATCTTTCTTTTAAATGGTTCGTTACTAAATGATTAGAAACAGTTGTTTGATTGTTTGTCGTTGGAGACGCAGGGCGCTGCCTCGCGTTTCTATTTTATTTTGCCGGTCATGTACCGGGGCATTGGAGCGTGCAAGGTATCGAAATTTAGGTTTTGTTTGTGATTCCGAGTCTTTGAACGGGTGAGGTGGACCATGTTACTTCAGACCGAGCTTTCCCAAATTCTCGACCAATCGTCAAGGCACCAGGATCGAGATGAGATATTGTGGTTTAACGAATATCTCGAGCTGGTGCTCAAAAAACCATGGATCACGCGCGATACTTTCCAGTTACTCCACGACATGATGCTGGCCGGCGGTGTAGAACATTCCCTGGTGCCGGGGAAGCCGACCAAACACCGCTACCAATTTTTCGAAGACGCCCAACGTGTGGGACCTTTTATCGTTTTCGGACAGCAAAAGGCCAAAGAGAACCTGGTTGAAAAAATTGACAATGCCAGTCGCGGTTTGGAAGCTTCAAAGCGTCTTTGGATTCTTTTAGGGCCGCCTGGCTCGGCAAAGTCCCGTTCCATGGACGGCATCAAAACCGCGCTTCACCATTATTCCAAGTCGGAAGAAGGGTTGACCTACACCTTACTTCTGCCGACCGTCGATGAGCGGCTCAAAGATCGCGCGCTCTTCGAAGAAAACGGAATTTTTTATTTACAAAGCCCCATTTTTGAGCGGCCGTTGCAGGTGATTCCCAGCGATGCAAGAGCGGACTTTTGCGATGCCTTGAACCGTCGCTTGGATCCTTCCGGGACGGCGTCTTTTCTTGCCAAACATCCCGCAAATTATCATCCTCCGAATTTATTAGCTTTTTCCTCAGTTCCAATACTAGAAGATTTGAAAAGGCAGTACCGAAAAATCAAATCCATACACTGTTTAGGCGAGATAAGAGCGACTAGAACAAATAGTAACTAGATTTACGTTGCCAAGGTAACATCAGGTGTGGCAAACAACACAAATTAGAAACAATACGGAAAATTTTTCAAGACAGCGGGATTCAATTCAGTGAATATTTCGGCCCTGTGTCCAGGGGCCGTCTTCAGTAAAATATTTTGTTAGATCATTCTTAATTAAATTTGAGTATAAAGAATTTAGTGAATACTCCCCCATGTCCCTATTTAAAGAAATATTATTATTTATTTTGAGACTAATTTTGATTGATTCCCGAACCACCTGTTTTATCCCCAAATCATTACTAATGAAAGGAGATTTTTCAAAAAGCATTATGTGAGAGGGACTATTAATATATGGCAAGCTAATCCAGAATCAAATGAGTTATTAGAACTATTAGAAATTTATTCTTTATTTAAGCCTTCTTCATGCTGTTGTAGTCATTTGTATAGATTCTGATGTGTTTTGTAAACATAGTAATAGCCACAGTCATATGGTATTTGATAAACTCCTCTTTAGAGAGTAACTGGGGTGTTATCTTTACCAGAGTTTAAGAAACTTGTGATTTTAAAATTATTAGTGAAAACTATTTTCAGTTTTTTGGGGGGGAAATTTTGTTGTGATTTGTTGGGATGTACGGCTTTCTTAGTTTTTTGCTATCTTATTGTTTTTTACTGTTATTTATAAACAGAATACAAAGTATGAGTATATACAAATCAAATTTTTATCAATAAAGAATTGTAAAATACAACAAAGTGAAGACACGATGCAAAATAACACGTTGTCTGACATCACACCAATTCATTAAAATAGGACAGAGAGGTGGGGGTTAAGAATTTTTCTTCCCTTTTTTAATGGAAAGAGAATCTAAAACCATAGAGGGGGGGGGGGAGGGCATTTTTCAACATTTTATTTTCAATGAACTGCCAAAAAAGATAATTCAAAATCGAGCTTGATGTTGCAATTACCATCCCTATCATTCTGATGTATCATTCGTTCCAGATTATAAGACAATTTCCTATTAAACCCAACTTAGAAAAATAAACTTTCGGCCTAGTTCTGAACCAGGTTTCACCGGAAGAATAGGGTTTCATAGAGGTTCCAAAACTATTTGAAAATAAGTGGTCGAACTTTCACTAGGAGAATTACTATGGACAAATATCAAAAGGGCATATGTAATGTGCGGAGTTTCTTCGGGATGTTTCTAATGTGTCCTAAGTCATCTATGATAAAAAACATATACGATAATGATATTGTATTTCCCGCGTAGGAGTTCATTTCGATATTTAATTTACCTAATGACTTATTTTAAGAGCTAGACAGGAATTTGAAAATTGAGATCGCTGGCGAGTAGTCTTTAATAAACTACGAAGAATATCAAGAGGTAAGGTGTAATTGCACAGAGGTTCTTCGAAAAATTCACCTTATTAAAGATTTTCAGATTTGTGAATATAACTTCTCAATTTTTAAGCCAAAATATGGCTTTTTGTTGCCTCCCTCTGCTTACTTTACTCGTTAGAATATGCATATCCAGTCTATCACTGGTGAGGACGAAAGACCTGAGCAAGCGAAGGGAGGCAAAGCCAGCTCTTTTACTAACAAAATCAAATAAAATTCAAAGACGATGCTGTATTTCACAAATAAATAGTGATACCAAACTGAAAAAAACACACGCAACACGCAATACATATTATGACTGTGAAGACAATTGAAAACTGTGTGTTTTAGGACCAATTCTATCACACTGTGAACCCTTTTTTCGTTGGCAAAAACTATGCATAATATTCTTCTTTTCTTTTATTCAATATTCTAGCCACTTTAGAGAAGATGACGGTTCTTGAAAGGTTGTCTGACGCTGCCTGTGTTGTTCTCCAAGTTCACAAAAAGGTGTGGCCTGCCACTCAAAGAGATGCTCTATTTTGGTCCCATTTAAGAAAAGTTCCAAAGGATATGTGTAGAGATGCCCATGATGCCTGGATTGTTTGCAATAATTCTACTGAACACCCAAACTTTCCGGTGATATATTACATTTTAACCTATATTTTTGTAGTTTTGAAATAAGGGATTATAATACCAACATATACGCCCACACATTTCTCTGGAGGTGTTGCAGCGGGGGGGGGGGGTCAACGGTTTAAGCATTAGTTGTTTGGTTTTGTTTTACAGAAAAGCAGTCGTATTCTCCTATGTTAAAATATTAACAGAACCTTTTAATGCATACTCTACATTAACAACAAGAAAGCTTTCAGGTATCCTTGGGCAAGGTGATTTCAGGTGACCCCGGGTTATACACAATAGGTGATCAAGGTCCCAGTGGATCCATATAGATCAAAAATAATAATAAGAATTTAGAAGGAATTTATGCTTGAAATTGTTTTTTTTTATGTCTTGAGTTGTTTGTTTGGAGTTTGGTGCATACCAAGGACTACAATTACGCCAAAAAGCTTGTCGGACGACACACATAATAAAGAAAAGCCATACTGTGTGCTCTTCTGTTACGACCAAGCAATTTCGTTAGAAGCAATTTAGTCTTTTATTAGAAAAAGCAATTTGTACTGTCTTCGGACGGATAATTCTAAGTCCGGAAACCCCCCCCCCCTACTTGGGCAAACAAGAATGAAATTTTAGCTCATTTCCCCTGCCATGAAACAAAACCGAGTGAGTTTCCAAAGCTAGGAATAAACTTCGTCACAATTTTAATTAAACTGAATGATAGTAATGGGTAATAGTCTCCTGCCTTTAGGCTTAGGGTACCTGTACATAATGTCACCCAATGGTTTTCGGAAAGAGTGATTCACTGGCCATGACCGACATAACCAACTATAAAGGTAGATTAAAATAGAAATCATATAGACATGGGACGTAAGAATCATAAAGAAACACGCGGTAAAAGGCTACTTCGAATGCGGAAGGGGGTCTACGGGAACAAAGGCAATATTGAATGTCTAAAAATCAATAATTTTTAAGAAAAATATAATTTATTAAATAGAAGTCTGTAGAATTCTAGGCCTCTTGACCGGACTTGGGCCCTTATCAACCATAAAAAGTGAAAGTTTTTAAAGAAAGACCAAATGCAACTTTGTCTTGCTCCTTTGGCTTGCATTTTTGCATATAAATCTATAAATTTCTGGCCTCTTGAGCCGACTCGGCCCCCTTTCAGCTCAGTCTTATAGGAGTGAAAACTTTTCAGAAAAAATAGATACAACTTTGTCTTACTCTTTCGGCTTGTATTTTTGCGATGAAGACTATAGAATTCAAGGCCTGTTGACAAAACTCCGTCCCCTGTCAACCAATTCTTTTAGGAGTGATAGCTTTTAAAGAAAGAACAAATATAATTTTGTCTTACTCTTTCGGCTATTATTTTTGCAATGAAGTCTATAGAATTCAAGGCCTGTTGACAAAACTCGGTCCCCTGTCAACCCATTCCTTTAGGAGTGACAGCTTTTAAAGAAAGAACAAATATAAATATAACTTTGTCTTACTCTTTTGGCTTGTATTTTTGCAATGGAGTCTGTAGAGTTCAAGGCGTCTTGACCCGACTCGATTCTCTTTCAACCCATTCCTTTAGGATTAAAAGCTTCTAAGAAAAAGAAAATGTAACTTTGTCTTACTCTTTCGGCTAGTATTTTTGCGATGAAGTCTGTAGAATTCTAGGCCTCTTGACAAAACTCGGTCCCCTATCAACCCAGTCTTTTAGAAGTGAAAGTTTTTAAACAAAGAACAGTTATACCTTTGTCTTTCTCTTTTGGCTTGCATTTTTGCAATGAAGTGTATAGAATTCTAGGCCTCTTGACAAAACTCCGTCCCCTGTCAACCCAATCTTTTAGAAGTGACAGTTTTTAAAGAAAGAACAAATATAACTTTGTCTTACTCTTTTGGCTTGTATTTTTGCAATGAAATCTGTAGAATTCTGGGCCTCTTGAAAAAACTCGGTCCCTGTAAACCAAGTCTTTTAGGAGTGAAAGCTTTAAAGAAATAACAAGTACAGCTTGTCTTACTCTTTAGGCTTGTATTTTTGCATATAAATCTATTAAATTTTGGGTCTTTTGACCCGACCTGGTCCCCTGTCAACCCAGTCTTTTAGGACTGAAAGCTTTTAAGAAAGAACACATACAATTTTGTCTTACTCTTTTGGTTTTTATTTTGCAAAAAAGTGTGTAGAATTCTATGTCTTTTGATCCGACTCGGTCTCCTTTAAAGCCAGTATCTTAGGAGTAAAAGCTTTAAAAGTAAAAAAAATATAACTGTATCTTACTCTTTTGAGTTTCATTTTTGCAATGAACTCTTTAGAATTTTAGGCCTCTTCACCCGAGTCGGTCCCCTGTCAACCCAGTCTTTTAGGAGTGAAGGCTTTTAAGAAAGAACAAATACAACTTTGTCTTACTCTTTCGGCTTGTATTTTTGCAATGAAGTCCGAAGAATTCTAGGTCTCTTGACCCAACTCGGTCCCCTGTCAACCCAGTCTTTTAGGAGTGAAAGCTTTTAAGAAAGTACAATTACTACTTTGTCTTACTCTTTTGGCCTGTATTTTTGCAATTTGTTGAGGCATAACTACTTTCCAATCTTGGCCATGTTCATCTGATAGCCTCTGAACTCAGACCTTCCTGCCACTGTATATGATGGGTCACAGCGAATAATATTCGATACAAGTTACAAGTTACAAATTTGATACAAAATCTTTGATACAAGTTATAAATCAAATTAGAATTATCATTAATTTATATAGATAAAAGAATCGAGTCGAGGGGATATCCTTGGGGAACCCCACAAGTAGTTGCAAAATCATAAGACTGCGTACCATTTACTTTGTAAAACAAGTGTCTGTTACTCAAATATGAAGATATTAAATTCATGATACTACCTGTCACTCCGCAATTCTCCAATTTCTTCAATATAATTCTTTGGTGAAATGAGAAAAAAGCTTTCAAATTGTTTAAAAATACTGTAGCGATCTTCATCTTGCTATATAAAGCACCATTAACCAAAGTTGTCAAAATTGCAATGTGTGTTCAATTGAATAATTCTTTCTGAAGCCTGATCACTGTAAAAATTATCTTTTCCTCAAAATACTGCTCGGTTCGCACATAAATCAATTTTTCAAAAATTCTAGAAAATATAGGTAGAAGAGATACCAGTCTGAAAATTACTGTAATCATCTCGGTCACTACCTTTATACAATGGCACATTCCTCGCTCTTTTAAAAATATCTGAAAACTTTCCATCTTTGAAACAACCATTTACCATTTCCACAAACATGGGTAAAATAGATGACAAAATTCCTTAACAACATTTTGAGATACCAAGTCAGATCCTGTGGTACACTTTTTCATCTCGTTCACACATTCTGTCACTTCGAGAGTGTTGGTTTTCTGTGATAGGAAGCTTGTATCACTTGAGGGAGGCAAATATTTCTCTTATGTTCCTTCTTCAAAGCGTTTCTCAATCAAGGCTCTTATATTCATTCCAACTTTGAAAAATAACAGATCATTTCATTTGCAACTTGGTGAAGGTTAGTATTAACAACAAATTGTGGCAATGGTAATTTTTATGACCAATAACGTATAGAATAATTATCCAAGTTTTTGCAGAGGAACCCTTAGCCTCTTCAAACTGCTTTTTAAAATAGCTGCTTTGCCTTTCTTAACAATTTGTTAAATGCAAAATTGTAATTCTTATATATATATGTATCTTGGCCCAAGTCATTGTTACGTAAAACACATTTTCTATATAATGCCTGTCTTTTTCAGTAGAATTAATTAGACTCTATGTTATCCAAGGCCTCCTGGGTTTTGTATCTTTTCTGTGTTTTGCTTTGTTACTTTTTAAAGCATATTTTACTAAGAATATCATTGATTTTGCTGTACCATTCACTATATGTTTCACCAAAAGTGGTAAACTGGTTAAAAAAGGACCAATCAGACCTGCTCAAGATTTTCCTAAACTTCGAGACATAACCTTTCACAAAAACATCTCATTAAAACCATTACGATTAATTGAACCATAATGAGAAGCTATAATATCACAAAAAACAATAATCGAATAACGATGTGACACATCATTAATGATTACTTTTGGCTTACTCACTTTGACTATGGTTATACTAGGCAATTAGACTGTAGAAAGGTAAGTAGGGGTATAACCAGGCGTTTAGCTTATAGCAAGATGTATAAGGGCAAAGGGTTAGTAACACATTGAGCAGGGGATATACGGACACTTTGTCATTTTTCGGAAGTTCCTAAGCAAGAACTTTCTAGTCCTACGAGATGTTCCCTCCACAGGCTGTTTCACTGGAGTTATAGGGAACCCTTCCTTTCATTCCATTTTCAGAATGCTTTTAAGACTAAGACTTTGCTGGATTAATCAACTTTAGATTTTGTCATCTCTTTATAGGGATCTAGTCCTTCTAGCGTTTTGGAGTTTGACCGTGTTTCAATTTTATTTAATATAAGGCTTTTTTCAATTTCATTTAGATTGCTCAACTTCCGATTTTGAGATTTCGTTTTAGGCAACTAACCCTTCTAGGGTTTCAGATTTTGACCATGCTTTCATTTTTCGTTAATATATCATCTTTTCTTATTTTAATATTTTTGAGGACACGTCTAATGTTTGAGAATTCGACTGTATTTTCATCATTCTTTAATATAAGGCCCTTTACGATTTATTTGGATTGATAAAACTCAGATTTTTGGATTTATTTGGTTTTGTCAGATAATATTTCTAGTGAATATAAAGATGAATTGATGAAAATAATCGATAGCGAACATTGATAGCGCAAATGATAGTGAACAAAGATGTTCAAATTCCCCAAAAAACATGTATGATCTTACGGAAAATTGGTGAAGATAACAACGAAAAAGGCTCCGCAAAAAGTTGTGGGTCATAAGGGTCCTGTCAAGAGGGTTTAAGTGGAAATACATGGAATCAAACAGACTACGCCTAAAAATCAGCCTCCATTTGGTATTTTATGCAAAAACTTAACGAAAAACGCCAATTCTTTTACGATAGAAAAAGGTATTTTATTACGTGTTTATGGATGGGTAGAGAAATGAACCGAGGATATACCTTAGTTCACCATCTTCCATTTTTTCAGAAAGTGTCAGAATGAAGACTGAGTTTAAGGCCTGTGTAAATGGCTACTTTGCTAGGAAATGAGGAAGTAAAGGCGTCATGCAATAAAGCGAGAAAACTGTTCAGTTTAGTGGAGGAATTTATTTTTGAGGATAAGTTATAATCTTTCTAGTTAAAGAAAACTGAGCCAAGGCTTTGAGCATCACCTGTAGATGTTACACGATTATATTAACTACATGCTTTTCAAATTGAAAATATTGTTCAATATATCTGATATACCCTGTGATTTTCTCCGTACAAAAATTGTACAGTTTTGCACGTTGTGTAATTACAGATTTAATACGTACAGCAAGGAGGACTTTTAAGGGATTTCTGTTGAATAAAAGGAGATTTTAAGGGGCTTTTTGGCTAATAAATGAGACTTCGAGAAAAGGAAAGTGAAAACATTGTTCCACTTCATCAGTTTCATCATATACTAAGGGGAAGCAGTCTTGTACTCTTGTTACCATGTTACCACCATTTTCTTCCGCAATAAAAAGAGTCTTAGTAGTTTGATTCGAGCCAACGACTTCGTATGCACGCTCTGCAGGTTGCGACAGTTTATTCACGCATGCAATCGGAAAGTTTCGCTTAATGACCTGGCCCAAATTGCCCGATGCTGCCAAGTGATGGTTCATGCCACCGTCCATGATCGCGAAATCGGCTTCGCGTGATCGCTTAACGTCTACAACCTGCGCAATGTAGAGGCCGATACCAAAATGCGGGATCAACTCGGTCAAAAACCAACCGACACCAAGCAAACCGAGGAATAGTCGATGAATATGATCATTGATCTTATCCTGAAAATCTTCGAAGCCATTTTCGAAGAGGATCGGGATCGAAGGATGAAAGCTCGGCAAGCTCGGATGCTGGAGCGGCGCCCTCGGGGACCGGGTCCCAACGGGCCCGAAGGTGATGCCGTCCAACGCCAAATGGAGGGGGAGGAAGGCGTCATCGAGGGGGTGCCGATACACCAGGATGAGGAATCCTGGCTCGCGGAGATCTTTGCGCGGGAGCGGACTGCACCATCCAGGCCAAAACCGCCTCCTAAAAAAAAGTGGCGAAAGCCCAAGGCAGCGAGTCCACCGCCGATTCCTCAATCTTCACAAAAGCCTGTGGGGAGCGATGGCGAACAAGAGCATGCCGCATCGCCTGGCCTGAGTCGGTTACCCGGCAACACGCCAGTCGAGCAATTGATTTATGCGCAAGTCATTCTTGGCCCGTGCAAGGCGCATCGTCACCATCGTAAAATCATCTGAGCACCCTTTACTCTGTGCAGATGCAAGGTCCTCATTTCCTTGGGCCTTGCATCCTTTCGCCCTTTGTAGGAGCCTTTTCACAATTTGTGGTGTATGATGCTTCAAGACCACTAAATGATCAAACCACGCTATGCCGAAACTACGCGTTAAAAGAAAGAATGGTTGGAAAGATATCAAAATCCACGCTCATGGATTTTTGATTGGCCGGTCCAGTGAGGCCGATTATGTCGTGGATAGTGGTTTTGTATCGCGGAAACACTGTGAAATCGTTGCCACGGACGAAGGCTTCGTTCTCCGGGATTTTGGGACGCGACTCGGGACCCAGGTCAATGGTGTTTCCATCGATGAGATTCTTCTGAAATTCGGAGATACCATCCGTTTTTCCAATAAATTTAAAGCTATTTTCATTGATGATGCACTCAGCAAAGGCAGCCATACCGTTCCCTTTGAAGCCGTCGAATTGGCGACGACACCGCGGCTCGTTGGTCTGGATGGTCCGCTTGCCAACCAGATATTTATCCTCGAGGATGACGTCATCCGCATTGGCAGGGATCCCCGCAACGAGATTTCCCTCCAAATCGATACCATTTCCCGACTCCACGCCAAACTCATTCGCAACGATAAGGGGATTACCATCGTTGATCAAAAGAGTGGCAACGGCACCTATGTTGGGCACCGCCGAGTTCAAGAACATTTACTGAAAAATGGTGATCTTGTCCGTTTCGATTGGGTGACCTTTCGCTATGAAGAAGGGACCAAGGACAAAAATACAGCGGCCTCTTTTATGCGCGATTTACTCAGCGAGGGGGAAGGGACCTTTTTCAGCCGACAAATAAAAGAAGGTATATCCTGATTATCTCTTAGTAGCATACATTATTTGCATGGTATATGCGCACACAAGAAGAAACGGAGAGAGAAGAGAGACCCTCACCCCAACATCCAACTTCTCCCCCTCCCCTCCCTCAAAAAATTAGAAATAGTAGCCAAAATTATTAATCTTTTACACTTTCGAGTACAAACATATAAAGTTCGTTTTTCCTTAAGAGAAATACTTCCTCCTTTCCACCTGAGGGCCAGACATGTCTACATGTACAGAAAGTTTGTTGTGTAGCTCAGTGGTAAAATACAATTCCATAGCATTTTTTTATCCGCTCTACATGAAAGCATTGTACATTCAAAACTATGTACATGTTTTCTTTAATTACGGATCATTCATAAATATGAAATGGAGTCTTACCTATTTTCACAGGAAAACCGGGTGGCAGCTTCAGCTTAACAATCTTTCTCAACTTTTCTGTATGCCTTACGGGGGCCACTGCTTCTAAAATGCTTAATAACGTCTCAAGACTTAGAGGGAACGATTCAGCCTAAAGGGTGCAAAAAATAAATTGAAAATAAAACTAGAGAACTGAAAAAGGTCAGGTCCTTTCAGAAGATAGCAAGGTTTAGATTTTTTTTTTTTTATTTATTTATTTTTTTTTTTTTTATTTTTTTTTTGGTCATGAAACTTTTGAAGATTTGCCATTTGCTGGCTTTTTTATTCTTAATTTTTGGTTCTCGGAAAGTTATATAAGTAGTGGAAATAAGAATTCGAGACGTTCGTAGCCTATGCCAAGGAACTTTTGACTTAAACTATACTAGAATTTGGATTTATTAAGAAGTCAAATTCGGCCAAAATTCGAATTTTAACCTTGAAAAATGCCCTGAAAAGAAGAGTCTGGAATAATATGTTGGAAGGTTTCCAGTGTTGTAATATGGCTCTGTAGCTCCCCTCTCGTATAGACTTCCTCTTCCATCCCCATCCTCGGAAGTAAAACTCTGCTAGTAAAGCGGCATAGTGATGTTCGAGCGAACACTGCAGGGTAAACGCTACTAGGGTTACTTCTGGGGGAAATTATAGTCTAATAAACAAAAAACCATTTCACTTGAATTTGGTGAATGGATAATTCTTCTAGGTTAGGTTTGTTTTGGTGGACTTTCTGGGACTGAATAGCCTCTTTCCAGCTACATTATTATAAAAGTTGCCTACCTGTTTCATGATAATTTTCACAAGTTTGAATCTATAATGAGTCGGAATAGGCATGAGATGGCTCGTGCAGGATGTCGATTTCTTACACGAACAAATAAACAAGATTCCACGTCAAAAAATGATGTTTGGTTAGGGAACTTAAATGCCCAGATTAGTACAAATAGGGATAGATCTTATCTTAGCTCAAGAAAATTTGATAGGAGAAGCAAAATAGTGATGGTAATAGACCACTTCAATTTTGTGGGCAAAATAATTTAGTTATAACTAATGCGGTATTTGACCATAAAATGGCTCACTGGTAACATGGTACTCACATAATAGTAAGACAACTTTGGCTTATTGTGCTGATTCCAAAGATAGCAGACTCATTAAGTTTAGTGTTACCTATCAAAAGCTACGAGCCTGAGAAAATTTGCCTGGTTTTCAAAAAACGGGAAAAATGTCCGTTAATGAATCAAGGAATCTTAACAAAAATCACACCATCAATTTCAGCGTATCAGAGAACTTTATTGTAGTCTCAAGCTCCCATCAGCAAAAATGTGGGATTTTTCTTCTTTTTTGTTTGCTAGAAGAAAGACCACAAATGCTTTTTTTCCCAAGGGTGATTACTCACTAGTGCTACTTGTCGCTCTTACGGTTGAAATCTGTTGTATCCAAAAACGACTGGAATAAGGTTTCCTTATTGGATTCTATCATAGCCTCAAGGACTTCAGCTGTATAGGGGTGAGTTGGAGTGGGTACTCTTGTGGTTTCTGCAGCATTACTTTGTGTAATCTACAGTAATGGTGGCAAAGATTGGGGGACTAGATAACGATCCACAAGTGACAACCTTTCAAATGTTGAAGGATCCAGATATGCTGCTGTTAAAAAAAAGTAATTCCAAAATGAAAAAAAAGGTGTTTGTACAAGTCATTTTTGCCCACTATGCGAATTTCTAAAGTAACAAATAGTTAACAATGGCAATAAATTGCACTCTAACAGCTTTGCAGGATGCCTTTTGCACTGTTTTTGCTTTAATGCTATCTTATTTTGTGCTGAAACCAAACCTCTAATCCTGCCCTTTTTTCTTTTCGTTTGCCTTGATGCACCGACCCTGGCATCGTGGATGGCTTTGAACCTTTCTACCTGGAACTTAAATCGGCATCTGGATCGTTCTGTCTCACTCCTTGTGTGTCTGTATTCTCTTATTGCTTTCTTCCGTTGAGTAGAGTTGAAGTACAAAAAGCCTGTTCTGATAGTGAAATATGTGAAACCGTCACTGCAGAGGCTGCTGCTCGTGCATTCAGTGTTGCTCAACCTTTAGCGCAAGTGCTCACCAAACCTGGTGCATTAACCAATATCAGTACCCTCCCTGGTTTAATGACAGTTGAGAGTTTGAATGAGCTAGTCAGATCTTTGCAAGAAAATGCAGTTAGCTGTAGTATAGGTCGCGATAGGCTACAGCTTCGTTCTAGTTCGCCGTCTTTAAAACAGGGTAGAAAATATTCCCCATACTAAATTGTTCATCTTAGTTGCTCAGTTTTGAATCCAGTATAAGTTCTGGAAGTTTTATCATATCTTTTATGTAAGACAATTGTTTTACTACGCGCTGTTGTATGCCACTTTTTTTGTTTAGCAATAATGAAGGATCTCGTAGACCTCTTAAGCATCAATCATTGATTCCAAGTTGGGCATATATTTACTAATCGGGATGGTAAATTCCTAACTTGTCTACTGGTATGTATCTGAGGTCAGCATTGTTATTACACTGTTTCGTACTTGCATAGTTTTGACTCAAGTAGCTTTTAAAATCCGGTGGACAAAATTGGAGCTTATAAACAAATTTGACAAAAATTAGTCCAATCTGGCATCAATAATTTAAAGTTTTTGTCGACAAGTAAGGCACCCAACACGCGAGTGTCTTCCATGGATAAGTCATAGGACATAGGCACATGCTCCGACAATGTTTTGGACAGTATATCCAAAGCAAGGAAGTGGGTCCATGCCCCCAATCAAACTGGAAGAAATTCCGGCAATCCTTTTTATCCTGCAAAGTATTCGGCTAAGGCGGGGTAGCACAGAAACGTGAAATATCCGAGTAAAAGGAATAGCGCCAAAAGGGGAAGCAGCCAGATCCAGGCGACCAGTTTAAAACGGGAGCCCGACCGGTTGTTGAGGATAAAAAGAAAAAGCAGAAAATGATAGGTGAGGCTTGCGATGCCAGGCGCCAAAGGCAAAATAACTGCCAATGAACCGGACATTAATGGAGAAAAGAATGCCATAAAAGAAAAGAAGTAGGGAGATAGAAAAGCGAGCACGAGAAAAAGGCCCCATGCCCTGCTATCGGTGAACGAGCTAAAAATGAGGACGATTTGGACAATAAAAGAAACCAGACCTAAAAGCCCCATTATGATCAATAGAGTCAAAGTGATAAACCAAGGGGTTTGACCTAATTCTTCAAAGCGTTTTTCGATATTCCTGGCCAGCAGTTCGAGTTTGATTTTTTCGTTTTCATCCAAGCCGGGAAGATCTCGAATTTGGGTGACATTTAAAGACTCTTCCACTTCCGGTGGCGGCGGTAAATCCTGTGGCGCCCTGACCATTTTCAAACCATCGTTGTTTTGCGCATTCTTTCTTTTGTATTCTTCGACTTGACTGACAATATCGTTGTGTCGCGCGGCTTGATCGCTGAGCCCGAGTTCTTTATTACGGGCTTCGGTCGCTTTCAAATCGACTTTGGAAAGCGGTAAGGTCATTAAGGTTCCGCGAGCATCGGTGAAGTGGACTTCTTTTTCGAAAACCTCATACTCGCCGCGAATAGCGACGAGCCTGCCGTCCTTGAGCACAATCACGCCGCTGGGAAGGTCGTCTTGGAACCCAAAGCCTTGGATACCCAAAACCAGGAGAAGAAAGAATGCGGTAAAAACTTTAGGGAAGCGTTGCATCAAGGTCTACCCCTTTCCACGGCCGGGATGCATGCATCCTAACACAGTCCTTGGGTCTGCTTTTTTGTGAGCATGCACGAAGTTTGGCGGTAGGAAAAGATTTTCCAAAGAATGGTTGCTACATCACAGATTGACTGAAAAAAAGGTTGCCATTATACTTTCCCGTCGCGAGTGTTGAGTTAAGGAGGGCTGTCATGCCCCTTTTCGATTATATTTGCCAGCAATGCAGCCATGAGTTCGAAGCGTTACAAGGCATTAATGAGGATGCTTTGCAGGAATGCCCTGAATGCAAAGAACCTCGATTAAAGAAAAAGATCGCGGCCCCTGCATTTACGTTTAAAGGGTCGGGTTGGTATAAAGACCTTTACGGTTCTCCTTCAAGTAAAGAGGGTGCCAAGAGCACTTCTTCGGAGCCGGAAAAAGCTAAATCAACCGAAAAGAAGAGCGATAGTCCGAGCACGAGTAAATCTTCTTCAGGATCGGGTGGAAGTAAGGATTAAACGATGGGAAGGCCCGGTTTACGCGGAGGCGAGTCATGCAAACAGGGTCGGTTGCCAGATCTTTGACTGCTGTGGATTTCGATCTGGACGGGTTATTGGACATTTACGTCTGCGGGTATTTTGGTCAGTCACAGGACCAAGCTGGGATTGGTCGGCCCTTGCCGTATCACGACGCGAACAACGGTGTGCGAAACTATCTTCTTGATAATGTGGGTTCCTGGGATTTTGCGGATGTGACTGAGGCGGTCGGATTGGAGAGTAATAATCGCCGTTTCAGCTATGCGGCCGCATGGGAGGACTATGATCAGGATGGGGATCTCGACTTATACGTGGCCAATGATTTTGGGAGGAACAATCTTTACCGAAACGATGACGGCCGTTTCACGGACGTAGCGGCGGAAGCGGGGGTGGAGGATCTATCCGCGGGGATGTCGGTGAGTTGGGGAGACTATAATCGCGATGGGTTACCGGACTTGTATGTGGGCAACATGTTTTCGGCGGCGGGCAATCGTGTGGCATATCAACGGCAGTACCGTGCAGGCGACCAAAACGAAACGATTGCGCAGTATCAGCGCCATGCACGGGGGAATTCATTGTTCGCCAACCTGGGCGATGGCACGTTTCAGGATGTGAGTTTGGAAGCGGCGGTTACGATGGGGCGCTGGGCTTGGGGTTCCAACTTTGCCGACCTTAACAACGATGGTTGGGAGGATTTGGTGGTGGCCAATGGCCTTGTGACGAACGTGGAAGACAGTGGTGATTTGTGAAGTTTCTTCTGGCGACGGGTCACGTCGCAATCACCGTTAGCGTTTCCTGAGGATGAAGCGGGCCGGGAGCAGGGAGGGCGCTACCTACGGGCGTGGGATGCGATCGGTAAGTTGCTGGATTCGGGTCGTTCGTGGA
>JAAAKM020073195.1:53022389-53121937 GCA_010016025.2 Alatinidae sp. Z8VKAUB7J3 | reverse complement strand
GCCTTCGGTCTGGTGCCCTACCGCTGGGAGTTCGACCTCGCGCAGTCCGACTTCGTCTGGTCGCGCCCGCCGCGCTACCCCGTGCCGTCGGGCTTCGGCTACTGGTCGCTCGCGACCCTCAGCTTCACCTCCGGCGGCCGCTACTTCATCTACGACTTCGGCCTGCCCGCCTCGCATCCGTCGCGGCTCGTGCCGCGCGAGGTCGAGGGCGGCACGACCGACCCCAAGAAGGCGAAGAAGAAGCGCGGCTGGTGGAAGGGCCGGCGCAACAAGCAGGGCAAGACCACCTACGACTACGCCCGGATGGCGCTGTTCGCCCCCGACCTGCGTCCGCGCGCGCGCGTGCTCAAGAGCCTCAACAAGGACTTCCGCGCCCAGGCCATCGTGCGGATCTGGGAGCACCTGGCCAACGACGCCATCCCCGTCATCCAGCGCATCGGCGCCCTCGAGCGCAGCGGCAGCACGCTGAAGACGCGCCCCGAGCGCATGGTGCGCTCCGAGAACGCCCCCCTGACGTGGTTCGAGGACATGGACGACGTCAAGAAGGCCACGCGCTTCGTGAAGGAGCGTCTCGACGCCGTCCAGACCGCGCTCAAGTGGTGGGAGTCCGCCAACGGCAAGGAGCGCAAGACGAAGCCCGGCGAGGATCCGCTGGCCGAGCGCATCGAGGCCGACTTCCAGCTGCTCGGCGTGCAGCTGCGCAAGGTGCAGTTCCACCACGGCGAGGCCATCGCGGCCCTCAAGTCCATCAAGCCGCTGGATGTCACCTACCGGCGCGCGCGCATCCTGCCGCGACCGATCGCCATGGGCGTCGAGATGCCGCCCAAGAAGATCGACCTCGGCGACGAGAAGCGCGACGCGAGCTTCGCCGCCGTGTTCCTCGCCCAGTCGCGCATGGCGCGCAAGTACCCCGACACGCCGTGGTCGTTCATCCTCAAGAAGGGCTGGATGATGACGTTCGTGAAGGACGTGCAGATCATCGAGCCCGAGCCGGATCCGCGGGAGCGCCGCAAGCGCGCGCGTGAGAACGACGGCAAGGGCAAGGGCAAGGACGGCAAGAAGAAGCCGCCGCCCAAGCCGCCCACCCCGAAGCCCAAGCCTCCGGCCGGTCCGCGACCAGGCAGCAGCGGAGAAATTTGGATCGGTTTGGGCGGGAGCGCCACAGCCGATGGCGGGATCGGTCTGTTGGCTGCGCTAGGTGGCCGCTTTTTCGATGAACGAGGTGAGACAATTCCACCCAACCCTAAAGGCCTTGAACAATTGCACGCTTTTGACTTCACGGGACTTGATGCACGCCTTCAGGCTTGTACTTTGCGCGTCCTTTGCGATGTGGATTCGGTCTTGCCTGGACCCAAAGGGGCTCGCCAGTTTATTGAACAAAAAGGAGCGGATGCTCAAACTGCCGATCGCATTGCGGCAACCCTCGACCGGTTTTGCCAGGCTCTGGAGGGACGGGTTGGTCGCCAAGTACGCTTTCTGCCGGGAAGCGGTGCCGCGGGAGGGTTAGGGGCGGCCTTTGCCTTGCTTGGGGCGACCCTTTGTTCAGGCAGCCAATGGATCGTGCAGAACCTGGCCTTGGAACAAGCCATTCAAAACGCTGATTTGGTTGTTACCGGCGAAGGTAGTTTAGATGGACAAACCCTCGCGGGTAAGGCGATGCTTCCTCTTGCTCGGCTTGCAGCCAAGGCAGACAAGCAATTGATTGCTTTTCCCGGTCGACTCGGTCCGGATTGGCATTTGCTCAAGGCCCATGGTTTGTCTGATGCCTTTCCGATCATTTCCGGAAATGTAACACCAGATCAAGCCATGACCTCGGCTTTCGACCATTTGCGGGCTCGGTGCCGCACTTATGCATTGTCTTTGCGGAACGGCGGCATCACCTAGTTCTTGACGACCGCCTTTTCCAAAAGTTCCGTGATATGCCGATTCCCTTTCTTGCGGGAGTAGCTCAGCGCGTCAGGCGCCTTGTCGTCGTTGATGCCGATATCAGCACCCTTTTCCAGCAAAAGGGAAACACAATCCATGCAGTTTCCTTCAACCGACCAAATCATTGCGTTGTAACCGCTACGGTCTCGGGCACTTAAATCGGGGCTGGCGGGCAAGAGGTGTGCAACAATTTTGGCACGATTGTATTCGGCGGCCCACATCAGTGGTGTTTTGTTGTTGTGGTCGGCGAGGTTGGGATCCGCGCCCTTTTCGATGAGGTAGGTGATGTATTCGAGTCGGCCTTGCATGGCGGCGATGGACAGGGCCGTGCGCCCGGTGTTGTCGACCAGATCGGTTTTAGCGCCAAAGTTAAGCAGCACCTCGAGACCGGCCCGGGTGCCGCGTTTACATGCGCGCATTAATGGGGTTTGCCCTTTTTTGTCTACAAGGTTGGGGTCGCTGTGATGGCTCATGAGTTGGGCGATGATTCCGTCATTACCCGTAAATGCCGCAATGGCCAGTGCCGTTTCACCATATTTGTTTTGCGCGTTGGGGTTGGCGTTCATGGTCAACAAAAGGGATGTGGTTTTCAAATCTCCTCGTGAGACCGCGATCATGAGTGGTGTCCAATCATCGCGATTGGTCTGATCGACTTGGGCTCCGGCGTGAATTAATAATTTGGCAATCTCGGTATGCCCTTTCAAGGATGCGTGGGCCAGTGCCGACCATTGATTCTTATCGGTTTGGTTGGGATAGTGCGTTTATCAATACTGCCACCTTAAGTCCATTTCAGTTGAAATAGATCGAATTTACATGGGGACCCTGAGTCTTCAGGTAATGGCATTTGCTTGTTTATATTTTTTCTATCGCTATAACCTTTTGATTTACACAAAAAATATCACAAATTTCATTGACAATCAGACACTTCATTTATCTCAAAAAAAGAACTTACTTGAAAAAAGTAATGAAATACTGGAATTTCAATTAAAAGAAAAAAACCAGCAATTAAACATAAAAACAAAAGAAGTTAATAATGGTCAAGAAATCGAGAAAATGGCTTCAATAATTGGAGCAGTTTCTCATCAGATGCAAAAAATTATGGGATCACGCACATGATTTGCTACACTACTGTGTTCGATAAATTAATGCCGGAAAGACTTTATGGATAATTTATTTCAAATTTATGGCTTCTCAGCTGTTATTCAAATAATTGTTGTTTCTTTCCTTGCGGCCTTCATGTTTGTCCAGGCGTTTATGGATTCTCAGAGACGTCGATATTTTTTTATGTTTGCTTTCACGTGGGTTTATTTAGCCTTAATTGATTATGTTGGTTATAAAAACCTTTTGGATATATCTACATTTGAAATGTGTCGACTTTTTTGGGGCGTTTTGTATTCAATGTCTCTTTTAGGTCTTTTTGGCTTTCGTTCACTTTATAGGCGAGGAATTCCTTTAGCTATTTTATGTTTGGGTGCTTTGACATGGAGTATTCGCTGGGAGGTAGCAACATCAGTAACCTTTTCGTTGGCATTGGGTATAGGAGCGGTTTTACATGGTAGGCATTTTTTGAAAAATCAAGGATATGCCTCTGCGGTGCTCTGCGCTTGTTCGTTGTCCTTAGCTATTATGTGCGGGACGTATTTCTTTCATTCGCAAAAAGGTATTGATACGCTACTTTTGGGTTATCTTCACTATGCGACAGTTTCTATTTTATCTGTTCTGTTTGGATGGATACATTTTCCTCGGGAATTAAGAGAAAAAGCACCCGTTAAAATCAAAATCAATCATGCGATTATATTTCTTTCGATATTTATAGTTGCTGAACTCGGCCATCTTTGGGGTTTGCTCAGTACAGGACAAGCGACTCCTCTTTACGGCTTGGCTATGATTGTTCAACTCACTTCTCTTTTGATATTGTATTTTAATCACCGCCATAATTTGGTCATCTACGCCGCCAATGTCGGTGAATTGCTGGATCAACGTACGCAGTCACTCAAAACAGCTCAAAGCCAACTTTCTCAATACAACGAAACTCTTGAACAAAAATTACAACAAAAAGTTCAAGAGCTCAATAAAAAGAAAGAAGTTATCGAAAGGCAACGACGCCTAGAATTGGCTGCTCAAAGTGCCGGTGAGGCTGCCCACGATATGCAAAACAATATTTCTCCGCTGTTGAACTGTCTGTCCCAGCTTGATGAGTCGGCGGCGGACCCCAATAAAGTCAAAGAATATGCCGTTAGAATGCGCAATCAAGTCGAATCGCTTTTGGAGCTCAATGGTCAAATGCTAGCCCTGTCTCGTACCAGATGGAAGATCACATCCGGTCGCTCCTTGGCCAGAGCCTCGACCTGCCCGACCTCAGCAAGATTGCCCGCGCGCTTGTCATCGATGGGCACACCACCCTCGGGGAAACCGATATCGTGCAGCGTGATCTGGAGGTCATTCTCGCCATTCAGACCATGTTCGAGCAACCGATGCGCGAGCTTCTGGCCAACCATTCCGCCACCACCAAGAATGAGTATTTTCATGCGTTCAATCTCCCGCGTTTTGTCGGTTTTCGAGGGGTCACTTTATCCACCCAGAGCGCCGCCATTGGGACAGCACTCCTTCCGATTTGTGCCGACCCTAGTGCAGCATTGGCCCGGTTGAAAGCATTGCGATGCCCAAAGTTTGCCGTTACCCCTACCGCGACTCAGGCCATCCGCTGCACGGAAATTGCGCTGCACGAACCGGCCGCACAAATCGGAGATTATCAAATTGTCTCAAAGACTTGAGGGAAAGCGTGCGCTTGTGACGGCGGCAGGCCAAGGCATCGGACGTGCCTCGGCGCTAGCGATGGCCGATGAGGGCGCGCAAGTTTTTGCAACTGATGTGAATGAGGCCACGCTGGCAGAATTCGACCACCCGAATATCGAAACTTTGGTGGTGAATGCGCGCGATGATGCCTCGATCAATGCGGGCGTCGAGACGGCCCAACCGGACGTGCTTTTCAACTGCGCCGGCTTCGTACATCACGGCACGGTTCTGGACGCGAGTGACGAGGAATGGGACTTCGCGTTTGACCTCAATGTCCGCTCGATGTTTCGCACAATCCGTGCCGCTTTGCCGGGCATGTTGGAGCGTGGCGGCGGCTCGATCATCAACATGTCATCGGCCTGTTCCAGTATCATCGGCGCCCCCAATCGGTATATCTACGGCACCACCAAGGCCGCTGTGATCGGGATGACCAAATCGGTCGCAATCGATTACATAACAAAGGGCATTCGCTGCAATTGCATCTGCCCCGGCACCGTTGAAAGCCCGTCTTTGGAGGACCGCCTCCATGCGCTTGGCGAACAGGTCGGCGGCTACGAGGAAGCGCGCAAACAATTCGTCGCGCGCCAACCGATGGGACGCATCGCGACAGCCGAAGAGATCGCCGCGCTTGTGGTTTATCTGGCCAGTGACGAAAGTGGGTTCACGACCGGCCAACCCCATATCATTGACGGTGGCTGGTCCGGCTGAGCCGAAGGTCGTTGCGCGAATTGAACGAAACGGAGGGCCGGGCTGTGGCCGCGACCCTCGACTTGAAAATCGGATGAGAGTGATGGCGGATAAGTCGAAGCTGAGATCGCAAAAGTGGTTCAACAACCCCGACAACATGGAGATGACCGCGCTCTATCTAGAGCGGTATCTCAATTACGGATTGACCCGCGAGGAGCTGCAATCGGGCAAACCTATCATCGCGATAGCCCAAACCGGAAGCGACCTAAGCCCTTGTAATCGCCACCATATCGAGCTATCCAAGCGGGTGCGCGACGGTGTGATTGCGGCGGGCGGAACGGTGATCGAAATTCCGGTTCACCCGATCGTTATCAAAGAAGAATTCCTTGATACGCGAATACGCAACGCTGACGCGCGTCTGTTCAGTGTCATTGAGGGTCATCTGACCCGAGCGCTCGCCTCGCAGGAAAGCGACACCGACTTAATCAACAAGATCAGCAACCTGGTCGCCCGGGAGTTGAGCAATGGTCTGCCGTCTATGAGCCACATTGCAGATGAGCTTGCGCTGACTAAGCGAACGTTGCAACGCCGCCTGACAGATCACGGCGTCAGTTTCTCGGAGATTGTAGATAATGTGCGGCACAAGCTGGCGCTGCAGTATGTCGAAAAAAGTGACATGCCGTTTTCCGAGATCGCCTTCTTGCTGGGGTATTCGCATCCCAGCGCTTTCAGCCGCGCATTCAAAAACTGGACGGAGCTGTCGCCTCACGAACTGCGCAATACCCGCAGGGCAGAATCCTAGCTAAACAACCGCGCACACGTTGCAAATGTCACCGCCGGGACAGCAATTGTCACTGGTGGATAATTGCAGCCACCGCCTGCTGCCTATAGTTCTCTACAACTTATCAGGTAACAGGGTATGGAGGCAGCATGGCTAAGTTTGGAAGACTCACTGCGAACAAGTGGGGGCACCTCATGCCCTGCCAGAATCCACTTGCGCCTCCGCCTCCCTACTACTACCGGGAAACCGAAGCTCTTGTCTTCACCTATCATACCGACGAAGACATAGCGTTAGATCTGCTGCCTGAAGAATTGGAACTGGTGGAACCGGCCACCGCATTTACCGTGATTGAAACCAACCACAAATGCACGATTGGGCCCTACAGTGAAATCTATACCGCCATTTTGTGTCAGTGGCAGTGTGAGCTTGTGGGCTTCTGTAACGCGGTCTACGTGACCGAAGAAGCCTCACAAATTCTTGGGCGTGAGATCTGGGGGTTCGGTAAGAAGCAGGCCGATCGTATTGAATTGATTAAACACGGCTCTGGTGTTGTCGAGGCGGTGCTTGAGGTAACTGCGGGTAACCGTTCCATCACGGTGTTAGCTCAACCAACCATCCGCGAACCGGCGGAAGCGGTAGCCAGTATGCCACTGGTGTGCCTGAAAGTTATTCCCGACGCGGCCGGTGGCACCAAACCTGCGTTGGCGCAGCTGGTATCGGTGCTCTTTGAATCGAAACCTCACATCGGCTCAGACGGAAATGCCGAGGTTTACAGCGGTGGTGCTGAGGTGATCTACGACATGCCCAGCGACGCCAATTTGCCGGTTAACGAATTGGTGTCCTGCCAATACAGCACTTTTTACGCGGACCTGCCGTACGGCAAAGTCCTGAAAACTTATTAGCGAGGATGAGAAGATGCAAATCGGTTTGCTCATTCCACTGGCGGCGCCGTTTGCCGATGCGCAATTTCTGCAGCGTCTTGCGGTGCTGGCAGAGTCGGCCGGTTTTGATTCATTGTGGGTTGGCGAACATGTTGTGCTACCCGCTGAATGGGAATCGATTTATCCTCATTCAGCCAATGGCGAATTTCCTCCTGCAGTTCGCAAAGGTGAACTTGATCCCTACACAACGCTGAGGGTATGGCTGTTCGCCATTTAAAGTGGTACGCGAGCTGGGTTTAGAACGTCGTGAGACAGTTCGGTCCCTATCTGGTGTGGGCGTTGGATGATTGAGGGGAGCTGCTCCTAGTACGAGAGGACCGGAGTGGACGAACCGCTGGTGTTCGGGTTGTGATGCCAATCGCATTGCCCGGTAGCTACGTTCGGAACTGATAACCGCTGAAAGCATCTAAGCGGGAAGCAGGCCTCGAGATGAGTCATCCCTAGGACTTTAAGTCCTCTGTAGGGTTGTTAAAGACGATGACGTTGATAGGCAGGGTGTGGAAGCGTTGTAAGGCGTTAAGCTAACCTGTACTAATTGCCCGTGAGGCTTAATCATACAACGCCCAAACTTATTTGGTGGTTGTATGCCAAAGTCAAAACAAATAAACAAGACGCAAGACGAAGTAATCGATAGAGTGTAACTTGCCACTCGATATACAGAATTATTACTAGTCTGACTAAGTCAGATGATTTATTAACTTTCCAGTTTGTTAAACCGTTTTTTGTCTGGCGGCCATAGCGATACGGAACCACCTGAATCCATTCCGAACTCAGTAGTGAAACGTATTAGCGGCGATGGTAGTGTGGGGCTTCCCCATGTGAGAGTAGCACACCGCCAGGCTCCTAATTCAAATAGAAAAGCCCTAGTCGAAAGACTAGGGCTTTTTTATTTGTACTAAGAAACACGAGGTCTACTCTCCCATGAGGAAGCTCAACCATCGGTTGTCTTTTTACTAAGGTTCATCTGACGGAGTACCTTCAACAAACGTCCATGTGAGGGCTGCCAGCCTCGCCATCCCTGGCGAGTCGTTCATCACTTGCAGAGTAGTACTCTGCATCTTCTACGAAGACCGCTCTTCACCCACATGTGATAGCAAAAATAAAGCCGTCATCCTGCGGCTTGACCGCAGGACCCAGAATAGAATCCAGGACACTCCATTAACTACACATTATTGGTTAACGAATCGAATTAGTCGTAAACACATCCTTGATGAAGCTCACCGCGACAACTGCTCCTTGCGTTGTTCTACTGTCGTACTTCCATGTGTGCCACAGTCGGCCGTCCTGGGTCTCTCGCAATTGCCTTGTCGATGATTACCTATCACTCGCCATTGTCTACGAAAACCGCCAATCACCATGCAAGTGAGAGCAATAAAAAGCCGTCATCCCATGGTTTGGCCATAGGATCCAGACGAGTGCATACCGATTTAATCAGCAATAGTGAAAACCTTAAGTTTTTAATCTTCGATTATGAAATAATACCGCTGATAATAATCATAACGAGAAACGGATATGTCAGAGCTATTTAACCCTTTTGTAGATTTTGCGAAAGCACGCAGAGATTATCGCGACGACAGTAAGGTGCGAATTGATGACGTATTTGAAAAAACCTTTGCGGAAGAAGTTATCCAGCATATTGTGCGCAATATTGAATTTAAGAATGCTTTTATATCTCAGCAGCAAGTGCGAATGATGTCTGATGCTGAAATTCAAGCGATGTCACAAGAAGAGCAGCAAAAGCTATATAAAGAAATCATTAAATTAACACTAGAAAAACAGTGCTCGATACGAAAAGGTGAAAGTTAAAGTAGCTCAAGTATCCTAGTATTTCTTATGACTACAATCTATGTATAGTTTATAAGAGACTAGATTGAATACAAAACATATAGCAGTAAAATGTCTCAGGTTATACGCTTCCTTAAGACAACATCTTGTCAGAACCACTTTCTCTAGGCCAAGGTGAAATCATATACTGTCGCAAATTTCTTTACTGACACTTTAAAAACTCCGTAGATATCAATGTTGATGTCCGCCGTTGAAGGATCAGAAATTTATGGCAAGAGAAATAGGGTGGCCGTGCCGTAAAGCGTCTTGCCGTTAAGGTTTTCTACATAAAGTTGGTACGTTGCTATTAGTTCAAACGCCATCTTTACCAGACAATATAATGTAAAATAGGACAAAATAAAACCCAAATACTAATATTCTTCTTGATTTCAATGATTTGAAATTCAAGGAAAACCATCTTTATTGAGAATATTTCGAGACCTAATCGTGTCATCATCAGCTATATATTACATCAATAAATACAGCAGTGCTGATTTCTACGACAAAACTCCTTGTTTGTATAGGTATATAGTAATACATGATACCATTGGTCTTTCGATTTTAGAACAGCAAATGGGTGCCTCAAAGTGTCTGCTCAGGAAAAATTGCCAAAGGTCCTAAACCCTTCAGTGAAATTGCTTGTTCTATTGCAGGTCACTAAGAACTAGTCCACCAGCTAACCCTAACTCATAGGCCACTTGAGAATATCACTTCTATTTCTTGTATTGTTTCTTTTGTGGAAATGCTTTCGTAAATGAGATAAAAGTCATAACTTATTTTCTTCAACATTTAATAGGTTGCGGACCCCCTAAATAACGATAGTAGTGTTAAGGGAGCATTTCTTGAATTTGGGTGTTAAGTTCTAGCGTCGTATACTGATGTGCTTTTCCTCTAAATTATCTTCCTGTAGTGATCAATATCCCTTTGTTAGGTGTTGCCTTGTTATATGTGAATGTTAATAATACTAGCTGACCTGTAGTTGACGGAGTTGGGCTTTTGTAATGCTGCAGGTCGGTTGTAAGAAAATAATACTGTACAGTAAAGTTAGGGATCAAGTATTGTCGAATACAATTATCATCTCTCCAATGGAGTTGCTCATTGAACGCGCATCACTTTAAATAGGCGCTGTGTAACAACACACCTCTAAGTGGTCAATGGAACACAAAACGCAAAATATTGCGATAGAAGAAAAGCTTGCACTTTACAATTTATGATTTGGATTATTTCCCCAATTTTGTTTCTGCATATAATTTTTTAAAAGCTGAAATCTATCAGTAGCGGACAATTGGTACTGGTGCATACTTTTCCCATTGTTAGAGATTGTACTACAGTAAAAAATTTCATTAGAGAGAAAATTGACTAACCAAAAGCAATCCCTTTAAAAAAATTTTAGTGTATTTGGGAATTTCAATTCAAGTACGTGAGCGTAGCACTTTTGAAGCGCTATAACCTGTTATCTTAACTTTATCTATCTATCTATCTATCTATCTATCTATCTATCTATCTATCTATTTATCTATCTATCTATCTATCTATCTATATCATCTGTTTATCATCCATCCATCCATCCCATTCATCCTATCCATCCATCCATCCATCCATCCATCCATGCAACCATCCATGCATCCATCCATGCACCCATCCATACATCCATCTCTACATATATCCATCCATTCATGCATCCATACATGCATCTGTCCATGCATGCATCCACCCATTCAGACTTACATACATACACCCACGCATCCACTCATGCATCCAAACATGCATCCATCTATACATCCATCCAAATTATCTGGTATACGTATGCGCACAATTACACTTTTAACAAGAACAACAAGCAAAACTAATTTCAAATACCTTTACAAGACCACCCAGCACTTTAAGGCAAATCTTTACTCACCGAATCAGCAAGGAGCAGAGGGATCTGGAAAGATATAGAAACATTTATTAGCAGAGATGTCTTTTCTTCTTTTACCATGGCGCAGATAAGCACGCTTATTCCGTTACAAACGTTACCCTACATTGGCTAATTGATATAAACCATTGCGATACAAACTTCTTTTCAATCCCTACTACATAATTTCTGAATTCCTACTCATGTTTTAGTTAGTTATCCTTTGGCTGTCTGACATTACGTTTTCAATAGTCCACATTAGAGCCCCTTCAATGCCCTTCAGAAGTAGCTGGGAAACTGAAGTGCCTGCCAGTACTTCTCAGTTCTTAGGTGATATGATAATTTCTAACCGGTCTGAATTCTCTTGCTTAAATCATTCACACAAGAATAAATGAGATTAAGATCAGAACTCTTTGTAAAATAAAGAAACCCTCCAAAGAGGGTTAGAGTTCTTACTGCAGTTACTCTGTTTTTCTTATTTCACCAGGGAAATATATCTATCTGAGCACGCAGAATCCGCAAGAAAAACAACTCATGAAAACCTATTCCGTGCAGCTGCGTAGACCGATGTCCATCAGTCCAGATGATTGGCCGGGAGAAAGAGCAGTAATGATGCCTGAGGAATCCAGTACCAGTGGACAGTTTGTCATAAAATTAAATTTCGAGGAACATTTGGAAATCTGCTACATACAAAATGATGGCCATTTAAAAGTAAATATCTATTTATTGAATAGTGAAAAAGTCTTTTCTAAAATGACGTCTTGCATATGACTCATAGAAATAGGAAGCAACATGATGAAATTGCAATAAGATACCAGTAAATTAGTTGATTCTGAGCTTTTGATGTTCCAAACATCACTTTCAAAAGTAGATTGTCAGGGTGATAAATTGAGTTAACAAGATTAATAGAGTTAGTAAAGTAACAAAAAATAGAATGATTAATAATAATAGAGTTAATAAAATAATGAAAAATAGAATAATAAATGGTAATAGAGTTAATAAAGTAATGAAAAATAGAATGATAAATAGTGATAGAGTTAATAGAGTGTTACGTTTTGTTTCGTTTTGCATTTATTATAAGATTTCGTTTTTCGTCGGGTTCATGTATCGCTGATAAAGTGAATATTCCCTAAAAATGTCCCTACTATTATTGTTTTTAATTGTTCTTATTTAAGTTTTTTTGTTAACATTATTATATTTGATAAAGCTGTACTGTCTGTGATACTTATAGTTTTTATGCGCTCTAGTCTCTATCTCTAAGTCCCGAAATTCTGAGCATTTTCGATAAGGCCATCGATTTTGGGACTAAATTAGGACCCAAATCGGTATTACAAGTCTTCTGTGGGCCAAAAACTTAGAATGGACAAAGAAGAACCAATAAAAAAAGTCTGAAAAAAATCGTCTGGAACAGAAAGCGTCTTTTTCTATTTATATAGATTTTTATTTAACTATGTTTGGATGCAAGTTGGCAATACTAACCTCAAGTAGGCCTATATCTTCAGATAGTCGAAGAAGAACAAGTAAAGAAACTTCAACTTTGAAATCATGATTAGGCATATCACAGCCCTCAAATATTTCTGTCAGAAAAGTAGGCCACTGTTGTGGCCACTCGCGTTTTGCCATTTCCACAATCAGACGACCAATTCCATCTTTGAGATAACTAGGCTCCCTGGCTATATTTTCTATCTTTCCATTGAGTAGCTCCATTACGCAATCCTATTTAAAAAAAGAAAATAATTGCTTTTTGCTGTAAATTCACAAAAAAGGGGGAGGAGTCCACCAGCAAAAACTTAAAAAAAGAATCTAATTGATTTTTTTTTATAAATTCTATAAAGGAACTTCAAGTACCAAGGACATCAAAATAAAAACATCTTTTGCCTCCTGACCCCATATTAGGTTTTTTCATACCGGCATCTTTTTTTTTATTTCATTTTAGTTGTTACACTTCAGGTAAAAAGCTTTGCATAATTGGGAAGTCTTTGCACAATGAACCGTAAAAGAAAGCAAAAGCGGAAACTAATTCCATAAATTCATCATACTTTCGCTAGTAAAAATTCAAAATAAACAAATTTTTCATCCCCTCACACGCAATTCCTTGTTTAAGCAATTGGTGGAAACCGGGCAGAAACTCTCATTTTTCGAAGTATCTTTTTATAACATTAATATGCGGAATGGATAATCGCTATGGATAATCGTTATGGATAATAGACACTGAAGAATCGCTTTTAGATTTAAATCAACACAGAAAAATGGAGAAGTCCCCTCGCGAAGACATAATAGAAATACAGATTTAAGTTACTTTTCTTACGGATTCTATAAGGAAACTTAAGTCATAGCACAGAGAAACATAGAGTTTATTTGTAAACAATAACTCGAATAAACCGGTTCTTAAAATTTAAGAGCCAATAAGGGATTGCATCAGTTTTGCTGGGCAAAAATATGATATAACAACAGCCTGTAAAAAAAGCGTTATTACCTGGCTTCCTTTTCTTACATACGCTTAAAGAGTAAAATGACAGGCTAATACAAAAATACTTCAAAAAATCCAACAGAATTAAATTTTTCAACACCAAAATATTTGCAAGAGTCGAAAAATGACAACAAAATTGTCCCAAAACGTTTCAACTCAAGCTCTTAATCACGAGAAAAAATATTTATTCAATCCATATGTTGCAAATGTAATAGAGTCCTCAAAGTCCTAAGTTGTAAGTATTGTACCCAAATAATGGGTAAAGGATGAATATTGACAGAATAAATAATACGATGGCCTTATATTAGAAAATTATAAAATGGCGTCCTATAACTGCGGATACCTATTGCATTCCTAGAGATCTCAAATATCAAGTTCGACACCACAACTGCTAACCTGTGATGAATGATGAACCATTACTGGATGTTCTGTTGATTCGGCGGCCGATTTGAACGCCATTTCGAGTCTTGAATAGGGTGTTTCCGGTGCGCGAATTGTGGCCAACTTTTAAACACGCAGCAGCAGAAGCCTTTTGGTATATTTGAAGGCGCGTCGTCAGGACAGCCCCTTTGTTCCCTTTGGTGTTGGTTATTGCGTGATAAAACGCCTATAGAGATATACAAACTGTTCCAGTATTGTCGCCCGCAGAATGCTTTAGTTGACCAGTGAAACGCCATTTTGCTTTTTTGATAGAAAGTCTTGATAGAAAATAGTACGCATGACAGTTCTTGATGGGATCCCTTCGTTTAGTTTCAATTTTTCTGTTTTAAAAAATATGTGCAATATAATACAAGCCTTCTAATATAAATTGACATCAGAATTACAGGAAACGTCTGGCGCACTTGCATTAGGGAATGTAGTGATATGTTGAGACAATGCGCAGTTTGTGAGGAGTGGGTATACAAACCGATTAAGGCTATTGTGAACCTCCTTCACCACCAGGCACTGTACACAGAGGTGCATTCCTTTTTGATGCCTCGAAGCCCTTGGCTTTTAGGTAACCGGTACGTTCTCGGTTTTCTATTAAGTTTGAGTCGAGTCAGAAGGCGGCCCTTAGCCTTTCAAGAGCTTTTCTTAATCGACCGCTCGTCGCCGAGACGACGGGGATAAGAGAGTCGTGATACAGATTGTTTCTGGTTAGGAGACTGAGTTTATGATTTAAAAGGTAAAAGCTATTTAATGATGACTTCCATAAGATTCTATCTGAACGCTATTTGGTAAACAACTAAGCAAACTTGTTCTAAGAATAGGGCCCAGCCTCCTAAACAGTGGGTCGCGATGCAATTGTAGGTCAGAGCCCCATACTTAGTGGGTCGCATACAAAGATGGGGCGCCGCTCTAGTCTGCCTCGAATAATCCTAATCAAAAACTTCCAGCCTTCAAAATCACGGGATGTTGCTATATGACTTAGACGCCTCGGTTTTTTCTTCTCTACGTAAACTTAAGCTCCTGAAATTGCGAACTAGTCAACATGATTGCAGCAATTTCCTCAATTCCGTAAACATTTCTATTGCAGAAACAAGGATTTTGATGAGTCAACGAATCGGCTGGAGGAGTTATAACGAAATTGGTTAATTTCAAGGCTCGTTTCCCTGATTTTAGGGAGGGTTACGATCTCGTGGGAAATATATTCTTTTATGAAACACACTATTTCAGTTAACTTTATGAGGTACGGAATCGAGAGGATGCTGATACGGTTAGGGTACCTATGTAAGCCGCTACATCAAAGCGTCGTATCGTTGCAAGGAAGACCTTAAGTCTGATTGACGTAATCGCATTATCAATAAGTGTTGAGACCCTATAAAACAAACGCAATCAATAAATGTCAATTTGATAGTCTTTCAAGTGAAAGCAACATATCTGAAGCTGGGGGCATAACTCAAGGTAAGCAATGTGAATAATCAATGATGTTTATAACTACGATGTTATTCTGGGTATAATGCATCTTGTTATATTCTGATCAGATGTAAAGAATTCGATATCAATTAGTTTCATCGAGGAGAGAGAACTTGAAATGTTAGTTTTGAAAAGAACACTAGAGAAATAGAAAATATGTCACCACAGGGGATCGAACCCGTTATACTTTCTAACTTTAATGGGCTTTGGATTGATGACGGGCCGGAGGGCAGTTCTTCCTCGGTCAAGTCACATGGTGCAGGGAGGCTGGTCTCCAATTGCGTTGAGCTGGATGTCCATGTCCACTGGTGGATGATTGGGAGCTAATGTGGCGACTAGAGAAATAGAGTATGTTTGTTAACATCGGAGGTCACCTTCCTTAGTTGGTAGAGCACGCGCCGCGAAAGTGTGGGTCACAGGTTCGATTCCCGGTAGTGACAATTTTTCTATTTCTCTAGTGTTCTTTTTAAAACTATCAATTAGTTGTTTGTAGGATAACTGACTTTCTAGAGAAATGTTTAAGGTGGTGCTTTAATAACGGACTTATAATCTCAATCGGCGATGTGTCAGCTCAGCATTGCCATTTACGTTATTTAAAGACGAAGACTGTTCAAAATCAAAACTCAATAGCGAAGAAATTATCGCTTACCGTAGGGACATAGTGGCTTTAGAAATGGTGATTATTGCACAAGATTTTCTAATATTTATTTGATAATTTTATTCTGAAAAGCAAAAAAATGTCCTCCCATTAATTTTTTAATATATCTTTTTATATCTTCATTAAAAAATCCCCCCCCCCCCTATCTCCCTTTCATTTTTGTGAATAGTAACCACTATTGAAATTTGGCAAGTCATTTTCAATTTACTTACTCTCCAGTAAATGCATATGTTGAGCAAATATTGAACCCAAGTCTATTTAGGTGAATACCCATTCATCTAATCTGTATGGATGGAATATTCTTTAAAAAAGATACAACTTAGAAGATCAAGGATTAGAGAAAAACGATAGGAAATCTATGGAGTCAATCATATACATTCTGTCAAAAAGAAATCAAAGATATGGCTGGTTTCTATGGGCAATTTCACCCAAAATCTAGTAATAATCAAAGAGTCTAGTAATATAAAGTCTTTAATTATTATTTAATAATTAATTAGATAATTATTTTAATAGGTCAGTAGTTACGTGGACTTTCATATGACCACAAATCCTCATAGGTTTTTCTTCAGTGCGGAAGTGTTGTTTATTCTATTTAATTATTTGTGAATGTTCAAATAAAAAAGTTGAAGCAAATAAAAAGTAGAAGCTTGATCTTTAAACCTAACACCTTTTAAGTTATCACAGTCTGTTCTTCTCACTTTCGCTTTCCAAAGCTGCTTACCAGTATCAGCTTACCGATCTTCTCGTTTCCTATAAATTCATCGTAATAGCTTTCTAATTTCACTCCATACGATTGCTGTGATCAGTGTATGGAGAAAACGTTTAGCACAGTACGTTCTATTCCCCTTAGAGTAACACGTGGCCCCGTATTTAAGTTTATGGACCTAATTATCTAAAGGGCCAGAGCAATGGTTAATAGAAAAGATATTTTGGAATGATAATGGCAGTAGTTTGCATATGACGCGAGGAGGATATTAAGTGGAAAAGAATCGCAAGGGTGTTTGTACCTAGATTCACAAAACTAAGTATCACCATCAACTTCCTATCAACAGCAAAAATTGATAATTTCACTTTTAAAAGTGTTTCTGTATTCTTCTAAATTTAAAATAGAAAAGAAGAGGATCCAGTCATGTGGCCTAAATTAAACATTACTGACCACTTCCAGATGGTGCAAGTCTTTACTAGCGATGTTTTAGGATTGCCACGGAACCCGCCAAGTCATTACTATATAAATTAGAAAGAAAAACCTGTCGTTTCAATTTGAAAAAAATATTACTTTGGTTTGAGTTAGGGTTTGTTAAATTTTAAGGGGACTACTCTGAATTAGGGGGCTGAAACTGCAACACCTTAAGGGTGGTCCATAGACCTTGCAGAGGGGGGGGAGTTGATGGCAAATATAAGAGCTAAACCTTTCTATAACCATCTATAGCTGGCGACCCTTGACTATGACTCTGTACCTTTACCAAAATATGCTTTAAAATGCATTCTGTACAGCTAAATCCACTATTGCTTGACTGTGGACTCGTCGTTTGACCTGAAAATTAAATATTTGTGACCAAATTGAGGAGATCTGCCAGTAGAAAATCATAGTTTTTCTGTCATGTACCAATGTGGATTTCCCTATATGTTTTCTTCGTTTAATATTTGTGATATATAATATGGTTACTATTTCAAAGAATTAATTTATTATCAAGTAATAAAGAAAGGATGATTCCATAAATACACATTTTTTCGAAGATTTCACAAGCTGTAGTAGAATAGACTAAATCATGATAAAAAAAACCTTTCCTCATGCTAAGGTCTTTATTAGCTCACGTCTTGACTAATACAACACACCCTGGTTCTTCTTGTCCGGAACATTTAAAGGGCTATATGCGGCGGGAACAAACGCAGAAAACAGGGGCCCAGTAAACTCCCAGAAGCACACACTAGGGAGCCAATATTAAAAACTGCCTTTAATAATCATCTACATCACTAGCATGGCGTTCTTATTAGAGGCGATGGTTTGGAAATATTTTGAAAATTATATGAACGGAGATAAGCGCAGTAATAGATTAGGCCGGAATTTCTGTTGATTAGCCTTCATACTGTCGACTGCAATAGTATGGGATTTGTGTTCAATGCCAACGATTCTGTTCCTCTACAAACCTTAACCATATGCTTATAACTCACATTCTTTTAAACCATTTTTCTAATATTTATTCTCATGTTCTCCTTAATTTACAATTGCCTGATGCTCCGCGATCAAAGGAAAGCACTTCAATGGACACCTTTACAAAATATTTAGGTGCGGTCCAACTCTTTTATTTTCTTCAGCCCAAAATACCTTATGCAAGCCCTGTCCCTGTGTGTTACTGTCACGAAGCTGGCCCTCTAAGAGAGTGGGGGGTGGTTGGGGTTTCCAAAATATGGAGGGGGGCAGTCATAAGTTCATCATTCACCGGGAATAATCCTAACAATAGAATCCATTCAATTTTATATCACATTTGGTTACAACGAAACAAAAATGTCAGAGGTGGGTAAATTCAACTGAAAGTGGCACTGCATAGTCTAAATTCTAGCTGGGACAAGCTAAGCCATTGGTTGAAAGTCGTGAATGAAGTTTGTTCATTAAGGCCAAAAGACACAAATTTTTTTTGTTGTTCTGATGTTATATCTCACGGAAGGCATTTTCAAGGAACTTTCGATGCACATACCCATGAACATATGGGCAAGAGTCACCCCACAGTCATCCCATAGGTCTGACATTTTTTATTAATGATGCATTATGATATACTACAGTGAAAAATATATATGCCAATCAGAATGTCGGGGGGGGATATGCTAGTGAATTCTCTCAGGGGGGCAGTGCCCACCCTTGCCCCCCCTCACCTTTGTGACTGGTGTGTTAGTGTATGTTCCCTGTTGCATGCATAGCTGCCTTAACCATAGCACGTCCCTGTTCTCCACTCTCAAGGTTCCCATGATAGTTACAAATCACTCTCCATTTGCATATAACTTCTAGAGTACTAGTTTCCAACTGGGGGAACTAGTACCCTAAGTGGTACCTACAAACTCCAAAAGGGGAACTAGAAAAGCCTCTCATATAATTTAATTTTTTGTTGTAAAATGAACTGATAATTCTACCCCTATTGATTGTGTTTGCACTTCATTGGTTTAGTGACGTCTTGTTGTACTATGTATTGAAGTCATTTTTGTTCCCTTGCACTTGTCAAAAGTTACCAATGTGTGAGCGAGTCACGCTTTGCCTTGCCCAATTTCTAGCTTCTCACAATGCCCTTGCACTCTTGAGTATCATCTGATAACCCTACATAATCTGTTTTGATTCAATTTCCTTGTAATCAGTCGAGTACTGTTTCAACTTTTTAGCATTAGGCATTTCTTCATGCAGCGTGGTGTTTGGTTGTTTGTGCCCACGACATTGAGCCCAACAGTAGCCTATGACATACAGGCATAAGCATTGCAAATCTTGGATTTTGCGATGCTTCGTATATAGTTGTTTCTAATTTAGTGTACAGTATGCTCAGTTTATTATGCAATGCGAAATTCCCCAATCTTTATATGTAGAAAGTGATTTTGTACGTTTTCAATACGTTGTGTTCGACTGCTGTTAATGCTTCACCACTGATGAGCATCACTGCTGCATAGTCATGGTGTTATGTTGGAGAACCTGGGTCATTAGGATTTTGTTCCCCATGATCTGATCGTTATAGTCATTATTTGGATAGTGTGATTTTGTTCTTTCATATTGGCATTTATTCGAATAAAACAAAGTGTTACAGACAGCTAAACAGCTTGTTGCTTCTGTCATGCCTGACCAACACCACCCTTTAAAATATACTCATCTTAGGTTTACTCAACTGAACTTGAAATTCAACTGCACTTATGAAATCACTCCCCTTATCTATATATACCCAAACTGACATATACCCAAGCAAAACCCACAAGATATTCCCAGAAAATGATGAAATACTCAAGAAACTAAAGTGAAATTGACACTTCCATCTATTTAGAATCCACTTAACCTGGTATAAACCCTAGTGTACAACACCTCCCTCCTTACATTGAACCGTCCCGGTTCAAATTAAAAAGAAACAAAAAAAATAACAACATCTGACAATTTAAAAGACATACAATGTACATTTTAATCACTTCTGTCCATTTTGAAGCAGCTCGCACTTAAAATGTCAATTTTTGCTATATCTTAGAGAAATCTTGGGAGTTGCATTGCAAACGACTGGCTCATTATCACATGCAACTGAAAGTTTAAGACAGACCGGCTTATCACCACAACCTACCGAAAGCTTATGACCTACATTGGAAAAGTCATGTTTCCACCATATCACTGTCTCACTTGTAAACGAACTTCGATGAACAGATGTTACTCTCAATGACAGCAAAACGTTAGGAGAACAAGACAGATTCAATATGTAAATCAGGAATAAATACTTAAATCAGGATCAAATGCCTAAATCAGGATAAAATAGGTAAATCAGGATGAAATAGCTAAATCAGGATCAAATAGGTAAATCAGGACCAAATGCGTAAATCAGCATCAAATACGTAAATCAGCTCAATGTAAAACTTGGGATATGACTGCTACATCTGGAGATAACTAGATGACTTAGATGTACAGCATACAAGGATGATAATTGTTTGAAGGATTACTGAGTTTGAAGTTATACTTCGACAGGAATAGTTCATCTATTTAGATACTGCAGGCGAAGCCCGTGGATTCCTCTTCTGCCTACATGATGCTTCAAAGTAAGTTTGGTAAACGGTGAAATGAATAGCAAGAGAAATCTCGTCTCCGAAAAGTATGGTTCTCATGTCACGTCGATGAAGCTAATCTGGGGTGATCAATGAAGATTTGAAGGGCATTGCACTAATACTTTATTCAAAAAATTTAATTATTTTTGGTAATTTTAAGCAAATCTAAGAATTTTGCATCAAAACGGCCATTGCGTCTCAGATGTAATTCTTAAGTAATTGGGACACAAAGTCAAATTTTAACGTAAAGAGCAAAGTATTGAGAGGGGGTTAACCACCCTCGGATACAGAATATTTTTTTTTCGTTTGAAGATTCAATGTTGCTCCTCACTTTTAGTTGAAAAGTGTTATTTTGAATTCAATTTTATCTTTTCAAGTACTGCTGAAAAATCTGGCTTTCCTGTTTGTAAACTGTCCTCTTTACGCAGAAAATCTATCAAAGTAAAGTTTCTTCCACTTAAACTAACCCCTCCCCCACTGGAAAATTCTCTCTAAACACTTCAATCCTTGCTGAAAATTTCTTACGGACGATTCCACCTAACAATTTAGTGGTTTTCAAGTAATTTCGGTTATCAATTACGCAATTGACATGTTGGTCATTCACAGTAAAAATTGCTGCTGTTTACACTACAGTTGAGATTGTCACGTTTATTCTAAATTTTAGCATGCGAGGCACAATACATTACAAAGTACATAAAATGAATGACTTGGCAATAAATGTTGCACTAGAATATGTGTTATTTTTGTTTTAAAATTGCATTAAATTAATTAAAGTGCTGAATTACTGGTTATTTTATGTTGTACTTACCGAAGACATGTAAAGATATGAAAATCAAAGGGGGGTGCAGATCTGTATTAGCGCCCATTTCCCCTAGCTTATCCACTTCTTTCCAGCATTTAAATTTGTTGCACTCGGCTATTTTCATTCAGAATTCATTCATGTGCCCCGACTAATGAAAACAGTCTACTCTTGTTGGAACTCTTTGCAACATGGCCCTTTTTTCATATTTTAAATTTATCTTTGGTGTCAACAATTCATTTATCTTTAACTTCTATTTTGGTGAAGTTTTTCCCTCTGCAGCGATTAGTAACAAAAATGAAAATGAGAAAATAAGAAAATGCTGAAATTTCATACAGAAAATAACACCCACTGCGTTATTAAAGTTATATTTTGCCGCCAAGACCCACTTAACTTAACTGATATCGGCAATTTCCCCTACTCAAAATTCTAACCTAAAACTTTCGTGTGTCAAGTTAGTATTGTGTGTTTCAATACTTTGACTTATTTATCACGGTTTAAATCTTGAGGGGAAAACTTTCTTGGTGGTGGTGGTCAAGAGTCAGCCTTTCGTCTGAGGTAACTTATCCCTCTCTCTGGGAACAAAGAATGGGACGAACTAATACTCAAGTGCTTCGTCTGCCTGTTCGCATTTCTCTTCTTTAAATGATGATCAATGGAAACAAATGGCGCCAGACTTATGTTCGCTCAGAATTGCCACTTGAAGCAGATGAACACTGACTGAATTTGGGAGTGGCAACCAACCCCTGCACGAACGCTGAAGGACACGTGAACTTTTACATCCAGTCCCCACGTAATTTTTGACTAATTGCACGTGGAACAACCTATAGGCCTACAGTGTCATTTTTGTCACTTCAACGTTGTGGGTAACTCGGATTTGTTGAGAGCATTTCATTAAACCAAGTTTTAGAATGGCAATTTTTGGCAAAATAAAACTGATTCCATTAGTTAGGAACTAACAGACATGAAAGTATGGCATACATACGTAGAATCTCTTCAAGGCATCAAAATCGTTACCTTGAGCACTTTAGTGTTTGATAACGGTTGTTGTCATAAATTGGCATAAGTTGTTCATTGAATGAGATAACTTATAATTCCAGCGAATCAAAAGGTAAAATAAAGTAAAACTTGAGGTCGATAACCGGGAAGTATGACCAATTTTCGGAAAGAGAAAAAACGTAAATTGGAAGGATTCTGAGCATTTTCCAACGTGATATTATGAAAATTTGTGTTTAAAGTGAGCGGATGGTCGGTGTCACTTGACGACTCCTCGGAAAATGCGTAGATCCCCTAAATGACTTCATAATGTGTTAGCCCAGTTATTTACCTATCGATTGATATATAGATTATATATATATAAAAAAGAAACTTAATTGCCAACTTGGCCAAAACCTCGGACATTACGAGAGTGTATGTATGAAGAAATAGCTATTATCCGCTTACTCTTTTTCAGCTGATCCAAATTTTACCTTTGTCATGACATATACAGTTATATAGACATATACATGCCACATAGTTAATGATAAAGGACATTCCATATGAACAGAATTCGGTCTTCTTTATTCAGGTGCCCACACACCAACAAGCTTGCCTTTACTACCAGCTTACACTCAGCATTAAAAAGGTGCTGGAAACCATATAATTTGCAAAGAAAGAGGGTGTTTAAAGGAATAAACAGCCAGAGCAAATGCATAATGGAAAATAAAAAATGCCCACAGGTTTTTAATAGTTATCAAGTCAGACAAAAGTCAGATTTTGTGTACAGTTGTAATTTTATAGTATATATATGATAAAATAATCAATTCTTGATTGTATGTGTGTGTTGGCAAGTGCACTGTATCATTGCACAGGTCTCCCAATGGTGACTGGATTAACTGTTACAGATTCTGTCAGATACCATACAGTGAACTTTGGCATTCCCCGGGATACAAAACCAGATAGCTAAATACTGACAATTTTATTGTCTATTGACAGGCAGAAAGAAGAAGAAGAAGAAGGGAAAAAGAGAAAAAATGCTAATGAGGAAATGAAGAGTTTACATAAAAGGAAGGTCATGATGAGGTAAACTGCAATTTATATATTTTTTACCATTGTACTTCTTTGTTGTTGTATTTTCAGTGTTCTCCTTAGGATTTGAGAAACCATTAAAGACTGAGGCAAATGGAACTTTAAAGTGTACCTCCAGCGGTCAAAAATTTTTTGATATTTTGTTCATCATGCTTGACTGATATGCTTCCACCCATTCTTTTTGTCTTATGTTGCTCCGTACTTTCTGTAAAAGCCCGTAAAAGTCGTTAAAATTGCCGTTCTGGGCATCAACATGATTGTCTCGCTTTGACTTTTGCCTTTGTCATGTGAAACAAAAGGAGAGCCTTGAGAACACGCTTCATTGTTCTCAGAAGAAGGGAAACACACATTAACCCACTGTGTGAACAGTCCGAGCTGTCGGCACGTGAAAGTCGAGTCCTTTCAGGCAAGGTAGTAAACCAACATCAAGCCGAAGTGGGCACAATAACCCTCAGCTCAGCTACATGGTTAACTATGGTCATAATTCAAATCAAACGTGAAATAGGCTTGTAGATGACCCGTAGTTCTACAATAACTTGCGAGAGACAAGCTCATGTCAAGTGTTGGTGTAAGATTACAAGAAGGGCCAGCTTCTGTTTTGAACAAATGTTGTACATGTTGCTCTTAACAGATTTTACCTTGTCTGTCAGAAACAGGGATATTTTAACCGCGCGATACAGTAAGCATTTTACTGCTGGGTTATACTGTTCTTTGCAGTTACCAGGTAATTTTATTTCATTCGGCAAACTGTCAGCAAAGTTATCAAGTCTTTCATCATTGTTTAGCTATGTAGCCTAGGTCAATAACGCGTTTGTTTCTTAGGACGGTGCATAGGTTAACACCAAAAGATCTAGCACATATCACCCCTGCATACAAACGCGCATTATGGGTTGTTGTTTTAATCAATGTAGGTTACGGAATTGCCGAAATGATTGGTGGGTTCTTGGCAGATTCACAAGCACTCAAAGCTGACGCACTAGACTTTCTAGGTGATGGCTCAATCACGTTCTTAGGACTACTTGCAATAGGGTGGGGTTTGAAATTACGTGCTCGCTCAGCTCTTCTACAGGGAATCTTTCTTGGTGTAATGGGAATAGCAGTACTTGGTTATACAATATATCGCACACAAGTTTTGCATGTTCCAGAAGCTGGAATGATGGGAGTCTTTGGCTTTGGTGCACTTTTGATAAACATACTTGCTGTAATCATATTGCTTCCACATAGAAAGGGTGACGCCAACGTACGTGCAGTATGGCTCTTTAGTCGCAACGACGCACTAGGTAATATTTTGGTAATAGTTGGTGCAGGTTTTGTATTTTTAACAGGAACATCATACCCAGACCTTATAGTAGCTGGAATAATTGCTAGTCTCTTTTTACAGTCATCATTCTCAATCATTAAAGACGCTAGAAATGACCTAAAACAATCCGAGTCAGCATAATTCTCATTACATTATCTGAGAATCATCTATGAAATATGGTATATACTTTAAATTTAACAAAAACACTATCAATAAAGTATGAAAAATACATTATTTTCTGTAATCTTAATTTTCACTATTGCTACAATTTCACTATCGTTACTTTCTGAACAAGTCATGGCACAAACCATGATGTCTCCAAGACAACAGATGATGATGGGAACAGATCCTAACCAAATCGTATGTGCTGATGGTAAGGTTCTCATGATGAAAAATATGGGCATGTCTGCATGTGTTAATCCTAACAGCTATCTGAGATTGGCAGATAGAGGATGGGGTAATTGGGATATGAACATGATGACAAATGATCCACAACAAATGCAACGTGTAATGAATAGCATGTTAAGCAATCAGCAAACTGGCAAACTTTGGTATGATACTATGGCAAATGATCCTCAGCATTTGCAGACAATGACTGATCAAATGAAAGCAACAATGATGAATCATCCTCAGATGATGAGTCCTATGATGAATACAATGATGGATAATCCAGAACTACGCCAACAGATGATGGACATGATGGCACAACACCAACCAATGATGCAGACAATGCGAGGAAATAGTACTATGATGGACATGATAATGGGAGGTACAATGAATCATGGAATGATGGGAATGATGAATGATCCTGAACTAAGACAACAGATGATGAATAACATGATGAACAATCCTCAGATGATGCAAGACATGATGAACAATGGAATGATGATGAACATGATGAATGGTAAAATGATGACTGGAAATATGATGGGAAACAACATGATGATGGGAAATAATATGATGAATGGTAACATGATGGGTTCTGGAATGAATCAAGGCATGATGGGTAACAACATGATGGGTAATTCTATGATGGGAAACAACATGATGATGGGCAATATGATGGGAATGAATCACGGTATGATGTCTAGGACAGAAGAGGACAAAGGCTATTAATAGGACATAAGAGGGCAAAGGTTATTAATAGGACAGAAGAGGACAAAGGTTATTAATAGGACAGAAGAGGACAAAGGTTATTAACAGGACATAAGCGGACAAAGGCTATTAATAGGACATAAGAAGACAAAGGCTATTAATAGGACATAGGAGGACAAAGGCTATTAATAGGACATAACAGGACAAAGGCTATTAATAGGACATAACAGGACAAAGGTTATAAATAGGATAGAAGAGGACAAAGGTTATTAATAGGACATAAGAGGACAAAGGCTATTAATAGGACATAAGAGGACAAGGTTATTAATAGGACAGAAGAGGACAAAAGTTATTAATAGGACATAAGAGGACAAAGGTTATTAATAGGACATAAGAGGACAAAGGTTATTGATAGGACAGAAGAGGACAAAGGTTATTAATAGGAGGAAGAGGACATCATATTGTTAATCTACATATACTCTTCCGTGACAATCGTGTCATGCTTCCACTTTTGTGCCTGCAATGCATAAGACATTTTTAATATCTCACATCATCTTGCGCTGGTATCCCTACCCTTGACTACCAAATAATTGTACCACCCCCTCCCCTCGCTTATAACTTTTTTGTAACCTATACCCCCCATTCCTTATTAGGATCCCCCATTTATAAATTTTAAGGAATATTCCAAGCACCCAAAATGTAGATTGAAAGAGATGCTAACTTTGTGCTACATAATACCATTTTTTTTGCACAACACCATGAGAACACTTCGCCCGCTTTCAGCAGCTGCCTGTCTCAGTGCAAAACAGTTTATCAGTCTGTGATGAAGAATATTAAAAACAGACTAAGGCAGGAGAAAAATTGATCTGTGAATGGTAAATATTTTCAAATCGTACATTGATGCAAAATGTTGTCAAGACAATGCTTTTGAACTAATATTTTTTGTCTTCAAGTGTGTCATCCTTCAAATGTGAAATTGAGACTAGAGTTTAGCCCCCCCCCTTTTATCTGTACCCCCGTTTGTTGATTTCAGACCACATTGATCCCCCCCCGTTTATTCAGACGCCCCCTTTTATTCAGCACTCCAGAGAATCTGATGTTATGTTGCTGTTATAACCGAATCCAAAGCTTACCTGTGGCATAAACCAAATTGGAGCTTGACGAAGCAAGAACCAGCAACAAAACCACGAAGATCGACATAACTGTGGTCCTATAGGAACAAGCAAAGAAGGAAGAGCAAAGTATCATTTTATTAAAGTATTCAATGTCCCCTAATGTTTCAAAAAGGATAATTTAAGATGCTTCTCAAAAAGGATCAGAAAAGAAAGTAAAACAACAAAAAGTAGGTGAAATATTTTAGATTTTATCATGATTTTGTTCTGCCTTTACCTTAAAGGTAGAAAATTTCGCGGGTATTGGATTTCGCGATTTTAAGGTTTCGAAATTTTTTTTGCGGGCATTTAAATTTTTAGCGATTATACCCACGAAATGTTATACCTTTAAGGTACATTAGTATGCTCTTTTTCATAATCTAAGAACTTGGTACAAAGACAGAGTTTCTCAGCGCGTCGCTTAACCATCCGAGGACACAATGGCAAGGTAAGGTAGTAGATTTGCTTTGTTGGTTATTGATTTTCCGTACAGTTTAGTAGTTGTAACTCTCCTACTGTACTTAAGAAAAGAGTATTCTCACAGCATACAGCAAATACACAAGGCAAGTAGCTTGCCTTTCATCTACTGTGCTGTTGTTCATCATTCTATTTAAGTAGAGAGCTTGGGGGGACGTTATCATACATTGGGTAATGATATCACGCACTCTTTTTTGCCGTACCTTACCATCTCGGCACTTGTTGTTTACAAAGCAAATTACTGAGGGTCAACCTGACCGATGCTCTGATTCCGCTATGGCTCTTTGTTTTGGAATGCCGACTCATCTAAATGTACTTCAAAAAATGGTATGCCCAACCCATTATAATTGCACCAGTCTCCTTATAGACCGTTGGTATGAATTACGATTAGCAGTGCAAATGCGACATTTTTAAGCGATAAATACTTTTCCCAATGATAGTCGAATCAATTCACTTGCAAAGTTCTCTCATATTTCATTCTCTTCCCAGTTCAGGTTTAATCCTTTTCTTACCCATAAAACCCCACAGCCGCTTCAGCTATGACTTTGAATGTGTTTTTCTGACCCACTTGTAATGCTGTTTCAATGCCTCCGCAATCACTCCATAAGGGACCGTAGAGTTTTTATTCTTTTGATCGTAATTCTTTTATCAGTCTTTCTAGTCAAACATGCACGAATACTATTGTCTTTTGCCACCAAATCAACGCATTTCACTGTTACATTGCCCCTCTCTAGTTATACCCCTATCTAGTGGTAAATGATGCTTGGATTACTGAATCACGTCGTGAAGAAAGAGTTTTGCAGCTCTTAAGGATGATCAATCACTTCCTGGAGAAAAGAAAGGTAACCAACGTTAGCTACGACTGCTATTAGATTGCTCAGTGAAGGATTTTCTTACAGTAAATTATTTCTTTGGCCTTGAAATTTGTATTTCTTGTAACCGGTATGGTATTGGAAGAGAACACGACGTTATTTACATGAAAATTTGCACAAGGAAAGGGTGGTAATCGTAATCTGGACCAATCCTTACTTTCCATGACGATACGAAAACTTATATAGAATTGTTTAGGTTTCAATGTCAAATCATCCTAAGATTGTAAAAAATCGAAGATTGTTCCTCTTTTTCTCGAAGATCCGTTTAGTGGCCGTACACATTTTTTTTATATAAACAAATCGATTTTCAGGGTCAGGTCTAAGGTTGCTAAGGGCATGATACACTTTCATGGCTAAAGTTGCTTAACAGGCTGCTAAGGTTATTTTTTCTCTGTGATACCGAATCATATAAATATATACAATATCTAGTTTTTCTCCTGTCTACTTAGAGTGAGTTATACAGGTAAATGGTTCGTTATGTATTTGTTTCAAATCAAAAAGAAATCTTCTGTCTTTCTTTTTAAGAACATTTGTAATTTTGTTCTGTGAAAATAGTTGCCAACTAACTGTCAGGGCCGAGGGTTGCAAGTTTTTATATCATCTGGATCCGAAATAACCTACAAAAATAAGAAGTAGGAACAAAAATTTAAACAACAGGTTGCGCTTCGAGCTCTCTTACAAATCTCAAACCATAATTTTGACAAATTACACGAGAAAAACAAAATATATCACCAATAAAAAACGAATAGGTAACCTATGCTATTGTAACGTGTTGCTTCACTAACTGGGGTTTTATGGTCGCTGATAAAATACTTTTAACTTCTCCAGTCGCCAGATTAGCTCCCAGTTCTTTACTAGCGGATGCTATGTTGTAGACCGGATCTCTGCGTCGCGTGACGTGTCCATGAAAGGATTACACAAAGCCTATTGAGAGCTGTAGAACAGAGTAATTTTTCAACTCAGCTTCATTGATGATCCTCTATGATCATATCAGGTATAGGAATGATCTTTTCTCATTCCTAAAACTTCGTTGAATATCAAAAACGAGGTCAGACGTATTCAGAAAAGCAGAGTAGAAATAACCTCAATGATGGTAACTTAATTCGGATATCACCCTTATACTTCTCCTCTACTCAAAAGATTTGCAAATAGTATACACGCCGTAATATCTTAGTCTATAACACGCTCTAGCTTCAATAACGACCCATCAGGAAGTTAAGCAGGATGTGAACATTTCGTTCGGAATAAACTGGAAACGAACAAAAAAATACTGAGTTCATTAGGCTCAATCAGAGCTGGAACAAACAAAGTAACTTACATCTAATTCCGGGTCCCCATTGTCCATTAGTTTCAGATTGAAAATTGCTACGAGTGTACCTGAGGGTAGAACAGATAATTACTAAGTTACGCTTACGGTCACTAGCACCAGCTTCAGTAATACACATAGTACAGTTCATAAAGAATCTTGTAGCTTCCAGCATATAAATTCCATACGATGAAATCAGGCCCAAACCAGTTCTCTTAGATTATTAAAGCTTTTACCAACCACGCAACAAACTTGATGAAACAGGGCATGTCATGTTTTTACTGCTACAATACTGAGAGTAAAATTATGTACGAGGGACCCTGATTTTGGTTTGGGATTGGATTCAATTTATCGCTGAGCGAAGTGCTGATATCATTAGTTGTTGTTACAAATCTTCTTATGGTGGCTTTTTACTGGCGTACCTAGCTGACGGGACATTGCCATGTAAATACTTGGACGTTGATACACACTACAATGCCGTAGTTATGTAATTATATGTTGCGGTTGCGCAAGAGGTTACACGACGGCTCGTAGCTCAGTTCATCATTAACACTTTCTACAGCTTTCTCCTGTTTGTAATCTTAGTGCGCGTGTTTTCTATATGTATTATGTAATTGATAATTTTTATTTAAGCTAGGAATTTCTTATCATACTCTATCTCTCATGATTATGTATCTTAGTGAAGATACGAAATATTGAGATGAAAATGATTGCAAAACGTCTTGTAATTCTCTTTAGTATTAAACTTGTTGCCCAATCTAATACATTCATCATATGTACAAATATTCAATCGCAGAGGTTGCTAGTTAAGTCCAGCTAACATGGGTCATCAGGGATTGTAAAGATGTACTGGGACTGAAAATCATACTCATTACTTACTGTTAAGGACTATTTGTAGATAGGCTCTAGTCTGAACAGACAAAGAGACAGGTAGGCAGAGCTAGATGAGGAGAGAGGGAATCCACTATTACCAGGATTCTGTTACAGCACACTCACTGAAGGTGACGTCATGGCTACAATAACGATCTGAATAGAGAAGGTCTAAATGTACCATACTGCAGTTCGAGAATAGGTTTTTGTATCTGTCCTGTAGATCTCCGAGTTTAGTTTAGCCAATTATCAGTAGTGACCTGAAGACTTCTGTTAGACGAAACGTTGTCAATGAAGTTTCCACCTTTGGCGTTTTACTTATAATAAGGTCTGTATAGACAAGGTCTGAATAGAGAAGGAACACAGAAACAGGGTTGCTTTAAGAAAGCACTTCACCAAGACAGAAGGGTATATTTTCACTTTACTACTAGTTGGGACAGAGGCTGATAAATATTCTAGGACGCATTGTAAAGTGCATTGAGCCACAAGATGTTTCTCTTCTCGTTTGTTTGGAAACTTTGTTTTCTTCTCCAAGCTAGCTCTTATCTCACATTTAACCTATTCAGTACAGTTGTAACTGTGAATATTTAATGACCGGCTGCTAAACTTAGTTCCCCCCTAAAATCAATAGAACAACAACTAGAAAGAAGGAAATTAATACATGTATAGACTGTCGCGAGAGGTTTTCGAGAGGATAAAATTTTTTGATGACGTCAGCACATTTTTTACAAACACTCCGAAAACCGTTAAAGTTCGCCTTGTATACTCAAATTGCATTTTGAAGTAAAGGTTTTTTGCCTCTTCATGAATATGGACGTTGAAATAAGTAGCTGTTAGCCAAATGTGCAACACTTAAGTAATTTGCTCTTTTGTTTGGAGTTGTGTTTTAAGTTCTTAAAATATTGAAAAAAACTGATAGGTTCAACGTAAAATCCTTTTACTGACAGATATTTTGGTGGTAAAGAGATTGCTTGAAATTTGAACAGAAATTAATCAATTATAAACGTAGTTTCGACCAGTAAAATGCACATACCTTCAACAATCACAAAAATATCCGTCACAAATATTTAGAATTACTGTTAGGTCATTTGATATATTGGTTTACATAGATATTCCCTTTTCTTTATTACTTGTAAGAGTCAATCTGAGAAAATTGCTAAAGCCTGAGAGTACTAGGTGTGAGAAAGTGATCATGGCTCGAGGTCTCCGGGAGGACTGACGCCCAAAATGGCCTTTTATATTTTAGCAATACGAATGTTTTTAAAGTAACAATACCCAGCGTTCTGCTCAGCTGCGAACGGGAGATTAGAAGCTTGATAGTTGGTAAATCGACCTCCCTTTCCCTTCTCTGGTGCTGAATATTGTTAAAATTAAAGAAGGTGGAAAATTGTTAAGACCTTTCTGCCACGAAAGTAGATAACCATCAATGAGGGGAAAGTAAGAGCTTGTGGTGACATTGCTGTCCAACAAAATTGTAGGGACTCACCCACCCCCTTCACTCAGTACCACGGAAAAGAAACTCGAATTCTGAAGAAGCAGAGATGAGAAAAGTGAAGTCAGAGGCAGAGAACGAATGAGAACAGTTTTCAGCATGTAGACGAATACTAGAATATGGAGGGTTAGAAAGCGCTTTTCCTGTTAAAGGTGAAACTCCCAAATGATCCGACAACCGTCTATGATATTGACGTATTGTCTGACCTAAATACACTTCTTCGCAGAAACGACACTTAAAAAGATACACTACGCCTGAGCGCAGTAATTTGGCGGCTCGGTCATTAAACTGAAAAAAGTTAGATAGACGAAAGGAAGAACGGAAAAACAAAACGAAGGTTAACTTAAGGATAAGCAGAGGAAATGAGTTTATTGAGTTGTGTGCAAAGCATAAGTGAGTGGAGCCCTGTAAATGGTAAAATAATGCTACATTTAGTAACCAAAGAGTACTTAGGGGTTACAGAGAAGAATACAAATCGACTTTTCAGTTATTCTTATCTACCACCTCATTTCACCCATGACCATGTAGTCAATAACATAATTTTAAATAAAGAATTGCTCTAAAAGATGACTCGTTGTTATTCAGGTTGAAACGGAGTCAAACTAGGAGTCGTATGACTCTTATCAGACCCTGGCGTCATAATTATTACAATGGTAAACAAGGAAAGGGAACGAAATTTACAAAATGGTTAATGTTTTACGAAATAGCGAAAATATTGTGTACTTAAAAAGCTTTTTTCGTCTGACACCCCTCAGAGTAATAACGTCAGAATGACCAAAATGAAGTGTGTTAAAATGGTTAGTGGCTATGAAATGTTATATACAAATCTTTTCGGCTCTACGTATTTTACTGCCCACCATATTCCTTCCACGACGTGGTGGTCATGGACGGTAAAACACATATTTGTAAAGACAACAGCAAGATGTTGGACTTTAAGGTCGACTCTGCCCATCAGTCAGCACTTGCTGTTAAATCCTGGATACAGTAGGTTGTTTACGGATGATCATTTTGCAATCATTTACAGTTAGAATTTTAAGCATCATTGATTGTTTTTTATGTAACCTCGCTCTGATGTAGCCAGTCATTTTCACTTCTTTGGACTTTGAACTTTACCATGCGAGTCACGCCAATATCTTTTATGTTATACTTGTTGTTGAGTTAGTTGCTTGGTTATCAAGTTAAGAGAAAGGTAAACGAAACAGTCTTGTTCTTTATTGAAATGCTACTCTGCTAATATTTACCAAGGTAGTGCCCTTTGTATAAAATAATTTGTGCCTTAACTTTGCCGCCAAAAAGATTTTGTATATGGCATTTCTTTGTTTAAGTAGCGTCGTCTTTTACGTTCGCAGTTCCTCGTCTATTTGATGTTTGTTTGTAACCAAAGAGTTAAAAGAGCCTGGGTTGGTTTAAAGAGCCAATCAGAATTCGGACTGCCTGCTTGGTACTGAATGTTGGACCACTCAGCCTTTTTTAGAGTCACATTTCACGTGTTTGTCCGTCAATCGTGAGAGCCCAAATCTTCAGAGTGAATCAAAAAAAGTGAGAACCAAACATGATATCCAGTCCCCGGCCATGAAAATCATATATAAAAATTATAAGTAAATTACATCTTTAGATACACTTTACGCAAAATGTGGATACAGACATTATATTTTGCATGTTTTATCGTGATTTCTGAAGTCATATGCTCCCAACAAAAAAATACCTGCTGGAATTTTAAGCAATAAGTTTCCCAAGATAAAACCATTAGGCCAAATGACCATTTATAAGTGCAAAAATATCGCGAAGACCTGAGAAATGACTTGCAAAAACACTAAAGTACTAAAATATCACTTTTAAAACTTTTTAACTTTTCATACTTTTTAAATTTTGCAATATTTTCCATTATTCAATTGCCATGTATGACGTCATAGGTACTGACCAGAAATTGTATTTCAAAGTTTGTTGTGAAAGAGCTAAGCTATCACCCTACCCTACCTCATATCTATTGCACCAGTAAAAACAAGGTTAAAGCATGTAAAAGTATCGCAGGTGTACTAGCCCCAACCCAGGTAGGGGGAAAGCCAAAAATCCCAAGTACCCTCGAGTGCCAAATAATCATAGCCCCCCCGGCTTATTACTTTTTTGAGATTTATAACCCCCGCTCCTTATTAGGCCTCCCCCGTTTATTAATTTCAAGGAATTTTCCCCCTACTCAAAATGTAAATGATGTCTGCAACTCTTGAATAACTTTCCGTGCAACATGTGACCCTGAAACAGTTGCTAATTAGTCAATTAGTATGCTTTTTGTCCTAATGTGTGTCATCCTTATTTAAAACTTTTACAAAATTGAGACTGAAGTTCAGACCCCCCGTTTATTTGGACCCCCCGTTTATTAGCTTTAGACCGTAATGATACCCCATGTTTATTGAGACCTCCCCCGTTTATTCGGCACTCCAGAGCAAGCTCCGGCCATTAAAAAATGGTGCACAAGAAACCTTACTAAAGCTGATTATTACATGTACAAAAATTCTTTCCTGGAGAAAGTAGAATTAACCAAAGGTATTGGTAATCGTGTTACTTCAAAACCATGAGAGATGTGTTAAACAGCGTCTGTTTAACGTGATATGCGTTCATTGAGTAACTTCATTAAAGATAAGACAGCTCGTACTCGACAATCCATGATTCTTGATTTACATTTACAGTGTCATTGGTTTACGACCGAGCTTTAACAATCCAACTGGCCAACTCCCTCAACTACAGGTCAGCTCATATGATCAACGTTTGGATACAACAATAAGACACTTAACAAAAGAAACATTAATCACAACAGGAAGGCAATTAAGGACACAAACACATCAATACATGAAGGAAGATCTTTACACCTAAATACAAAGAATGTAATGTTATGGGGCATTTATAACCATTGCTTGTAACAGATATTATTATCTTAAGATGCTCACAGACGCTCAATAAAAAATGGCAATCATGAGTACAGACTTTTAATGATGAAATTTTGGGTCCCCCCCCCCCCCCCCCCCCCCCCCCCCCCCCCCCCCCCCCCCTCGCCCAACCCTCTTTCCTCCTCTCTCTTTTTTCCTTCATTCTTCTTTTTTTTTTCTCCCCCTTTTTTTAAATCAAACATTCCTAAGGATGAATTCACTATTTCATCTAACGGAATTGCTGGTCTATGACTTGATCGATATATGTGTCGGGTAATTGAAAAGCCCAAAATGAGTACCAGTATCGAGTTCTTTTGAGGAGACAGTAAAACTACAAAGTGCTTTTGGACATATTGGCCACTGGCGTGAATAAACTAAAGGGAATCTTTAAAGACTGTCGCGCGTTTAGCTCTTTATCATTCACCTCAGCGGATATTAACCAGCTTTAAAAAAATTATCAAACGTACAATTGCCACCACATATCTACCTCTATCAAATATCAAAAAGGCACTGTCGGTAGGGCAGTTTGCACATACGACAGAATTCGAAGACGTACTTAGATAAAGGTAGAATTGTACAAACAGAAGCAATATTTGGCAAAATTTAAAGATGTTGGAAATATATACTCCTGTATTACAAGTTGCAGTTGGAGTTCGTCAGGCAACTACTTTCTTAATCCTACCCCTTACATAAACATATATTCATGGGTTTGAGTTTCCGGTTCAGCATTTTAAGAGGCTACATCAAAACATTTTCCATACTACATTGTCTTGGGGCATTTTATACGATTAAGCTGTACAACAGGTCCCAGAATGCAAGCCAACACCAACTAGGGAAGCCACGCGCCGATACTGATTACTCCTCGTGTATGTACCAGCAATGATGCGTATGCTGTATTAATTGCCTACAACCACCAAATAGTAGAAGCAGTTTGCTATAACCAGAATGCAAAATACCATACTCGATTAATTAATAAGCGTGTCTCATTGGCTCACGAAGTGGCTGGTTTGTAAAACTCCTTCTCCACTAAACGCTAGGATATTTTCTAGAAAATCTAAGTACGTGAGAAACAAACCTAACCTTTCCAGAGTCCCCCAATGACTGCTTTGTGGTTGCTTTAATGTAATTGAATTCATCGGGTGAAATACGTGGATGTTGGTCTGGTGTGCTGTGTACAATTGCAGCCCAAAAAGCAAACCAAATCACACCAAGGCCTCCTACAAAGAAACAAGTTCCCTGAATTTAACACATCGGTCCAGCTAGAAATCGTATATTTCAATTATTCGCAACGTTCATTTGTTGACACAGTACATAAACATAAATAAACAGGAAGGAAAGCATCATAAACCCGGACAACGCCTTCGACACAGCTTAAAAAGAAGGGAGAGCATGCTAAGGGGAAAAAACAACATGATGATAATAGGACAACAAATCGGTTTCCCAATTGCATCTTAAAGAGTATTTCCATTAGAAAAAAGAGAGCTTGTACATGAAATTACAATATATTGCGCCTTTCAGCATACAAATGTATGCTTTCACATAGAAGCATGCATATACATATGTGTATATATCTATATGAATATATATCTATATATATAAAGCTCAAACAATACACAACACATTATCTGAACGTTTCGATATTATCTTCATCAGATTGGATCTGATGAATTTTAATCTGATGAAGATAATATTGAAACGTTACGATAATGTGTATTTTTGAGCTTTATATAATACGTATACTAACGTACTAATTGAAGAGTTTTATGAAAATAATAACCGACCAAAACACTTAATATAGGAATATTTCACTATTACTACAGACGTCTAGATGCAGGCTGTCCACGGTTTATGAGCAAATTAGAAGATTTATTAATCTAATTCGCTTGGCCTAGTTATTTCTTAGCAATGTCAAAAATAAAGTTATTGATAAATAATAGGATGAATTTCCAAGCTGACTCATTTTGTGGCTACTCTTTTTTGTGACGCACAAGGAAGGGATTCACAGTATATCTCACTAGCCTTTTTGAAGCTTCTAAAGTAGTTTACTTGTTAAAAATAATTACTACTATTAACAAATCAGCCAACACATTTTATCAAGGTCGGTTAAGTATTAATTAAGAAGGAAGGATGTGCAAATGACAGCTCAGACTAAATTCTCTTACAGCCATTGTTGATAGACATTTTAAATTCAGAACAATCTGCCTTTGAACCGAATTGAACTTAAATTATCATTGTGTAAACCTATAAGGCCATGTACTACCTTACTTTACCTTACATTTTACAAATCAGTTCTTTCCGTGCGGTGTCGCACATTGAGCCACAAACCTCCGTCACCGTTTTCTATCTTCAGTTAGTGTCATTGCGTTTCTCCAAGTTTTCCCTTCCTTCTTCAAGTCTTTTACGACAGTTTTGCTCCATGTCATTTCCCCCTCATATGTTCTCTAGGGATCCATTCTGTTGCCAATTTTGTTATTCTTATTTCCCCCATTCTGCTGACAACGCCCATCTATATAAACTGTCTCATGCTAAGGACACCCTTGATCATTCCCATTCCGGCTCTTTTCCCCTCTTCTTTGTTTGACAGGAGATCAGTCTACGGTATTGCTACGATTTTCCTCGTGCAAGTATGATGAAAGGCTTTCATTTTCTTGATGTCCTTTGCCGTTAGTTTCCATGTTTCAGATGCGTACAGTAATACGGACAGAATGGATTCCTCCTAGATTCTCATTTTTAGTCTGACTGTCAACTTTTTGCATTTTCTAACAGTGTTCATTGTGGCTAATACTCTGCTAGCCTTGCATATACCAACTGTAAATTCCTCCGAGTTTCTGCCCTCTTAGCTTACGATGCTTCCAAAATACTAGAATTTGTCCACTTCATCGATCGCATTTTTCTCCAGTGTAATTCCTGTAATGAAGATTTTTTTAAACTTTACACATTATTAATTTCGTAGCATTGAAACGTAATCACACCTGTTTGATCAGACCTTGTCTCCGTATTGTAGTCCTTTGAAACATACTGCCATTTTCATTTAGCTGGGCAATGTTATCTATAAATTCCAAATCAAAGATTCTCATGACATCCATATCAACCCAAAGCCTTCAATTTCTACTGTCCTTAATCCGTTGTCAATCACTAACAGGAACAGAAATGGTGACAAAACGTCGCCCTGTTTGACACCGGTAACTATTTCAAAAGTATCCGTAGTACTTTCCTTCCGTCTTAGGCAGCATTTATTATTCCTTTTGAATGCTCTCATATTCCTAATCATTTCATCTCGGATCCCATCAAATTATAGGTCTTTGAAGATAGTGACCCTAAAATGAGATTTTGTCCAAGGCACGGGCCTTGGCCAATTTAGCAAAAATTTGTCAAATTTTGACAATCGCCAAAACCAGTTCCAACATTTTTGCCAAGTCCTGTTAACATGTTTCCAGCTTACTGCCAGTGGTTTGAGAGCATTTTAAGCAAATCATAGGTCTTTGAAGATAGTGATGCTAAACTGAGATTTTGTCCAAGGCGCACTCCTTGGCCAATTTTGCAAAACTTAATCAAATTTTGACAATCACCAAAACCAGTTCCATTATGCTTGCTAAGTCCTGTTCACATGTTTCCAGCTTACTGCCAGTGATTTTCGGGCATTTTCAGCACATTATAGGTCTTTGAAGATAGTGACCCTAAAATGAGATTTTGTCCAAGGTGCGCGCCTTTGCCAATTTTGCAAAAATTGGTCCAATTTTGACAATCAGCAAAACCAGTTCCAACATGCTTGCCAAGTACTGTTTACAAGTTTCAAGCTGACTCCCAGTAATTTTAGGGCATTTTAAGCAAATTATATGTCTTTGAAGATAGTGACCCTAAAATGAGATTTTGTCCAAGGCGCGGGCCTTGGCCAATTTTGCAAAAATTGGTCAAATTTTGACAATCACCAAAACCAGTCCCAACATGCTTGCCAAGTCTTGTAGACATGTTTCCAGCTTACTGCCAGTCGTTTTGGAGCATTTTAAGCATATTATAAGTCTTTGAAGATAGTGATGATAAAATGAGATTTTGTCCAAGGCGCACTCCTTGGGCAATTTTACAAAAATTGGTCAAATTTTGACAATCACCAAAACCAGTTCCAACATTGTTGCCAAGTCTCGTTCACATGTTTCATGCTTACTGCCCGTGATTTTAGGGCATTTTCAGCACATTATAGGTCTTTGAAGATAGTGACCCTAAAATGAGATTTTGTCCAAGGTGCGCGCCTTGGCCAATTTTGAAAAAAATGGTCCAATTTTGACAATCAGCAAAACCAGTCCCAACATGCTTGCCAAGTCTTGTAGACATGTTTCCAGCTTACTGCCAGTCGTTTTGGAGCATTTGAAGCATATTATAAGTCTTTGAAGATAGTGATGATAAAATGAGATTTTGTCCAAGGCGCACTCCTTGGGCAATTTTGCAAAAATTGGTCAAATTTTGACAATCACCAAAACCAGTTCCAACATTGTTGCCAAGTCTCGTTCACATGTTTCAAGCTTACTGCCCGTGATTTTAGGGCATTTTCAGCACATTATAGGTCTTTGAAGATAGTGACCCTAAAATGAGATTTTGTCCATGGTGCGCGCCTTGGCCAATTTTGACAATCACCAAAACCAGTTCCAACATGCTTACCAAGTCCTGTTTACATGTTTCCAGCTTACTGCCAGTGATTTGAGAGCTTTTTAAGCAAATTATAGGTCTTTCAAGATAGTGACCCTAAAATGAGATTTTGTCCAAACGTTTTTAGGCAGTGTTCAGTATTATGCCAGTCACGTGCCTGATTATTCAGGGAAGGCATCACCTTTGTTTGAATTGGTGTCCCTGGACCCCCGTTGATAAACACTGATTTAGACAGACATCCGAACAGGAAGCACACATGAGAACTAGGAGTGCAGATTTTGTCTATCTTTGGTGATGTTTTGTTACTGACTAAGGCAATCCTTTTTCTGCAGCTTTCATATATTTACGAGATAATACGTCATTTTGCATACGCCATTAAAAATCGTCTTGAAAAAACTTTAAAGAATGGTATATTTTCTGTGGGAGTATGAGAATGGGAGATTAAGTAAGTGACATCGATAATTATTGGTGGATGAAGTTTGCCACATAGAACAAGATCTTGGCAGAGTTATCTTTTGTAACGTCAACCGTGTCATCCATGTGGCACACCTCACACCTATTCTCGTTTAGGTACGACATAACATAGAATTGTTCCAACTCTCTCTTTACTTTCTAGTGCCACTCATCCGAGGAAGGTCGTAGATGTGTTATAGTTACTGGACCAAACATGGGAGGCAAATCAACACTAATGAGGCAAGCAGGAGTACTGACGATTATGGCGCAGCTAGTAAGTTACCCTAATTTCTTTCCCAGGATCCTTATGTGAAGTTCTAATACCTAGTGTTTACGAAACTCCAAAGCCAAGATTTCAACCTTTTTGTGTGAAGATTCTATTGTCCGATACAACAAACCAAAATTCAGATACCCTCTCAACCTTCCTTAAATATCACTTGTTTATAGTCGGTAAGGACCTAAAACATCTGATCCTTATCTACGCCTTTCACTAAGAAGTGCAAAACTGTTTCCAGTGTGGTGATCCTACTAAGTGCTTGATTATATTTCTTAAGTAGACATGACCTTTGCTACAGAATGTAAGATAAAAGCACGTACCGGCCGTCAATAAGAAGTACTCAGTTTGACCCCCCTACCCCGGTCGCTTATGACAGTTCATTTTTCTGGAGATTTCGAAGTGACATTCTACATTATGAAAGAACTGTGCTGTAACGCGCAACATTTAGGGGTTCCTCGCCCTGAACGCGTACTTTTTATCAGTATATAATTTAATCAATGAGATAAACAGGAGACAAGTTTTTCTCTAGAATACTGTTAAAGTTATCAAACAACCATTAAAGACTAGCTCAACGTTACTTATTTTTAGATCTATCCTTCAGTTACTTAGTTTTGCAGACGTTGGACTGAGGTTACTAGAAACCAAGGAAAGACATGTACGTACCTGCTTTTGATAAAGCGATTTCTCACGTCAAAAATTAAATCCAAAGCGGATTAATCGCTCCTGGAACACATTTTTAAGGGAAGAAAAGTCACATGATGCTCTTGGGTAGAGTAGACGTAACTGGCCAGCACATAATTGTAGGGCTGATAACCCTGTTCTGCTGCTTCCCCGGTTTCTTATATTTTTGCTTCATTTATTCACCAATCTTTAGCGTTATTTTTGATTTTTTTTTATAGAATTTGGAAATGTAGAAATTTCTACTTTGTTGTCGCCATCATTTATTCAGATATACAAATTTCTTTACAGGGCTCTTATGTTCCAGCAGAAAAATGTGAAATTACACCGTGTGAGACTCTGTGATATGTTTTATCATGATATTCAGCTTAACAACATGGTCTTGCCAGGTCTTTACTGACTCCTCTTTCCCTTAGTCCCTGATCACTTTTCCCCGTGTTTTCTTTGGCTTACCTTAACTGCTCTACATCTTGCCACCTGAGTACTTCCATCCATTCTTGAGCAATGAAGTCTATTGTTCTGCACGCATGGCTCAAATCTCATTAGATTTAGTCTGCCTAAGTTCATCCGGCCGAAGTCCTTCCTTAAGGTTTACATGCCAAATGGATCTCACTATTTTCCAATGTAGGTAATAATCTCTCTAGAGGAAATCCCAACAGAAAAAATCCCTAATGGAAAAAAATCCCCCTCTAAAAAAGCCCACCTAGGAATCCATAAAGAAAACACCCTCCTAGAAAATAACTCTTAGAGAAAAGTCAGTAGGTCACTTTTGTAGGTTAAAATTTGACCCTCAGGTAAAAATAAAAAATATATCTCCTTACAGCACTTCTTAGTAACTTATCTGCAGTAATGACCCCCACTTGTAAGCAGATTCCTATGTAGGGTTGAGAAGGGATAGCTGGCTCCACCATTTTGAACCTTCGTGCTAGCCACTGAAACCAGTGAAAGATATAAGCTGTAAGCATGTAAGCTGGTCAGGGGCACAGAATTCAGCCATCTTTTTTCTTTGAAAGTGACTGTAAACAAGGCCACAATTGCTGGTAGTATGAATCTAGTATCACATATATCTGATATCTCTGATAGTGCATTATTGCATTATGTCATCTCATAATTTGTTCATGGAGTTTAGTTTTAGCTGTAGGCCTATGCATGATATTGTGTTCATTGTGGTAGACTCATAGTATTAAAAAAATCAAGAAATACAGGCAATCGTCAGTGGTAGCTATGAGTTTCTGGTGTTACACATGCAGGGAGTGATGATAATTTACGTTGCTAATTAATTAAGTATACATATATATATGTATTACAATGAAATCAATATGCATTTCAAGTATGGCTAAATGAAATTTTGACCTCCCTGTGCTACAATAAGTTGATAAGGAATATAATCAGTTCAAGATCACTAGCAAGTATACCACATTAAGGATACATTTGTATGGTAATGACAGAAATTGGTCCCCTGTATTATATGCAAATTGAAGGAATTCCCTCTTCTTCATTGATGTAAACAAGTGTAATTTCTTACATTAAATTCTACCACAATCAGAGTCAAAGAGGGAGGAGAATTTATATAGATTACATGTGTGTGTGTGGATAAAGTAAGGTTAATAGGAACAGGAGTAGTACCTCATCATTTAATCTTATATTGTATCATAACCAGCACAATATAGCACCCTCCCCCCTTCCTTCCCTAAACCTTTGCCTTAAGCATGGTATCCTAATATACGAATACTCCATTTTGTTTTTTGTATATATCTGATGGGCGATTCCATACATGTCGTACGGGACATTTGGACAGTTTTTGTGAGAGTATCAAAATATCATTAGGTTTAGACTCACTGTTGTAACTTATTTACATACTTTATAGGGTATACTCTAACTTGAAATAATTTTAATTTAAATAAGAACTTTGAACCTGATAAGAATTAAAATTGGTTATCGCTGATAATTTGAGTGCTTCTTACTTTTCAAAGAAATACCTACAGCCAATCTTTAGAAAATAATTTCATAATGAAAACACAAAAATCAGGTGACAGATATGATACGCTTGCTAGGATGGTCTCAAACGTTCCCGGTGTAAACTAGAATTCAAAAGGATGACCACGCCCAATAAACAATATGTTAGAAAGTTGTTTCAGGTCAGGGCCACCACCTAAATAAGGTCACCCACACCTGGTCTACATACTCTTACTCTATTTGCCTGCCTACTCTACCCAAATCTACCTGCTCTACCTCCTATCTACCTACGTACTGTATACATACCCAATCTATTTATGTAATCTACCCCAATTCTACCGCTACCTACCTACCCCCTATTTATCTAACTACTCTACCTTATGTACTTTTACTCTACCAAGCATCTTCCTTCCTACCTACACCGCAATACAGGTAAGTAATCCACCTCCTAATCCCTTGTCTTGGTATCTCCTCTACCTTTCCACTCTACCACCGAACTTTATGTACTTTGTACCGATCGTCACCCCCATCTACTACTTACCAACTTATCGAGGAAACTTAACTATAGCATTTATCTACCTTCCCTAAATACCCGAGACTCTTTCACCTCCATCTCCCATCGACTTAACTAACTTTGCTTTACATCAACTACTTACTGTACTTTTATTACATCAAAATTCCCATCCTACCTTTCCGCATCTAACCCTTGACTTTGTATCTTTGTATCAAAATCATTAATATTTTTGTAACAGTGAACAAAAAGTCTTGCAACGTTATTAAATGCTTGTAAATCCTACGGGATTTGCGATAACCAATATGCTCAACGTCCACTGCCAACTCTTGTGCTTTGCAGCCTTATTTTTGCATGTTAAACTCTTGCGTCAAGAACAAAATTAGACAAATCTCCTCGTGGAAGGTGGGCTCAAGGCATTTTTGTACTTTCCATAATTAGAATTAAAGTTTACCGTTACCCCTTCTTACGCTGACGATATAATCTCTTTCTGGCTTAACTATTCCTTTAATGAGACATGTTTCATTTTTGCCACTCACGATAGAAAAAGAAGAAACGAAGAGAAAATGTGCACTGGAACATTTCCGTTGAAGGACGGGAAGAGGCGAACGTTCTCGTTTTGGTGGTGTTGAAATGATTGGGATGCTCTACCGTGGCTTCATGCTTGACCTGCATTGTACCAACACTAATGTTTGGTTACAAAAATTTGAAAGATAAGAATTAAATAAAGTTGGTACAAACGAGTGCAAGTAACAGAACAAATCTGGAAATTGTTAAGTGAAATACAAGATGTCAGAAAAACGCCAATCTTCCTAACATTCTTATTGCAGAAATTTCATTCATAATTAAATAAACTCTTTCCACACTTGGCACTTGGAAAAGTCCTTATGTATTAAAATGATTTACATTGCACGTTTAAATGGATGGTAATACTTCAGAGTGAAATGTTAACATGACAAATACTCTGTTCATGTCTTGTCCCTTCATGTTAGGGCCCTCAAAATGATTCTAAAATGATTCTAAAATGCAGAGATATATCGAGAAATGCCACACCAAACTTAAAAGGGTTTACCGATTATTCAGAAGAGCTTACACAAAAATTACGTTTATTGGTGAAGCATGCCCTACGTTTATTGGTGAAGCATGCCCTACGTTTATTGGTGAAGCATGCCCTACGTTTATTGGTGAAGCATGCCCTAAAATATGCTCATAGGTAATAAGCATGACCCAAAGAGATATTCTGGCTACGGCACTGTGAGTAGGCCCAATATCGTGCCACTTTATGTTGTTTAATTGTCGATCCTTTGGTACAGTTCTAACTAGTTAAACAGTTGGCCTCTTCCTTTAAAAGGAACTAGAGCTCGAACTGTACTCTTCAACAAACAGTGTCAAAAGAGCATTGTATTTGCCACACCTTAGAGACAGCATGTTAGGATATTTTGCCGATGGCAACACGACGGAACGTGTTTATTCATGAGATAAATATTAGAAGGGGAAAATAGACTGAAAATAGTGCAATCAAAGATCATACACATTTCTTTTATTTGGATGTTATGTCTTCAAATATGAAACATGCTCCAACATGCTCTACTGTAGGCCTACAGGATTCTTTGAAGATTACACAACAAACAGTAAGGTCTGTATTCCGTTGTGGAACAAATGAGAGTTGCCTCTCCCTGACGTCGCAAATACTTAATTAAGTCTGACCTAACTGTGTGTAAAGTATAAACGTACCTTTTCAAAGAAGGGGGAAAATTTAACAAATTAAAATGGTAGTTCATAAGCCCTTTTCCAATTATGATATATTTCTATTATATTTGTAAAGATTCTTAGACATTGCTTAACATTTTCGTCTTTAATGTACATTCATATGGGATTGCATTATAGATTGGGCCCTTTGGAATGTAGCAACCTTCCAGCAAACGATTATTTGATAAGGTTCAACTTTCTTTACTTTTTTATGGTTTCCTTTCTATCAAAAGAGAGGCCCATATTAAATTCTAATTACTGTCTCTGGGGGTAGAATAGAATCAATAGAACGAGAGTGAAATCACTTATGTCTTCTCTAAGCCGGCAACCATTGAGTTAGCAGTGCCGCTTTTTTTACGTTCAAACATAACACTAATTTACTTGGACAGTCAACGTAAAAAGGCTTACATTATGCAACTGATCCCTGATCGTCTGGATGACATAAGCAGAATGTTGCAAAATAAGATGCGTAAAATGGAATGTTGCATTTGGCGATCACAGAATCATGATACTTATTAAAATAAAAAATTTCGAGATGTCTTGTGCGAGTGAATACACATAAATATATCTATAGAATTCGTGTGGGCCAAAGTAAACCATTTTCGCCAATATTGCTATAGTTCAACCCTTTCCTGGGGGCAGGTGGCCTCTTTGACTTCCCTTGGGGACGCCCATGTTAATAAGTGCAACTCTTTGAAAGTGAGAGCTCTGAATAATTGTAATACAAAGGAGAGCATGGAATGATAACCCGTTCCTGTCAGAGTCCTCTAATTCTATCTCATTGCCATTCTTTATGTGAAAGAATATGTTTTAATAGTGGATTTGGTTGACCTTTTCATTCCGTGTCCTTTTTTATGAACTTTGTCTTGCTCGAGTCGTCTTTGCATTGACTGCCTGTGTCCGGAAAGGTCAAATAATTGTCAGAAAAAGAAGTAGTAAGATGATTAACAATGTTGAAAAACAATTCTAAATTGTATCATCACTCTGAAACTGGATGCCTTGCTGTTTCATAGTTTAAGCCAAGTGCACATCTGATGGGAAAAGACCCGGAAGGAGGACACTGATGACAATCTCTGCGGCTGCGCCATCCAATTTGCAATGATAGACTCTTCACTACTTATTCCAATCTTTTTTATTTTAAACGTCGTATACCATGACTCTGCCACTTGCCTCCTAAAACAACATGACGATGTTGAGAAAACAGCCATTTGTGAGGGAATACGAAGTTGAGGGGGGCGAACATGGTGGGTTTTCTGTTTATGTAGGGTCCTTTTAAATCGACCCTACTGCTCATCCGGGGTCTTTGGTTGAGAGATTGCGAACTTGGAAGGGCTTTTCCTCTGTTTTCCATATTGACACCGGACTAAATTTAGAGGGATATTTCCATTGATGTTTGCTTTTGTAAGATGGTTGACCCCAGACGTATGTTAGTTATCGCAACGATTGGAAAGGATTCATGTACGTGGAATTGTTCTTGCATAAGAATAGGCAGAACAGAAACATCTGAAGGGGATACCAATCAAACTTAAAGCAACTTTGTCTCCAAATAGTAGCCTCCCCAGGTTACCCGCTTCTCGGCCTTTTGGCAAGGAATACATGTACTATCTGTTCTCATCGATGAAAGATGCTTTCCGTAATCCGCGAGAGGCGGTCCTACTTGGCAGTTGAGCCTGCTTCATGGCTTGCTTCTCTGCCCGATAGCCTAAATTGAGAGGCGTTGCCCTTGGACGCCCCAGCTGCCCTTTCTTTATTAGTTAGCCTGTTTGGTGATTTTCTGTTTATTTAGGGTAGTTTCAATGTGGGACCCACCTCATCAAGGGTCTTTGATTTAGAGATTGCCTCCCCAGATTAATCCAAGCTGAAAACTGAAGTTTCTCGCTTAAAAGGCATGTTTAAGTTACTTTCGGACCATTTGCACATCTTATCTTCAAAACTTTTGTCATCAAAATCCGCCAATCAAATTTATTATGATACCTTAAGGGGTCATGGGCCAATACCTCCTGCATACCCAACGGCTTCTTAAAGAAAGAACATATGCAGCGATTTGACGAGGAGAGAGATCAGTTGATAACTACCAAGAAATTTTGTACCTTTGTATTTTTTGACTCCTCCACCAATGTTAATTCCCGTACAACTTCCTTCGTCCACTAGGACTGCTCTATCATCTACAATACCAGTTTTAACATGCCTATATCTACCTTTTTATATACAAATGTTTGAACCCCCAGTTCTACCCTATATACATGTCTACATTTCTGTATAAACCCGAATCTTTCTAAATCATCTTTATAAATATATATAGATTTATTTAAACTGAGCTTGGTAACCTCCAATAAAAATATACTCTAATGTTCTAGTCGCAACATAAGCTCTCAATTGTCCACCGGTGGACATCGCCATTCAGCCCAACTTGGTCCAGTCACATGGCGCAGAGAAGCTGATCTCCACTTAGCCATTTTTTGTTGTGAGGAGCTAATCATAGAAAGAATAAGTCGAAAAGGACCCTCCCAGAAAAATTACAACCCGTACTTTATCATTATTCCCAAACTTGTATCAAAGACCCTTTCACTTTCGCTCCTCATATTCAAAGCATTAATTTTGGTTCCAACGAGAGTTTTTGTATTTCTTTGACATCTGCAACTTGTTTACAAATTTCCTTTAAATGAAACAACTAAGATATGCGACGATGCACTGTGTAGGTAACCATGTCCCTCACAAATTCCCCGAAGAAGTATGAACTTATAGACGTTGCAACAAGTGGTGTTGGGTTAAACATGAAAAGTCCTTTGGGTCCAGCATTGGCAAATATTTTGGTTGGTTTCCATAAACTTTAACTTTCTGAGTCCTACCAAAAGCCCATCGTTTATTTACGTTAAGTTGACAGGATGTTTGCAATATTCTCAAGAGAGTCCTAGGGTAACGATTCCTCAAAAACCTAAACAGCTTACACCAAGCTCTAAAATATTCCTTCGAGAAGGAACAACAAAATTTTCTACTGTTCGTTGATGTGTTTGTCAAGAAAGAGGGTTCTAAATTCTGTACCAGTGTGTATAGAAACATAAATTTTCCGGACATTACATCTAGAATTCGTTTTGCAAGAGAAAATACGTCAAGTCAATCTTATGGAAACCTTGTTCACCGCGCGCCGATTGCTGATAGGGATCGGGACTGAATTTTCTAAGACAAACATTTATTTCTAATAGCTATCCCGAAGACGCCATTGATTTTACTATCAAATAAAAAACTACAGCAATTTTTAAAAGAAAAACACTTTGGACTTAAAAATTGTAACCTAAAATAACCTAAAACTACCGTGGCATAATAGTTTTTCACTTCGATTTGTTATGTAATTCTGATTGATACATAACTGTTGCATTTCTTTTTAGGTGCTGTGCACACATCAGTAATTGTAATCCAGCGGCGAGTATTTTAATGAGAGCAGATGAATGTCATCGAAGTAGGTTGCTGACTTTTATCATTATTAAATTCTATTCATTAGAAACGATTTATTTGCCTATGATCATATCTGGATATAGTTATCCTGCGGTGTATATACAGATGTGTACTGTACTCTGCTATATATTCTATTGTGTACCATACACTATTATACTATACTATACTATACTATACTATATTATAAATACTGTACTATACTATGCTATACTATACTATGATATACTATACTATTCTATACTTTGCTATACTATACCATTGTTAGAGGAAATCTCGTGAGTCATGTAATTTTACTGTATTTGGGTATTCCATATTTGGTTACCCCAGCTGTGTCTGATTGACTAATATACTGTGGGTAGCGATCAGCTCACTTCTCTCTGACTCGCCCATCAAGGAGAATGGCTTGGGTAGGGAGGGAGGGAGGTAGTTTGGTAGATAAACAGGTGGGTAATTAGTTAGGTAGGTAGGTACATACGTAGGTACGCAGTTAAGAAGGAAAAGAGGTACGTCGGTGGATAGGTACTTTTGCACGTTAGGAATAAAGTATCAGTGACCCCGTTCTCCTGAGATTAAGCGAAAAAATATATTGCGTGCAATGCCTAAGGATTCGTCACCACTGTAATCTAGCCGGACCGTCGCTCTTTGTCTACCTCTTACTGTGCGTTCAGCATGCTTTTTGCGTTAATTGTGCTCATATACAAGCGTTCTAATAACTTATTTATGACCAGTGTTATAACAAATCTAACTTTGAGTATGGAAATAGTGGAAATTTCATTTGCTATAAGCTCCCATTTAGATCAATACTACGAGTTGAAGGGTGCGTCCAATCTATGTGTTTTGAGATTTTTGATTTATAAAGTTTTAATCATGCTTTGAATTGAAAACTAGTAGTTCATCTAACTTTGCGGAAGTCACAAGTAATTGGTCGTATTGCACAAAAACAAACTATTAATTAACAGGCGTTATAATTAGTCTGTTGCTTTACCATAACTGACGGCTTTTGTAACTAACTAGAGTCCAAGAATTCTTCTCCCCTTTAGCCTATACAAACTGGGGCGAATGGATTCCTATTTGCCTGCTGAAACTCAAGTTTCCTTTTTTACAAATAAGTGTTCTACTTCTATCCTATTATACATATACTAATTAAGTTTTGTAAAATCTACTATGGAATAAATCATTTTTGGCATAAATCTTTCGTCACGATAGATGATGCAAAGTTTTACTGAAATTGACTCAGAAACAGAAGACTCTCAGCAACTAAATGTTTGGCTGAATTTGGCTGGCGAAAAAGTAACCTGGGCCAACGTTACTGAACTTTAACATATTTAGGCATTTTTTCGGTAGTAATTTTAACTTCAACATTTGTAGTCAAAGTGTAACGTCCGTCACTAAGTTTCCGGAACAAATCTATGTGTGCCTACAAAGAGGCTTTTCATCATCGTCACCTTGTCATTTGGTTATAGGCAGACGTAGACCCTTTATAATCCTGTACCGCACGTTCGTTTGTAGCATGCTGCTACCCAGAGAGTTTAAAAACCAAATTTGCCTGACTGTGTTCCTTGTCCCTTTAATATGACATCACTTAAGCCTGTAATTAATGTTCTGGCGACATACTCAGATGTCATTTTGTTCCATTTCTGGCCCCATCGTAGGCTATCAGTTAAACTAGTTCCTCTCACAAGTTTGCTTTTCTGGGACTACATAGTTTGTAGTAGGACTAGTTTGAGCGGTCCAAAGCCCCTATGTAACTGTAATGTAACTACTTTCAAAGCGGAATTGCTCTTTCAATACTTTTTCTTTTTCAGTTGCTTTCCAGTCTTCCGTAAGGAAAGTTTGCATTTTATGATACAGTGCATTTTGCTTGCAATGCTGACTCACCATGTAATGGTGGTTATCGCGAATACTTTGTTGGCTGTATTTAGCATAGATGATTCACACATTCAGTTCTTAATTTTGTATGTATGTATGTATGTATGTATGTATGTATGTATGTATGTATGTATGTATGTATTTTGCCATATAGAAGAAAAAAAGTTACAAAACAAAATAAAATAATAAGTCAAAGTTACAATTTTTAGGATATTAATTAACTTACAAAATTAAACAAAAATATTGAAGTCACTCCAAAGAATAAAATACAAGATATAAGTAACGAAGAACAAAGAAATTGTGCTCAATAAACCCCTATTGATAGAGTTAGCAGGGATAGCATTAAGAAGGTTCAGAAGACCTTGTTTCAATAATAGCCCCTTTAGATCCCTAAGCAATGGTCCCTAAGCAACTACTTAAGCAACAGGTCTGATTTTGGAAAATTGCTAAGGAACTCGAGGCCTGACCCCGAAGTAGCCCCGAAGAGTTGCTTATATAAAAAACAACGTGTATCCCACATTAATATAAGTCCTACTTTTCACGAAACTTTGGATTGTCTCGTAAAACCCTGAGTAGTTAGCTTTAGCCTTACCAGACAACTTTGCTTTCTTTTTTAAACAGGAACGAGCGATAATGAGCAAAAGAGCGAGACTGGAAACGTAAGGATGATGTGACGTGCCGTCGCTGCCTGCCATACGATAGCAGATTTGTACTCCGAGGCTATTTATTCAGTTGAGAAATCACATGGAAAAGACGCTACGGAGATACGCTCGCGTATGTCATCGTTAAAAGATACAAACTAGAATTGGGATGATAATGGAAGATGCAGCAAGTACAGGTGATATGAAGCATGGTAATGTTATCACTCGGCACGAAGTAGCAATTGCAACCTCTCCTTGGGGTGTATACCAAAGGAAAATGTCCGATGCCAACTTGACTTACTAGACTCGTTTGCCAGCATACTTGTTACATCACAGATCGTAGTCTGACGTGTTGACCGGCCGTAAATCAGCGTTATGACGTGGTTTGGATGAGTGCTGAGGTCTTTAAGTTACACGATTCCTTCATTTTATTCATTACGTTACGACGAAGACCTTGAATAGGTGCTTACTGGCTGATCAGCATGAGCGGTCAGGAAAAGCTGGAAATGCTGAAGATGTCTTTGATTTCAAAATATTGGAATTCGACGTATAGCCCTGCTTGTGCTTCCATACGGCTAGAGTGGATGGATCACCGGTAAAATCCTACACCAAACGTAGGCTTTATGATGGAAGAAAGATGTGAAACGTTCAGGGCAAAGTGACGTCACACGTCATACGCGACAGATATCATCCAAGATGAACTATTGAGCTGAGATGGTATCACGAAAGGATTCATTGAAGAAAAGAAGACAGACTCACCTTCAACTTTGCATGAAAATACTGTTAAAACCATATGTTGATAGAAAAATCGTATTGATTATGACTGGTGCTTCTGATCTATTCTGTTTAAACTAAAATATATTGCTTGGGATTTTAGTGGGTTAGGGTTCAACAGTGGGCTAGTTATGTAGAAACCTGTAATGATAGTTCCATGAATAATGTCAGAAACATACTGTAGAGGAAGACCTCTTTGTTACACATTAACCTTGCATTCTGTGTCAGTGGTCTTAATAGGTCCTTTGTGAAGACTCTGGTATCTTGGAAGACCTAAATCGCTTTCAGCCGACAGAAAAAACTTTTATTCTTCCTTTTCCACTGTAAAATTGTCTCCCGATCATAAGCGTAAGGAAGGAAAGTTATCGGGGGTTGTGGATTCCTTGCTAGATCATGATAGTAGGCCTACCTTAGAAGGTCTATCGTTCTTTAAGAGGGCCGAGAGTGCCTCCAAAAATATTATTGTTAAAGTGAGATTTTTACAAGTGAGCAAGCTGCAGTTCCCCTTAACCTCTTCGGCTACCATGTTACGGGTCCTTTTCTTTCAGTCTCCGTGATCTGTTTTTCATCCCATATAAGATCATTTGTCCTTACCAGAATTGTGTGCATATCCCCTTTCGTACAACGCCCCTTTATCTACAAATAGCTTAAGAATGAACTAAAGAAAGTAAAAGTTAAAAACATTTAATGCAAAAAAGTTGTAAATTTAGTGAGTTTTGAGTGGAAATGGAAGCAATGTCAAATGGCCAGAATTTTACGTTTTCATAATATTACAATTCTTCATCACTGTCCAGGGGGGGACGGGGGCTAATGGCCCTTCTTTTTCCCCTTGACAATTTTAACATTGTTGATCATGCTGATAATAGTACCAATGACGATAATAATCATTATGATGATTTTCTTGATCATGGTATCATCATAACTAGCAGCAACAGCATTATCATCCTTTTCATAGTCATCATCATCATCACCTATCATCATTGCCGTCATCATCATCACCCTTCATCATCATCATCATCATCGTCATCATCATCATCACTATTCTGAAGATCATGATTTTTTAAAAATTTGAATGACTAGGGTACTGAAAACTGTGACTTGGTTATTGATAACAAAAGCATTCTAAAGCATGCCGACCACTAATAATAGGTTTTCAAGTTTCTGGTGACTTAGAAGACCTTGCTCAGTAGGCTAGAGTTCGGTTATGATTGATTCGCGTTTAGCAAAATAGTAACTTGTCGTGAAGGCTGTATATTAGGTAGGTTCTCAACCTTTGACAGTAAATTACCCCCTCGTGCTATCAAAATTTAAAAGTATCCCCCTGAATCCAAAGGAATGCAATCAGGGATTATCAACTCGTTTAAAATGCACAATAATTTTTTAATAATGAGTACCAACTTGGTTACAAGTGTAAAACGCAAAAGTTAGGAGAGTGAAAGAAAAGCAGGAGCAATATTTTTGTTATTGTTACTATTTTAGTTTAGGTGTTTTGATGCGAAAATACAATGGAATGCACTAATAGCTTGATGACATTAATCAGTCATCAGCAAATTTGCCCACATCAAAGCATTAGGCCTATACTAGAAAATTTCACTTGAGTATGTAGTATATTTTGCACCCCGTAGTACCCCTTGTTTCAAATTTGCCCCCGCCCCTTAAAGCCTAGTTTCTGTAGACAAAGAATTTCCTTAAGTTATCAATGTTTTAACGCGCCATCAACTTACGTTATGTAATTTCGTCTACGTCCGCATTGTGTTGTAACTATTATTGCCTTTCTCATTTCTCCTTCTATTTTCTCTGTTATTTAAGGACATGCAAACGGTTTTAAGATTACCCTGTAACCTTGAAATCGATTTAATAACTACCAGTATACTTCTTTGTCTTTAATGTTTTGCAGATAAGGGATGGGGGGGGGGGGGTGGAATCGGGAACAGAAATTTTATAGCCTTCGAGAAAGTAAAATTATAGGTTACATAATTGATGTGCATAATCTATGTATGACTTGACTTCGAAACGCAATGGTAGCAACAGACTGTAATTTCCCGGGCAGCGAAACTAGCAACGACAATAATCACTACCAACAGCTTGTTGTTGAAGTCGTAATGAAAGGTGCGTTTACAAATTTACCAATGAAGTATTTATGTATGTTTACGGAAAATTTCTAAAATTAGGTAGAGAGAGAAAACCTTGATCCTACGTAGTTTACGTCGTTGTTGCGCAACGTTGCCAACCTTGCGTAGGATGGGTAGATTTGATGGAATAGGCACCATCGGGGTTGAGTTACTACAGAATCACCATCTACAAACAAATTAGCTGGTGGAGAACAAATGGTAAACAAACGGCGATCGATAAAGTTTTCACCCCCTGCCAACTATAACTTAGTGTTTCCTCAGCTTTTTGGTTCTTGTCGCCTCCTTTAAGGTCACATGACTTCATTATCGCCCCCACTCTCACATAAGATAGGAACAAACATTAAAAGCCTTTACCAAAATACCATCCACTTTTAAAGACCTTTTCACTCGGGGGGGGGGGGGGGGGGGGGATACCACCCACGTCGGGAAACACCGCTGTAGCCAAAACAGACATTCTTGAAATAAGTAGTAATAGCAGGACGTAAAACTGAAGACAAATATGGTAGGAAAACGTTCAATTTCCTGAAGAACATGAGCTCCGCTAATCTTATCATCGCCTTAATACCTACTGAAGGCCCTGGTCAAGCAGTAGGCCTACATTTCACTGAACAGAGGACATTGAACAAACGGTTTTTGTAAATAATGCCATTCAGATATTTATAATCATAGTGATACTGTAGTACATTCCAGTAATATGCAGTTTGTCTTTCACAGCTACTTTTGGGGTTCTCGAATGTCATGACGCATGCGCTTTGGTTACTATAAAACAATTCGCTACTGAACGCAAACATGTGCCCATTTTAAACACTATATTCTGGAGTTAGAAATTATAGCAGAATATTCGTTCTATATTCCATCAGATATTGCCGTACCTGGATAAAGAGATCAATTATTTAAAGTGACGCTAGTTAAAAATCAGTGTATGGTAAGGCTAATGGCGGAAGAATGACATGATGAAACGAAAGAAATTTGGGATGTCGTTGTTCCTTTATTGATGTCACTTTCAGATTTCCTTCATTATGGCTACTTTCGGTTACTCCCATCCACATTCCTACTCTAACGTAATCGGTACATTACTCTACTGCATGCACGTATGCTCTCAACTGTTGGAACTCCTTTTTAACATTATGAAGTACATGTAAGTTTCAGACATGTGTTTACATTCAGCTGCAACGTTATCCCGTGCAAGGTGTTTTTTATTGATTCATTTAATAGGATCTGATGCCATCTAAACGGAGAAGGGAAGAAAAGTATTAGTATAACATTTATCCCACACAAAAGCAATCATACCTATAGCTTTTCCTGTACATTAGGATACACAGACAACAAATCTATGGACAAAGTTCCGTTCCATTCTGTCTAATTATCGCAATATTCTTTTCAATGCATTTTTAGCTTGACAAAATGTAACAGTGAAACTACGTGAACTTTGATGAAGCATTGTAATGACTATGAAGTGTGCAAGGTGTTTTTTATTGATTCATTTAATGGGATCTGATGCCATCTAAACGGAGAAGGGAAGGAAAGTATTAGTATAACATTTATCCCACACAAAAAGCAGTAAAACCTATAGCTTCTTCTCAGCATTTGGATACAAAGACAACAGATCTATGAACAAAGTTCCGTTCCTTTACTTGTAATTGTGCTATTATTTTATCCAATGCATTATTTCAATTGACACAATGTAACAGTAAAACTACGTGAACTTCGATGTAGCATTATGATGACTTTGAAGTGTGGGAGGTGTTTCTTTTTGATTAATTTATTCAAACGATCTGATGCCCTCTAAATGGAGAAGAAAATTATTAGTATATTATTTATCCCACACAAAAAGCAATAACACCTGTAGCTTATGCTGTACATTAGAATACACTGACAACAGATCTATGAGCAGTGTTTCGTTCCATTGTTTCTTATGACGGTAATATTATATCCAATGCATTGTTTTTGCTGACGAAGTGTAATAGTAAATCTACGTGAACTTCGATGGAGCATTGTAGTGACTAAGAAATCCTGCAACCAACCTGGTGGTATAAAAATATTCAAACCTTAGTAAACGAATATTTAGATACAGGTTTATAAATGCTATCCAATTGGACGTCGGAGTTAATACCCGAATTATGGTTTTGGGAGTACCCAATTACTACTGCCTTACATCAAGTATACGACTACTTGTTTACCAAGAACCTACAGTTTTGGTCACCACCGTGGAGACAAATTGCTGGAAACATGACCAAGTCAGTAAAAATGCCGCATAATAGTTGCTACATAATATAAACTTCCAGTACTGGTATTACGTCTCCCTTCTCTGGTTATGATGGGGCTCTTGTATATTGCTGTCGGAAATCGCTGTTTTGAAAATCATCAGAGGGGGACTGCTGGAGATGCATTATTTCTCAAGACCAGTTATACAAAATTGTACCACTTCAAGCAAACAATTGCCCCTTACATCTGGTTAACTTCAATATTGAGCACAAGAGACTGACCCTTTATCTCACCTTCTCCAGGACAAACATTAAATTTAGTTGCAAAACCCTTAGTCGCCCCCTCCCCTTAAATACGGCCCTGCAAAATATACATTAAATGTATTCCATTTGAGTTTGCGTTTTGTGATAAAATGCTTAGAGTTTAGTTTTAAATGTTTGATTTTAGATTATTAATTCGACAAAGCTGATACCATCTCTACGGAAAAAGAAAAGAAAGGACATTAGATCATTGATAAATCAACCAATACAGCGCATCCTCGCTTATCCGATTGGCACGAATCGAAATATACGGCGAACTGTTCCAATAAGCCAAAATTTCGGATGATCGAAGACGGAATTTTGAATAACCATGATGGCTTATTTTACGTTCAAATTGATGAAAAATATATTGCCGTCGTGCCAAATGGCTAAAATAGAGACAAAGAAAAACAGAAATGGACATGGACCGTTTAATGAACATACGTGATACATGAAAAAGTGACACTCGAAATGAAAGCGATCCTACTTGCAATAAAATTCTGCCGCGCATAAAAAGAAATCATTATTATGTAAACAAAGAAGTATTTTTTCAGATAAAATTAATATCGCGCATTCTGCATTACTTAAAGGTCCTAAATGTCGCTATTCCCAACATTTAAGTAATTTCGTCTTATTCTGGTTGATTGACAGGGGAAAACGAAATATTCAATAGTATATATTATAATATAATATATAATATTTCAAGTATTCTTTCAACTTATAAAATCTATAAATGGGTAACAGCTCTTAGAATTAAAATAAGATTCCAACATGTGATCCAGAAGTAAGCATTAAAAAAGGTACTTGAGAAATGGAACATATGTGGCCACTGGGATCCGAATTAAAAACGTATTCATTAAGAGGGCTGCTACACCCGTATGCTGATTTGTAGGTTGAAACTTTCGTAACCAAACTCGAATGAATATGCAGAGTTTCTTGTGTTATGATATATTTAAACTAAAGTCAAATAACAATCCTAGTATTTCTAAATCATCTACCTGTTACAATTGTTTTTACTCTGGTTCTCTCTAAATTCTGTCTCTACTCTTTCCCTGTTCTGATTCACAAACGCATCCGTCACAAATTATCTATGCAAATTGACGTCAAGTCACGTGTCTGGGTTGAGGCACAAACTAGATCCATGTCTACTTCCAAATCATAAGCTTCGGTCCGTCCAGAACATCACATGGAAATCAAATGTTGCTAGAAAGAATTTTATGGAAACATCTCAAATGTCAAAAGGTTTATAAAACCGAATGACTACATCTCGCAGGATACTATTTCCTAGGTGAAAAACCTTATTACTCGAATATGAAACTAAACAACTGTTATCAAAATTCCGACCGTTCACTGCTAGACTACGCTGCTTTTCCACAGGCGAAAAGGCCTTCCAGTATCTAAACTACAGAAAGCAATGATCAACATAGACTCGCGCAGAGAGCTGATCATGAATTCGGATTCGCATGATCTATGATGATAATGACGATGACGACCGTAATGATGGTGATGATGATGAGTAAGATGACGATAATGATGATGATGATGATGATGATGATGATCATTTTACTTCTGAAAGGAAGGAAAAGTTTTTCAAATTGTATTATAACAATTTATTTACATAGAAACACAGTGTATCAAATATAAGTAAATGATAAAACTATTTGATGCCAATTTGATTGAAATGCTACTAATAAGCTAGACAAAAGATAATTTTATTCGCCTTAATCCTAATTCACAATATTTGGAGGTTTCATCTTTCTGGCAATTCTGTTGACTTTAAAATGAATTTTGAACAAACAGTAAAATTAAAAGTTATGTTTTGAATGCTTTGTGGTTGTTGTAATTAACATACAAATTGAATTGTGTCATATCGGTAATCTATGAAAGACACATTCTTCTTAGTTCTTTTTAACATATATTCTGATCAACGCACATAAAAATTCCAATGTAAAGTCTATATTCAAAGATTCTAACACTCCATAATATTCAGCTACTCAAGCCTTTTCTCTACTCAACTCTCACCCTCAGATCAAATGCGATACCAAATTATTCTAACATGTGCGTGACTTCCAAAATGCCACTCATGCCCAGACTACTTCCAGAACAGCGGTAATTTTTTAGTAATAAAAGTCAAAAGAAGGGCCACTGTATTATCAGTGATAAACGGTTTTAATAGTTAAAAAACTTGCCCGAATTAAAAACAATTCAGCTGAAGACATGCAGAAATACCATAAAGACACTAGAAACCCTAAAAAGGTACAAAATTATCTCTTAAGGGCCTTTTACAAATTGTTAGAAATTTTGTAATATTACGCAACATTTGATATCCATATATGACGTCATTGACGCCAAAATTAAACAACAATTTTTGGTGATTTGTTGAAGGAGGTTGAGCTATTATCCTACCGAAACTCTTTTTGATAGCACTGGCAAATACATTTTAGCCAAGTTCAAGTGCTTGAACTACTCCCAGGAAATTTGCTAATTTTTTTGTACCAGTTATGGTCGCTGGACAAGACTTGTTAACGACCAAACCAACAAACAACTTGTTAGGGTAGTTTAATCCTTTCAGCCCCATAAGGAAACTAGCAGCCAAAAATGTATAATATTTATGTTTTGCTGATGGTTTTGTATGGTGATTATGAGTTCATGTTTGCCTTTTCCCCCACTTGTCCCATTTCTGAGATTTTAAATGGGACACTGGTGTCCCTGTGGTAGGGAAGGGAAACAAATGTAGAAAAAAATTTCGAACGGGAGAGCAACATGGGAAAATTATTTCATGTAATTTATTTCAGAGAGACAAGTACGTTGAGGTTTACAGAGGTATATTTTTTACCAAAATTTCCAAATGTCGACCTTTGGCATAAAAAATATCTGACGCAATCAACGATGAATTGGCAAACACAATCATTGGTCAAGTCCAAATAAGACTTGACAGTCAAGTGATCTTTTAGCGTTGCAAAAAGTGAAATGACCCTTTCAATGAGCAGAGACAGAGTGGAACTTGAGCAAACAGTTTCGCCCTTTTGCCTCATCTGCACTGTACTGACAACGAAGACCAGTGTTCTCAAATTCAGGAAGTTCAAGTGGTGCTCTTGCAGGTCTTATAAGGGAACTAGAAGATCGTGTAGGCCTTGATAATTAGCAATTTCTTTGAAGACTGCTGAATCTGCACACCAAAGACCGTGCTACAGAAATCTTGTACTCCATCAGTGTCAGTTGTCCTGGCTTCAACTCTCTGAAAGCAATGAAATTGTTCACGCAAGCCATGTCCATAAAATCGAAAATAAGTCGAAGATAGTGCCGAATGGTCGACTTACGACAAACGTTTGACGTGTATTTTAGGTGAGAATGGTTTATTTATTTTTAAGAAATAAAGATATTTTGAATAGGGAATGGTTCAGACGTTATTGCTCTTTGGCCACACTTTATATATAGTTAAGCTTGTCCAAAAAATATTAGTGTCCGATCTTTTGTTGTCCCGAAAATACTTTCGCTAACATCATAAAATACCCGGAAATATGATCCTGCTGTAGGTTTTTCCGAAATTTACTTCGGTGTCGCTTAAGTTAACTATGATCCGTGGCCCAAGAAATTATGTCCGAAATTTGTAGGAGAAAGCTGTTGAAAAGAGAGTGCGAAGGTGGTTCTTTAGGGAGAAAGTAGCGATAAGAGAATTCCAGACACACTTAGGAGGGATTTGGACATGAACTCAAACGCAACCGTGAAGGATAATTGACAGGAACTAGTTTATAAGCCTCTTATAGTCGCAATGAAGAAATACTGGGTTTTACTCATAACGTTTTGGAAAAGGTATTCGGTCATTGAGGGCACCGTATTCTAGCATTGTTGCCGATTTTGTGGTATTTGCGGTTGGTCCAAGTATGATGTAACTCTTGAGAATTTATCAAAGCTTGAGAAGCAAGGAACAATTTGAGTTTGAGGCGAAGCATGTTCTGACATCGTACAAAGAAATAAACGATCACGATGTTTGTACTTTGTTCAATTCCTCCGTTCCAGTTATATCAGTAAATTATCTCTTGGCCTGAACAAAGTACACAGTTTGTAAACACGTGGGACAGATAAGACTGGTTTTCAATGTAATCCAAGAACCAACCATCCATTTCAAATGTTACGTGATATGCCACGTTTTGCCCAGAAAATGTACAAACATAGCCTACGTGCAGGGTGGACTTTGAACGTTATTCTTGGATACAATTCATCCAAAATGTACATGCTACATAGAGAAGCGCAGTCTCGACAAACGTTTTGTCTCTGATAGCGGATACGAGGACCGCGATGGTTGTGTTGGTTACTTTATCATTTTCAGGATAAGGATGTGAAATTTCGTTGGGCCGTATCTTCTGTATTTGACGGGAAATCCAGGCATCTTGTTCATATTTGTTTGATAGTGCTAGATTGTCCTTAGGTCTTAGTCTATCAGTTTGTAGCTTGATGTTATAGTTACACGAATTTTGTAGTAAGCAACTTATGTAAAATTTAGGTTTTTAACATGCCTGAACGGATTTTTCAGCGTTGCAATACGCCGTCATTTGAGTAAATTGAAGTTGCTGTTTTTGTGTAGAAAACTATTGCCATGAGTTAAGGAAAAACATTTGATCGCAGGACACAGTTTTGTGGTCACATGTTGCAATTCCAATTTTTTCCCCCAACCTTTCCAAGTTAATACTACAAAATCGACATGGTACTTGAATAAAACCGAAATTTATTTAGTGTGTTAGTATATCCAGGTGGTTCAAGTTTAAACTTAAGTAGTAAAGATTTCCGCTATTCTGCTCTTTCTTACCCATGTTTTTTTATAAGCAACTCCATTTTCAGGGTCAGGCCTCGAGTTGCTTAGCAATGTTCCTGTCAAATCGTTATTTTTCCTCTCCGACACCCACGACCCCTCTTGGTAAGGTATCGACCAAAAGTACCTCCCCCCTGCAAACTCTACATTATTTCTTCTCCAGTGTTCTAAATCATGGTCACAGCAAGCGCGAAGGAGGATGCTTGTGTTTGGTTGCTTCGGTGTCACTGTAGTCACGTAAAAATTTCTAAAGCGAGCCGACGTTTTTAAAATCGGTTTAGCTTGCTTTACCACACGCTTCCCCGTACGATTCCCTGTGATTGCAATCTGCAAATGTCCGACTTTTGGGTTACTTCGTAAAATTAACGCGAAAGATGATTTCGAGTCAAATTATTGGTTCATAGCAAGCAATTTATTGACACTTTAGGATAGGTGAATGACCTAAAGTTACCTCGTGTTGCTTACTCTCTTATACAAACTCAGTGTTTAAAAGTAAATGATGTTTTCACAAGTCGTTTTGTTGACACTCCTTTTCCAAATGGACGGTCTATTCTGAGCCACGCAATGGAAACTGAATAAATTTCAGCCGCCAAAAATGTTAAGATGAAAATATGCATCAAACCGCTGTATTTCATGCTTAATGAAGATTCCACATGACAGCATACGGCAGAGCTTCATTTCTTGTCCGTTTCACAATTGTAGATAATTTACGGGCTATGCAAAGGGACGTAATACTCTTTGTTAAGTAAAAGGATACAGTGTGGCACATGTCTTTGTATAAGTATACACAAAATTCAGCATCAGATGCAAATATGCTTAAGAAAATACTCATTTTAAGTCCAAGCTATTTTTAGCATTTGTTGATGTGAAGTCAGCGATGCGCTTTTGCCTTCAGTTATTTTAGTCCTAGTCATAAGAACTCGTAGGGATCAAGAAAGGTCGGGCCTTTTTGGTAAAGAAACAACGTTTTGATATAACTGGGATTCCCTCACTATTTATGCTACCATAAGTATTCTGGATTAAATATATTTAAGCCGACATAAAATCGGGCTTAGCATGATAAACATATGCTTTAAGGTGATCCTATTCAGCTGTAATATCGAGTAACCGACAACTATATAAGCCAAAAGAGCAACGAAAAACCAAAACAACTCACGAACGTACACTCCTTTGAGATGGTAAAGCAACCAAGCTGCTGTCTCTGATGGCCTTTCCAACCTATGCTGGTCATTTTAGTTACCTTTGTTTGTCTTAAAATTTGCCCTCTCCCTTATTGATCGCCAAAGATGTGAGGCAATGTTGTTGAGATTTTTCTACTCTATATTTAGTTACTGCTGTTGTTCGATACAGCAAGGATCGGCGACGTTGTTTCAAAAGCAGCCTTACAAATAGAACATGTTAAATCTCGAAAACAATCTTTAAAAGACGACAGAAGCAATACCCGAATAACTCAGAATTGTGCCAGCCGAACAATCAGCAAACAAAGCCTAACGATTTACGAGCCTGGTTTTGGCATTTCTTTTGTTTTGATATTCATTTGTGGCGGCGAAGCACCCAAGGTGCTGTTTCTAATGGCCTTTGCCATTTATTCTGGTCATTTAGATACTTGGCGTAAAAAAGTAATCCGAAAAAAGGGGATATAAGAACGATGCATTAGATTTATAAGTCTTTAAGCCTTCGAGGTATTTTTGAAAAAGATATTAGCACACTGGTAATTTATATGACGCCAGCAAAAGGATCCCATTATTGTTGATGGCGGTGCGTGAGTTCCTGAAATATCCACTTTGCAGAATTCAGATAGTTTAGTGTTGGGAATGACCAAGTACCGTAGATCAACGTCTTTAAAATGCCTTCAATTTCGCGTTTTCGTATATCAGTAATACAAATCTACTTAACCGCCTCTAAGAAACTTGCAGCGTCTATCAAGTCACCTGTTGGCAATCATCATCAGACGACAGGTTTCTCCAATAAAAAAAAGTTCACCACTAAGAAATTATTGTTTTCGTTTATTGTTATATTTAGGCTCACGTGTCAAAATTCATATGGCATAAAAGTATTTCTTGCGTTACGGTAAAATTCTGTTACAGCGTTTGCCAAACATTGATCACAGGATATTGTCCACACAAAGAGTGCATATTTCCCTTTACAAGGAAATATGAAGCTTGAACTTAATAAATACTTTAATGCAATTATTATCAATTATGAAAACTCTCACAACTAACTCTTCAGATTACTGAATCGCTAAATTGCTACCGGACGATGGAAGCTGTGCGGAACGTGGAGTAGTGCAATAACGATGTGAACATAAGAAATGTCAGCTAATAAGGAGTTTGGGATTAATCAGATTAAGAAGCAAAAGCACTAAACTACAAAATTAATGTTATGTCACCTTTTCCTCAGCACCAGCTGCATAGGTGTACCTATCCACCATGGTTATACACTGCAAGTCATATCCATGGATCTGTGGCCTAGCAATTTCGTGCCATGTGGTCTATGATATTAATAGAAATGATCAAACATTCTTCGTTTCGTAGTACACGTTTCCCGCAAAGAAGAAAAAGGCTTAGATTAACATGGTGACTATTATAATAAGACGTCCTGTTATTATAAATGTACAGGATAGTAGTGTCATACATGAACGACCTACAAAATTTATCACAGTAAAGATGATTCCGAGCAAGTTCAGCCTTCCAATTGTCACGGGCCTTTAGCAATACCGCTAATGCTGCATTCAACATCTGTTTTCGATATGTACTTCCTCCCCGATATCTGTCTCTCAACAAACAAGCACCTGTCTCTAAGTATCGCCCCCTATCAAAAAATAATGTCCTCTCTAATCAATGCACTTGTTCTAAGAAGGAAATTCTCTTCAATAAGCGTGTTCTCTCCGTAAATGCCGGCTTTTCAATTAACGCATCCGTTACAATAGCACACTTTTTCCACTAAGCCCCGTGAAAAGCCAAATGAAACATATTTTTAACTCATAGAAAGTGGAATATACTAAAGCCGTTTTAGCACTGATTTTAAAACTGTTCAGAAGTGAAACGAATACTAATAACAGAACGATGACGAAGAAAATAAAGTAAGAACATTGGCAGTCAATGAAGTACTTCACAATCCTATCATGTTATAAATAACGTATGGACCGAAGGAGAAAGGACCAGGACCAGGACCAGGACCAGGACCAGGACCAGGACCAGGACCAGGACCAGGACCAGGACCAGGACCAGGACAAGGATAAGGACAAAGATGAAAACACGAATGAGAACAAGGACCAGGACAAGGATGAGAATGAGGACAAGGACAAGGACCAGGACAAGGTTTATTTTGTCATTTTTTATGATCGATGCTAATGAAATTTGTACTGTACTTTTGTATTTTTGTTTAGGCAAGCAATGTGGACATAGTTTGTTAGTTGCTGCTCGTTTGCCGTTTGCCCATTTTACCCTGTTTTACCCAGTTAATGACTGTTGTGCATGTTTCAGCTCATTACGTCATTATGTACATGCCTGTTATGTTTTGCCTGTTTCAATGGAAAGTAATTTTCGATGCTAGTTGTGGTAAAATTCAGAACTACCAGTTGTTTTTCTTGTTCTTCCAAACTTTTAGAATTTACGGCTCCACCCGCACCAGCCTTACACAAATGTTTGCAAACATGCATAAAAACTAAAACATTAATGGTAAAACAACACTTCTTGAGGAAAGTAATGCTGAATTCAAAGGGTTTACGCTAAATGTGTTAAAAAATTGTAAACCAATTTTGATGACTATGAAATAATATAAAGTCTATGGAACAATATAAATTTCCACATGCATATCAGAATTTTATTGGAATGCCTTATTTAATGGTGCGCTTGTCAAATATTATTCACTTGAAAATGGCAACAGGGAGTGCCGAAAGGTTGTGTCGAAGAAATCAGATTTACTTTATTATAAAGTGGTTTTCATTTGTAGTATTGCGTGTAATGCGAGATAAGAAGACCTTCAGAAAATAAGAAGGAGTCGCCCAATGTCTCACAAAATGTATCTGTGACATTGATTACAACAAGTTTTGTAAGGACAATCAACTGCTTCCCAATTATACAATATAAAGTCTGTTAAGTACATTATCTCTGCTTTTTCTAAACATACTCATTATGGTACTCAGCATATTGAGAAATGCATTGAATATCATTCACACATTTAGCACCTCCATGAGTACTAAGATTAAGGTGCCACATTACCTCCAGTTGTGTTTACATCAGCTGTTGAAGAAATGCTCAAGAAAATGAGCATGGTGTCTAGAGTAAACATTAACAGGGAGGCCCTCAAGAACATATGGTTTGCCCATGACATAGTCTTGTTTCCTCATAGTAAAAAAAATGATTTAGATTTAGACAAAGATCAAAAGATAGTCGGAATGAGACTGAACAAGAAGAAAGCATAGGTTAATGTGTAATGAGGTGGCAAGAAGACAACAGAGAAGCTTGATGGTGACTGTGAACAACTGAAAGCTGTGTGTAAATACAAACATTTGAGAAGATTGTTAACATCTGGAAATGACATGAGCAAAGACGTTAACCAAGAAACCATAGTAGGATGGAACGGGTTTGTAGTATACTGCATCTTCTTGAAGAAAGAAGGAGCTGTCGTCCTACAAACAATGATACACCAAGATGAGAAATTGGCGGCACCTGGTTGAATGAGGCATGGAAAGATCAATGAATCTTATAATTCTAAATCTATTGAAATCAATCATGCTCTTTACAACAGAGCTGATAATAATATGTGAATTGATTGATTTATGACAAGTTTAAGAATTATTTTGACAGCTTTTTCGCCTTAATGTAAATAAAAGGGTTGGAGAATGTCCCAAGGGTAGATTACATCATGCAAATGTTGATTCAATTCAGTAGCCACTTACATCCTAGTTGAAGTAACAGGTTCTTAAATATTAAATATATTTTTTAATTATGTAGCAATCCCTGGTTTAATTAATGAAGTTGATGAAGTTTTCAAACATTTCTCCTACCTATCCTTATGTTAGCAAGCAACTCGATCAGATTTCTTTCTCTTTCACAAACATTACGTAAAACAGAGTTAAACTTAGTAGCAAACCGTTTACAAAGATTTAAGCTGAATGCTGATAATAAATTCTATCGCTAATAACAAAGTACTAATATGTACAATTTTTGTGATGAAATCTTGAAAGATTTTGCCTAATTATCCTAATTCTTCTTTTTCTTTATTATCAAGAATTTACAAAATAAGAAACTGGCTCATAGTTTGAACCTGAACTTTTATCCGAGATGAGAATTTCTAAATTGTAGGCCACCTGACCAATATTTGTTTCATTCCATACACAAGTTACCCTATTTCTACTCCTATTTACAACATCGAAAACATCCAGAATAAGCGTTTCTCTATTAATACCATACAGATTATCATACGAATACGTCTTCCTACTTTTTATTATGTTCTAATTACTTCGAGTTTCCTGAATTTCATAATTGCAAGGGCATATGGCTAGCCTGCGATTTTATGCCTTCTTCCCTTATATACCTAAACTTTGAAGTGTTTATAAACTTTGTTATAATTCACTCGTCTATGTCTGGCGACAGTTAATATTTTTGGTTTCTCTGTCATGGAAATTGTTGCCAATTAAGGTGGTAATAGAACATGAAAATTTGTGACGCTTCATAACCCTCTGCTTTCAAAAAGGAAGAATATTCAACAGTGTGTCTTTTAAAAACGTAGCATTTGAGTACGGTTGTGTTTTCAGACACGATTGACACTCTTCGGTTGTAGTTTAAGCGACGAAATGTACATTTGGTGATGGTGGCTCACACACACATTCCATGCGAATCGCGTTCACCTCTTAAATGACATTATATATTACTATAGAGCGTATTTTAAGCAGGATTCAACTTGAATGAGCGCTTTTTATTTGCTTCCAGTTGACAATTTCTGAGGCGAGGGAGAAGTTTTTCTGCAACATTCAAATTGATCCTTCTGGGTTGAAAAGAATTGTTATTAACCGAGTTCCAACTCCTTGGTCAAAAAAAGAGCTCAATAAAATACCCATGAATTATAATACTTCATTATAACTTTGAGACCTTTAGAAGATTGGAATAAGCTTTCTAATTGGATATTATATCCTAGTTTGCAATAGACTCGATACTATTCATGACATTTGGAAAACATAGGCGGCGGTTCAGTCTACAGACCAAAGCAAATTTTGATCTTAAAACAAGAACGAACTCACATTTTAACTATTAAGAGCGGCACATTAAGAGCGACGTTTGATTCAGAGTCGCTCCAAAGCCGCTCCATCGTCGAACCTAATTGTAATAGGTTCGGCGCATGAGAAGAGCGACGTTTGACTTGGGCCTGAGGCTGACCTAGAGAAGCTTTTTCTCTTTGCCACTTCACAGACCCACTTTATGTTCAACGGTAAGATCTTTGACAAGGTAGACAGAGTTTCAATGGGTTCTCCACTTGCACCAGTACTAGCTAATTTAATTATGGGTCACAACGAAAAGACTTGGCTTAGTTCGTTTCAGACATCAGAAGCCCCATTTTATCGCCGCTATGTTGATTACATACTCTGTCTTTTTAATTCAGAACAATAAGCCAGCCATTTTTTCAAACATCTCAATGAACAACATCCCAAGATACGTTTCACAATGGAAGCTAAAACAAACGGTAAACTAGCCTTTCGAGACGTAGTCATTGACAATAAAGGACCAGCAGACACTATTACTTCTACCTTTAATAAAAATAATTTTGAGTAACATGTGTCAATAGTTCAAGAGTAAATAAATTGTGTAGAACTTTGTTGAAAATTAGTTTCAGCTGAAGATGGATAGAGGATATTCGAAACATCTGGAACATTTGGAACTAAATCAATCAGTGTGATGGTAATGATCTTTCTTATCACTGAAAGGAGTATGATGGGTCTCACATTTACTTGTTCTTACAGAACTTATTGTAATCAATGTCACAGATACATTTTGTGAGACGTACAGCGACTCCTTCTAGTTTTCTAAAAGTCTTCCTATTTCGCAGCACACGCAATACTACAAATGAAAACCACTTTGTAATATAGTAAATCTGATTTCTTCGACAAGACGTTTCGGCAGTCCTGTTGCCATTTTCAATAGAATAAAATTTGACAAGCGCACCATTAAATAAGGCATTGCAATAAAATTCTAAAATGTGAAAGGAAATTTAAAATTTATAGAAGTTATAAGCAAAAGGTTAAAATATTTGCGTGGATAGTAAAATTGTAAATTGCGTCATAAAACAATTTAAAATGAGTTGGGCATTTGGGTGCGGTATTTGGGAAAGTAAAAGCCTTCGGTTAAAACAGATTAAGATGGTTATTGGTAGTTAAAATAATATAGTTAAAATGAAAGTATAAAATAAAACGTAAAGATATATGCTAAGCGGCTGCAATTTAAAATACTCTAAGTACACGGATAAAACCTTTGTCCTTTATGTTTATGTTACGTGGCAAATCAATGCCACACAGACCTCGTATACCAAAATCAAAAGGCCTAACACCATACATAGTTATTTAAGGCTAGTTTGCACTTGTGACAATGGCCTTGTCTTGTCCCGATGGTCCATTCATTCTCTGAAAGTGTTTTGCCAAGTCAATTTGCACTTGCATTTCATTTTGTCGCGTATCTTGGAACAAGACAAAGAATTCTTGTGACAAGGCTTAAATCATGACAAGAACATATCAGTTACGCTTGTCAACAATTCATCTCGAAGCTCCGCCCCTTTCGAACGCTTCGTAGTACGTAACCAGAAGCTAATGTTATTTTTACTTCCACTGAAGGGTGCTTCGAATTAAATGGCATTATTTAGGGACACAGGGAAGTTACAAAAGCGGTTTCTCTCTTGATAGGCACTTTATTTCCAACAATTTGAATGTTGAGTGGAAACCTTCCTTGGAAAATCTTTCCGATGAAAACGTTTCCTGTCCGTCCTTTCCGCGGAAAAGTTTTCTGAGTTGACAGGAGCCTTACGTCTTTGCACCACAAGATAAAGACACTTTAAAAGTTTTGTTTGGTATCATTTAAGCCTGGGGATGATTCTTAAAATCTTTTAGATTTTAAGGATTTTGAGCCTAATGATTCTTGTAAAAGGAATTCTTATAAAAAAGAAACAGTGTACTTAAAGTATTTAACTTCTTGCTCGGATATCTTTGGTACGATTTTAGAGACGAGAAATAACTAATTGATTTTGACAAGAAATATTATTCGTGGCAAATGTTTACTCTTGCATATCTCTTATCATTGGCCAATTCTTAAACATTTTTTATTTGGAAGTTAACGTACGAGATGTTGCATATGTTTTCGGAGATTACGAAACCATTGCGCATTCGTTGAAAATGGAACTAATAAAAAACACACACTATACTGGGTAAACGCTTCTCCTTAAACCTAAGCCACAGTTCTGAAGTTGCTTAAAATTTTTCCCAGTTTGAGTTTTGCTGCTTTTGACCAGTTCCTTATCAGGAAAGTGCGTAATACGTTGTCTTGTTATCAATTTCATTGCCTGTGTCATCCACTTTTCTTAATAAAAACTTGATAATACGAGTGAGGCTCCATGATTATTTTTATGCGTCAAATTGTAGGCTCATTTAAACTTAGTTTTCAATAATAGCTATCGTGTTATTTAGTTTGTGACTTAATAGTTTATTTGTGGAGGAGCCTAAGCAATAGACGTTTTTATTGTTTAAAAATTTTAGTTTAATGGATACTTTTTCAAAACCATTTTTGAGACATGTCATCCAGCTTTGTGTTATACTTCAGGTAAGCTTAATTTCTGAGCAATGTTTGCGTTAATAGTTTAATAAAGATTGTTGCTTCAGAGGGTTTTATTTTTATACTAGAAAAAAGGCAACCCGTACATTCGTGGTCGCACCGAACCAGTCGGGAGAATTCTATCATACACATCAGCCGTCAATTCCTTTTCTTTTTTTCAACGCTAATAACGCATTTTCTTCACATTCAACAGTGAACCTTAGGAAAGAATGTAACCGATTAAGATGATCAAAGAATAGATCACAGTCCTTCTTGTCTCTAAATAAAAAAACGTATCATCAACATGCCGGACGTAGCAGAGTGTAGTATTATGCAACTCACTAAACAATTTCGCTTCAAAATGAGCAACAAATATGTTGGCTAAGACAGGCCCGAACGGCGGACCCGTAGCTACGGGGAGGGCATTCAGGGGCAATGCCCCCCAAAATTTGAGAATGCCCCCCAGATTTTTTGCCACTCAAAAAAAATTTTATGTATGATATATCGCGATAAGAACTCTTGTGATAGCAGCACATCTTGGCTTCCGTGAGGTAGACACCCTAGACATTTGAGTCTGCCATAGACAATCGATTCAGACAGGTAGGATTTCCTTCATATTTCGCAATATTTAAAGTCCTGTTTGGCTAGAAATCTGATAGTACTTTAACAATTGGTTAGGCCTACTTTTGACGTTGAATTTGTGTTAGATTTGTGTCGAGTTAAATTCAATTCTTCAATGAAGTCCATGACAATAAATCCATGACAAATCCGTCGTCTAAAGCCAACGGTCGGATTTGTGTTCAACTTGAGTGAATTCAATGAAGCTCTCTTACAAATTTTACACGCGTTCGAGAGACCTTAGACCACAGATTCGTCATGGACTTGTGTCAAGGTAAATGTAGTTGCATCTGGAGCTGCTCCTTAAACTTGATTACATACATCCCATTGAGCATGCGAACTAATAGTTTTGAACCCCTTCCCTGCCAACACCTACGGATTGAAGCTCTAAAGGTACCGCCCTGCAGCAGCCCTTTCGGATCTTGCACTGTTTGTTACGTAAAGCACACAATGCACCCGTTATCAGGGGGAATTGACGTCGGTAGAAATGAATTAAATTTAACTCGACCAAAATCCGATAAAAATTCGACGTCTAAAGACAACTTAAATTTCGTTTCATTTCTTTTAGATTTGTGTTAGATCCATTTCGGAAATTCGAAGACATTTGATACGCAATGCATTGTTGGATTGGCAGCGGGGACCGAAATTATGAAAACAGAGCACGTCGTGAATAGTTGTTACGGATTCGTATAAGCGCTCTAACCAATTTAAGGAAAGTTACGTGCATAGCCACCCAGATATATGAAGGCATGAAATTTGCCTGATTTTATGGAGTGGACATCTTCACAGCTACGAAACTATTTGTGGGCCAAAAGTATAAACGCGTCTGGAGTCAGGAAGAATCTTTCGACATACAAGATAAAGGTCGAAGTATCACGATTGGGCCCTCAAGTTATACGTCGAAAAGAGAATAACGAGAAGAAGCTATTAACCCTTTAATTTCAAAATGTTTCTGTAAATATAGAAGGACTATAGTAAAGGAATTAAGCGAGTTATAATTAAAAATTAAGTTTGTATTAATTGCAATCACAAAAGCGGTTCTTATCTCCTTCGGCCTACAGAAATATTTAGATGGGCTCATTCTTCTTATTAAAGGCGGGAAACTGAAACAAAACTTTTACATTTTCACAACATATAAGGAATCTACACCCCTTTCCACCCTATTCTGAGTTCTTCAATACTAGATACAACTATTAGTTCGGTCTGAGAAGCATTCACTAAAGAATCACTCAAATTTGACTGGACAGAAATCCGACGTCTAAAGTAAGCTTAATCAATCGTTAAAGTAGCACCAGACTCCTAACCAAACAGGATCTTGTATATTGCGAAATGCCTAAGAAATCCAATCTGTCTCAATCGATTTGTCTAACCGTACTCAGGTCTAGCCAAGGGATTTGATGGACAATCAGCGGATCTGTATTCAATAAAACCTCTTCTGGACACCTTAAAAAGGCTAAGCAAGGACTTCATAAGAAAGTGTAAACATCGCGCTCCCGTCGTCGTCGATCCGGGCCGGGCTGGAGGCGCGATGACGGCCGGCCGGGGCAGCCGATGAGCGAATCGGAGGTGGGGCGAGCCTCCCGTCGGGCCGGCGTCCTCCTCCACCCGACGTCGCTTCCGGGGCCGTACGGCATCGGCGATCTCGGAGGCGCCGCCGAGCGCTTCCTCGGCGCGCTCGCGGCCGCCGGCCAGAACCTGTGGCAGGTGCTGCCGCTCGGCCCGACTCACGATGGCGGCTCGCCCTATGGCTGTCTGTCGGCGTTCGCCGGCAACCCGCTGCTGATCGCGCCCGAGCTCCTGGTGGACGACGGCCTGCTGCCGGCGGACGCGCTCGAGAGCCCGGCCGGGGCAGCCGCCGACGCGGTCGACTTCGCCGAAGTGCAAGCGACCAAGACACGCTGGCTACGCCAGGCGTGGAGCCGCTTCCAGCGCGGCGACGGCGCCGAGCTCCGCACCGAGCTGGAGCGGTTCGCCGCCGCAGACGGGAGCGTCGGCTGGCTCGAGGACTGGGCGCTGTTCTCGGCGTTGCGCCACCGGCACGGACGGCGTAGCTGGGTCGACTGGGATCCGGAGCTGCGCGACCGTCGACCGTCGGCGCTCGAGCGCGCCCGACGGGAGCTCCGCGAGGAGGTCGGCTACCACCGCTTCGTGCAGTTCCTGTTCTTCCGGCAATGGGACCGCTTGCGCGCGGTGGCAGCCGGGCACGGCATCTCCATCCTCGGTGACGTGCCGATCTACGTCGCCCACGACAGTGCCGACGTCTGGTCCGCGGCGGCTCTGTTCGACCTGCACGACGACGGCACCCCGCGTACGGTGGCCGGGGTTCCGCCGGATTACTTCAGCGAGACCGGACAGCTCTGGGGCAATCCCCTGTACCGCTGGGATCGACTGCGCGACGACGGCTACCGGTGGTGGATCGAACGCCTGCGCGGCAACCTGCGGCTGGCCGATCTCGTCCGTCTCGATCACTTCCGCGGTTTCGAGTCCTACTGGGAGATTCCGGCCGAAGACGAAACCGCGATCGGCGGCCGCTGGCGGCCCGGCCCCGGCCGCGGGCTGTTCGACGCCCTACGGGCGGCGCTCGGCGAGCTGCCGCTGGTGGCCGAGGACCTCGGCATCATCACCGACGAGGTCCGGGCGCTGCGCCGCGGCGTCGGCCTCCCCGGCATGCGCGTGCTGCAGTTCGCCTTCTCGGACCTCGACGGCGAGCACGTGCCCCACCGACACACCCCGGACACGGTCGTGTACACCGGCACCCACGACAACGACACCACCCGGGGCTGGTACGAGGGGCTCGACGAGGACGCACGGCGACGGGTCGCGCTCTACCTCGGCGCCGAGGGCCCCGACGCCGTGTGGGCGATGGTGCGCGCGGCTCACACGTCGATCGCCCGGACAGCGATCGTGCCGCTGCAGGACGTCCTCGACCTCGGCTCCGAGGCCCGCATGAACATATTGGGTTGATAAGCACGAGTGTAGCAAAAGAACAGTGATAAATGGAGTTATAGCTACGTGTCAATTACTGCTTTTGGTAAAGCGCTTAGAGACATCAATTTGTATTAGGCGCTATATAAGAAATATATATTATTATTTATTATTATTATTATATATATATATATATATTATATTTAACATATTCAAACCCCTGCATTTTCCCCCTTGTCCTGTTCAGAAATCCCCGCATTTTTATATCTGTGTAAATAGTGAATATACAGTTTTCCGTTCTTGTTTACTGTCACACTTGTTACTTTTAGAGGCACATAAAGTTATATAAATGGTATGAATACTAACGCGATAGACTTGTTACGTACTTAACAAATAACTTGGCTCACAATAATTCACAAAAATAATGTAATAGAAAGTTAGGCCCATAATAGAATACATTCAGATATTGTAGCAACTGTCAACTGAAAAACGTTAACTTTGCTTCAAAAGCAAAACAAACAAATTTATAACCCTTTTCCCTACGTTTCCTTTATGGAAGGATGTAAAGAACTATACTTACTCTTTCACAAATAGAACTCAAAGCCATTGCAAAGGCACCCACTTCATAGTTCTTTGATATACCTTGCTGGGTATTTCCTTTCAGAAGATAGCAGGTTTCTTCCTTGGCTATGTAATTGATAAATTTACAACCATCAGTTTGTTTGCAGATCAAAACACATTCGATCTGGCCTCTTCCAACTACACTTTTTAAAGGCTGTCCTTTAAATTTTTGATCAACATAGGTGTCTACGATCGAGGTTGCCAGTATTTTTGCAATTGGAGAGAAAATCAGACACAAAAACCTTGCAAATAAAAATCTGACTTCCATCGTACTTATACTGAGAAGGAGAACGTTCCATTAACAAAGTCTTCTTTGAAAGTCTAAACCCAATCGTAAAACCTTGAAGACCATTCATACATTTATTCAAATAAAACAACCAGACATCAACTGCCCTAGAATAACATTTTACATAGTAGCTAAGGTGCAAAGGACCTCAAACCAACAATTCATACTTTGCGAGATGAAAAAAAGTCCGCGTACTTTAATATATGTACTTTGTTGGTTGACAACCTGTCACTTTTCCTTGTGTTCCAAGATAAACCAGCTGCTCTCAAATCATATCATACTCAAAACCATTTGTTTCTACGATTTTAAAATTTAAAGACATAGACAAATACAACAACTGAGAATGTTTGTCTGCTACGTTTATACTCCATGATGATCAGGCAGTCTTAATTAACCAAGAAGCTACCAATAAAGCCTCGGGGCAGCACGGCCTCGTATCCACAGCAAGCAGTAAAGAGTATCAAAGCAATTTCTCTCATATCCCTTATTCTAAATTCTCCCTTTTTACTGGTGGTAGATCGGAAAAGAGGGGTTCCGGAAAATTTCCTCCCAGAAAACTCGCTCCCGGAAAACTCCCGCCGTATAATTCCCTCCCGGAAAATCCCCACCTAGGAAATCTCCCACCCGGAAAACTCCCTCCCGAAAATTCCCTCCCGAAAATTGCTCAGCAAGAAATAATTTCGGCTTGAAATCTCTGACCCAAAATGCTGCCACTATTTGTTACACATCTTTAGTTTTATAAGAAACTGGAAATAATAAGCATACTTAACCTGTAAAAAGACAGTATTCGATTAAAATACGCACGATTTCCCAGAATACCTAATTTGCCACGGAAAAGTTACCTAAACTTTAAAACCCTGAAAACCATGTAGTGTTCCTCATTCAAGTAATAATCTACTACCAATGCATCCGTGGAAATCCATAAGTAATGATAATACTTCGTGAATTTGTTATTTCAAAATCGTTTAGCAAATTCACTTCACTTTTTTCAAATACATTGACATTGGCTACAGTTTGTAAATCAAAATTAAAGTGCTTTGATCAGTTTTATACGCCAATACCTAAATACAACACGTTGGTAAGTGTATGCAAGACAGACTGATAATCTTATAAAATTCGATTTGAACACAAACTGTTATAATCTATTTATAGTAATCATACTTTGCAGTGTGTGATATCATTAACTTAGATTTCAAACCTAACTGAGATCACTGAATTATTTGTATCTGTTACCACAAGGAATTTCGTGGCGATCGGTGAGTTGCTTTCTTAAAGCTACAATGACATCAGATAACGAACAGCAACATAGCTTACGGGAGCCCCTCCCTAACAAAAAACTAAACATATTATGAAGAAATTTACAACAGCAGCTTAGGGAGGCCAGGTACACTCCATACTTGCCATTAAAAAAGTGACAAGCATTGTAACGGGCAGTTTTACATTAGTATGTTTAGCTGGTTTGCGTCTAATGGGTGGTTACTATTAACAGAAGGTCGTCGAAGGGAACACAGTCGAAAATAAAATAATCCAGGTGCTGCACAAAGAATTGAAACTAGTGCAGGCCCTACGATTACAACAATTACTTTCATGCTTGCAAGTCCCCTTTCCAAGATCCGTCAAAGTACAGCTTCAGATTTATCACTGTACCAACCATCCATCGGCTAAGAGTAAACAGGATCTGTGTCTGCTATTAATGGCAGTGGCGATCTTTCTGAGATACTTTTTATCCACTGAGCAACGTTCACTTGCTTCTGTGCATTTTCTGTTAAAAATGGATGTCGCTACAAATAAGAGGAGAATGAAGTTCAGATGTCGACTGATCTAAAAGAGACCAGTCATAAACCCAATAAAGAATCGTGTTTATACTAGTAATAATGTCCATAATGTTAGAAGAAGTCACGGCACCTGGTGCGGGGTACTATGCTGTCACAGCCAAACCTTTTCCCCATAAAGCCTTTGTGGTCATTCATATAACAACCACGCAAAATCTGGTTCGTGTCACCCCTCCTACAGGTGCCACTTCACGAGGACCTTACTTACATCTCTCTTCCCTTTAACTATATCACAAGCAAACCTTAGACGTATCTTGTTGCAGGTGTACTACTATCACAGATCATATTTTAAAAGGCGCATGTGGTTCAATTTCAATATGTACTTTAAAACCATAATAAATGAATGGCCCGTGAATTAATAAACTTGGCGGGCAAGCCCACTTATCTAACACGTATGGCGTTTTCCTCATACACTCCAGGGATACCGGTGGTAACACATTCTTTTTCTCCCCAGTTATCTTTTAGGATATGATGGCTTTACTACAAACATTATTGCCACATCATCAAAAGAGCTGACAAGCCCTCTCCTAGATATATTCAGTATGTAACATTTCACGTGTGAAAGCATTTAAATGAAGGAAAGTTCATTAGGGTCAGGATATGGGCGTGCCCTTGTCTGGGAAATAGAAAATTTGGAAGCCAAAGGTCATAACCACTTATGACAAAAATATAAACACCTTCAATAAGGGTTACCATGTTGGCTTTTTTCAGGCCAAATTTCTCGATTTTGGCCTTTTGCAGAGACAAATTGCCTGGAAAATTCAAATTTGGCCTACTACTTAAATTTGGCCTTTTTTCACCAGAAATCTTAAGGATACAATTTCTTGTCGTTTGAGTCAAATAGGAAACTAATTTTAAATTGAAAGAAAGTACTACACACTCAGAAGTCCAAAATTAAAATCATCTATTCAAACAAAAACTTCTTTGAAGGAAATGTGTTCGATTTCTTATTATTTCCGTTTATTAAGCTGTTTTAATAATTCTGTCACGTTTTGCTAACAACCGTAGCTTGATTTTGCCTGCCATTTCCTGTTTTCGATGATGTTTTGTCTTTGCTTTCCCATTTTTCTATTTCAGTCTAGCAACAATATAAGCTATGCTCAGTTCAGTGAGTTAACAAAATTATTTTAGTCATACGTTTGAGCAAGGAAAGCAAAGGGAATAAATGGAAGGGATATGATGATAATGCAAGAAAATTTAAACCTGAATGGACGAAGAGACATCCTTGGGTTAAAAGGGACGTAGATGGTTCAGATAATGCATTTTGCTCCTTCTGCAGAGTTAATATCAACCCTAAACTGTACAGGTAATCAAGATGAAAGAACTCAATTTTATTGATATTTAGAAAAAAATTACTCATCTTTTCACAGCACACATCACTGTGACATGTTTATTTTTGATTGCTTTGTTTTGTTGTTTTGGTTGGTATTAAAGAGAGAAAATGAAAAAATTCTGTTTGAGCTTGCTTCGAAGGCAGATGATGCGCATCGTGTCTTGCGCATTATTATTTTCTGCGCATGTGCAATGCTTTACTTAAGGTACTTTTTTCGTTTGGCCTTTTTTGCGCATTTTGGCCTGATTTTGTCACCTGTTTCGCCTTCTTTTATAAATCCCATCTGGCAACCCTGCCTTCAATTCTGTAATGCTTGAAAAGAAACCTGAAATGTCAAATCTATCAACATGTAACTAAAATTAGCCGACCCTCGAGGAACCCAGGATATTTCAATCAATTAGGGGGGGGAAGGGGGGAGTGTGACAATTTATTTAAATCTACTAATTTTGTCCAAGTGCTAGATCAAGTGTACTTTAACCTTTAAAGAAAAGTAAGATCCTCGATTCCACTGACTAGTAGGGAGGTTTAGATCCACGACGAGTACGAGTAGGAGATTACCACTGCGCACACCTGCGCACTTCCTGTAGGGAATCATCTTTGAAACTTGTCCTAAACAACTCGTTCAGGACGACTTTTTATGAAAATCTCGTTCTCTACTGAACGAGTTTTCATGTCAGTAAGCCAAGCCAAGCCAAGCCAAGCCAAGCCAAGCCAAGCCAAGCCAAGCCAAGCCAAGCCAAGCCAAGCCAAGCCAGATCTTGCGGGGCTAGCCCCAAACCGAAAGAAAATCAACCAATCATTTGTTGCTGAAGTGTCGGCTATTCAAATGTTTCCTGCCTTCTGATTGGTTAACTCTGCCTATAATTTATGCATTACGGCCTAGTTGAAACTGGCCTCAACAAATAATAAGCATGGAATTCAATCCACGAGAACATGCTTATTCACCACAAAGGAGAACAAACTTTCAGTGAGCGATTGTCTCAGTGAGAAAACAGTGGCATCAGTGACAGTTCTTTATTGATATCTGAACATAGACTAGATGGGGCGCATTACGGGTCATGCGCCCTCTGGTACCCTGTGAAATACTGCTAAAGAAATTTTCAGATTTAATGTTTATCATTATCAATGTATTAATGGTTTTGGTTGTTGTAAACAAACCTTCAATATCAATGTTCCCAATGAGTTATCTGTAGTAGAGGATAGTACAATTTTTTGTACAATCGTGTTGTGGCTTTGTATTCAAGTATTCCTCATGAAGAGGGACTATCAATTTTAGAGAGAGCCCTTCATGGCAGGCAGAAGAAGGTGATCTCCACTGAAACGCTCTTAACTCTAGCTGAGTTGGCATTAAAGAACCATTTTTTGTACATAGCGACAAAATTTATCGGCAGGTTCAGGGTACAGCGATGGGTACAAATTTGCACACCCTACGCGATAATCCTTATAGGGGATCTTGAGGAACACGCGATTGAGGGTTTTGATGTTAAACCCAGTACTTGGCTCAGGTACATAGACGATATATTTATGACCTGGGATCACGGGGAGGCCAAGCTCCTCGAGTTTCTGACTTATCCCCCATTTTAAATCCTGCCACCCATTTCACACTAAAAGGCAATTCCTTATAGCAAGGCGCTACGTTTAAGGCAAATCTGTTCACAAGATGAATACTTTGAGCAAAGACGTTCTGACCTAAAGCATCGCTAGTAGCTAGGTGGTACAGTCAGGATCGGGTGACTGAGCAAATAGAACGAGCTAAATTCCTCAACCGTGATGATATCTTAAAAGAAAAGGACCATCACAATTCTCGTGGAAAAGAGGGGATGTATTATCCCTTTCTTATCATCAAGGATTAAGCGGGAAAGTCCACAAAATTATATCCTATAATTTCAATATACTGGGTTGCGATGAGGATCATAAAAGACTGTTTTCGTCGAACCAATGATCTCGTTTAGAAATCCTAAATCACTAAAAACTGGTTCGTGCGAGAGTTAAAACGTTCAGGATAGCGATAGGAATGGGTGCGCATCCTGTCGTAGGAGAAAGAATTGTGATGTGTGTAATTATTTAATTACAAGCAAAACATTTGATGGGGGCGAAAACTCACCCACCTTTGAAATGTGTTATGGTCCACTTGATTACAACTCGAAAAGCGTCGTGTACTTATTACAGTGTAAAGTTTGTAGACTCCAATATGTAGGAAGTACCGTTACACCTTTTCGGACGAGGTAACTAAATTACGTTTTCCGCCTGGTAAACCTTTGAGAAACATCAAACTTTAATAAACTAGATTTATACAGATATTGGGTTTTACAAATAATCAGAATCTATTTCATCGAACCCCATGAGTTTTATACTGGGTTAGGTCTTTCTACTTGTGCCCCTTAATTGGATCTCTTACTATCCAATAAGATTGTTTACAATAATACTATTCTACTTCTAACTCTCTTAAGTAATCTACGATATAAAGCAAAGATGATATGATCATCGATAAGATATGCTTTACTTTTTATCAAGTCATTAAAAATATAACAGCTATCATTGTCACAAGAAACTGCTGCATTGAATATTTTATAGTTTATCATCTTTTTTAGCGATGAGATTTTAAGTTATAAGCATCCTTTCTAAAAGCAATTTACAGCTGGCAATCACTAGTGTTGAAACCATGTTTAAAATTACCACAACAGGTCTTTTCCCATCTCTTATCTAGTTTTTCTGCAATTTCTTAAATCCTACTTTACCCGACGTATTCGAGGAACTGTATACACGAGGGGGCAGAATCCGCCCCCTACTTTATCTCCGAAACGACTCGACAGAATTCCTTCATATTTGGCACTGATACACTCTAGGTATATTAGCTATATACAGATCTGCACACCGAATTACAGCTTACTGTGTTCAGGCAAACTGAAAATATGGCTCCATACATTGCCCCATAAATTTATCAAATGTTCAATATGTGTCCAAAACAGGCTAAGATATTCTCCGATTGCATGCGACAAAACCCTCATACATCAAAAAGTACATGATTCCGCTCGTTCAAATTTTCAGACAACCTGAGACATGAAATGTGTTTAATTCTCCAAAACTTTGAAAAACTTGACAGAGCAGAACAAAAGTTATTTAAAAAACTAATAGGGGGCGGAAGAGCAAATCAAATCTTACCCAGGTTTCCATAACCGTTTAATGCAAACTTTGTTGACATTAATTCTTTCGTAAATATACAACATCCGGAATAGATTGAAATAATCTTAATCTTAATAGGTAGAATGCAGCAGCATGATTTTCCTTCATAGATATGAACGGAAAGGAAAACATATGGCATGGAGGATAATCTGTGGCCAGTGATAATATTTTAGTAGCACTTTGGCCTTCAGGAGCTAGAGAAAAATTCGGGGAATTAGAAAACCTGTGAAAGGATAGACATTATGAAGGAAAAGCAATTTTCAATTCTCTCTCCGTCCACATTTGAAATAATTACCACATTATCAGTAGGAATCTGCTGCTGTATTGTTTTGGAAGTCAATCCCTTAAAGGTGGAATAGTTTCAGTTGAAATGCAGAGGGGTGTATATTAAAATTCATTTTTCTCGTCTATTCATCCTGTTCCTAGCCACTTTGTCCTATTAATATATTGGACATTATAAATTTGCCGCCTGTTTAATAAAAGCTTGCCCGTCTTCGAACTGAGGCAACGATAAAAAAAGAAGTAGGGCTAAAATATGAGTTACAGCAAGTCCTTTAATTTTCAGCTTTGATAACTTAACATAGATTTTTTAATTCAATTACGAAACTGAACAAGATTTTGACTTTATCATAATTCTACATGATAAAACTGTTCTTAGTTTATCCTGCTACTCTTAGTCTACAGTTCCTTTCAGCCATACTCTATGAAATTTCAGTAACTACAAAATACTAGAGCAATAAAGGAAAATCTTTCGCGGGTAAGAACACACCCCACCCTCTCATATTATACAGGGCATAAGGGCCCTGTCCTAATTGGGTTGATACAAAAGACACAAACACAATTCCTTTTGCGTCTTTCTATAATGACTACTTTATGTTCACTGTCCCATGATATTTTATGATGTCCTTATACAATATGTCCAAGGTCATATTCTAGAATTTTCTTTGCTTCTCATGTGTTGTAAACAATCGTTTCAGCCTCACGTGATTACGATATGCATAGAATTCTATAAACAAAATAGCTCAGATATGTCAAAGATACAAACAATTTTTAAATATTTAATTAATGTGATGTCCGTTTTAATTTCTCAATAAATTATTTTTGCTTTAGTTTGTTTATTCTTGGATTTCTATTAATAATGCATATTCTAAAACTCTATTAGACACAAACAAGTAAATAAATTGTTATGAAAAAACTAAATGAACGCTTTACTGTTAGGTAGTTTACATCAGCATTTATTATTGATTAGTTATTGTTGTGTGGTTTCATTGTTCGTCTCGTCTAAAACAGTTCGTACCATCGGAAAAACTTTCTGCTTCTAAAAGTTACTTCCTTTAACGGTACCTTCCGTTAAGTAGCGGGGACAAACATAGCTAAAACCTGGAGGTATTTGGTCCATAGCTCCTCAACGTTTTAAAAACTCCCTCTCCCTTACTTTCGCCCTATCCAACAAAAGTAGCGTAGGCTTTTGTTGATTAATATGGACCGATGCTCTTATTTGTAGCACAAGCGTTTCATTACCTTATCATTTAATTACAGTCAGGAACTCAGATGTCCCGAGCCAACAATCGTTATTCATTGGCGTCGTTTAAATTGTTAGTTAATCAAGAAATAAAGCATTTACTTGGCTATATTGTCCAAAATTTTTCTTGATGTTTTGCGACTATATGATTACAAGTTTTACCGGCCTTCTTTAGGGTTTACTAGTTTGAGTACGTTTATATTCTCTGATTGGCAATGCTTTTTATTTTACACGGTCATCTGGGCTTCATTTGGTGGGGACAATTCTCTCGGGTCTTCAAGGTTCATAGCATTTATTGGCTTGTTTGGGTAACAATGTGACGCTTTGACATGCAACATGTTCTGAGCTGCGGAGAGGCAGTGAAGGTAATGAGGAAGAATGAGGCGAAGAGTCACAGACAATCGCAAAAGGGGTAATAGAAAGGCACAGGGAGTAAACGAAAGGGACAAGGATAGTCACATTTGGGAATGAAAGTTGCCGTTGACGAGTATGCAAAGAACTCCACAACATTGCAGTAATTCTGTTCTGCTCGATAGAAGGATCATTCTTCCTTACTTTAAAGTGCAGCGTGTATAGTATAAGCTCAAAGTGTATTTTAACTTTTGAAGTTTGTACGGCAGATGAGCAGAAACATACAGTTGCACACGCATGTAGATGCGTACATACAGAGGCCTCCAGTCGCACATACAGAATGGGAAAATAACAGACACATACATCAGGAATCTGAGACAAATATTGCAGCACTCAACGTAAACGACACAGCCAAAAAATCCCAAAAGTGGGGCAGCAAAGACGACGGGTGAGCTTCTAACATTAGTCTCCATCACTACGGAAAAAGTGAAAACAAATCAAGATGTAAATAAGGCATGCCTATTAACATCAGCTATTGTATCGAAAGCAAAGAAACAAGGACTACACTAAGATAGGCCTATAAACATCAGCTATCTTGAAGACAAAAAACCCAGATGCCTACAACCATTGAAGAAAGTAACTCCCTATAAGAAAATGCCATGCAGTCCTAACCAAGATACATATCTTCACTTGCAACTATTTAGGCATAAGTTGTGAAGAGATACTATACAAATGAAAAGCATGCCACTGCCTGGGTTGAAAGCCTACAGCAAGACGAAGGGTAAAGAAGAGGCCGACATAGTTCACATGGTTATTGCTTAGTGGACAGGCGTCCATCCAGTGGAATCTGACTTCGAGCATGTAGTAGCAGCTCTCCACCTCCTCCATCTCAGTGAGGTGTACGTCGTCGCCATAGTTCGAGTAGAACAGCACTTTATTTGCAGGAAGTACCAACGGTTTTCTTTCTGTAGAATTGTCCTTAATACTCTTAAGAGTAGCCAGCTGCTGGTCTCGTCCAATGGCTTATGACACTTTGTTGGGACTATCGAGTCGTCATCCTTGCCCAAAGCATTTTCCCCTGCAGAACTAAAGAAACACACGGCCTGGCTTGTCTCCTAATCCAATGTGTTGCGGCTGTACACCTGGAGCTGTGTGACTCATGAAGGCTTCCGTCTGGTTCTTAGCAACTTAGAAAGTCGTTAGTGCAACTAGAGGGGGCTAGGGAACGTAGGCCTCCCCTGCCCTAATTTTTTTACCGAAATTTGTTTCCTCGTCTTAAGGACAACTAGAAGGAAGGCCTTGCCCTTGAACACAAGACCCTAACAGTTGGTCTTCATTTTTATGAGGCTTGTGATTCCTGAAAGATCAATGTTTTGAGCCACTGATAATTCTCTAGTCGATTCCTAAATTTTTATGCTATGAATCTATTTAATGTTTTTTAGAAATAAAGCTGTTATTTGTTGGTAGAGAAGAGGGTATATTAGAGGTGTAGAAAGTAGGTTGATTTTTAATACAGTGAACTGCAACGACTTCGTCGCTTCATAAGTAAATATATGGGAGATCTTGCCCTAATTCTGATAAATCTGCCCTGCCCTCAAAAAGCTCTAGTTGCACCCCTGCAAAGGTTAAGAAGTGAATTGGAATTCTAGATCGATCTATGAGATTTATATGGTTTTTGCAATGTAAAATTACCCTACATCTAAAGGCTGTTAGAGCATTTTTCTAAATATAGAATAGAATGCTGCCTAAGTGAGAAAATCTTCTTGTCAATTAGTACAAGAGAAATAAATTACTTACTGCTGTTAGCAAGGGATAATAATGGGGTCAGTGGTGGCCCTACATGCAAACAATCATTCAGGGAGGTGCCCTTACCCCCCACCTTACATGATGCATTGTAAACGATACGAAGTCTCGTCGTTTCAGCCTGATTTCGTACAATCCCCCTATGCGGCAAAAAGTGGACCTTCCCTGGGGCCTCTAGCTCCACCACCTCCTCTATTATGCCAGCCTTCAGCTGTTCCTGTATTACTCTGTCATATTCTTCCAATACCTGGGGCTCCTTCCTCAACTTGCTTAGTTGATATTTCAAGCTTCGTAACGTTATATCATAATTGGTGGGTAATGGGTTGTGCCCCACCTTCCATGGTAGCCGGGTTGAGTATCGTTCCCCATTAAATGAGATCTGATCAACTGTTCCCTCATGGACCTCATTACCTTCCCTAACTCCCACAGTTTCAAGATCCCACAACTTCTTGATATCATCCCCTAACTGTTGTTTACCATCACCGGCAATAGATAAAACGTCACACTCAAAGTTGTCAGTGATCAAAGAAGATTCACGTGCTACAAAATTGACTGCCATACATTCTGGGGATTCTACTCCCTCCCCCTGTAAGGGACCAGATAACACATACCCAAGGGAAGTCTCTACTGCAACCGGTTCACCTGGTTCACCCCTAATAACATTTCCCCTTTGGAAATTCCACAGGAAATCTGCTCCTACTAATACATCAATGTTCAACGTCTCCTTGCTGGGACATACATCTGAGAACCACACATCTTTAAGGTGAGCAAATCCATACTTAACTATCTCGACATGTTCATTCCTAATCTCTGAAATGTGATTAACAATGAATGCCTCTACCTGCACTCCTTGTCCGCCTTGGACTGGTAAAAGCTCAACATTCACGACATCCCGATCCTCAACTGAGGACTTACTACTCCCAAAAGTCTTAATTCCTAATCTCTCCTTTCTTATAATTCTTAAGCCTAATCGATCAACGATAGCTCTGGTAATGAACGACTTATGACTACCAGAGTCAAACAATACTCTTACGACTGCTTCATGCTCTCCATGCACGAGAGCTTTAGCTGTCTGCAAGGCAACAGTGCCTGCTTGAAACTGCCTACCGATACAGGCATTTGCGTTGGTAACTTCGAGACCAACATCGACTTCATTACTAGTCCTAGTCTCGTCTGGTGTTGCATCACCACTCCTTCTCTTATCAACAAATACTTCATTTCTAATGCAAATACTAGGGTGATGCTTTCCAGACGAACGACAAAACTTGCAAAACACATTTGCACGACAATCACTTGCCCTATGGCCTCTACTTAAACAAACAAAACAACGTCCGTACTTTCTAATAATTGACTTACGTTCTCTTATGTCCTTGATTTTGTTACAGTTCGTCACTGGATGGTCCTCTAGGCAGAACACACATCTCCTTCCGTTTGCGACATGCAAGGATCCAGAAGATGGTAGTCCACCATTTCTAAATTTCGATTGTACTCCACTCGTCCTTATGCCATGGTCTGATAGTATGGGGACATGTGATTCCCTTACTTCTAGCTCTTGATGGAGCTCTCCAATGACTGGTCGAGACTTCTTCAAAGACAATGCTCCAGCAACCACTATTGAGTGTCAATATTTGAATTTAGATTTTTATAGGAAATAGCGTTGATCACTGGAATGACTGCCTTACCCCCTAGAGGCTATAGAAGGACCACGACCAGATGATTTTTCTAACTAACAGTTACCTCAAAAATTGATTGACATAGGGTGAGAGGCTGACCCGAAAAAGTGCTAATACTATACAATTGACTCAATTGAGTAAATAAAAGCCAACAAATCTTTGCTAACAGTTAAGATAACTAGCCAATGTCACTTGCTCTGTATGAAGTATCAGAAAATTATGGGAAGACAAAAAAGTGAGATTCTGGGGAGAGGCCAGGGCCCGGAGTTCTCCCACCTCCTTCATACTCTACCTCCTTCTATTAAGTCAAGAATCGTGGCTCACTTGCCCTCCAACAGTATCTATAAGTTTTACCTTGTTCCCCAAAGCGGTATTCCGCATACTATAAATATGCTTTTTGATCAGTTGGTTACATATCTGCATTTTGACTTGCCTCGCTAATTAATCAGGTTCCAGAAAGGTTTATAAAGCAAAACTGTTTAGATAGACAAGAAGTTTCTTAGGCCTCCTACTTAGCCCACCTCCACCAAGTCAAAATTTTAGGTCCCCGTGCCAATAATACTACCTGAAAGTTTTAACTTGATACTAAAATCTATTTTGGAGGTATTGCAGATAGGCTATTATGATAACCTCATTCCATATGTGTGACTTTATTTATCTCGTTTCATAGAAATTAATAAACTGTATTTCCCTTAGGTTATTATAGTTTAAAGTAGGTGAGGGACATAATATTTCTAGCTGTTTCCTAACATGAAATTTGAGGCCGCCTTGTCCCACAACTTCTACTCTAACACTGTCTAAAAGTTTCAGCTCCATCCCCCAGCCGCTCTTAGTACATTAATGTTATAGTATTTTAATGGACTGGATGCAAATAGTGTCTTTTTATTTAGTTTTATCCTCTCCCCCAAGTCATAGTTGGACGTCCATTCGCCCCCCCCCCAGTACTCCGTGAAAGTTCCACCTTGGTAAATCAAACCGTTTCCAAGATATTGTAAATAAAATGTATTGATAAACCGACAAACAAAAATGTTAAGCCCCTCTAAAACCTACTAAAATAAATTAAAATAAATTAGAATAAAATAAAAGTGTTCTTTTCCCACGTTTACCACGTTCTTCTGCAGCAGTACCTAAAAGGTTCGGCTTCATCTCCCCAAGCCGTTTCCAAAACATTATAGTTACATTATTTCCTAAATGCACACAGTATTTTCCGAAACATCTCTCCCCCTTCTTCAAGTTAAATATAAGGTAAAATGGACCATTACCCCAAACCTCCCTGAAAGTTTCAACTCGATCCCTAAGCCATTTTCAAGATATTGCAGACAATCTGAAAACTCTAGTGCACATAATATTTTTTGTTTTATTCAGGCACACTTTTAGTTTAAAAAGTATACCCACGAGAAAACCCGAGACTCTTGGAGTTACGATCAATCCCTAAGTCCGGCCATAAATCGGGCCGTCGGTTTTCAGTTTCTCCCGCACCGCCTCGGTCGTGGCGGCAATCTTCCAGCCCAAAGGCTCCCACCCGAGACGCGTCGCGACCGCGTTGCCGACCTGGTAGGCCGCGTTCACGGACGGTGGAACGAGCGCGCTGTCCAGTTCCGTGATCTGACACGGGGTCTCCCGCGCGGCCACAAGCAGCGATACAAGCTTTTCAGACGCGTGATCCATGAGGGACTATCCCTTTTCTCCGCGTTCGGGTCGGGCGCGCCCGGATCTAGATGATCGCGTGCCGCACCTTGGCGGAAACCCACTCACTGACGATCACGGTTGCCAGGATCACCAGCAGAATCATCGAGACCTGGGTCCAGGCCAGCGTGTTGATCGAGCCGTTCAATTGCAACCCGATACCGCCCGCGCCGACAAGGCCGAGGATCGTCGACTCCCGGATATTGATATCCCAGCGGAACACGCCGACACCCGCGAAGGTCGGCAAGACCTGTGGAACGATGCCGTAGAGTATCTGCTGTGCGCGGCTGGCGCCGGTGGCCTCGATCGCCTCGACCTGGGTGTGATCGATTTCCTCGATCGCCTCATAAAGAAGTTTGGCGCAAAAGCCGATGGATCTGAGGCCGATGGCGATCGTGCCCGCCAGAATCCCGGGCCCGAAGATAAAGACCAGCATCAAGGCCCAGATGAGTGAATTGACCGAGCGCGACGAGACGATGATGAACAGCGCCACGGCTCTTACGATCGGATGCGGCGTGGTGTTCCGGGCCGCCGCGAAGGCGACGGGCACCGCGATGATCAAGGCAATCACCGTGCCCAGGGTCGCGATGTTGATGGTGTCCCAGACCGGCCACCAGAGCTTCTCCATGTAATCGAGCTTGGGCGGGAACATGCGGGTGCCGATATCCACCGCTTGCTTGCCGGCGTCGCTCACGAAGAACCAGATGGTTTTCTCGGAAATCAGCTGCCAGGCATAGACCACGATCGCGGTGCCGATCAGCCAACCGCCCCAGATGGCGAATTCCTGTTTCGTGGTGCGACGGCGCCATTCCGGCCCGTCGGGTGTTTCGATCAGGGGCATCTATTGGACCCATTTCCGCAGATAGCCGGAGCCGTATTCGAGAACCAGCACGATCCCGATGATGATAAGCAGGATCGCGGCCGCGGTATCGAATTCATACCGGTCAAAGGCCGTGTTCAAGGTCGCGCCGATGCCGCCGCCGCCGACGATGCCGACCACCGCCGACTCGCGGAAGTTGATATCAAGACGGTAAACCGCCAATCCGATCATGCGGGGCATGACCTGTGGCTGGATGGCGTAGTTGATCCACTGGAACCATGTGGCCCCGGTGGCCTTGATGGCTTCGGCCTGGGCCTCGCTCATGTTCTCGATGTCCTCGGCCAAGAGCTTGGCGTAGAAGCCGATCGTGCCGATCGACAGGGCGATAAACCCGGCGAAGGGACCGAAGCCGAAGAGCTTGACGGCGAAGATCGCCAGGATCACCTCGGGGAAGGTGCGGGAGCCGGCGATGATGGCCCGCCTCTTTATAGAGGCACGAGTGTGCCTCCTTGATAATGTGAAGCACAACGTGCACCATGGTTTTCTATATACGTAATAACCTAAGACGTTGATTTTCAACGTTTATTGTATTTGAAATAAACGTTTAATTCTACGTTTATTGTATATTACTGTACCTTATTGTATGTGGGTTCTTAAAGCTGGAGTTTTCGATACTATTTAAGATCTCTAATAGAATACAATGTATGCCTTATTTTGTAAGATGTATCTGTTTCTGACTATTTGGACTCATACAGGATCCGGATTTTGAACCGGTTGACAATTGGCTTCCAAGTGTTCTAAATCGACCAATGGAATTGACAGAGAGCTTCAAGCGCCATTATGAACTGTGGCTCAATCAAGAGGTGTATCACCGTGAAGTAGATTGGGATCAACTTCTATCAACTATTCTTTTATAATTGTATTTGTTTGGTAATAGTTCTGGCTTTAAATGAATTCAAGGATCTAAAAATCAAGTTTTGTAAACAAAATGATAATACATGTTTATCTGTTCGAATGGTTTTCTCATAATTCCGTTTCTAGATATTTTAATATTGCTATGCCTGAATGAACTATGGATGACTCTCAGGGAGATTTAGTGATTAGAGAATCTTTTGTTGATAAACACTCATTCACCGCGGAGCTCAGGTGGAAATTTTGATCTGATGGAATAGTGAACAGCACGAGCTACAAATATTGACCCAGAAAAGTACAGCTACAAAACATAACTTCGAAGATCAGTGATAATAAAAAATGCAAAAACAATGTTTCCAACAACAAGAAATAAAAATAACGGGCTTCGAAGTCAGGTGTGTTTTTTGTGGATACCCTTTTAGGCTAAAAGAGTGATTTTAAATTAAAAAGTTCAAGTTCAATTATTTTTACAAAACTATCGCTGATGACGACATTTAAAATATGCAAGAATAATGTTGCCAACAACAAAACTATAAGTAACGGGTTTTAAAATCATGTATTCATTCTGAAACTCTCTTTTAGGCTAAATGAGTGAATATAAGTTATAAGTTCAAGCTCAGTAGTTTTTCAAAATTATGGCTGGTGATAATATTTATCTAACGACATCAAAATATACTCAAAAATACATCAGGTGCCAAAACCTCGTGCTTTCTTCTACTAAAGCACTAGCATTATTGTCATTTTTCCACCCACTAACGAAAATTACTGCTAGAGCCCACTAACCATACTAAATGAACAATTCTCTTATCTACAGACACTACACCTAACAACTGAAGCTATACTCTGGCCAAAACTACTTTTACGGCATTGCCATTTCCATTTTTCAAAACAGGAAATCCGATCCTGGCTGCAATTAAATAAAAAAAAAACAAAACAATTTTTTTCAACTGAAAGCAAGGAGCGACATTAAAACTTAAAACGAAGAGAAATTACTTCGTATATGAAAGGGACTGCTTCCTTATCAACGCCCCGCTCTTTACGCTAAAGTTTGACTGTTTCTCTCAACTCTTCTTTTTAAAACAGTAAACTGTTTTTTTTTTAAACTGAAAATAAGGGTATAGCCTATGTCAGAGAGGACTATCTGAAGTTATGCAGCCAAGCTTTTGTTTCATCAAACCATGTTTCTGCTTTCAAGTGGAAAGTTCTGTTCTAGCAGGCAAGCAGGCAGGCATTAGTTTCAAATTGAAGATGGACTAAAATCTATAAGTGTTAAATATATACAGCAGTTACCCAGCCCCACAGCCAATATATCTTCTTTGTGTGATAAATAGAAAAATTTATAGAAACAAGAAAGTGGGGACGGAAAGTGCTGCCATCTATTGTTTCTAGCCTTTTCTGCTCATGATTTCAGCTGAGTTTATCAATTTTTTTTTTGCACTTGGGATTGCAGTAGAGGAATGGTATCAGATGTGCCTCTTAAACTTTAAAAGGTATCTCGTTGATCATCCTTTGCTCTTTCTAAGTGATGACATTAGAAACTTTGCCTACGGCAAAAACGTCAACTTTTGAACTAAGAAAGATAGATTTTTTTTCGACGTGAGTCGATAGCTTTTGATGAGCTGATCAAAGTATATGTCATCCATTTTTTGGTAGGAAAACTCCTTCATGAGATGTACCAGTTTGAAAGTTTAAAGGGGTTGACAACTTCAGTAGAGAGGTACACAGTGAAACCAAAAATAGTCCGATACCCATTGTGAGACGTATAGAGGAGTCTCAAGCAACAGTCGGCTGTTAGTTCATAACCATCTTCGACTATGAGGGGTTCGCAACTTTTGCTAGTTGGTGCACATATTATTTTTTTCCGGTGTATTTGATGGTAAGACCAATTTGGTTCCAGTGGTAAGACAGGTAGGGGACTACAGATTAACAACTTCAGCGTTTAATCGAAGCGAGTAAACAAAACTAAAGTGTTACCCTCGCAACACTTTAGTCGGCGAAGCCGAACAAAGGTTGCCGCAACACCTCACATTGCCCATGCAACGTAGATCTAGTTTTCATTTGATTGCGAACACTCCACGGGCCATCTCAAAAGAAGAAAATTTTACACAAACTGGGACATCTTTATCATTTTCCAAACCCTGAATAATCAATCTCAACCTATAAACAAATAAAAAATCACGCGCAAAGGCACTTAAAAGTCCCATCTTTTGCGATGTTATATTTAGAATGGTGGGCTTCAGATCGCCTCCCGGCTGTTGCTCAATACCGTGAAAAATAAGAGTTCTAAGAATTTGTTTCCTCATAATCATCAATTTTCACCTCAAGCTTTGCTACTCGGTTCTCTAAATTTTCAATTAAGCCTTTAAGATTCTTTAAAGATGTCAATAACTGTTCAAGCTTGGGACTGAGTTCAAGAAACACTGACGAATATATTTCCCTCACAATTCTCAACAGAATTTTTGAGTAGTTGGTCCTTATCACACTTATCCTTAACTAGTTTTGAAATTGTGCTCCTCTTTGACTCTTTTGTTTTTGTAATTTCCTCCTCAGTTGCAAGGATCAGCAGTATCTTCTGGTCAGCAATATTTTATACATAAAAATGTGAATGCTATTAAGAGGGTAGTTGGGGGGGAGGGTTAGCAATCTCTCAGATTAGACAAGCTTCTGGAAGGCAGTTAATACTTTTTGTAACGGGTATGACGCTAAAAGTACCCTAACTCTCTGGAATTGGATGAATTTTTTTTTTTAATTTTGAATTCGGTAATATTTAGTCTTAAGTGGAGGCTGTTCTATAGAATTGCTACGGACCCGAATATATCTCTTGGTGAAACTTTAAAAAAGCTAGTATGATATAATTCAACAAAATCGCTTTCAATGAAACAAGCTTTTAGTCATATCACTTAGTCCCATTTAATAAGAATTTCAAAGGAAGTTTTTGCTTTTAGAATAAGCTTGGAATTAGTGTGCAGAACGTCGCTTATGAAGAAGGGAAGTTGTACTGTCAATTTGTAAGAGAAGGAGTCTTGGATATCAACGGTATCACTTTCGACTTAAGCTACGACTATTATCTTCTGCTGGCTGCTGGTTATGCAACCTCAAGTAAGTACTAACAACATTAAAATTATAGAGAATAGGATTTGCAACCACCTTTGGCGCAGCTTGTTGATCCAGACACCTCTCCCAAAAGTATGACAAATATTTTTAAAGAACAGTAAGACTTAGTGTCAATAAAGAGGGTTGAGAAAGGGCCGACCCCTTATATACAGAATGTTTTCTGTTTGTTTTTAGCTGGCAATGCGATGCTATTGATATGAACTTGGCACTGTTTGACATAAGAATAACTTGAAAGGATAGGGAGAAGACTATTCCCATTGGATTCAATTTTACCTTGCATTTTATTTCTCTTGTTTGTTGCATACATCATAGGCGTACTTGTACATGGCACTTGAATCTTTAGAATATAGAAGTTCATCGCCACTGTTCCTTATTTAGAAAACTATATTTATGGTAATTACTCCAGTTTCTGTCTTGCAAAATACTTTGCATGCCTCTGGTAAACCCATAAGGGTACCCCCCACTTTTCCAGTGCTATTAGGTCGCAAAAACGACATCATACTCAAAAATCTCCAATCAGTATTCGTTCCTGGTTTTGAATGTGCCCCCTCTACTCCACGAAACCTCAAGATTTTATACAGCTTGTTCATTATTTTTCCAGTATTTTACGTATTGTGCCTTAATACGATGTTCAATCAAGTTTATCTAATTCACCCTTAGAACACTCTTTTATCGTTTTGACATCTTCGCTTCTATTTTTTTTTTTTTTTAAATAATGATAAATGCGCAGATTTAACGCTTGAGGAAGGCTCCAAAATTTGAACTTTGTAGAGTGGGTTCAGTCTTAAATAAAAAAAAACGAAGGTAATCTAGTGCAAGAACGATGTCTGTGTATATTTCTATGGCTAGATCTTATAAATGCCAATATTATTAAGAGATTGAGAAAATGGAAAAGCAAAGTTTGTTAGCTCCTAAATGCTAACACAAATTGCTATTCGTTTTCTTATTAGTGAAGTAGACACATCTTTGATTTGGCGTTGATCTAAGGTCTTTCTTATTTATTTATTTTTTTTTATTGATTTTTTTTTTTTTTTTCCTAAATGGCTTTAACCATTTAGTTCCGTGATACCGGTGGACATAAATTCATTCCAAAAACTGGGGAAAAGAGTCCTCCATTCTTTCATGCTAAGCTACCTTTTTGATAAAAGTGTCGAAGGCACTGAAAATACAACGCATAGTCTGAATTGAAGTAATCAGTTTTGGAAACTCGGTTTAGTACTGATGATTTCTACCGCTTGCAGACAAGTATAAAGCCAGTCATATTTGCTTTGTGACTGTCTGGAGAAAATCATGTGACTTTTGTTCTTTGGTGAAAAAGTGTTTGTGATAAACAGTTCGACATCTCGGCAAAAGTCAATTAGATTTTCACCCCTTTGGTTTTGCCACACATGTCCGAAATTTCATTTGATTCATTCATTTGTTTAGCTTATGAGGGTGTTGAAGTCTCCAATCAGGAGCATAACATCCTTGTTGGAAATTTTATTCATGGTGTGCTGGAGCTAGGCGTAAAAGCCATTCGCTTCTTGATCACTCCGGGACAAGCTCGGGGCTTAAACTTGAAAGATAGACATGGTGGAAATGAATCCTTGGAGATGGATGGTTATGATCCACATGGAGATTCGGTGTCGTCTATCGTTTCTGTTCTAGTTGAGAGGAGGTGAGTCTCTGAAAATCCAGTTTTGTCCCAACATTAGTGTTAGGCTCTTTTTGGACTAATCCTATTTATCCTGGTTTAGCTAGTGTGGGTAAATTTAACGTTCCAAGTACGATTAGTATTTTAGGGGACAATATTGGGATAATATTCCCCGACTGAAGACTCATCGAATCGGATAATGTAATCAATATCATCGTCATCAAAAACATTGTTTTTATGATTTTAACCTCAAGTTTCCCACGTCTGTTTCTCAGACGTGGTAGCACGAGAGCTTACTTTAATTTGTAACATTTTCATGAATATTAATGATAGGAGGTATCATTGCTAATTTCTTAGGGTAATGGCAAGCCACTCCTCTCTAGCCTTAGTAGAGACATTGTTTGTGGCGTTGGATAATCTGTCCTTCAGAGTTGTCCCTCTGAAACAGAATCGTCCAATTCCTGGTCTGCAACACCTATTACCGAAGGAAGGTGTGTAACTATATGTTCACGTACCAGTGGGCAATACACAGCGATCATAAGAGGAGCATTCTCCTCCTCCAATTGCATTTATGCACCCCACCAATTGGTGTTCCAGTATGTTTGTCAGAACAAAGATAGCAAACAAATTTTAATTAAAAACTATTACATAAACTAAAAAATAATTATAACATCGATTGTTAATTAATTGAAAATAATTGTGTTGATGAACTTTTTGGGAGACAGAAGGGGGTTGATAATCATTTGCCGGGGTGCAAGAGAGGCCAGAGATGCCACTGTGCCCCTGGCTCTATCGTCGGTCGATTCATACCAGAAATCTGGAATTTTCACGACTTTTCTTTTGTTTATAATAGAATTATTAAGATTTTTTCGTTGCGCAAATTCTCACCATTGTTGCCACACTAAGTCCAAACAAGAAACAAGCACAAACTTTTCTTGTTTACGAACAATCCCAACCAAACGAGTATAATATCCATTTTACCTAAGCATGATCGTTGAGCAATACAACAATTAATCGGCGCCGAGGAGGAAGGCGAGGAACATGCCGAAGACGGCCATGGCAGCGAGCAGGACGAAGAGGCCCGGCTGGCCGAGCTGGATGCGCACAGTGGCGAGGCGTTCTACTTCGAGGTGCCGGAGCTGACGGTGAACCTGCGCTCCGACGACCGCCGCGCGGTCTATCTGCAGCTCGAAGTGACCCTGGAGACCCCCAGCGAGCAGGATCTGGCCGAGGTCGAGCGGTTGATGCCGCGCGTGGTCGACCAGTTCCAGACCCACCTGCGCGAGCTGCACGCCAGCGATATCGAGGGTTCCGCCGCGGTCTACCGGCTGCGCGAGGAACTGTTGAACCGCGTCAACGACGCCATCGCGCCGGCGCGCATCAGCGATGTGCTGTTTGGCCGCATGCTGGTCCAGGGCTAGGAAACACAGTGGCACCATCTCCCGACGAGACTGACGACGCCGTAGATGAAGAGGCCATGGCCGCTGAATGGGCGGCGATGGCGGGCGACGACGACGGAGACGGCGACGACGCTGGCGACGACGAGGCGATGGCCGCTGAATGGGCGGCGATGGCCGACGGCGACGGGGATGGCGACGACGGGGGCGGGGGCACCGACGAGCGTGTCCTCGATCAGACCGAAATCGACAGCCTGCTCGGCTTCAACGAGGGCGATGGCGACGGCTCCGGCAACACCGGCGTGCAGGCCATCGTCAACAGCGCGCTGGTCGCCTATGAGCGGCTGCCGATGCTGGAGGTGGTGTTCGACCGGCTGGTCCGGATGATGACCACCACCATGCGCAACTTCACCTCCGACAATGTGGAGGTGTCGATCGACACGATCACGTCGATCCGTTTCGGCGACTATCTAAACTCGATCCCGCTGCCGGCGATGCTGACCGTGTTCAAGGCCGAGCAGTGGGACAACTACGGCCTGATGGTGGTCGATTCCGCGCTGATCTATTCCATCGTCGACGTGCTGCTGGGCGGACGCCGCGGCACCGCTGCGATGGCGATCGAGGGCCGGCCCTACACCACCATCGAGCGCACGCTGGTCGAGCGCATGGTCAATGTGGTCTTGAGCGACCTTTCCGCGGCCTTTGATCCGCTCAGCCCGGTGACTTTCCGTTTTGATCGGCTGGAGACCAATCCACGTTTCGCGACGATCGCGAGGCCCGCCAACGAGGCGGTTCTGGCCCGGCTGAGGATCGACATGGAAGACCGTGGCGGCCGATTGGAGCTGATGTTGCCCTACGCGACCCTGGAGCCGGTTCGGGAGTTGCTGCTTCAGATGTTCATGGGCGAAAAGTTCGGCCGGGACTCGATCTGGGAGACGCATCTGGCGAACGAGCTGTGGAATACCGATATTGAATTGGACGCGGTGCTTGATCAGGTCGTCTTCTCCTTGAACGATGTGATCAACTGGAAGCCGGGCACGCGTATCATGTTGAACGCGCTTCCGAATTCCAGCATCGACATGCGATGTGGCGAAGTGCCTCTCTTCGTCGGCAACATGGGCCAGAAGGGCGGAAACATGGCGGTGAAGATCAACAAGAAGCTCCGGAGTAAGAATAGTAGCGAAAACGACAGTTAGAGCATGTCAAAATAAAACTGAAGAACATAGAAATATGTAGCTAAAATATAAATGGTAGCGAGAATCACAACGACTCGAAAACGAAAATGAAGAACCTAAAAAAATATGCAGTTACAAGATACAAGAAAATGAGGACCAGAAGGAATCAAAACAAAAATGGAGAACAAAAAATGTGTGGTTAGAAAACATACAATATCGAGAACAAAGAAATATGCAATTAGGAGATAATCAGCTGTGAGAATTATAAGCAGCAGCAAGAATCAGAACGGGTAAAAAATGAAAGTGAAGAACAAAGAATTGTATGGTTAGCAGATATGCGAAAGCGAGTATCAGAAAGTGTAAAAAAAGACAGTGAAGAACAAAGAAATGTGCTGTTGAAGAAGAACAACATTATTGCAATCTTCGATGCCTACAAACTGTAGCATTAAACACATTAAAATCTATAAAGATGCCATAAACTAAACAAATGCTATTTATTAGTTATTGGGACCCTTCAACTCTCCTCCATGATCCCGCAGGAATAGTTGCCAACAAAGATGATTTACCTGGGGGCTGTTGTCTGTTTGGTCGAATAGAATTGCTGCATTAACAATTTCCAAATAAATTTATTTGACGGGATTGTGAAATAAATTCATTTATTTTTTAATTTATAATATAAATGTAATTTATTGTAAAATAAATTTCCAGTGAAGGTGAAAAACTCTTCTGTGCCTTCTAAATTGCAAAGGAAATGTTGAGTTTATGGTTGTATACTTAGTCGATCTCATTTCCCCATAAACACAACGTATTTTTGACGTAACACCTTAAATTACGTATCATTTTCTCAGACCGCACTGCCTTTTTGTGACGAACAAATAAACGTTCAAATGGGATATATCCATTTGTTTAGACAGCAAAAACAGGTACAAAAGTCTAAATATTTTGATCACGTATACAGCAATCGTCATCAGTAGAAATGTTAAAGTATTAAAATTGAAATTACCGTATTTATGCAAAAACAAAAGAATTAACTTTCAGGTAATTCACAAAATAATGAACCGAGAAAATGTTTTCTCCACTAAGACGAAAAGAATTTCGCATACGAATTCTGGCAAATCCCTCAATGTAAATTTCACCCGGAAAGTTCACTTGGTTTCACTTAGTGGAAAGTTCATCCCTCGGAAGCTGCTTTCCCCTCGAAAAATTTTTGCCGTGCAAAATTCCAGAAACTCCCCCCTGAAATGTATTTGTATGCTTCTCAGTAACAACTACTATAGCATACGTAAACAGTGGAAAAATTCCACAAGTTACGGCCCTTTCCACGGGGGCTATGGGGAGTATGTTACCCCAAAGGCATAGTTACTGGACCTTTCAGCTCTGCTGATCAAAATGTGAAGGGGGCTAGTTGCCCTCTAATCTTTTTGGTCTTTTAAAAAGGGCACTAGAACTTCCCAAACCCTCCCGATATTCCAGGGTTGGTTCGGTACGATGGGTCCTGGGGAAAACCCCCGAAAAAAACAACAACAAATAAACACACATCCATGTAATAATTGTGTCCATTGGTTTTGGGGTACTGAGTAAGTGGAAGTTTTTTACTGAAAATATTATTTTTTAGCATTGAAACACTTCGATAAGATCTAGGATAACCAAAATATAACATTAAAAATGAACTAAAATTGGCTGAACATAATCATTTTTCTCAGCTTAATAGAATTACTTTTCCTTTATAGAAACTAAAATCAAGCTTAAAATGAGGACACTTAACCCCATACAAGAGTGAGGATGCGATGTTTTGGAAAAAATGCTTAAAAGAAAGAAAGTAATTACCAAAATTCACTGCACATCAGTCAAATGAAACTAGATTGACTATTTTAAATATACTGATACATCAAAGAGAACAGTCCCTTAAAGTTTGAATAATTTTTATTGCTATGGTGAAAAATGGAAACTATTCAATATATCTTGTTCTCAGTGGATTGCAATTGTCACTCTAGCCTCTGGGATTTTTTAAAAGTAATTATCTCGCGTTTATTTGTGGTAATTTCTCTCGATTTTTAAATTGAGCGAAGCCCTAAGTTTCTATCACTTTTTAGGCTACCTATGGGAACTTGAAAATTAGATGGCGCTATTATATACGAAGTTTCGTGTTCTCAAGATCTCCAGTGCGTGCACTTTCCTATGTGCTTCATTATTTTCTTTTTAATGATATTAAACTGTAAATCAAATGATCTAAATTTGAATTTCAAACCGATTCTTTTGTATTCATGCTTCATTGAAGAAATAAAAACAGAAACAAGATATCTTAGAAGAAACTTTCCCTTTTAGAACTAAGATAGTCCCGAAGGATTATCTTCGAAAGTCATAGTCTAGATGCATACTTTCCCCCCCCCCCCCTTTTTTTCCCCTCAAACATATGTAAAATCCC
>JAAAKM020073195.1:53011710-53022379 GCA_010016025.2 Alatinidae sp. Z8VKAUB7J3 | reverse complement strand
GTATATTGTTTGTTTTGTGCAGTCATTGCCGACAGCAACACCCTGGGAACTTTAGGCATAGTTAGCAGGAACTTAGTTTTTTTTGTTGTTGTCGGAGAGTCGTCTAAAATTTTCAAAATGGGCAGATTTCAAAGTATGTGAAAAGAATCAAAGATTTTGGGGGACATCCCCCAAACGTGTAAATATTGATGTGAAATCACGAATTAACTCTAGACACTTTCCAGCGACAAGACTAGATTTTTGGCACAGGATCCAGATTTATCAATTGAGCAAAGAATTCTATGAAATTAGATTATTGAATTGCATCAAAATTTATAAACCCCGCCCCCACGAAAATCATGTCACCGAAACCCCACCAAAAACCTAAATCTTGCTTTCCAGCAAGATTCTCTGATTCATGATCTAGAATTTAAACGTGCAACCCCGATTAATCGAGCAATGGCATTTCCATGATATTAGACGCCGTCAGAATGGTATTTCATGTGACCCTAAGTATGAATTTATAATCTAGCTTGTCAGTTAAGAAGTCTGTGGATCTCTTGTTCTTTCATACCCTTTTTTTATACCCTGCACTGTTATAACTGGATAATTTGAATCTGTTGTGATTTATTCTACTTTCCTTATTACTAAAATCTAAACACTTTTTAGCAATACCGTTAAAATTGAATTTGCAACACAAACATATCTGGTATTTTGCTTCAGGATGAAATTCTAATTCTAAAGGTGAGTTTTTTTCTCAGCTGAAATGGAAAGATAATCATGTTTATCCAAGCAGTTTTGTTTATGTTTATTTTTATGTTCCAGGTGCTTGGGTCTAATATAGTACCTACTGACTGACGCATGACTACTTAAACGAAGGGTTTATTGCATAGTGTCAGAACCAGAAGTTCAGAAATCAGCATGGATAGCACACCAGCCCCATCAATCGACTGGGGAAGTCCCAATCTCAAATTAGAATGGAGGAAATTCAGAAGGCACTGTGAGCTTATGTTCTCAGGTGCTATAAGTGGAAAATCAGATGCAGTTAAATGCACATTTCTACTTATTTGAACTGGAGAAAAAGGACAGGATGTATTCTCTACATGGACTTTAACTGACATGGAACAAAATAAGACAAAAGTATATTTGAATAAATTTGAGAACTATATCCAGCCAAGTGCAAACCCTATTTTTGCCAAATATATCTTTCACCAATGAAATCAAGGTTAAGGAGAGACCATTGAGTTGTACATCACCCAGTTGAAAGTACTTGCAAAGGACTTTAAATTTGACATTCTGGAAGACTAGCTAGTTCAAGATTGATTGGTCTTTGGAGTCAAAAATGCAAGAATCCACGAATGGCTTCTCAGTGAGGGAGCAACACCTACTTTGGCTAGAGCAATTGAGGGCAGCCATGCAAAAGAAACTGTTCAAGAAACCCAGCACTGTTGCCAACTGCTGATGTGACCACTAGCTACACTGGAGAACAGTTGAAGGTACTGGGGACAGTCAATCTAAAAGTTCAATACAAGAACTAAAACCCTCTGACTCATACCTTCCATGTGATATGTACTAATAGAGTACCTATCCTCAGTCGCTAGTTGAACAAACAACTGCACCTAATCAAATTTGTCCTCAGTGTCAACAATCCATTCCTTATCAGACCAGGAGTCCAAAGTCTTTTAGATGAATTCTGTGAGGTATTTGAGGGCATAGGAGCATTTGCTGGAACCTGCAAGATTCATCTCAAAGAGGATCCAAAGCCTATGGTACAGCCACCAAAGCAAGTTTCATTTACTTTGCAAGCAAGATTCAAAGAGGAGCTGGACAGGCTGGAGTCACCTGAGTTCATAGAAAGTGACCAATACAATGGGTGAATTCAGTGGTCCTGGTTAGACAGGCAGATGGGTCACTAAGTACCTGTTTGGACCCTATTGACGTAAACAGAGCAATTGAGAGGCTGTATTAACCTATACCCTTATTCAACAAAGTAGCAGCAAAGTGCAAAGGCACCAGGAAATTCATAAAGATCGATGCCCAAAATGGGTTCTGGTCAATGGTGTTGGACAAACCCTCCTCAGAGTAGACAACATTCAATGACATGCATGGCCAGTACAAATGGAAGAGATACCCTTTTTGGACTGATTTCAGCACAAGACAAATACCAGTGCAGGATGGAGATCTTTGCAGAGCTAGATGTCAGACTGATCAGAGATGACATAGCATCTGCACCCCCTAGACTTTGAAAAACACCTTTTCTGCATCTTCACTAAAAAAGTAAAAAATTCCCCCTAGTTGATATCTTTTATCAACTGCGTCAAACATCTGAGACGGGAAATCTTTGCTGGTAACATCAAAGAAAAGATGTAAAGAGCTTGCGAAAAACATTTACTGTCTGCAATTCATTAGAAATGGATAGATCTCTGCATATGTCTAGTATTTACGACATTTGTTTTTATTTACATCATGATTCAATTGTAATCTTGACATCTAAGCCAAATTGGTTTTTAAGTTAATCTTTGTTTATCCAAAATTCAAATTTACCCTATCTTCCACCCTCTTTCTTAGAGACCAGCGACTCGTATCAAATCTTGTTAGCGGTACCAGCAATCTGTCACAGACTAGGGCATTAATCAAGGGCTAACAAAACATTTCTAGGTCATAGGATTAATCCAGAAACAGGGCAGTTTTTGAATAACAATTCTCCCTTGGTAGGAAAAGGGTGCCAAATTGCTCTATTAGAGAATTTATTCCAATGGATTCAATCTAGTGAACATGGCCAGTAATTATTTGGATGATGAAGTTGGGGTAAAGAACATGGTGTTTTTCAACAATGATGGTTCACGGATTGAACAAACGGTTGATTTAGAACCAGAGTCCCAATGATTGTTTATCCTTGAGGGAACTATGGGCACCGGCACGTACGCTGGTTTTACACAAGAAAACTAGGATTTTAAACCATTTCAAAATGTTCTCGACATTTTGATATATATTTTGCGAGTTCTCTAGAATTGGTTACGTCTACCTTGCGTTTCATTTCAGAGATAAATGGGACTTGCTAATAGAAGGAGTATTTTTGCCATTGAATAATTTGAAAGAAGTACATAATTTTGTATGGTTCATTACATTCTAAGTCGTTACTTAAACCATAACTTACGCAAGGGAGGGGCCTCAGGGTCCTGCTTCCTCAGATTTCCTAATTTTCTTGAATTTTTTATTTGGACTTTTATTCAAACAATCAAATAAAATTGGTTTATTTTCAAACTCTCACCATTATTTTGGTTTTTACCACTCCCCCTCTCCCCCCAAAAAATCATACGTACCCTGCTTATGCACAATGCAAATAATCTGTGTACAGTGAATTTTTTGGGGAGAAATACATCGATGCAATAGCCCTGCTCCAAGGACTCGACTCCTTAGTGTAGCTAAATTTTAAAAATGCAAAATCAAACAGTTCGTGATAACGAACTGTAGTAAGAAGCGATCCGGCTCAATAGTCACCGAAACTCTAATCAATAGTTATATCAAAAGAATTGTATTTTTATTTCGATTTTTAATATATAAGTTTCATCCAGTTTAGTCTTATCCATCAAAAGTTATGAGCCTGAGAAAATTTGTCTAATTTTAGAAAATAGGGGGAAACATCCCCTAAAAGTCATAGAATATTATCGAACTTATGACAACTTAAAATCGCACCATTAGATTCAGCGTATCAGAGAACCCTACTGTAGAAGTCTCAAGCTCCTATCTAGAAAAATGTGGTACTTTATTTTTCAGGCTGTTAGCAATCCGTCAACGAGAGCCAATCGATCAAAAAATAGGAGGTATGGACAAAATATCCAAGAGAGGCTGGCGAAAAACCCAACGCGATGATTAAAAAGCGTTTTACCTATATAAAATATGCCGATGATCGAACATAAGGACGCAAGTATAGTTACGAATCTTCCTGTGATAAGTGGATCTAGTTTAAAATTAAGAGCTAATGCAACCAACCACATAAATAACGGCTGCTTTCCATCCATTTTGGAAATAAAAAGATCGTTCCAATCGCTACGCATTAATTGCGCCCAATGGATATAAATAGCTTCGTCGGTAAATATAGGAAAGCCCGACAAATTTAATAGTCGTGTTATACCAAAAAGGAAAAGAATTAAAAAACCACCGGCTAGGGCTTTATTGGAATTCAAAGAAGTAGAGGGCATGTATGAGTTAGACTTAAATACTAAAAAATTTTATTTCTTCTAGTAACCTAACTAAAAAATATATGTTCAACAAGTTATTTTCTTTTAGAAATCAATCGGAAAAAAAAATTTTCTTGCAGAATCTATAGCTAGTGGATTTTTGATAATTTATCTACTAAAGCATTATCGATAAAAGAAGTTGCTTTCTTCTTTTTTTATCAATTTAGACTCCAAAGAATCCCAAATATTAAAACGGCTAGAATGGAAAAAACAATGCTTGCTTCTAAGACTTCGGAAATTTTCATAAAAAAAAAGCCCCCTTTCTTTAGAAAGGGGGCTTGCCTTATTGGTTTAATTTAAACCATGTTGATTAAGTAACCCATTTTAGAGGGTTCCAGGAGCTCCGATGGTACCAGGATCTTGAACTCCGCCATGATCACTATAGCTCCAGCTGTAAGTTACTCCATCTGCCGTTGCAGTTACAGACGTTGCGCTGGCGGCTACTGGGCTTAAGCCCTGAGCGTCTACCGAACCTACAACCGCAGTAACGTCGTAAGTGGAAGCGTTTCTCAAAATGTAGTTAGCATGAAGAATATTAACCGAAGCTCTCAAAGCTCCAGATAAATTATCTCGTCTTGCATCAAGAGCGTCGCTCTTTAAATCGATAAACTTAGGAACTGCCGTTGCAGCCAAAATTCCTAGAATTACGATTACCATGATCAATTCGATCAAGGTAAAACCCTTTTCATTTTTTATCGTGGTTTTCATCATTTTCTCCTTAGTAAGGGAATTAAAAAAATTATCTAATGAATTATTAGTTATTAGCGTTTTTCCCTTTATAAGTGCAAACCAAAGACCAAATATGAAAACCACGAAAAAAAAATGAACTTTTTTTAGCTTTTCCTTTAACCGGACTGTTTTCAATGGTTTTTAAAAAAACGACTCCTAACCACCCAAAGCCCTTTGTTTTCGGCATTTAACTCTGAAAAAAAACAAAGGAAACCAAGTAAATACAAATAAAACAATAATTTATAACCCAAAAAACATACGTTTTTGGACTTATAATTAAAATCAATAAATAACAGCAATTCCTAAATTACCAAATATTGGAATAAAAATGGGTAAGCAAGTACACGTTGGGTCCTCGGTACAGAAATCAAATCTCTCAGAGATCATGGGGGATCGCTCCAAGATGCCTATGTGGTCATCAATAAGGGCGAAGCTTTTCTGAAACAGGCTTCGATTGCCCCTTATAAGTTCGGCAATGTGTTCAACCATGAAGAGCGACGCGACCGGAAGCTTTTGCTTCACCACTATGAGATTGCAAAGTTGAAAAGATCGATTGAGCAAAAAGGGCTCACGATCATCCCTCTCGCAATGTACTTGAAAAAAGGGATCGTCAAGGTAAAGCTTGGAGTTGCGAAAGGGAAAAAGCGGCATGATAAGCGACAATCCATTAAAGATCGGGAAGAAAAACGCTCAATTGCCCGCATATTGAAACAACAGGGTTGACACAGCAAGAGTAGTTTTTATATTTTTCTATGTGAAATGTAATTAAGGGATACACTATGAAAGTTATCATCTCGAGAACCGAATTGGTTCAACTCATTGGAACCATTCAAGGAGTCGTCTCCTCAAAACCAGCGATTCCGATTCTAGCAAACATTTTGATTGAAGCCTTCGATGGCAACCTCATCATTAGCGCAACTGATTTAACTGTGAGCACGCGCGCGCAAACGGGAGCCAACGTGATAGAGGAGGGCGCAATCACTTTGCCCGCTAAACGGTTCTTTCAACTCGTGCGCGAGATGACAGCTCAAGATGTCGAAATTGAATGCACCACTGGAGAAATCGCTTATGTCCGTGGTGGCAGTTCGGAGTTTCGCATCAACGGGATCCACAAAAGCGAATTCCCTTCTCTCCCTGATATGAGCCAGGGGCAATCCTTCACATTGCCTGGTGGAACGTTTAAAGAGATGCTCTCCAAATCGGTCTTTGCAGCAGCACGCGAAGATAGCCGCCACGTGCTAAATGGAGTACTCATGCACATTGAAAGCAATTTGGCGACTTTCGTCGGGACCGATGGGAAAAGACTCGCCAAAATTCACACGTCCATCGACATCGATAGCGAGCACAAACACGACTATCTCCTCCCTCTTAAGGCCTGTGAAGAAATTGTGAAAATGATCGATGATGAAGAGTCCCTCACAATCTCCCTGCTCCCTGACAAAGTCAGCATTGAAGTCGGGTCGACAACGCTTGTAACAAAACTCCTGTCAGGAGACTACCCCGACATTGAGCGGGTGATCCCCACTGCATCGGAGCAAAAGTTTACATTGCATCGCGAGGAGCTCATGTCTCTTCTCAAGCAAATAGCCCTTTTCACGAGCGAAAAAAATCACTCAGTTCATTTCATCTTCAACCCAGGCGAACTGACTCTCACAGCCAATAGCAGTGAGATCGGAGATGGAAAGGTTTCGATGCCAGTTGACTATTCAGGCGAAAAGTTTGAAATCGCATTTAATCCGTTCTACTTTCACGACATTTTGCGTCACTGTAAGGATGAAACGGTCTCCTTTGCGATCACTAATGCTCACATTCCTGGACTGATTACCGACTCCTCAACGGCCAACTTTGTGATCATGCCGATGCGGCTGTCTGCGTGATGCAACTCAAGCAGCTCATCCTTCGTCGCCTGCGACATGGGGTAAATAAATCTGCCGCTCAAGTTGCGTTGAGGCACGATAGGCCGAGCGGGTCCTATTCGTCTGGTGTTCAGCAAACACATCGAGTCCACCGCTGCTGCCGACCTGAACCCAAGTAAGGGCTTCGGTATGATCAGGAAAGGCTTCCGCAAGGTCAATACTTGCACTTTGGTTCTTTGCCAGTTGGGTTATGTGCTGCGAGGGTCCAAAAACTTCACCGGCATCAGAAAACCCATAGAGTTCCACCTGGTTCGTGTCCCCTGCCAGGTTGAGTAGATTGATCGAAGTCCTTTGGCCATCGCCGTGGACCACATCAGGCAAAATATAGGACCGCGATAATAGGCTACCTTTGGGTTGTGCTTCGGCCAATGCTTCTGTGAGGTCGATTCGGTACATGGAACGGCCGTAAGTGGCCGCCACCAATTCCTGTTTACTGTGAATCACATCCAAGTCTGTAACGGGCACAATCGGCATGCCTTGCCCCAAAAGCTGCCATTGAACTGAACCGTTCTGGCTATAAAACACCCCAAAGTCGGTAGCAACGATAAGCGTTTGTTGTTCGTCACCAAGGGGAATCACGTCGTTGGCCGGTGCTTCTGGCAAATTGCCTGAAATATCTCGCCAAGTTTGACCACCATTCACAGTTTCCAAAACATGGGGCGTGTAGGTATCCATTCGAAACCCTGAAAGCGTCACATAAGCGTTTAAGGGATTTTGAGGATGCACGTTCACCCGTGTAACCCAGCGTTCCGGAAGATCATCGGATATTTTTTGCCAGGAATCACCCCAATTCAAGGTAATCCACACATTGCCGTCATCGGTCCCCGCATAGACCACATTGCGATCACTAGGTGCCACAGCAATGGTTGTAATGGTTCCGTAATCTGTTGAATTGTTTGAATTTGGAACTTCCGGAGCTGGACCATTGGTGAGATCTAAACTGACCGGTGCAGATTCAGTCAAATTGTCAAAGGTGCGATAGACACCTTGGCCACCATAATAAAGAATGTTTGGGTCTTCACTGTCGAAGGCAATCGGCATATTCCAATTGCGTCGTTCTGGCCTGCCGCCAAACGTATTAATGGTCGTCCCTAGGAAATCGCCAAAATGAACGACATTACCTCTTTGCGATTGTGCAAAGACCTGACTGCTGTCGGTGGGATTAACCAGCGGCATCATGCCATCGCCCGTAAAGAGTTGAACCCAATCGTCCGTGTTACCGGTAAGGGTATAAACCGTGCCGTTGTCTTGGCTGCCTCCGTATAGGCGCTCTGGCGTTTGCTGGTCAACAGCAAGGGCATAAAATTGAGTGATGGGCAAGTTTTTGAGATGAACCCAATCCAAGGGTTCTTGTTCGGAAAGGTAAACACCACCGTCATTGCCCAATAATTTCATGTCGGGATTCCCAGGCTGAAAACAAAGGGCGTGCTGATCCACGTGAACCGATCCAGACTGATCTAATCGAACTGAACAGCGGACTAAAAATGCATGTTTTGCGTGCAAAGGGGGCGTATCATTAATAAACGTCTTCAAGAAAGATGTTATGCCCACAAGCTGTCATTGTCGAAGCATCAAAGACACGCCATCTTTACTTGAGAAACCCGGCAACGGGTTTGGCCTGTCCGAAAGATCAGGATGCACCGCGGCTTTTCCTCTCGGAAATCTGTAAATCTATTTGCCGCAACCGTCGCCAACGCCGCTCTCGGCTCAAGGCGAATACAGCCACAATTATGCCGAATCCCACTAAGCCAAGATTCAATAGAAGTGTCACTGTCAATTGATAAATCTTGCGGTCATAAAGGGATTGGCTTGGATTGCCCGGGTTGTAAAAAACGCTGATAGGGTCGCCGGCTTTAAAGGCTTTGTCGCCCAGCCCTGGGTAATACTGAAACTTGTTCCTGAATCCGCTATGTTCGTTTCCGTCTACTTCATAGTGATAGGAGAAATCCTGGTAGTGGCGGTCTACTGTGCGTTGGTTCGAGTACCTGCGTTCTGAATAGGTTCGGACCTTGACAATCGTCGCAGGGACGGAAGACCAAAACAAGGACTGAATGGAAGTCTTGAGCCGCACTGATTTTCCAAGAAACACATAGCCCGGAAAGCCGAAAAACAAAAGTGCCAGGGCCAGCGTCCCGAAAAACCTCTTGAACCTTGCCGACCGATCCAAGCTCAGGTAATCCTTGATCTCGCGAAAGCTATAGTCTTGTGAAGGTTTTTTCGACAATTCCTCTTCTTCGCCCAAATCCCGATTCAAATTTTGGACAACCTGCCAGGCGGTTTCCAAGTCTTCGCCACTGGTGCGGTAATAGAGCAATAAAGCCCGACCCTTGTCATTCGCGCCAAGGGCATCAATCATTTCATCGGCGAGGTCAGGAGGGAGATGACCAACCATAAACGCCTCTTCTTAGGCTCCAGATTTTTTGTATGGGTAATCAGCGTTTTCGGATACTTTGGCAATCGTTGCCGGTGAAATTCTCAGGCTGTTTCGGTAGTGACGAACAATGGCCATCGCTTGGTCCTTTGCCACTGGTTCCGATAGAGCGGGTCTCGCTCGTCGGGAATGATTTCAAAGCGCAGGTCGGCCACCGCATTTGGGTTGAGAAAATGATACTTGCGGGGGTTATTGGCCAAGTATTTGGCCACAAATTCACCGCGATCATAAGTTGGAACAAAGATGGTTTGGACCAGAGAATAATTTCGGGCCATGACAGGGATGCCAAAGGCAAGGGTCGCCAGTAACAGCACCCCAAAATTCATATTAACAGAACGAGGAACGGATAGAGATCCGGGGAAAATCGCCATTGTAAACTCGTTAACTACTGAAGGTAATGATTATGAAAAACTAAATTTTAGGCGATTTTGCAAATTCAATCAATTCCGAAACTTTGGTTACACAGAATAACTCATCTACCCTAGGAGAAAAATACGATTTATCGGTCCTCTGCTCGTCAATAATTGTGGCTTCGCGCCAAATCGGTTAACCCTAGTTCGCAGATTAGCGGCCGCATCCCAACCTTTTTTGGCTGTGAAGTGACCATCTACGAATAGGGTTAACCTACAGTTCGGTAAAAATAATCCTTAGTGCGTGGATCAAAGCCTGGCGAGTTTCGATTTGCGTGACTTAAAGCCCCAGGCATTTACGGCCATCCCAAGTGAATACCAATGGCGGAATCGAGCTTTGGAAAAAGGGTTGTACTTACAAGGCGAAGGAAATCTCAGCATGAAGTGGGATGGCAACGGCTGGCGGGCAAGCAGGGATTCCGGGCAAGCGGAGCTTTTGCGGCGATACAACACCAACCCACCGATCTTGCTTCACGATCAAATTCGTTTAATCAAAACCGGCTCATCGCCCGCCTACCGCTTTGAGGTGCGGGGGCCGGCCAACCGGGGTCCGGCCTCCCGGGGGCCGACTAGCAATAATGCCGCGACGACTTTCCGGCCACTTGATTGGGGAAAGAATGGCAGGCTTGCTGTGGATGAATGGTGGCAGTTCATCCAACAGGGCAAGAAGGTGTGGGCCGCAACGGCCGCCGGCTTGGTGCCCTTCGAAAAAGACAATCGAGGCATGCTTACCTTTGATCCCAATGGGCAAGCCATCAACGCGGATGCGCAACTTTTACAGGCCGGTGCGCTGAACGAAATGGCCATGATCGGCCGGAATTTGTGGGTCAGGGGCACGGCCGATACCGTATTGCAGTCCAGATCCTGGCAATTAGGGGGGAACGGGCAATTCGAAAGCCGCCAAGATCTCGATCCTTTTGCCGAAATCACTTGGGTTGACGAACCAGAACAGGGACTTTGGCA
>JAAAKM020073195.1:52900188-53011700 GCA_010016025.2 Alatinidae sp. Z8VKAUB7J3 | reverse complement strand
GGCATTGGGAACTCAAAGAAAAGCAAAATGGCGAGCCCGGCTTTTTGTCGGGAACCATGAACGGCGAACCCCTGCGTCTGTTAAATGGCCGCTTTCCTTTCGACGGCATCACGTCCTTTGCCATTTTGGCAGGTGATCGGCTCGATTGGTCCAGTGAGGAGGGCGGCTGGTATCAATCTCCGCTGGACAGCCTCGCCTTGGCTCAAATTCGGCGTCCGGCCAACAGCGACATCGATCCCACCAGGGTCAAAAAGCTGGGGATTGGCAAGGTACGCGGTGAAAACGCGCTCTACCTCCAATTGGCATCCGAAGAGTTTCTCCGGCTCAGTCCCGGCTCGCCGCCTGAAACCCTTGCCCAGTATGCCGAATAAGTCGCCTTTGACGGTTTTTGGCGCTATGAAAAGCAAAACGGTCACATGCAAATCATCGCGGAAAACAGCGAAGGCGGGCCTGGCCGTAGACATCTTCACGATGGTCGTTTTTTGGATGATTGGGCACTCGGCGCACCCATTCGCGACCCAAAAAATCCAGATCAGTACCTCTTGCCCACCAAGGCCGGTGTTTTGGCCATGAATCCCCAATTGCAAGCCACACTTCTGCACGCCGGTCAATTCCCTGGCTATGGCGAAGCGGGAGTGCCCTCCGTCATTTTCAATCTCGACGGTAAAACAGTGTATTTGAACTCTTCCGGATTCAACCAATTGCATGATGAACGCCAGTCAGTAGGCGCCTTCCCGGCGGAAGCGCCCAATGTGGCCGCTATTCACGCCGCCCAATCCGGATTAAATGGTGATCTTTGGTTCCGTTGGCAACAAAATGGTCGATGGATGGATACATCGGCAATGCCCGTTCCAGCATTTCGTGTAACTCACCGGCAATTTCCACGCCTGAAAAACCCGCCCCGGCGATGACAAAGGTCAACAGGCTTTGTTTCAAGGCCGGATTTTCGGTGATGTCTGCGTGCTCCAGGCATTGCAGCACGTGATTGCGCAAGGCGTGGGCATGGGCCAGATCGCGCAGGCAGAAGCTGTGCTCGTTAAAACCAGGAAAGCGTTCCAGCACGGTGCGCTGGCCCAGGGCCAGCACCAGATGATCGTACGAGCGGTGCTGGGGTATGCGTTTGGAGCCTTGTGCAAGTTGCACGGTCTGTTGAGCGAAGTCGATGTGACGCACCTCGCCCATACGTACCTTTACTCCTTTCAGCAGCAGCCGCAGTGGGGTAACCGCATCCTGTGCATTAATGGTGCCGGCGGCCACTTCGGGCAAGAGCGGCTGAAACACAAAATAGTTGCGCTCGCTGACCAGCTCAATGCTGATGGCACAGTCGGGGTGGCGCCTGGCCAGCCGCAACAACGCTTTGGCGGTAAATACACCGGCGAAGCCGCCACCCAGAATTAAAACGCGCATTGTCTTGCTGCTCATATTGCTCCCTGTTTGCCGCACAAAGGACACCCGCCGTAGACCATCTGTCATACCTCATCTGCCATCCATCAGAGGCAGGCTGAATGTGCGAATGTTGGACAAACTAAGCGGGTCAGGGTTCCGGTTTTGCCAAAGGTGGGTGATATCCCGCAAAATGCGGTCTGTCCTGGGTCATGGGCACGGTACGGGCGCGGGGGTACGAGGTGCGAGGTGCGGGGGCGCGGGGCGCGGTTAGAGGGGGATAGGGATGGCAGTAGGAAAAATCAGTATTGCGAAGAAAGCCGCCTATGGCTTCGGCTCGGTTGCCTACGGTGTTAAGAACAATGGCTTCGACTACTTCTTTCTCATTTTTTACAGCCAGGTTATGGGTGTGGATGCGGCACTGGTTGGCCTGGCGCTGACCATTGCACTGGTCTTTGATGCACTCAGCGACCCGCTGGTAGGCTACTTTTCTGATAACACACATACCCGCTGGGGCCGCCGGCACCCGTTCATGTACTTTGCTGCGGTGCCCGTGTCGCTGTCCTATTACCTGATCTGGAACCCACCTGACAGCTTGCAGGGCAATGACCTGTTTCCCTACCTGGTGGTGTTGGCCATTTTTGTGCGCACATTGATTACGGTTTATGAAGTGCCGTGTTCAGCCTTGACCGCGGAAATGACCGACGACTATGACGAACGTACAACAATCCTCAGTTACCGTTACTTCTTTGGTTGGTCCGGCGGCACCATGATGGCCACGTTTGCGTTAGCTTTTCTGCTGGTACCCACTGCTGAGATCAGTAACGGTATGTTCAACGTTGAGGGTTTTGGTCGCATGGGGCTGGTGGCTGGCGCAGTCATTTTTCTATCCATTATGGTATCCGCGGTGGGGACGCACTCGCTGATTCCGCACCTGCACCAGCCGCCGCCAAAAACCAGCATGAGTTTGCGCCGCATCTACCGGCTATCCCCCTTTATATGGATCATTTTGATGGACTTCGTCTTAAGGAGCACAGGAAAGGCAATTGGAGACCATGGAATGAAATGGGGAGGAAGAACGCTCCTGGACTTAGATTATGCTGATGATTTAAGCATATTAGATGAATGTGTGAGCAAAATGAATGAATTTTTAGGAATTGTCGCTGGAAAAAAATAATCAGAATAAAATATTGGATCCTTACGGCCATTATTATAGGCAAAGCTAAATCCCTACTTCTGATTAGTGTTCTTTTTTGGGATTATTTACTTAATGATAGTGATTTATGATAGTTTTACACTTGGAAGGTTACAATACTTTATTTTTTCTAATTTTAGGTTTAATTGGGCTCTTTATTTTCTTTGAAAAAATCATTTTGTGGAAAACACTTTATAGATTAATTGTAAGTAGAGGTAGCGGTAGTCATAGAATTTTTAGCTTAACAATTAGTTAGAGTTGAAGTTGCAAACATTCATAGCTAGTTATAGCTGTTGCCAAAGTTCCTATTAGTTGCAGTTGCAGTCACAAGTAGTGGCAGTAGCCGGTATTCAAAATCCCTTTAGTAGTATAGTAAATTTATGTTCCTACCCACCTAAATCACCCCATTAATTTGAATTCTGATTTACACCCTTCTAACTTTTGCTTTGAAGCATCGGCATTGTTATATTCAAAAGATACAAGATTGACAGCTAGCAATACATGAAAATCATAAAATCACCCTTATTGGTGGTAATCACCCTTATTGGCAAAGGTATCAATTACCCTTATTGGAATGGTGGATCATGGAGCCTGCTAAATTATCCACTGTATTTGAAAAATCCCTAATGAACTTTAACCAAATAAAATAATCAAAATCAAATAAAATATTCCAAACAAACAGTCAATATAACCAAAACAGGTTCTTTTTCCTAGGTAATTCTTTGAGAACACAAGAGGTGTTGACTGAATGAATGCCTGAATTGAACTCAAACTGAAGTTTTCTTGTATATACCTTACTACTTTCACATTGAAGCGTCTGCAGCAAAATTTTCAGATGTATTAGACAAACAATCTTAAGCCTTTTCAACAACGAAAATTGATGTCACACGGCCTTCCTCAAAACAACTTAAGATTTTTATATCGTATATTTGTTATGTGGATAAGCTACATACACTAAGTGTTTTAATTTTTTCGTTTGCATCATCCTATAAGTCAATTTTTGAGGTTCAATGGAACCTTAATCACTCCGTAAAAGTTTAATTTGTTAAGGTTGGTATACTACTACTACTGCTACTACTACTACTACTACTGCTAAAAAGTCACCGCAGCAACCAGCCACCAGAGGAAAATAAAAGTAGGCACCCTCCCCCTCGATAAAAATATTCAAAGCCTCTCTCATTGCACCTTACCAGAAAGTTTTGTTTCTATTAGATCTTTCCTTATGATATTCTTCCACTGCAACAACAGATGATTTGCTTTTCGTTTTGCCAGCAAGGTTGGGGAAAAAGAAAAATATTTTACAAACTGTCGTCTTTCATCCATAAAATGTACCCTATTCCAGGTCCCAGGCGAACCAGAACTTGTCCTCGCCGGGGCCGGCGCTGCCCTGACGCTTCACGACGTAGTGCATGCACTCGTACGTGCCGGCGGGCGTCTTGAGCTTCCCGGTGGAGGCGGTCACGTCCTTGGCCGGCCAGGAGGCGTGGCTCTGGAGGTCCTTCCAGGTGACCTCGTTGCTCTTCTTCGTGCCGTTCTCGACGCCGTTCTCGTCGCACTCGGCGTCGTGCCACGTGACGCCGGCCGCGGTGTGATCGGTGAACGTCCAGAGCTGGTAGTACGTGTCGCGCCCCGGCTGCTCGAAGCGCAGCACGCGCTTGCTCTTCGGCCCGCAGGCGGCGGCGATCTGGTCGGCGCTGAAGGGGGTGGGCTCGTGGTCCTCGCGCAGGCGCCGCGCGGCGGCCGGGGGCCAGTCCTCGGGCGTCTCGAAGCCGTCCTTCACGTCGCCCGCGCCGCCGGAGGTGCCCGGGGCAGCGCCCGAACCACTTGCGGTCTCGGCGCTCCCGTCGCCTTGGTCGGCGGCATCGTCGCCGCAGCCGGCGAGCAGGACACAGGCGCCGAGCGCCACGCAGGAAGCCAGGCTGAGCAGGAATCGGGGCATGACGGTCTCCGGCCGGGAGTCTAGCCCACCCTTCGGGCACCGGGTAGGCTCGCGACGTGATCCCCTTCGCCCACCGCTGGCTGGCGTGCTTCGCGATCGCGTCCGCGCTCCTCATCGGCGGTTGCGGCGACAACGCTGGAGGCCGGCTCGTGGATGCCGACGCGATTCCCACGCCCGAGGACATCGAGGCGACGGAGACCAAGCCCGAGGCGGGCACGACGAAGGTCGCCACGTTCGGCGCCGGCTGCTTCTGGTGCACCGAAGCCGTGTTCCAGGAGCTCAAGGGCGTCTCGAGCGTCGTGTCGGGCTTCATGGGCGGCCACGTGGACGATCCGACCTACAAGCAGGTCTGCACGCAGTCCACGGGCCACGCCGAGGTCGCCCAGATCACCTACGACCCGAGCGTGATCTCGTACAAGGAGCTGCTCGAGGTCTTCTGGAAGACGCACGATCCGACGACGCTCAACCGTCAGGGCAACGACGTCGGCACGCATTACCGCTCGGCGATCTTCGCGCACGACGCCGAGCAGAAGCAGCTCGCCGAGACGTACATGGCGAAGCTCGACGCGAGCGGTGCGTTCTCGGCGCCGATCGTCACGGAGATCGTGGACGCCTCGACCTTCTGGCCGGCGGAGAACTACCACCAGGAGTACCTGGCCAACAACCCGGGCAATCCCTACTGCCAGGCGATCGTGCAGCCCAAGGTCGACAAGTTCCGCAAGGCCTTCGCGGACAAACTGAAGACCGACTAGCCGACCCGTCGTGACGCCCTGCCTTCCGTCGTGATGCCCGGCAACCTGTAGGGGCGACCTAGGCCGCGCGCTGCGCGCGGACGAATGGTCGCCCTTCGCGCGACACGCCGACGACGTTCTGGTTGCCCAGCAATCCGTAGGGGCGACCTAGGCCGCGCGCTGCGCGCGGACGAATGGTCGCCCTTGCCGTACGGCCGCGCGCCGGTCAGCAGGCGGCCCAGATGGTTGGAACGAATGCTCATCACCCTGTCGTTGTCGACCCCGCACCCATGGACGCCCTACCCAGAGGTCGGCTTCCCAAGCCAAATCTAAACCCCTGCAGGCCGGATGCGAGTTCGGCGACCGTTACGGAGGCCGAACAGTGCCGGTTTCGGGCCGATTCCGGGTCCTGCCGCGGTCATGCGGGGTCCCCCGGAGGGCCTAGGATGGCCCTCACGTGAGCACCGACGTACCCGAGCCCGCCACGCCCGACGTGCCTCCCGCGGGAAGCATCTGGGGGCCCGATGCGCCCCTCTGGGCCCGGGTCCTGGGCACCCTGGGCGGCATGTTCCTCGGCGGCGTGCTGGTCGTGGCGCTCTGGGGCAAGACGCTCGACCCGCAGAGCTTCATCGATCTCGTCGCACACGAGGAACTCGACTTCCTCCTGCCGGCCGCCTGGGTGGCGTCCATCGGCCTGGCGCTGGAGGCCATCCTCGGCTTCGCCCTGCTCTTCAACCTGCGCCACCTGCGGGTGCTGATCCCGTCCGCGGCGTTGGTCGCGTTCTTCGTGTTCCTGGTGTCCCGCACCTACTACCAGCACGCCACCGGGCAGCACGAGGACACCGGCTCCTGCGGCTGCTTCGGCAACATCATCGAGCGCACGCCCGAGGAGGCGTTCTGGTGGGACCTGATCCTGCTGATCCCGGGCATCACCCTGGCCTTCCTCGGAAGGCCGGCGGAGCCGATGCCGTTCCAGCGCGTGCGCTGGGGCGTCGCGTTCACGCTGACCATCCTCGTCATGTTCTTCGCCTGGCTCGCGCCCAACCTGCCGATCGACGACATCGCCACGAAGCTCCATCCCGGTGCCGTGGCGGCGGAGCTGTGCGCCGGGCGTGACGAGGACAAGGTGTGCCTCAACGACGTCGTGTTCGAGATCGATGAGGGCACGCATGTCGTCGTCATCGCCGACCTCGCCGACGAGGCCTTCCTCGCGAAGCTCGACGCGTTCAATGACTACGCCATCGAGGGCGTCGGCCCGCCGCTGTGGATCCTCACGCAGGCCAGCGACGAGGCCATCGACGTCTTCAGCATGACCCACCAGCCCGCCTTCACCGTCGTGCCGAGTCCCGTCGGCGTCGTCCGGCCGCTCTACCGCCGGCTGCCGCGCACGTTCGTGGCCCGGAATGGAACGGTCACGCGCACGATCGACGGCTGGCCGCCGCTCGCCGAGCTCGCCGCCCAGGCGGAAGAGATGGGCGACGACGACGTTGATCCCGACGACGGCATGGAGCCCGGGGACGACGACCCGGGCGCGGACGGGGACCGGATCCCCGATCCCCAGGATGACGAGCCCGGAGGCGGCGGGTAGACCATGAGCATGAGCTTCGCACGCGTCCGCCCGATCTCCGTGGCCCTGGTCCTGGTCTGCGGCGCGATCGCCGCGCTGCTGCCCCGGTCGGCCTCGGCCGACGACGGCCTGACCCATCCGGAGCTGCGCGAGTTCTTCCGCACCGGGAAGTACGTCATGTACATCTCCGGCGAGGTCCAAACCATGTGTGAGGTTGTAGTGGGATACTAATTCAAAGTCTACTCATCACTCCATCCTTGTATATTTTAGACCGATCAAGATTTTTGTCGTTTTCCCCACCTCCCAGCCGCATAGATTGGTTGTGTTTGCTGTGAGCGGACGTTTTCAGAAACTAAAATCTTAAACTTTCATTTAATTCAAGGCCAGCCGCGAATAGCTTGTATTTTTTTAATGCTTATGAGAATTTTAGATAGCCTCCTCACGAGCTCACATCAGAAGGACTGATTGGAGAGTCGGTTTGGTTGGCAGTCACTCAACCATGTGTGAGTATGACTCATGGCTGGGCTACATGTTACCAGTAGATCACTTCACCAAAATGGAGTTGTCTGAAATAGATAGTATGTATTGGATCAAATATAATTAGCATACTATGAGCATATCTGTAGGAAGGTCTCCTTACATTGACCTGTTGGTTCCCAAACTACCAGATAATAACATATTCATATACCAATAACGACTAGAAATATGTAAAAAACTAACAGCCTCAGCACCATCTTACTCAAAACAAACACAACATGAACTGAATCGAACGACTGATAAATTTTAAAGCAGTTTAGCCCATTATAACTCGGTTTAAATCTGCAACAAATTTGAAAATGCTTAGTAAATTATGACATGATTGTAACAACTTTGCAAAATTGTATTTCATGCGAATATGAGTCAATAAAGTAATAGCAACCTTAACGTAAAGTCAGAAGATGTGAAGCTTCTCACCTTTTGAGACCTCGAAATCTTAGGAGAGTATGAACCAAAAAGATTAACCTATTTGTTCTAATTCGATCTCGGAACCTGCAATATTTAAAATCCATCTAACACTTGAGTTAATTTACACACAAGTGATATATATTTTTAAAAACTGAGGATTGATAAATGTGAAAAAAATCTAGTGGGAGAGAAAACAATGCGTCATGATGAAGGATGCAACAACTCTATCGGTTGTTGCAGATCCTTAGTACAGAATCTACTCACCACTCCATCCTTGTATATTTTACACCGATCAAGATTTTTGTCGTTTGTCCCATCTCCCAATTGTGTAGACCGGTGGAATTTGCTCTGAGCAGGCGTTGTCAGAAACTAAAATCTTAAACGTTGATTTAACTCAAGACCACTTCAAGAACTTATAAAATTTCCTGTCGTTAAGGCATGGGTAAGACTTAAGAACTTGCTGAACTATGCCAAGCGTAAATCTTATATGTATTGCAGCAACTCTTTTCTTATATAAGTCAGTCTCAAGAGCTCTTGTGTCCTCCAGTTTGTGTTTCAAGCAGGCACCTCAGTTTTGGCCTTCCTTTTCTTGCTGCTCTAGCACCGTATTTGCTACCTTCTCTCTACCGATGTAGTTTACTTTGCTTCTCCTTACAGGACCAAACCAATTGAGACGAGATCTTACACACTTCTCCCTGATATTGAACAGTTGCTAATCCTAGTACCTCCTAAGGCCTACTTTAGACGTCGAATTTGTCATGGATTTGTGTCGAGTTAAATTTAATTCATTAGATCTAACACAAAGAGGAACGCCCAATGCCCAAAGTCCTGATCAGCGACAAGCTGAGCCCGCTGGCCGTATCGGTCTTCGAGCAGCGCGGCATCGATGTCGACCTCAAGCCCGGTCTGTCGCCGGAAGAGCTCACCGCCATCATCGCCGGTTACGACGGCTTGGCAATTCGCTCGGCGACCAAGGCGACCCGCGAGCTCATGGCACAGGCGCCCGCTCTCAGGGTGATCGGCCGGGCCGGCATCGGAACCGACAACATAGACATCCCAGCCGCGACCCAGCAGGGCATCGTGGTCATGAACACGCCGAGCGGCAACTCGATCACCACCGCCGAGCATGCCATCGCCTTGATGTTTGCCCTGGCCCGCAAGATCCCGGCTGCCGACCGCTCGACCCGCGCGGGCAAGTGGGAGAAGTCACGCTTCCTGGGCGTCGAGATGACTGGCAAGACCCTCGGTGTGCTTGGCTGCGGCAACATCGGCGCGATCGTGGCCAACCGGGCTCACGGGCTTCGCATGCATGTGATCGCCTACGACCCCTACCTCTCGCCGGACCGGGCGGCCGACCTGGGCATCGAAAAGGTCGAGCTCGACGAACTGCTGGCGAATGCCGATTTCATCACCCTGCACGTGCCCTTGACCGATCAGACCCGAGGTCTGATCGATGCGGCCGCCCTGGCCAAGACCAAGCCCGGGGTCTACCTGATCAACTGCGCACGCGGCGGCCTGGTGGTCGAGGATGATCTCAAGGCGGCGCTCGAATCCGGACAGGTCGCTGGTGCCGCGCTCGATGTCTTCAGCGAGGAGCCCGCGCGGGAGAATCCTCTGTTCGGCCTGGAGCAGATGATCGCCACGCCCCATCTTGGCGCCTCGACCTCTGAGGCCCAGGAGAAGGTCGCGGTTCAAGTGGCCGAGCAGATGGCCGATTATCTCCTGACCGGCGCGATTTCCAATGCGGTCAACATGCCCTCCCTGACCGCGGAAGAAGCGCAGCGGCTGAGCCCCTATATGACCCTTGCCAACCAACTCGGCAGCTTTGCCGGCCAGTTGACCCGGACCGGGCTCAAGGGTGTGACCATCGAGTACGAAGGCCTGGTCGCCGAGCTGAGCTGCCGCCCCCTGACTCAGATCGTGCTGACCGGCCTGCTGGCCCCGATCCTCGACTCCGTCAACATGGTCAACGCCCCGGTGATCGCGCGCGAGCGCAACATCGACGTGACCGAGATCAAGCACGATCTGGACCGCGGCTATCAGACTCTGATCCGGGTCACGGTGCGCTCCGAGCAGCAAAAGCGCTCGGTCGCCGGAACCTTGTTCGGCGGCGACAAGCCCCGCCTTGTGGAGATCAAGGGGATCGCGATCGAAGCTGAGCTGGGCGAGCATATGCTCTACATCACCAACGAGGACAAGCCGGGCCTGATCGGTGCTTTGGGCACGGCACTAGGTGACGCCGGCGTCAACGTGGCGACCTTCCATTTGGGCCGGGCGGAAGAGGGTGGAGACGCGATTGCGCTGATTGGCGTCGACCAACCAATTGAAGAGTCGGTCTTGACGGCGGTCCGTGCCTTTCGCTAAAGGGTTTAGGGATACAAGCAGGCATCGGTAAGTAATTTACTTTCACCAGTTATCTAACTGCACTTAACATAATTGTAACAAGAGAAATCCCAGGCGGAAAACGCAATCTGCTTAAAAGTTACAGCCAGGCTAAGTATCTTTAACGAAAGAGACATATTGGTATATTTTATTTTTATTTTTTTTGTTATTATTTTTTTATTATTTTATTTTCTTTTTCTTTTAAGCACTTAACATGCTTAATATGTTAAACTTGAAGCGTTGAATTTGGAGTGCTGAACTTAGCGTGTTAAACTTGGAATGTTAAATTTGGAGTGTGGAACGTGTTAATCGCGTTGAGAGGAAGAGATATTTAAGATTGTTAGGCACAGAGCGGTAGATTGGGGTAAGGAAAGACAGTGGCAGCACAGAATGTAGAGGAATAATTTTTGAAATAAAAGTTGGGAAGGGATGACAGCTGTTATGCAAAATATGCTTAAGTGTGAGGGCTGGTAGCGAAGCTGTTGTTATAGGTGCGTAGACAGCCTTACTGGCTATAGCCATGATGATCATTATAAAACTTAAACAATTCAGCAGCTTTATTCAATTGTACTTTACATTAAATTTATTGAAGTTGCAATAGTTTATTTTGTAGTGCTGTAAGTGTTCTTGTACTTAATGATTCTATAATTATCTTAGTTTGGAAAATTGTGCAGCTTTTTGACTGCTATTGCAGCTTATTGGCAACGTAGGTGTAAATATAATAACTAAGTGATAAGGCTAACAACCTAGATCCGCCAGCAAACAGGCGTGAAAGATTTGATCACCACCATTCAGCAAGAAAAATATCGCTGGGCAGGCCACATAGCCAGTTAGACTGACAAAAGGTAGAGAATGCCAGAGAATGCCAGCGTAGACAGTGAACGAGGATGGAGTGACGACCTAACAAAGAACATGGGAGTGACATGGAGCAGAATAGCAACGAACAGAAAACGGTCGCAAGATTAACCACACGTGTTCCTCCTCAGGAGTAAAAATATCCTAAAGATTAAATAAAGCTAAATGGGTTGCCTGTCAAGGAAAGAGAAACCGCCATCTAATAAATGACATGTTTTATTCAATACACCACCCAAACATGGCATAATATTTATGTTTACTCTCCACGAGCCACAAACAAACCAATATTACCTAATATTTACACTTGTAATACTTCTCTGACATGTTAGAGTGATGGTGTTGAGAAGTTTAACAAGTTTAATACAATTATGGCAACCATCACAAGGAAGAATAGTTTTAAGGGGAAAACATGACGGTATTTTATGCCAGCAGCAAAACAAGGATCATGAGCAGTTAATACAAGTCGGTCTTGTATTAACTGCTTGTACAACCGAAACTGCTTATTTTGTGTCACGCCTCTTGTGTATAAACTATAATATATTTGCTTTTAATCGTTCTGGGAGATGAAGAGCCACGTCCGAGTCACCCTCCTCTACTGGCTACAATTATGTGACTCTTTAATACTTGCCATATGTCTCCATTGACTAATATTAATGCGCAAAACGCCAACGGCAGCCCAGTGTCCTTCCTCGCATGGTCATGCCATCTCACGGGTGATCTACCTCTGCCACGGTTGCCAATAAAGTCTTGTTTGACTGCTGTTTTGACACAAGTTTCTGGCCGTCTAGCTGTGCCAAACAAGGATAGCTTGTTAGTTGGAAAAAGACCGGCGCCCTCAAGCGATACTTTTCATGCCTGTTCGTGCTGCGGCAAACTAGTGAATTTAACGTATGTAAAGATGGCTCTCATATATGGATAAATCGCCAAGAAGGAGACAATAATATGACTTTATTGATAGTTGACTCGTAATTGGATAACTTGCAGTCTCTTACTTGGCTTCTTACCCACAGTTTGTTGGTGTTTCTTTCACCATAATTTGTACTGTGGGTTTTATGGTGTGCCGGCCCACTCGTGACCTAAAGACGAATCATGGCTGATTGTTGGACGCCGTCACGTGTCCATACGTCATGTGTCCAATGGATTGTAACTATACTCTACTTGTTTTTATGCTAGTAATTTCTGGGATCTGGAGCCTAACGATGCAGCCAAGAACTGTCAGTTGGTAAGTACAGAAGTTGATAAAATCACTTGGCCGTGTAACTTATAGGTGTGCAGTGCACCTGATGACGTTTAAAAATAGGACGAAACTTTGTCCAAAAAGTAGCTTTCTCTTTGACGTTTAATTTCCAAGTGATCACATAGTCTCACATTCATAAAGCATAATTTTTTGCATAGCAGATAGCTTTTAGCTTCAAGGCCGTTCTTTCTATTTTACGGACGCTTTCGAATTTCTTTCTTGACAATTGTTTTACTGGAATACAAAGGTTATTAAATGACGACGTTTCGGCCGCTGCATCAGGCATCGTCAGGAATGAAATAAAGATGCAGCTCCGTAGAGCTTATTTTTGGCAACAAAATGCATTACATACAAATGCCTTACATGCAATGCCTTACATATAAATGCCTTACACACAAGTGCCTTACATACAAATGCCCTAGACACAAATGCCTTACACACAAATGCCTTACATACAAATGCCTTACATGCAAATGCCTTACATACAACTGTCTTACAAACAAATGCCTTACATGCAACTGTCTTAATACAAATGCCTTACATGCAAATGCCTTACATACAACTGCCTTACGTACAAATTGCCTTACATACAAATGCCTTACATGCAAATGCCTTACATACAAATGCCTTACATACAAGTGCCTTACATACAAATGCTTTAGACACAAATGCCTTACATACAAATGCCTTAAATACAAATGCCTCACATACAAGTGCCTTACATACAAATGCCTTACATGCAAATGCCTTACATACAAATGCGTCACATACAACTGCCTTGCATACAAATGCCTTAGACACAAATGCCTTAGACACAAATGCCTTACATACAAATGCCTTACATACAGATGCCTTAGACACGAATGCCTTACATACAAATGCCTTACATACAAATGCCTCACATACAAGTGCCTTACATACAAATGCTTTAGACACAAATGCCTTACATACAAATGCCTTAAATACAAATGCCTCACCCAGAGCTATTACTCTTCATGTAATTTTTTTTTCTCTCCCTTAGCTAATATTTTTTTGTATGTGTGTGTTTATATTTTTATCATCGTTTTCATTATTTTTAAATTTTTTCGGCCTAGACACTCCTGTATACCAATCCTGTGGTCCCATGTAAAACTTCCAGGTGACAACAGCGGGAAATGTTTTTGTAAAAAGATCACCAATAAAGGCATTGAGTTAAAAAAAAAAAAATTATTATTATTATTATTGCAGTTTCTCACTCAGTTGGCCCGACATTGAAACTACCCTACATAAACAGAACAACCACCAAACAAAATAACTAATAAATGAAGGGCAGCTGGGGCGTCCAAGGGCAACGACCCTCAATTTATGCTTCTGGGTAGAGAAGAAAGCCATGAAGCAGGCACAACCGCCCTGTAGGACCGCCTCTCACGAATTATGGAAAGCATCTGTCATTAATGAGAACAGATACTACATCCACTCCTTGCCAAATGGCCGAGAAGCTTGTTACTTTTGCTCATCCCTGGGGACCAAATAGTTCTCTCAGATTTGCATAACGCCATTATGTTACTTAAAATCTTTCTTCTATTCATCATCATTATCAACGAGAAGAGAGGATTTGAAATATCAACTTAGAAAATATCCTTGAGAAATAGAAAATACGTCATTACCTGGGGTAGAAATGTCTTTTCTAAATTGACACTTCAAATTCTCTCGTCTCGATGATACTTCCTCACTTTTAATGGGCTTTGGACAGATTCCTTGGTCAAGTCACACAGCGCAGAGAGGCTGGTCTCCAACTGTGGAGAAGCTGGATGTCGATGTCCACTGGTGGACGATTAGGAGCTAATGTGGCGATTAGAGAAATAGAGTATGTTTATATAGGAGGTCACCTTGCTCAGTTGATATAGCGGACGCCGCGAAAGCGTGGGACACGCGTTCGATTCCCGATGGTGACATATTTTCTATTTCTCTAGTGTTCTTTTCAAAACTAACATTGCAAATCTTCTCTTCTCGATTATACTTTCTAACTTCAATAGGCTTGGGACAGATAGACGGGCTGGATGGCAGTCCTTCCTTGGTCAAGTCACATGGGACAGAGGAATGTAGGTAACAATCTCTAAAGAAAAAACCCCTACGGAAAAAATCCTTAAGGAAAAAATTCCTAATGGAAAAAAATCCACCTCGGAAGATATCCCTAAAGAAAAAATCCATAATGGAAGATATCCCCCGTGGAAAATATCCCTAAAGAAGAAAATTCCTAATGGAAGATATCCCCCGTGGAAAAAAATCCCTACGGAAAATATCCCTCTTGGAAAAAATCCCTAAGGAAAATATCCCTCTTGGAAAAAATCCCTACTGTAAAATTGCACCCCCTGGTTACTAGGCACTAATCCATTGTAGGTAAAAGTTCACCTAAAGGAAGGGAGTCTTCGTTTTTCAATTGTTACTATATTTTAATTACTTTTTTTCTAAAAAGCTTCAATGATCGTGCTGCTCTGCTGCAAAATTTATTTTCTTAGTTCACAATAGTGTCTTGACTGTAGTAATGGTTTCTGCACTAACCGTGTTTGATGTTATTTAGAATAATATTAATAATAATTTTACTATTTCATGTATTTATGCCATTTCCAATTATTTGGGAGATTTTGGTTGATGTGAAAGATGTGTAATGATATGATTTATCAATGATGTAAAGACGTAAAGTAGACTCCAAAATACTCGTTTACGAAATTCTTCTTATTTAGCATTAAAACTGTAGATTGGTATTTCAAACTATCTTTCTCTTCTTATCAAAAATTTGAAATGTGACAGGATTTTAGACCATAGTCGGTAAATTAGTTAGTTTATGCTTATGCGTATCATGCAAAGATTTCTTTTGAGAAAAATACAATAAAGGCTTGATAACGAATGGAAATAAAATTTAAAAAATGAACTTTATACTCTAGTGCATTTACATTTATTCCCCAAAATTAATAAACATCCAAAAGAGTGCTACCATTATCGAATAGCCACATGAGAAACCAAAAAAATTTTTAATAATTTTTGAAACGTTTTATCGTCTTCTGCAAATGTTACAAATTTCCAGTCTCCATCGGTTTACTTCAAAAAATAAGAGGAAGCATTATAGTGCCTTTTAATGGAATTAGCTTTCTTTACCCACAGTTTTATTATTTTTTTCGACACCAAACTAAAAGCTTTGATCCAAGCACCTGACAATAACATTTGCTAAAGTTTCCCTATCAGTAGTAATGGAGTGAAAAATATATCATTTCATTAGTCATAACCCTTTATACCTAGCTTTCTGAGAAATTGATCAAAGGTGTATCTGTAAATAATGATCTAAAAAAAAGAGGATTTGCTATAAGAATCAATTATTTCTAATAGGCTCCATGCGATAACTTGGCAGGTTTTAAGGGCGGTCTAGACATATTGTTTGATAGAACAGCAGCACCTCTCAAATGAATTCACATACCCCACTGAGGCTGATCACCTAAACTGCGTAGAGTTGTATGTCGATGTTCACTGACCGATTACTGCGAACGTATGTGATTTTTATAGAAATAAAGTGTATCGTAAATCACCTGCTTGAGTATACACGTGCGGATGTTTTGGTATCGGCTTTGAATCGCGGTTCCGACATGTTTCTGTTTTTTAGGTGTTTTGTCAAGAAAAAAATATTATGAAATTGTTCACAATTTCAAAAATTAAAGTGATACTAGCTAGTTGATACAGCGCATATAAATAATAAATAAAATTTCAAAAAGATGATTTGTAAACAAGAGCTTCTAGATGCTAAAATATGCTAGTGACTGAGATGTAAACGGACGGCACAATATTCATCCATTGCCCTCCTGTTACAATGCTTTTAAGGACTCAAAATCTTACCTCTACAAATAAAAGGTAACACATACTCGTAAACTACTTACTATGTAACATTTTTGTGCCGCTTCTGCTTACTCGATTAAAAGCTCATCATATCCAATTATAAAGGTGTATGAACTATGCTCACATTCTCGCAGTTTAAGTTTCTGATCAAAATGAAAACATTTAGAAACAAGTGTAGTACACAACAGATTAAAATGTTAATAAAACACGTTATAGGTTAATGTTTACATACTTTATTTCACTACTCTTTGGTCTCTGATAAAGGGGGGTGGGGTGGGGTGGAATAAATGGGGGGGGTGGAATAAACGAGGGGTTGAAATAAACAGAGGTTGAAAACAGTTTTGAACATTAGTAAACAGGGGGCTGTAATTAATTTCGAACATTTATTAACGGGAGGTTGGAATAAACTGGGTGTTAGGAATGTTCTGAAGATAATTCATAATATGTAGGTTTCTTTCTACTTAGCAGAGTATACAAGAGACAGTCGAGTAGACAATAGGTTTTTTCACACTGATACAGGAAACTAGTCTGAAAAAAGGCTGGATTTGACATGAAGGAAGGATGAATAAAATAATCTTTCGTGAAGACATGTGTATAACAAAACAAATGTAAAAACATGATCTGCTGTCTCTTCACCTGAGTGCAGTTTTCTGACTATATCTACACCCTGCTAATAAACAAAGCATAATTCCAAAAATCAATAAGTGTGGGGTCTAATAAGCTCCTGGGAGTGGAAAAATTCCAGAAATAATAGGGGTCCCCCACCTATTTATTAGATACCGTAGAGTAATAAATAAAGTGGGGAGGATTAAGCATAAACTATTATTGGGAGCAGTTCTTAAAACTCATATACTTGACCACTTGACTCTTTGGTAGCTAGGTTAAAGTAAATTGGACAACCTGTCTGAGGCATGCTGCCCTGGTGTTCCTATTGGGGAAGGATACAAGAGTGCAGCTGATTGCAATTAACAAGTTACAGTCTTTGTTGGTATTATTTAGGTGGAATAATATAATAAAGGAGGTAAAACCTACATGTATATACTGTATCAATTGGATCATCACAGTTGTTGATATGCTGTAGGTAACTCTTTTAGGCTAATTTGGGGTGTTATATTATTTTACGGGGGAGAAGCAGGAAGAAAATTTATCATGGACCCTTAGTCCAAAGAAGGGTGGATAAAACAATTCCTCAAACTCATAATAGTAAATAAATTTTGGGAGTTGTAATTCACTTCCTTAGAATATGTTGCTCAAGATATTGGACTAAATTGGAATTTTGGGGATTTGACATGAAAATTACAGGTTTACACTTCCTTACATTCACCCCCCCCCCACCCCAACATCATGCTGACACACAACAAATATGCAGTGTATAGTACAGCTCCTACAAACCAGACGAGAAAAAATGAATTTGGATTTACTTTGTGTTAGCTTCAGTGACTAATCAGAAAAAGATTGGTTTTGCTATTGTATATAATGTTCCAGTTCTTTGGATCAATATAAGACCTGTAGACACAGGGGAGTATAGAGGGGCTTAGCATTTCTAAATTTTGAAAGTTGCCCTCTCCCCCTATATTTTAGTCAAGTTTCAAGCATCTTTAATTCTTTGGCTACCAAATTTATTGCTGCAAAACATGAAAAATTGATCTAGTACATTTCAAAGCTAAATATTTACTATCTACCTTTAACTAGTTAAATTATATATTGATGGAAAGAAGAAAAGTTAAACCTTTTATTCTTATACCTTTAAATTCTTAGCTCTAAAATATACTGTTGAACCTTGCACGTAATGTAGGCAGATCTCTCCATGTATACTTTGCCCTGAACAAGCAAACTTCTAAGCTATCTCAAAAGATCCTATCTGTCAGAGATGAAGGGTTTCTAGTTATCCTGGTCAACGATATGAAGCAATTGATATTATTGATTTCGTTGATTTTCATTTGGACTACTTGTTTTGAGTTTAGCTACTCACTTCTTGGTGTCCTAGTTTCAAAACATTTGTCTCAAAATAGTATGTTCTCCTGCGTATCATCAAAACTAGTTCTTAATCGTATGCTTCTGTTGGACAGAAATCAGAAAACGAAAATAGTAGTGAGGAGAGGGAAAAAGAAGTTGGGGACTAAATCTACAAAGAGTGATAGTCTGCTTGAGAGTCTCCCATTTGCTACTGGTAACAAAGTTAATCTGCTACTCACATCTGTACTACCATAGCTTTCTAAGTAAGGCAAAAGTAAGAAAACTTCTTCAATTACTCTTTGTTAAGCCTTACCTAATAATCTCGAAAGTCATTAAACAGTACAGCATTATTAAAAAAACACCCTTTCTTACGCATATAATCTTTCTTCACTATAAACGAATTCTGAATGATATTCGTTACTCTCAATTCGGCATAAAAGTTCTTCCTATAACCAGTATCGTAGCCAAAAAGATGCTTGGTATGGTTAGCATCCTCTAGAAGTGGACGTCGAGGTAAAATAGCATCCCCTAGTTCATGGTCGTCTGTCCTAGAGTTTCGAAATGTGTCAGAGTATTTCTCAGACGTGTTGAATACCCTGCTTCATATATCTTTTCCAAGATATCAAATCTGCACACTTAGATCTGTTCATGTCTTGTCCCTTTACGTTAGGGCCCTCAAAATGATTCTAAAATGATCATAAAATGCAGAAATATATCGACAAATGTCACGCCAAACTTAAAAGGGTTCACCGATTTTCCAGAAAAGGGGTTACCCAAAAATTATGTTAATAGGTAAACAGGTTGGCCCGTACGCCTTAAATTTATGAAGCATGCCCTAAAATATGCTCATAGTTAATAAGCATGCCCTACAGAGATGTCTGGCTAAGGCGCTGTCTATAACTACTTCATACGAAGATTGCACCGTCTTTTATACTCTTTATAATAAAGCACACCTTGTCGAATCAAAATATTTAACATTAATATGCTAACAAAGCCTACTAAATCTTTAATTAAGTCTAGTTATGGAAAAATCAAAGTATTGGGGGTAACAAATACATTAATCAATTAAATAGAAAGTGAGTTGATGTCTTTTTCAATTCAAGTTAAAAATACGCGACTTGGCATTTTGGAGAGGCTTATAGCTATACTTCAATACGATTTCAGAGCTACTCAACACAGTTGCACGACAAATAAGAAACTTTGCTGTTTCTGGTTAATTTATATGTAATATCTGGGTAAAATTCTTATTGTGTCTATTTACCTGGCATACTACAGGATTAGTTATCTATGACAGCTATTTATTACAAAGAACGTTTAGAATAGATATCCCTCAGGGCGTTCGAATGGTAAACTCTGAAAATAAAACTTCAGGTAGAACATCCTATGCAACAAGTGCAACGTCCGATATTAAACGTGAACAGGGGCTTAATCACTTTATCAAGTATGTGCTATGTCTTGACACTACTACACACCCTTTTCAAAAGTTATTCATAAATTTCAAAGCGAGGCTAACTCGGCAAATTTTCATCGAGCAATGGCGAAGCTGTGGCATTGTAACCTTCTAACCTCATAACTCCTCCAAAGCTATTTATAATGTACCAGTATTAATTAAAACAATAAATGAAGTAATCTATTCAATCGATAGCACAATGAAAACCAATTAGCATCTGTTTCCTACGTTTAAATACAAAATACAGTGCCTCATTAATAAGCTGTTGCAACTTACGATTCAAACACAAACACAACAGTTTTCAACGAGACCGGAAACATAACTCGTTTCATGCTTATCTGTAAAAATGTGATAGTTCCGGTCACCACATCAGTTCTTGGAAGGGGATCCACAGATTCCTTTGATCGATTTTCAGAGTCGATCTCTAACGGCGCCTCGATTGCACATTTCTCAAGAAAATTGATTGTTTAAGCCTGTCGACCCCCGTCCAAGTGCAAACCATTATCCCCTGTCAAAGAGAACGGAATTATCACATAAACATAACAACTCTCGCGCTCGTTTGAATCGTAAGTTGCAAGAAGGGAGATACTGTACTACACTGCAGTGCAGATGTGCTTAACCTTTTAGCCCCGTGGTCCTAGTAATGACCGGCGGAGTCAAGTGGGGACGTAGCAAATTTTTGCACTAGGATTACACTTTAAGCCAATAAAACCTTGGATCCATCGTGAGGGAAGCTTAGATCTCCCTTAATGTTTTACCATTGGCAGTAAATTCCCATTTTTGTTACCGTTATGATTCCAGTTCCAGGTGTTTTTAGAACATATATTAGAAGTTGGAGTTACCGAGCGTCAAAAGACCACTTGTATGACTGTTCTCGAATCTTCTTCCCTTTAGTACTCTTTGTAAGCTCATTTAAATAAACTTTTAATTTAGGTATTACAAAATGATTATTAAAGATTGACGGGGCATTAATCTTTTTAAAATATAGGATATTTTTAGACTCTGATTTGAAAGAATTCTTTAGAGATTCAGATACATATAAGAGCCGTAGGCGTAACGGACAAAATATATTGGGGGCGGGGGATAGCTGTGGTTTATTTTCTCGACAAAATACAGTTTAGGAAATGAATCGATGTTTCTGCAATTTTTTGCCGGAAAAAGTATAACATTTTAACAAACTGGGGGGGCTGTAGCCCCCTCAGCCCCTTTGGCCGTGCGCCCATGATAAGAGCAAATGTCCTGAGAATACATGTGGGGTTTAGTTTACAAATAGAAATACAACTCCAATAAAACTATCCATAACTCTAATTTACATTGCCTAAAAACTGAAGCGTTTACTAACAATGGTAAAAATTGAAAGAAAACGGAAGTTGCTCTCAGGATGGACCCACAGTGATATTGGTTCAAATAATCCTAGTGCAAAAATTTGCTGCGGCCCCGCTTGACTCCACAATGTTCCATTAAGAACATAAAGGCTATAGGTTATAGGTGCTTTGCGGTTATACTAATAGATTGAAGATTATGGCTGGTTTATTTTATTGCTAGAACTGTTTGGAGTGGATGACATACACTATGTACCAAATACATGCTGTAACATTTCAGCATCCAAGGGCCTATTGAAGTTTTTTACTGAGAAATGTTGTCTAAATTGTAATTTTGTTCTTGGCGTTTTACCCATTGTTTGTCGATGATGTTTTCACCATGATATTAACAATGTACGAAATTCTTCGGCATATACAAGATGCTGAGGTCTGGAGATCAGGTCTATTCAGAGGAAGCATCAGAGTAAATAGTAAGACAAAAATATTGGCTCATCACAAAAAATTCAAAGTGGATAAAGAAATAAGTTAAATCACACTGCTAATTGTTTATTAACCATTCAATCTTTACAATTCCCTACTATCTATCCAGAGTAGAGAAAAAGATCGTTAATATATATGTGTAGGACTACACTACAAAATTTCTGGATTTTATCCGCGGAATGACTGCCACAGCGTCGGACCCATAGAGACTCAAAAACTGGGTGCTGATTAAATAGACGACTGTTTATAAAGGAAATAGATATATCTGAAAACAAGAGTCTAATTATTGTTAACCTTATGTTGTTCTAGGTTATTGTCACTTCATTGTCAGTTTATTGTCACCAAACATGGCTAAAAGTAAGTCAGACAAAGAGACGTGTTTATCGTGACATTTTCGAATCAGGGAAAATTGAATGTTGGGAGAGTCTAGGTTTTGATCAACCATCTTAATATTTGGTTAAAATTCTTTACAACTAACATGAACAAAGATTCTGCATCAAATCTACACCATTTACTTTAAAAGCTTACTCCAAGTAAGATAACACTAAAAACGTACTTTGAAGTTAGTCTGGAAGAATAGACAGTTTGATCAGGAGTGAGGAGTGAGGAGCAGTCGAAAAATAATTACAATAAAATGTATATTCATGAAACCATCATAAAAGGTATTATAAGTCAAAATTTTATAGGTTACTACTTATAATTTCAAACTTCATAAAAGATCTATGGAAATTATAGATTACCACCCTACGCGAAAGCCGTAACGACGCCACTTGCAGCAAAATATTATTTGCGATACAAATATAAATAAAAGTCTGTAAAAGTCAGAAAATTTCAGATGTCTACCTATAACAGTTCAAACGTTATGAGAAAATAAACTGACGGAGGGAACAAAAGCTTCCCCACCGCTTTAATGGGGTTAAAGGACTCTTCGGCAACTACCTATTATAGATGAATCATTTTAAATCCAAATTGAGAATTAATAACATCGTATGCAATATGATTCTTACTATAACATGTAGCCATGTGCCACGTGCCATGTGCCACGTGCCATGTACCACGCTTTAAATTTCTCAGATGCCTTCCCTTCCATCTATCATCTATTTCTTCGGATCACTTGACTTTCCAGACGATTTGTTATGACTAGCGCCTGGCGATAAGGTTATAAGTATCGTGACTCGGTTGCTAATCATAATCATGTAGATGAACTACCAACTATCAGCAAAACCAAGCCACCCAACCGTCCCCCCCCCCCCCCCCTCCACCCAAGAGAAAGGCAAAAATGTAGAGCTGCCAGAATCGGAAGGAGAAATTTAGTATTTCAAAATGTAGCCACTTGAAATACCAAAATTGAAAAAAACCTTTTGTTTCGATTTTCTCCACATGGACTAGTAAAGTTTTACAAAGCACAATTTATGCGGTGGAAATTTGTAAAGAAATTGCAATATTGCAGCATTGCAAGTAAATAGTGCCAACTATATTATAATGCATGGATTTTCTATTGATTTGTGAGTGAATTTCTAGTAAGGAGCAAAATCAAAGTACGTTAAAAACTATTGTAGAAACCAATATTGTATACGTACCAGTGGATAGGTAAGTACCTGTGATAACCTTTCGTCTGAGCATGAAAATTTGCACCTTTCAATAAAAGATGTTCTGCTACATCTAAGTGACCTTCTGTGACTGCAACATGCAAAGGTGTACCAATATCAGTATTTTCAGGGCTGACTTCTATGTCAGCATTACAGTCTATCAGTGTTTTCACTGCATCTATGTGACCACCTTTACAAGCTAGGTGAAGTGGGGTGTATGATTCCTTGTTGAGAACATTTAGGTACTCCTTCCTCTTTTCGTCCAGTTTTGCTAATTCTTCCCCCTTCATAGCTATAACAAGAATAAAGCAATTAAAGACAATCATTCGTAAGTAAAAATTTGGCTGACTATTAAACACACCGTTAATTTGAGATTTTGCTCACTGCACACTTCAATAAGAAGTAACAGATTTTGTATTTTACTTATTTTGCTCTTTCCCACAAGATATAAATTACTTTAGAAAATTGGAAGCCTAGTGAGAAATTTTGAACCTTTCTTTAAAATAACGTATAATTTGCTTTAGTCACGTGACAGAGTTTCGCATAAGTCGCATTTTGCCATATTACTTTCTGCTTCTGTTGATCGATAGCAAAGCGGCTTCCTATCAATGACTGGTAATAGTTAGTTTAGTATTTCTAATTAATACTTACATTATCGACATACCGGAGAACGTTTATGATATACGTTATTACTTCTTGAGGCTCAGTTTCCTTCAAAAATTTTGCTTGTACTGAATTGTATTTCACCTACTGTTATTGGTTGTCAATCCATGTTCTTGTCTGTAACGGACCTTCTTCTCAATAATTAAATCCGACTCAAGGCCCGTAAAAATGAAAACACCTTAAGCTATTACTGGTGAGGTAGTAATTTTTTATTGATAAAATGTTTGCTTTCGTAGAATATTGTGGGATTTGCTTTTGTAAGATATTTGATATATTTTTTTTACCATTCAAGCACGGCTTGATTATACTTACTCTCTTTATCTCTTGAATTTATGTCATAAAGACTATCATTCCCTATGCGTCATGCTAGAATACATTTGTTCGTTCCTTTTTATCAGCGGTGGATTCCGGTTTATTAGGTACTATCTGCTTTCAGTAATTGGCACACTTTGATATATGTGGATAACTTACTGTTTACTTTTTTATTTAAATTTTGCGGAGGTCACCTAGTTCAGTTGGTAGAGCGCAAGCCGCGAAAGCGTGGGTCACGGGTTCGATCCCCGGTGGTGACATGCTTTTCTATTTTTCTAGTGTTCTTTTCGAAAGATCTGCTATAAAAACTTAAAATTAAGACGTTTGACAAAAACGCGCATGCTACTCAGCAATTTAACCAATTTTTTAAAAACTTCCTTCGTGGTGAATAGTGGCCTGACAATGCACTTCATTGATGATAAACTTCCTTGTTAAATAAGTGAACCAAGCAGCATCAGCAGCACACGTTCTCGACAACAAGTGATCTTTACAGTAGTAGTCAATGGTAGTATTATACATGCTGGGGAGAATGTCCGGCAGTTAATTCTGCTCTAAGTATTCCTGTTAACCTTGTGAAGAGTGACTGCTTTCTCACTTTTCAGAAGCTTAACACTAACCTCAGTCAGGTCGTTAATGTACTCTAATGGTAACTCCTTGAAATATCTGGCCAAGAAAATGATGTAAGCTTGAAGGCGAGTGATATCCATCTCTACGTAAAACGCCTGGAAATAAAAAAGACAAAAATTTTGCTCACTATGAAAACAGACAATAATATTCATCTTTGTACACAAGTGTAACTTATGGCTCCTTTGAACCATACAGTGAATCAGCCATCCCCTATTGAACAACAAACATCATAGCTGCCGATCCAGTGTGAGGTTGCCAAAATGGAGGAACTTTGAAAACATGTATCTAGCAATTGTATCATGATCCACATTATGTTTATTTACAAATCCTTAATTATTTCCAGTTTTACGCCCACTTTCAACGTCTTTAAATGACTCTTATCCGAACCACTAAGTCATGCATAGAAGACAAAGACTACTGCATGTAAAAGCATAAAAAGGCTACAAACTCATGGGTATCAACCAAACATTCTTGGCACAGAGTGACAAATTAAATGGTGCCATAAACAAGTATTTGTTTGTTTCTCGTTCATACAGCACTGCTTCTCTGAGCGTTTTCCCCGTAACACCCACTGTGTAAACTCACCCTGTCTTATTGTCGGTTCCTCGAATTGTTGGCTTAAAAATTTAGTAAATGTGTTAGCTGTCTGATGTGGCTGCCACAAAGATAACCACCATTGTTACCATGACCGTGGCCTTCTTTGTCATACTTTAATATTGTCATCACCATCACATCATTGTAACCGTAATGATTGCCAGCAGCTTCCTCTTATTCGTTGATATAATCATAATCATAATCATCGTCATATTTATCATCATCATCATCATCATCATCATCATCACCAGCGCCATTACCATTATCAATGCTATCTTCATTATCATTATCATTTTCCTCATCACCATCATCATCATCATCACCATCATCATCATCATCATCATCGTCATCATCATCATCATCATCATCATCTTCATCATCATAATCATCATCATCGTCATAATCATCGTCATCAACAGTAGCACCCTTATTATTATTATTATTATTGTAATTTTTATTATCAGTATCATCATTATCGTAATTATTATCATTACTATCATTATCATTGTTATAACAAATAGTAATAATAATGATAATAATAATGATAATAATGATAATAATAATGACAGATATCAAGACCTGAGAGAGATCAAGAGAATATGGAAGTGTAAAGAAGTTGATGTGATACGAGTCGTAATCGTAGCGATCGGAACTATCAATCGTAACATGACAGCATGGATTACGAAGATCAATATACATGAACTAATTGGGAAAATGCAACAAGCATGTATCCTAGGAACATCCTTGACACCTGAGGTGGCGGGAAGTCACATGATGTCAGGTGAAAACCAGCCATAACATCAAAGTTGTTCGAAAACGAATAATAATAATAATAATAATAATTTTTTTAACACTTCAATCTTTGATCATTTTTCGTATACAATTCCAGTTCTGTTTTCGTTTACAAAAAATATATGAAAAAACCCAAAACAACAAAAACAACAATAACAATAACAATTACAGTAATAGGATTATATTAGTAAATAAGCGCATAATAATAATTATATTAAAAAAAAAGTTTTACAATACATATGACGCAGATTACAAAAAATGTACTACGAATGCAACTTTAGCTACTTCTGGCACAGCATAATAAGTATCGTAATCCAACATCGTACTTATTGTGACTTGGTATATATCAGCGTGTTGCGCCAAAATCCAGTCAGTTGAATATGCTGATTATCATCAGATACGTTACTTTGCTTGTGTACGATTCACCCGTTTTTCTTCGTCACTGTTTGTTGGAATAAATTTATACTCCTGTCACTGACTGTAAACAATTCAAGTCTCGGGCATCGATTCAAGTCTCTGTAGAGTGCCCCTGCCGCAAGCCACCCCTTACATAGGAGGGGGGGGGGGAAGCAAACTATTAGGCAATGCAGGTTGATTGGGTTCTTACGTAAGAAGCCAATGCAATTTATATTGCTTCCCGAAATTTTTGTTTGTCCCTTAATTATCTGCTGATCAGTCAAAATCTCATCGTTCCTCTTAACAGGAGTGCAACTAGAGGGGAGGAGGGAGGGGAAGCCTCCCCTGCCCTAATTTTTCTACCAAAAATTGTGCCCTCATCTTAAGCACAACCAGAAGGGAGGCCTTGAACCCAAGATGCCAACAGTTGGTCTTCATTTTTATGAACCACGTGATTCTTAACAAATCAGAGTTTTGAGCCTCAAAATAATTCTCAAGTCGATTCTTAAAGTTTTATGCTATGAATCTATTATATTTTTTGTTAGAAATTAAGCTGTTAATTGTGGGTAGGGAAAAAAGGTATATTAGACTTTTAGTGTAGAGAACTGGTTGATTTTCAATAAAACGAACTCCTATGACTTCGTCGCTTCATAAATATATATACGAGAAGATCTTGCCCTAATTCTGATAAAGCTCCCCTGCCCTCAAAAAGTTCTAGTTGCACCCCTGTCTTAAGGCAGATGTAGTACCTTACTTCTTTCACTTTCTGCTAGATGTCTTCACAAGATGTCATGAGCGCACTCCAGAGCTATTGAAATGAAAGAAAATGGGATGCATCAAACCTGGAAAGCCTTGATGCTCAACTTAAATTAATTTGTCTCACCCTTTTACTAGAAAAGATAACTAGGGTTGATATGTGCAAGTCATAGAGAGCTAAGGCATCGTATACTAGATAAAAAGATGATTCAGGTGGCTAAGATATATTCTAAGGATGTCCTTAGGTGTTCTATCTAGTGGACACCTAAGGTGAAAAGATATTATGCAACACCAAGGATAACATGGCAAAGAACTATTGAGTATGCTATAAGAGCAAGGGGTAATACATACATAAATACAGGCCTGGTCTTATGAGAGAAATCAATAGACACAATTCCCAGTCATTTGTGCCAGACTATGTAACAAAGAGGATAGTTAAGTTTTATGTATATCTTAGAAGATACTCTCTGTATGTTATCATATTTATGTCAGCTAGATTAAACAACTGTAAAGGACTGGCATAACTACATATTAAGGAAGCTAATTATGTTACATTTATTATGTTCTCAAGGTTATTACCACAGATCCATGATTTGATGAGGTAAAAAATAAAGATAAGCAGAACTTCTTTAATATGTACCAGTAAAATCAAAGATAATTGTTAAGTGTATACCCCCTGAATCTATTGCCGCTGGCCAGGCACCATGTCCGCCCAGGTATTTATAGGCCGCACCTAGCTTTGGGGGCAGTTATTTAGTTTGGATTTTGGAATTGCGATGTCAAGGTTTCTTTTGTTGCTCTTATTGAAATTTGATATGAAGAAGAGTTGCGTTTTGAAGTTGCTAGAAGTTAGAAGAGATACCTGGGCTCACTGTTTTTGAATCCGCCATCAAGAAAGAATAGAATTTATGGAGAGTATGCTTGAGTCTTGAAGGATATCAACGATCCTTACGTCTGTATTTCTGATATTTAGTGACATGGGTCTGTGCATATTTCATTCATTCAACAACAAAGTAATATGTAAGAAGAAATTATGAGTACAAAAGAGAACAGTACAGACAATAATACAGAAAGGGCAAGAGATAGAAATGAAAGAGGCTCCGTAGATGCAGAATTTGGACAAGAGGACCTTAGGTTATTTGCTAGAAATTCCCTAGAAAGACCATGAAATTGATCATCCATTTCAGGAACAGAACGTGGATGAATATGTGGAAAAGCGTCAGAGGAAATTGACAGAAAAGGGAGCCATGTATAAAAAAGAAATGAGGCAGAAAAGCAGAAACCGTGTTGCCAAGCAACTACAAAGGTTGCAGGAAGAAATATATGTGCTTTTAGATTGTAATGATAATCTGGCTGAAGTGAGGTCCACGCACACAAAATGGAGGAGCAAATATTAAGAGTTCTTAGAAGAGCATGATGAATTTCAAAAACTTTTGACCAGTGAAGAACAAAAGGATGATTATTGGGGTTACTTTCTGGATATTGATAGCAATTCTAAAAAATTTAAGGGAAAAGTATTAGAGTGGATAAACAGAGTTGACTGCAATCTTAAAGAATCGCGCCAGAGAGACAGCATCTCCCAATCATCATCATACAGATCACAAAGAACTAATAGAACATCATCAACAAGAAACTCTCTTATCTTGGAGAAGGCCAAGGAAGAAAAGAGCCGCTCGAGCTGCCCGGAAAGGGTCACCAGGCTGGTCGCGCAGTCCTGCTCGATCGCTCGGGCGGCTTCCTCGCGTCCCTGCTCCCGGCCGATCGCATGCGCTTCCTGGCGCGCCGCCTCCAACTCCGCTTCGCTGAAGCTGGGCGGGGGCGGGCACTCTTCCTCCGGCTCCACCGGCGCGGATGACGGCTGCGGCTCGTCGAAATCGACGTCGAACAGGAATCTCTCGGCGGCGGTCATGATCGGGCTGCGCTCATGGTCAGTAGATCAACTCGTCATCGCCGCCCTTGGAGTCGGCGATCACGATCTCGCCGCTGTCGGCAAGTTGCTTGGCGGTCTGGACCAGATAGGATTGGGCTTCGTCCACGTCCTTGAGCCGAACCGGGCCCATGGATGCCATGTCATCCTTCATCATCTTGGCGGCGCGCTCGGACATGTTGGAGAAGAACAGCTCCTTGATGGTGTCCGATGCGCCCTTGAGGGCGATCCCCACCTTGTCCGATTCCGCTGCGCGCAGCAGGGTCTGGGCGCCGGTCGGATCCAGGTTCTCGAGATCTTCGAAGGTGAACATCAAGGCTCGAATTCGCTCCGCCGAATCGCGATTTCGTTCCTCCAGGGCGGACAGGAAGCGGTTCTCGTTTGCGGTATCCAGGTAGTTGAAGATGTCGGCCATCAGCTCATGGGAGTCGCGACGGTTGGTGCGCGCCAGATTGGACATGAACTCGCTGCGCAGGGTTCGTTCGATATCGTCGAGCACCTCTTTCTTCACCGCCTCCATACGCAGCATGCGCGTGACCACTTCCATGGCGAAGGGCTCGGGAAGGATTGCCAGGACGTTGGCGGCGTGCTCGGCCTTGATCTTGGACAGGACGACGGCCACCGTTTGCGGGTACTCGTTCTTCAGATAGTTGGCGAGGACCACCTCGTTCACATTGCCGAGCTTGTCCCACATGGTGCGGCCGGCCGGACCGCGGATTTCCTCCATGATGTTGCCGACTTTGTCTTTGTCGAGCACCTTCATCAGGAGGCGTTCCGTGCTGTCGTAATCGCCGACCACGGTGCTCGAGTTGGAGACCTGATCGGCGAACTCCACGAACACCCGCTCGACCACCTCGGAGGTCACCGAGCCGAGCGAGGCCATGGTCTGGGAGATCTCCTTGACCTCGTCCTCGTGCAGGCCATCGAAGAGGACCGTGGCGTTCTTCTCGCCGATCGACATCATGAGAAGAGCGGCCTTCTCCTGACCTGACAGCATCTGGTAGTCGCTGCGCATGGGCCTAAGCTATCCTTCGAGGCGTCACTGGTCTTGGTAGAGCCACGACCTGACGATCGCGGCTGCGTCTTCTGGCTGGTTTTCGACGATCTCGGTGATCTTGCGGAGCGATGAGGCGCGCACCTGGCCGTCGACCTTGTTGATGTCGATCACCGCATCGATCTCTTCGTCCAGGCTTTCCGGTTGGCCCGCCGGCACCAGCCCGCCGTCCGGTCCGGTCACCACGCCAACCACGCCCGCCGCCCCTGCCAGGACAAGCTCAACTCCGCCTCGTGGATGGATGGATGGATGGATGGATGGATGGATGGATGGATGGATGGATGGATGGATGGATGGATGGATGGATCTTTGGGTCCTCGAATGTTGGTTCTTTACTACTCTACAAAATTAACTAAATGCCTGTGCAATATGAAATGATTCTTAATACATATGATAAGAAATGTACATAAAAAGATATACATATATAAATGAGTGTTAGCTTATTATATATCTACTAAGCAGTATATAAAATTTTGAATGATGCAAGAAAAGCTTTATACTTTTGTTGAAATTTGTAATTATTACTATCATTGAGATTCTAGTAGACAGGATGGTGTGGCTTTTGTGGAATGAGCAATGAGAATGTTGAACACTTGTGTGGATGCTTGCCAGTGGCAGACATTTACCAAATTATTGACAGAGAGGCTTATATCAGACCTTTTCACAAGCAACATCTCCACAAGAAACACTTAAATACTGTTAGTGAAATCAGTTTGTTTTCTTGCATATTTGCACTGATTAATTTCCTTTCTTATCTTTTAAGAAAAATTATTAAGGGATGATCATACCCCTTCAAGCATACATGACCACCATTGATGCCCACCACTGAACTCTTTTGATACATTTAGCATTTGATGGACCATGCATCTTATTTAGAATCTTACATTATCAAAGAACGTAGGTTATATGATCTCCCTAGAGCTATTGTTTTATGCTTTATTGTAAAGCAATGCTTCACTAGAATGCTACATTTCAATCAATGCAGCATGAATCCGGAGTCAGTTGAGACCTTTACTAATATACACGATAACACTTAAGCAATATATATTTGTCACTTACATGTTTCATATCCAGTGAGTATTAAGGATACCATGTCTGCATTAACTGGACGAAAGATCCTAAGATAGACAGCCCTGCAAAAAATAATATCATGAAGAAAATTCTTAGGGAACATCATGTAAGCAACATAGTTAATATTTTGTGGTTAATTTACAATATCTGTTCTGATATAAGCTGTAGTTGACAATGATATGACAAGTTTTAATCTTAACCATCCACAGTACATTAGGGTGACAATTATGCACATAAATTTGGAAACAAGCTGAGCATCAGATACCAAACTAAGGAGATCAGACTGCTATTCTCATGCATAACAGTATTAATATTAAAATCAATTGAAACCTTACTTCTTACACCACAACTGCACTTACCTATTGGCTTCAGAATAGCAATTGAGCAAATATTTTGTATTCACTTTATTAGTAAAAATTTTCTAATGCAAGTGAATAATAATACAATCATATTTTCCCGACGTTTCAGTGTCATCTCGATGCCATTCTCAAGGTGAATAATGAATCGCTGTATAATGATTATTTATAACTTTTGTATACAATATACAAATCTAAACAAAAACTTTGGCTCATATAGAGTCAGTCTGAACATTCAAGTTAGGCTTGAGCATGCGAATGTACAACATTTTTTTCACAAAACAATCAAATTTGTTGCTGCACCTGGCAAGCACTTGAAAATGTTCAATAAGGCGACCTGGAATTCTGAAGTTATGTTACTTTGAATTGAAAACTTTCTTAACATTGAAAATTTTCAGAACGGGCACCTTTCTCTCTTAAAGCTGCATCTAACGTTTTCTAACGGATTTCTAACGTTCATCTGATCGTTTAGATTCATCTGGGAATTCCAAGAGGAAACCATAGTAGGTAGCCTACCTCCGCTGTGTTATCAGAAGCCAGAACATGTTATACCATCATAATGAGAGGCTTTTGAACTCTCGTAGAGAGACGGGGGAACAGGGGAGCAGAAGGAGCCATGGCCTCCAAAAGATTTGCCAAATCTTATTTTTTTCGAACTACTTTTCAGCTTTATCAAAATTGATATTGGTTGCGACAGATATTGTGTCACATTCACAGCAAGACGTGCATATCAACACGAAACACCCCTTTCTACACAATGACCAAAGTCACCTTCGTGAAATGTGGAAAAAAATTTAACCCAGCCTACTTGCCCCACCCCACCCCAATCCGCCTTAGCTTTCCCCGTCGCTATCGCAAGGCCAAAGGATCATCTTGACATGCAAGGAGAGAGGATTTTCAACCTCAGTTATGGTCCGATTAATTTATACTTCGTATCCTCTTTTACCTTTTGCCATCAATTCATTTTTATCATCACTCAATGCACACTTTCACCGCCATACACAACCTAAATAACAATAATCTGTAGATAATTTTCAAAGATTTGTCAACTAGTTAATTATCCCCTGGTAGCTCGGGGATAATTAAGGGCCTCTATGGAATAGGTATCTACCCCAGGACCTGAGCTCTGAGAGGGGACCGTAAGTATCAGATGCAAAATTATAGGCCCCATTTAGCCCCGAAACATTTAGTCCCTTTGAGGGGAGAAACCATCCTGGGGTCTTCGCGGGGCTTGATTGCCACAAAGTGAAAGATTGATTTCCTTCCTTTTGCACTGTGCAACTGTTACCAAAAACGTGGTGCAGGTGGGAAGTTATCGAAACACAGTTATAGGTTGAGACAGCTTTTATTCAAGTTCAACTGACGAAATGCTGACTAGGATCTCTTTGATACCTAACACTCAACTGAAAATGTAATTAAGAAGCACACGTACAAATAACATCTGTGTGCTAAAGGAACACTCATGTCTGTGTAGAAGGCCTCTTGTGACGCGTATGACTAGACAGACTGAGCCCTTAAGCCCCCCTCACTGTAGGCCCACTTTTGGGCATCATGAACGCCGACAATAACTCGAAAAGCAAACCGATCATAAACATTGTCCTTTTCGTGTAAAATTTATTGCTTCTTCTTGACAGCTTTCCTAATGGCAACGTCTCACCATCAAGTTCGAAACCAGCGATTCAAGGAATACAGTCAGTCATGATGCATCAAAATCTCTTTCAGTTTTGAATCCTCTAAACGACACCAGAGCCAATAATGATCTGCTTAACTCTTGGAGCTGATCTCACAGAATGTCAGCATCAAACGGCTATCTGAATACTCGTACACCTCCAAACATCGTGCGATATTCGCTTATCGTTGAAAGATAGTAGCTTTGCGTACAATTCACGAAGTGTTGTGATTGTAGATTATCTGAAAGCAAGGTACGCAGTACTGCACGGAAGCCATGAGGTGCTGCTATCAGAAGAGTTCTTATCGCGATATATCATATGTAAAATTTTTTTGAGTTGGCAAAAAATCGGGGGAGGGGCTTTCGCAAAGTTTGGGGGGCATTGCCCCTGAATGCCCCCCCGTAGCTACAGGCCCGCCTGGTACAATTCCTACATATACGGAATATTATTATACGGTATATATCATATTCTGTGATGTAGGAAAGCCTTTGGCTCTTATGGTGTAAATACTGGCAGATAATCAGACTGATAATCTAATAAATGTACTGGCTCTTGCAAAGAAAGAAAAGAGAAACAAAGTTTGGCCAATATAACATAATGGAAACCAAGCTGAGCAATTATTAGAAAGCAAACCAACTGAAAATATATAAATGCAAAATTATTTGCACAGTGAGTACCCTTCAACAATGAATCAAGTTCCTCACTTTTATTAACTTTTATTAAGTTTCCTCAACTTTATTAACATGTGTCAGTTGTTAGGCCTCTAGAGGAGAGGGCGTTTGGGGTTATGTTTGTACGTTCATATGACTGATTCTTGTGGGCTATTCATAAACGTTTGAACATAATACCATCCTCTGGCTGGCAGCTATCATCCCTGCCTCTCGTACGAATTACAATGGACTATTGAAAATCAACACTTACTACAAGTGAGTTACTTATCCAATTGGGTAGAAGGAGTACTAACGTGCTTAAATGAATTTGGTCGTGTAATTAACCAGTTGTCCATCAATAGCTTAATCTATTTGACAACCCTAAGGCAACCGTCAACTTTTAGCACGTATCTTTTAGAAGAAAGGTTAAGTTTGAGATCAGTTTTTAATGCAATACATGAACATAGCACACAAAATGTGAAAAGAAACTTGCAGGGAGATCACCATACAACTTGAGCGTAAAACTATTGCCCAATCTTCATTGTTTCGCTGTTACGAGGAGCAAGCTATTGCAAAAAATATCATAAATTCTCAATGAATGATATATTGCTAAACAGTAATCGCTGGAAAATCCTATCGTTTTAAGGAATCTTATCCGTTTTGGGCGGTAAATGGGTGTTGGGTGTTGACTTCGAAAATGGTTAGTTATCTGATTAAATCATTTAACGTTTTTAATCCTTTCTTGTAAAACTAAGAATTGAAAATTATATTTCAAACTTAAATCTCAATTTTAAACGCTACCTTTTGCTAATGTTTTGTTCGTAAATATATTTCATATATAATCACCTAAATAAGAGAAGCGACTATGTAGTATCTAGGATTATTCTCGCAAACTAGTTGTAAGTGGAGTCTATTAATTAAACGTCTACAACAGCAAGGTGGTAATTGGAACTTTTACTATCAGAATGATAAAGAGAATTTGCCGTTACGGATATAATCAATACAATAGGGCTGAGATCCTGATAAAGGGATGGAGGACCGTGACCCCATTTCCTTCTCATTTGTTTACCGATCAACATCGTTACGTAACCTAAATAATCAACTTGATACCATGCTACTTCACGTAAGTTATGCTTTCAGGAACAACTATAAATGTTCCATCGCAGAACCATTGCGCCGATTGCTCTAATAAAAAAGCTGCATCGGGTGAGCCATAAACAAAGATGCGATTTTCGTCACCTACTCCTCTGTTATAAAACAGGAATTGCTACCCCGAATGAGTTGTTTGAGGCAAAATAGGACTGGCACCCTGACTTGCAGGTAACGTACGTAAATTTTCATTGACCTGCCTTTGTGACCTAATTGCTCCACGCATAGGAAGTAGTGGCAGTAAATTCTCTGCCACAGCTTCTGACACACCAACTACTTCACCGGCTAATGTTTGTTGCGTAGTTTCATCTGTAGTTTCTGCCCTTAGTTTTAATGCGAATTTGACGCATGCAACTTCGCATTACGTATGTGAAGGTGGATGTGAGTGTTCATTGACAGATTCAATAAAAACAGCCAGAGATGACAACTTAAGCCGGGCATTGTCATTATTAGTTTTAGAGCCCCTTCTTTGAACACATTCCTATGACGTAACTCCATTCACGAGAGGTTTATAGTAATTGTACATGTAGCCATTCCTAATGAGTTTTTTTTTTGTCCTTGCGTTTCGATAAACTGCATCCTCGTTTTAATTTTTGTACACTAAACTGAATGACAACAAAACCTAAAGTGAATGCACGCAGCAAAGTCAAAGTCAATTTGACCTGGAATGACGATGCATATACAATTAACCAAGTATATCTCATGTTAAATGAAATGTCACACCAGGGTGTTAATTTGTTGTCGTGCAATGTGTGAAAGGTTGCTAAATCAAATGAAAAGAAACCGGTTTTTTATTAGTGACAGGGCAGAGGTAGAAGTGGATATGTTTCTTTAGTTTTAGGATGCAAAGTTGCTGAAAGCGTTATTACTGATATGCGAGGATGAATTTCATTTCTCTACCGTAAATTTTCAGTTAACATTTTCGGTAGTAAGATATTGCCAATACCTCTTTGGTTCCTTTTATGGAAATAGTTTGCTTTTCCCATTTAACTGACGTACGAACAGTTTGATTATATACATGGGCATTTAGCCTTAATGTTTACAAAATTTTTGATAAGATTATTTTAGCCTAAACATGCCTTCGTGCAACCTCATCTGACACGTAACAACCCCGAAGGGCCTTGACCTTCCTAGAGCCCTCAAGTACTTTAAGCCATTAAGCCATGAAGGAATACGTACTTTCAACAGTTTTGTTGAGTTACATTTTTTTAAGTATTTGGAGATGCATTGGTGTTTTTGCTCTCGTCCTTCCATAGAATTACACCCAAGGCCAAGTCTATATTTTTAGTAACACATTTGTGCATCGAAGGGTACTGCATCTGAAATCATCCATGTTGATGGAGACAATTTTGCCTGGAACGGGAAACATGCAACAAATAGTAAACAGATTTTTAGCGTGTGCTTGAAGAGAAGCAAGATCACTTGGGCCAAATATTTAATTCTTACAGATAGAGAGATGTGTCTAAGTTCCTTTGATATGTAAGATATTTGGTATAGCCTTTCTTTTACACTTTCATCATCCACTGCCTGGAGCCCAATGTACTGAATGGAATTGATCACTGGTATAGTGTATCGATCATGGGGTGTGACAGGGAATGGTTTTTACTCCACCACCTTTATTTTTGATATTGCATTGAGTAGCAGATTAATTTTGCTAAACGTTTTGCCATACACTGGTCACAGCAATCGTATGGAGTGAAGTAAGAAAGCTTTTTGCGTATAATTTTTAGGAAACGAGAGGACCAAAACACGGCGTAGAAACACGCACGAGAGCGACACATTTTCTGTCACTCATGTTATTACAAAACGCGTAAATTGTAAACAAATCCTTCTTGTCTTACATTAATTCAATTGAATTTCCTGTCCTCTTGTGGGTGCCAGACTACAAGAGCCCTGTTCCCCCATTGACGAAGAGTTGTGACAAGTTTAACAATACCTCCATAGTACACAATGCCTTAACACAGACCGAAAGGTTCTGAGAGCACAAGAAGAGGAATCAGACTTTTCACAGTTATCACGTATTTCTGCTGTGAGGGTGATCGACTAATTGATTGATCTATTGAGTAATTTATCAATTGATTGATTGACTGATTGATTGGTTGATCGATTGACAGATTAATTGATTGATCGGTTGAATGATTGATTGATTGACTGATTGATTGATAGGTTGATCGATTGATAGATTAATTGATTGATCGGTTAAATGATTGATTGACTCATTGATTGATTGATTGATCGATTGATTGGTTGATTTGTTTACTGATTGACTGATTGCTTACTTAATTAATTGACTCACTGATTGATTGATCGATTGATTAGTTGATTGGTTAACTGATTGACTGACTGATTGCTTAATTAATTGACTCATTGATTGATTGATTGATTGATTGGTTGGTTGATTCATTGAGAGGGCTAATTAAGAGAAAGAGCATTTTTCATTATTTGGATGTTTTCCGCAAGAAAGTCTAACTAATTTTGGAAACAAGGTATATTGCAAATAGACTTTTTAAGTCTGTAGTTGTACGCCAAGATAATTTTATTTGTTTTACTGATGTTAGCTTTTAATAAAACAAGTGAACTCTATAAATTACTTTTATTTTCTTAGACGAGCAGCTGACTTCTTTGCAGTAGGCTTCAACAGCGGGAATGCATTAATGGGATAATGTGCTTTTGCGAATTTGCTAAAATGTATCATTTTCTCAGATACTTGTTTTGAAATGTTTATCAGAGAGTAAAAGTGAATCTTTTGGCTGGCACAATTTTTGCGATCTTTAATATTTACAAACAGAATCAGTGTTGCTGGAAACTATTGCCGTATCAAACAGCGAATGCTATTGTTATATAAATTTTTCTTTCGTATGCATGTTGAGTACAATTACTCACCGGGAGACACCCAATCTCCTGAGGCAAGCAAAGGGTTTAGAGATACATTTTCACCGCAGACGAGTTTAATAAATATTGGTATAAAAAACAATATAAAAATAAATTGGGTATAAAAATAAGTTCTGTGTTACAGAAAAAAAAATAATTTAAATTCAATTATTATCAGCGGTAGGATTTAAATAGAAAGTGCTTTTCGTAGACAAAGTCGCACAACATTTGCCAGCTTTCAATAGCAAACGCTGTTTACAAAATTTTGCATTGGAAGTCGTGCAAGTAAAAATGACTCGCCAATTAGCCAAAATTTGCCAGAAAGTCACACATGTAAAGATAATTACCAAGGAGATTCATTCAGGGTATCAGCAAAAGCCCATTCTTCATTTCACTTTGCTATTACCTCTTTTGCCAAAACATAGCAGCTGGTGCTCTGTCGGCGAGTCAATACGTCTACAATTTACGCGCTTTTCAATAGCACTGGCGAAAGAAAACGTGCCGTTTGATGCACCTATAATTCTAAGTAGTGTGGTACACTCTCCTCCTCTCTTATCAATTGTCCACGAAAACTTTACCTGTCCCACTGCAGTCGATTGCAGTGAGCAGTGTGTGACAAAATCATGAATCTGTTACTCAACGTTACTGAAATTCTGTACCACAAAGCAACTTTCTAAGCATAGGGTATACAATGCGCGAAATCTCACGTAAATTACAAAAGGAAAATATTTCCTAAAATCTTTGGTCCTTTTCACAGACATCAGCCATGGTCAAGATTGTGGGACCAAGCGGTGAAATCGGCCTTTCAGCACTTACTGACTTCTATATCAAAGTTCCCCTCCCACAGCTTGCTCATGGGTAGGCCTTTCCCGATTTTCTTCTTAAACACTGGGAACACTCTCGTTCGAATGACATAAATTATCAGTACAATGCCAAAAATCCAAAAAGTAGCTTTCATAATTTCAAAAATTGATGCATAAATTTCTTGTCATTTTATATAAACTTTCATTATTATTCACTTTGGCATCGCCAAGATATTCTGATACTTGCCGGTCAACTCCAGACTTACATTCATTGAAGGAACGAATTGACTATCCTGATCGTTTCTGCGAGCAAAGCTGGTATTGTATCTATGGGAAACATGCTTATCCAGTACTGGGCCAGTAAGAGTCAAGGAGTTTAAAGGAAAAATAATTTCCAAAATGTTAAATACAGTAGGAGACAGAAATACACAACATGAAAGAGTTTCTTATAAAAGAATATTAACCTTTCTAATGGAGTTCCAAAAACAAATGCAACATCCCCCCTCCCCCGTCCCCAGCTATTGCAGTTTTCACCAAAGTGGTACTTCACAGCGAGTTTTCCACGAAAACCTTGATTTTCCCTATTTGATTTGTGCTATAGATCTTTATTCTGCTCAAAAATTGCTTTGAAACACTAAAGTCACTCAGAGTTGCCGAGGTTCTGGAGCCTTCTTTGAGTACACTCAACCTCGATATTTATCCGTGCATCTTACATGGCGTAAGTCGAAGCAACAGCCTGCCCTCAAGGAATCATCCTGGTCAAAGTATTCAGGGACAGACCAGTGACATATATATTTCATATCTCACAATAAAGTTTGTGCCACAATCAAATTTAGATCAGGCGTTCGCGGAAAACATTATCATATATGCCGGATTATATCAGCAAGTATCTGTCAAAAATGGTGCACCTTTTTAGTGTTGGCATTTTTGGTATAATTGCATGGACAGCCGTTCCTGGCCAGTTTCATGAATGTTCCGTCTTCTCCGTGAGGAAGTCCTTGATGTAGTGAAAGGAGACATACTAAACCGGAATAATTCTGAATGATCATGCCGACCTTGAAGGAAAAAAAATGCCTTTTCAGATTCAAGCTGCCGTCCAGAAACACTGTTAATAAGTCATCAACAATCTGACCGTAACAACGTTATGCTTCTTATTTCTGTGTGTTATGTAGGGGGTGGATTTTTTTTTCTTTAATGCTCTGAGTGGGAAGGCCATAAGAACGGTTACGGTAGAAAACAGGAATCCTCAAAACGGCTAAGAAGCGGTAATTTAGAAAACTCCAATTCAAAATCAAAGAGAAATTGTGTAACAATTACCCATCAAGTACGACAGTGGGTGTTAGGTAACTCTTATAGCATGCTGCGGCTTAGAGGTGAAGGAGAGTATATCGCTCCGTAAATTAGATTATCAGGAATCGGAAGGCCCTCCCTACATTGATGAAACAATTGAAATCTTAATAAGTATGTAAGGGGATCCTATTATGTTTTACAAACTGCGTGTAGACAGCTTGTAAAAACTGATGATGCTATTTGCAACCTGAATTTCAGTCACTGTGAGGTAAGAGTGAAAGATTCCCGGACACACCCCCGAACGACAAATCCCCGGCCCACAAATCCCCGACCAACGCATTTCCAACTGACACTTCCCCGACCGGACATACACCCGACCGGACAAACCCCGACTGGACATATCCCCGACCGGACATTTCTCCGACCAATGCACCCAACTGGTTCATTAATAAGTAAGCCTGCCTCAATGGATTGTAATCAAGTTCAAACAAGGTGCCCAACAAACCCTGGAAACAACTAAAATATTCACTTAGGGATATGTGGGGTCGTGGAAATGTCGGGTCGGGGAAATGTCGGGTCGGGGAAATGTCCGTTCGGGGATGTGTCCGTTCGGGGATATGTCCGTTCGGGAAAGTGTCCGTTGGGATGTGTCCGTCGGGGATTTGTCGGTTCGGTAAATATGTCCGGATACAAGAGTGGAAACAAAAACACCAATGTCCATTTGATCTTTAATAGACTAGAGTGGGGTCGGTTGAAAAAAAAAGATATGCTGAGCCTTAGTATGGTCAGTTTACAAACGTCTGCAGGAGACCTTTTTTAGTCCCTGAAGCTATCTCCACATACTTCTAAGGCAACATGTGTTCGTGGGATAAGAGTTATTAAACAAACAGTACTTAGATCATACTTATCAGATCATTTTTACTAATTTTACGATAGCATTCTCCACGATTGGGAGGAAAATGTTGGCGTGTAATAGGTCCTAATAGTAGAACAACAGCACAAGTATATAGATAACTGTATAATCTAAATGTCATTACGCATATTAATATATTACAAGTCTTAAAGAATGCACAATTTTAATGCCACTTCAATAATATCTCCTTCAGAATATACATATATGCATACAAACTCAGCAAACACATAGCAATTATATGTGTTCTTTGATGTCTAAAACGGTACCGCAATAACTTTCATTTTTCATAGAATTGTAAAGATTCAAGCGAGAAAGTCTTGAATTTGTGGAGGAAGACGTTGAAGAAATTGTTGCGTGTAAAAGGTTCTTTGATAGGGCGATTGCCAAGGAGTTGTTGCGTATGTCGAAGCAATTGTGAGGGTTTACGATTTCCTATAACCTCTGTAGATAAGAGTTGTTTGAGTTAGTTTTGTTCTGAAGCAGAGGTGCGCTTTATGAGTGAATCTTTGAGAATCGTATATGGCGTATCACTAGGAGGAGAGATTAGTAAATCCCTAACTTCTTGTGCGGTCTCGAGTTGTAAAGAGGAAACAACATAAGAAAACTTCGTGTGTTCAATTGTGATACTGCAAGTTGTGAATTGTGCTTCAACTTGTGTGAACCAGACAAGAGGATCGTTCGGCCAGTATGGTGGAAGCTTGAAAGTCATGAATTGGAAGTGAAGGAGAAGGAGTAGTAGATAATGAAGATGTTGGAGATGTTGCAATTGTGAATGATGTGAATGTCAGTCAATAAAGTAACATGTAGGACAATGTTCAACAGCGAGAAAAACAAAACAGCAAGTTCAACGGGGTCGTACGTCCACGCCGGGTCACCTATTTAATATTTGTAGTTAAGTCAAGTTAAATAAGAACAAACTCACCAAATACTATGTTCTTTTGGTTGACTTGCGACAGTGCTGCTTTTTTCCTTGATCTATAAACTCTCAACTTAGAAACGTGTGCTTTTATTATTAACCAAATACAAAACAAAAGGTTTATTGTTCTACATCGGAAGTCGCGATTGTTATGTCTTTAGAAGTTTCTAATGACGTCCATGTCTGTCACTACAATATCTTAGCCCCCAACTTTTGACTTATTTTGATTTTGTTCTTCGATACACCACCGATATTTTTTATTTCTCTTTCACCTTGTTTACACTCCATATTGCTAGTTCCAGGAGCAGGGACATAATGTGATTAGAATGTCAGGGGTTACCTGCTGAGCATTAAGGCTACAAGATGCTGTTCTTAAGAGTGACTTCGCTTAGAGATGGAAACTCTTATCCCTACCTTACATGGGCTTTTTGGCTCTTCTCATACGTGGGTTGGGGGGGGACCTAGTAGGCCCGCGGCACTTTGACACACTATAAATTTATATCGGCTAATGCTATTACAAAAATGTTTGGAACCTTTACAGTTTACCTCTTTTCAACAAATTGAAAAAAAAAATTATTTAGTGTGAATGACGTCAGCTATGGCTATCAAATGTTGCGCAATATTGAAAAATTTCAAATATTTTGTAAAAAGGCCTTAAAATATACTTTTTGAATTATAGTTTGATTTTTAAAGGGCTTTTAGTATCTCTAGGGTATTTTTACACGTATACGTTGTATTTAGGAAAGATATTTTAGATTTTGAGACTATTATTTTCCAAAATGTATGAGTTTTTAAAATGGTTTCTTGCTCATAATCCACTCATAATTCATTTTTTATGAATAAAAAATATCCTCCAAACATCAAAAATATAACTGTTCACTGTTGGTACAAAATTCATCTAAAGATGTGATTTTCTTATAATTATTTTGCATGTATTAGTGGATTTTTACCAACGGAGCTTCGTTCACGTTCTTTGAGGCTTTCCATGTGTACTTCTTACAGATAATGCAAAATGGACCAAAAGGGGTCACAAGGGGAGTAAAAATAATTAAGGAGGAGGAGGGCACTCACTCGGTCAAAACTCACAAATTATACTAGCTTGGAGCACATTGCACGAACAATTAAGTGACCTTCAAAAGATTGTACATTTTCACGCAATTTAGTGACATTTATTCAAAAACAGACCAAACAAAAAATGTCAAATACTTTTACGAGATATGAGTTTTACATGTTTTTTTTCATCAAAAAATTCTGCTTTTTCCGCTTTAATAGTTTGTCATGAAGACTTTTTGCATGAAATTTTATTCATTAAACGCCGCCCTCTATTAAACGCCACACACAAAAGCTGGGGTTTGCAATAAACGCCGCGGCGTTTATTAGAGGAAATACGGTACTTCATGTTGAGTGCACTTGATTGGGGCACCTACTAATGCTACAGTTCAGTGTACGAATATTATGGACGAACTAGGGCATCCGAGCTTATGAAGTACGTCTATTTTTAAAACTATGTAACACCATGGTTTGGAGCTTGTTTCAGCATCATATTCTTCATTACGGCTGCCCTCCAAACCAATATATCTAATATACGCAAAAATCAGAGGTTTGAGAATGGCTTATATTTGACACTAAGTTACCCTATGTTTCTTTTAAGTCTGGTTCACATACAAGTAAAACTCGTCGCCAGACAAGCGTCTGGCATGTTAAAGGCAGATTTGCTTGCTTGCGAACACTACTACTTGGCGGTGAAAGTTAAAATTTGATTAACATATGCTTAAACAAAAGTCGTCAGAAAGTAACAATTTTGTTCTTTTCCAACGAGTTTTCTCTGTTGGTTTCCGACTATCACTTAAATTGCTGGGGCCTCTTCTGTTCTGACCCGGAAATTCTATGATGACGATTACAGGTGCAAATTTTGAGAGCTATTTGATACAAAGGGGATATCAGGTTTCTTGGCAAGCACGGGGGTTGTATCCTGGGCGCGATAATTTTTTTCAAGCCTGTAGACTGAAGTATCACAATCAACAAGATGGATGTAAAAGAACGGTTGGAAAGTTTCAGCTATGGCAAATTTAAGGGCAAGCAATGGAAACAAAAGTTCACCAGGTGGCTCCGAAAGTTCCACTCGCAGCAGCATTGGGTTAGCAAACAGTACAATAAACAGTTACATCCCAATTTATAAAAAGGTAGTTTAGGCAACAAACACGACCATTCTTTAACCTCTCCTACTTAGCAGTGGCCCACTCCCACTTCATCATTACAAACAACCAACAGCCCTGTTGGAGCGTTCCCGATACGTGGAAGTTCTCGCCCCACGATGAATACGAAAGTATCCATGTCGTTGCCTTAGAACCTACGGTAAATGACCGATTAAGTTTTTGGCTGGGCGCTTATTCGGACCAGGGCGCTTATTAAGCAAAGGAAAAACAGATCACTAAACATACATGATCTTTCTACAGAACACATTGAAACATAACGTTCAATCAATCAGATAGAAAGAAAGATAGATAGAAAGAAAGAAATAAGCAAAGAAAGAAAGAAACAAAGAAAGAAAGAAACAAAGAAACAAAGAAAGAAACAAAGAAAGAAGGAAAGAAAAGAAGTAAAAATATTGTGTTATTTTAATGATAGATTAGATTTTAGGGGCTTGTCCAATGCTTGTTTCTCCCACAAAATAGGTAAGAAGAAGAGCTCAATGTTTCTACTGTAGGTTTTTATCCATGATTCTTTTACTGTAAGAACCATTTTCTGTTAATGATGTTTCAGATTTAAAAGCATGAGAGTAAACCCCAGCGTTAATATTTTCTTGCGTTAACAATTTGACCTTTTTAGTTGCGTTCACAAGGTCATCTCAAAGATTTCAGTACCCTTGCTCTTTTTCCTTTATAGCATCAGAACATACACTCAGAAACAACACAATTAAGTTTTGAAACTTGCTTAGATATTTGTATAAGTTGAAAAGGCAAATTTACAACTGATAATATCACACAACTTTGCATGCCCGGACTCTCCAGGATCGATCCCTACAAAGCAAAAGAAAAAAAAGTATTTTAAGATCATATTTTAAGGGGAAATAAATTGCTTGTCATTTTTCAGTTGTCGGAAAAGTAACTATTAATAAAAATTTGCTAACGGCAAGACAAGTGAAAAGTAATATCAACGTGCTTTGCCGACGTTTCAGTGTTATTTTGACGCCATTCTCAAGGTAAATCAAGAACAACTCTGTAACGATAATTTATGACATTTGTAAACAAAATAGAAGGCCTAAACAAAAACTTTGCTCGGATTGGGTCCGTTTGAACCTTCAAGTCAGGCTTGAGCGTGCGAATGTATAGCATCTCTTTAACTAAACTACCAGATTTACTGCTGCATATAGCAAGCACTTGAAAATGTTCAATCAGACAATCTGGAATTCCGAAGTCTTGCTTCTCAGCGTAATGCTTATTTTTCTATATTGTGAACAAATGTTATAAATTATCGTTGGACAGTTCTTATCTACCTTGAGAACGGCGTCAAGATGACAGCGAAACGACGGAAAAAAGTAATTGTACTCTTGGGTGCCTAGTAGACGGGGGGGGGGTGGAATAAACGGGGGGGTTTGAAAAATCCTAAAAACGTAACAAGCGGGGGCTTGGAATAGACGGGCTGGAAAATGACCAAAAAGGAAGTCAAGAAGCAATGTTTAGAATCAACGGCAGCTCCCCAAACGTAAGGTAATACAACACAAACAATAGTCTGTTCTTCGAAGTCATGGCAGTCTTCTACGTGGCTTCCAAGATTTTAAAAATGTTCCCCTTGTCCTCCTGCTCAATTACAGTATTATTGTTAACATCTGTAATGTGCGTCTTCACACTTCGTAAAAGGCCACCGTCATCTTTCAATGTGTGATTTTTATATTTTAATAAAGACATTTTCTACTTGCCCGCCAAAGTACCTCCTCAAAATATTGTCATGGGTGGGAGATTACGTAAAAATTAATAGGCTGGGGTGGTTGGAACAAAAATGTCCTGTGTGGAAATTTTTGAAAACTTAATTAGCCACTCAGCGGCAGGGAATTCCACTTAGCTGTGAGGAAAAAAATGAATTTTCCCCCTAGTGTTATGAATATCGGCCCAGAATGTTATCAATCCAGCGCTTGCGTCTTCTTACACTTTTGTTCTTTCCTTCTGGTTCACCTTCTACTATAGCAAGTAACGAACTGTCTCCTTTTCTCTTCCAGTGACTGTATTTATTGATCTTCCTTCTAAGATAGTGGGTTAGATAATTTGCCCTGCTTTATAATATTATCGCTAATGGAAAGGTTATTGGGCTGTTAAGTAGATGAGACAAATTAGGACTTCTAGTGTCTGTGGGTGATATAGGGGTCTTACGACTGGTCTGCAGCTGTCAACCGAGTTGTGGCACAAACAGGAATTTCTTGATTGCATTGACATGGACGTAAGTATCCTCTCGGAGTAGAGCCTTTTCATGACTATATCCTTAACTATACCCACCTCAACGTTGATATTGGGTGGGCGACAGTTTACTGGCTTCACGTACAAATCGAACGTTGTAGTTTGATACGCAATTTGATGGTGTAAGCCTTTAGTCGACATATCTAATTTTATGTCTCCGCTGCTTACAGAATGATGTGCTAATGAACTTGTAGCTGACGAAGTGCATGCATGAACACTAATAAAGGGAATAATGTATAGACTGTATGACTACATCTTAAAAGGCAAACATGAAACTAAGTAGCAAAAGTAAAAATGCGCTAGAAAAAGCGGGTGTCAGTGTCGGCTGTGTAAACCACGGAACATAAACTTCTATTAGCCGTTGCTATAAAATTACACTGACTAACGAGTGTTTTTGTAAAAGGCCCCGAAGCTCTCATTCAATCAACACTTTAAGAAATGGTATTAACCCTAATCGTAGTAAGAGAGTTAATTTTATTTTTCTAGGAGTGATAATGATTTACAAACATAGGCCTAATCGTAGGATTATTTGCCCTTCCTTTACAACTATGTCTAATCGGTTATAGTAATTTGCAACATTTTACAAATTTTACGGTTGTTGACGGTTATCCATCGTTGTTTACGAATTTTATAGAAAGTAATGATTATTGCACCACTAAGCAATGTGACTCTGCCATAGGGCAGCACTTGCTTGAGAACCCAGACTGCGCCAAAGTGTACACGGACGATTTGCTTCCGTATTATAGGAAAGGCCAGGTCTGCATTTCATTTGGCGGTTATGGAGTCAGTCCACATAAAAGCAAGAAAACCTTTGCTATGCAGACAAAAAGAATTCGTTTTCTCGCTAGGACTATTCAATTGATGTTGTTGTAATGGACGCTGATTGGTCCACAAACACAAGCCATTCAGGCAGTCCAATTTCTGATTGGCTCTTTCGAAATACAGTTGGGTATACTCTTTCACATATTCCATTTCGGTCATTCTGACTTTAGTACTCTGAGGAGTGTCAGACGAAAAAAGCTTTTCAGTACAATATGTTTACGCTATTTCTTGCAGTATTCTTGTGTTGTACCACTAACAAACTATTTAAAGTAATGATTATGCATAATCGGCTATAGTTTTCGGCGAATTATTACCTCAAGGTTGAAGATCTTGCTGGAAAGGTAAGTTGATATTTATCACCAGTTCTTGTGTGAGGAGTGAGACACACACTATCTAATCGCCAGGTCTTGCCTTTATTCATCTACTAATTTGACCACCTTGTATTATCGTCCTCTCGTAATGTTTGTATTATTACACGAAGAAGTATTTTGGTCTAATGGTGTGATGGTTGCCCTGGCATGACAACTTTTAATTACACTAAAACATCAATGTTATACAGCCGCTCTGGAGTAAAAATTAAGGCGACAATTGGCGCCATATACTTTAAGATGACCAGAATTGTTGTTTCAAGAAATGTCTTCTTCGTCTAAAAGTTTTCAAAAGTCTTTCTTCCATTTGAGGACACGTTCAGATTGCAATATATACAGCATCTTTGTGTTATTCATCTACCAACCTGTGCTTTGCATGAAGTCGGTAATTACAGTAAATCCTAAAGACACCAATACAATGAATTTGGTTTTCAGATGGAAGCCTTTGAGTATCGAAATGTATTCTTCCCAATGTTCCCGTTGTCAGAAATGTGATATTTTAAATGTAGAAACTGTACAGCAGAAAGTGATTAATCTGGGACTTATTGCGATTGATGGTTCTAATTGTTAGGAATAGAAAGGCTGCATCACTCTCTACTACTTACATATCCACGTTGGCGCTTATACTAGGGTGTACCTGCTTGACGTACTGGGACGATACTTCATGTTAAATTTCAATAATTCAGATCCTGTCGTCCTCCATGGTATAATGCAGAGGCAGTGTTATTGAAGGTCGTTTATTTGTGAATGAAAGTGCCCAGTTTCTTTTAAAAAAACTTAGGAGATTGTGAGATTGCAACTTTGGGTATGGGTTGTAGCTATCTTACGATTCAAGATCCGTTTACACATTTTTGTTGAATTGAAAAGTAGATCCCATTGCCTGGTGAAGACAATTTTTATAAATTTTTAAAATCATGCCACAGGCTAAAAACCAGGACCAAGTTCATGTAATATAATTTTTTTCGAATCTGTATGCGTTTTTTATAACAAATATGGACACTTATGTTTTGTCGAAGAGTGAAAGGTATGATTCCCATTAAGGGGGACTCGCATAGCCTATAAGGACTGATACCGATATTTCAAACCGGAAATGTATCTATATATATTTTACATCGTTAAGTCTGTTTTAAATGTGACCATGTATGCATTACGTAGCTCACTAAGCTTCTTTTATCAACCACAGACCTTCCTCCGTATCTTTCTACTAAACTCATTTGCAACACTACATATTTTTATAGTCACGGTTTATGCGTGTGAGCATTCATTGAGTTTTGGTATTAGTAATATGAACAAGACTCTATCTGTGTTTGACTCTCTAGGTGTTCATTACAGCCGGACTTGGAGGCATGAGTGGTGCACAACCTAAGGCTGCGGTGATCAATGATTGCATTGGAGTAGTTGCAGAGGTAAATGTCAAAGTCAGCAGGTTTCTTAACTGTATGGTAACGTAGAATTTTCAAAGCGACAATTAACGCAGTGTTCACAACGCTACCATTCTGCAAGGGTTTGTATCTGCTAAACGTATTATCATGTGCCACCGAGCCGGATCCGTCAGGGCTGTAGTATTGCGTGCATTCTGTAAAGTCCCATAGAGTAGCAAACCTGAGTTAAAGGATAAACATCACGGGGCTTAAAAAAGTAACTCTCTGACACCAATGGGATGCAGTTTTTATCAGGGCATTTTATTTGTTAGGGCTATAGGGGTATGGAAGTACGGGGACAGTGGCTGCATCATTTCTCGAAAAGTGAGCTGTTGGATTCTAATTCTTCCTTAACAATACTAATTTAATGGCGTCAAACCTGCATGCAATTCTACATTGCTATATATTTGTATATATACATGTATATGTAGTGTAACGTTAAAGCGTCGTTGACACTAGAAATACAGTGGTCTGTACATAAATATGTAGAGCGTACATAGTTGTAATCGAATTTGAGTAGCTTGAAAAACCTTAGACTTTCTTTTGACCCAAAGCTACATGTATATGTATATATGTATATATACAAAGAATCTAGAGAAAATCCATCGCACAATCAACGATTTAATTCTCGGAAAGGAAATTTTGAAAGCTAACGTAGGCCCTTGTATATATACTAAACAATTGGTTCTGGGAATTTTAATGGCTCGTCCTCTTTGATGGAATAAGCCGGGTAAAGAACATACAAGGAGTTTTGTTAGCTTCATGGCTGCTGAGTTACCTGAGGTCATTTAAAAAGCTACCTGAAAGCAATTAAGGATCTTTCGAGCTACTATTGGATCTGTTCTTGTTTACGACTGTGAAACATGGACTCTCCCTAAAGCTTTTAAAAAGGGAGTTGATTGATGCCATACACGTCTGCTGCGTACAGCTATAAACGTATCATGGAAGGGCCATACAACTAACAAAGAGCTATACGGTGAACTTCCACCTCTGTCTGATACAATCAAGATGAGGAGAATGAAACGAGCAGGTCATTGTGTGCGTCATAATTAGGAAGAAGCATCCAAACTTGTCCTCTGGAAACCAACATATGGACATTTAAAAATCAGGTAGGAAGTCAATCACATTCACAGATATTCTCCTGGAAGATTCTGAAGCTGATAAACTTCATGAGCAGAAGACAATGATGCTGGATCGAGATCTATGGAAAGGAATGGTAACATCAGCTCGGGATTCCGCCCGTCAAAAGTCACAGTCAAGTCAAGACAAAAACAGGTCTTTCAAGTGAATAGTGCTTGAGATGTATGTAAACGAACGGAAAGTACTACATATGAGAATAGCGAGCTAACATAAACCAACAAATGAAGAAGAACTTTCATTGACTAAAGAAAAGTGGCAGAAACCAGTTTATCGCTGATAATTTCCATGAGCTGAAGACAATGATGTTAGATTGAGATCTATAGAAAAGAATGGCAACGTTGGCTCGGGCTGGCGGCAACAGAAGGTAAAAGTCAAGTGGAAACAATTCCTCTGGTTTTATAATCAAGTTTACATACCTTAGACTTTCTGCATAACGATAAAGTGCCTTGAGTGCAAAGGACATAGTTTCCCGAAAGGTGTGAATAAATAAAACAGTCTGATACACGAGAATTCAAAATTGATAAGTTACTTTTATTAAAGATGGTCTCATTATAGTCTACAATCTTAAGCTTCCTTCTTATCATCTACATAGTGAGAATTCCATTTGTAACGCAGCAGATTTCATAAAAAAGTAGTTTTACTAAAGGTAACATGAGTTCTATTCCGAATAAATTACATTATATGTTACCTGTTATTTATCAAGGGTGTCCTGACAATAAGAAAACGTAAATGACGAACGCGTCGTCGTGAATTACTACTTTAAATGCACCTGTAATTAAAATTCTCATAATACGCATACACTACGTTTCACAGCTTAAGAAAAGAACAGTCGAGGTCATTGTCACTAGGTATCTTCTGTTTCCTCGACGATTTCTGCTTTTTCTCCAAGTGTTTTTCGTCTTAGTAGACTACCTTTTCCAGGTGTCCTTCGTGTGAGAGAAACATCGAACCCTCACGTAAGTCATGCTGCACTCTTAAGCGCGGGCCCATCGTGGTCCGCTAGGATACAACCCTAAGTAGATATGGCATCAGAATTGGCCATTGATAATTTTACGCTGTCGTCAATAGGAATGGATCTGGAATCGTGTTCGTGAACTTTCTATCGTATCCTCTACCAATTCAATGATGCCCGTTGTCTTCGCTGAGGGTACCCACCAACCGCCACGACAATCCTTGAAATGAAATCTTTTCGTTTCGTTTTGTTTTGTTCCTACTTATGTATTCGGAAAATACTCTGATGCTCTGAAGGAAACCGGGGCATAATTTGAGTGCAAGTTATAGATGTCTTCCCTGTTCTTTCCTGACAGCAAACAGTCGGAAACAGCGTTGTTGACAAAAGATTGCAGCTTCTCAGGAACTTCCTTCGGAAGTACGTCGATGAACCCACGATCGTATAAATTGCCCTTAAACACTCCATCCTTAATTTGCTTTATGATGACAAAATAATCCTCGCGTGCTAAGTACGGTTCTTTTGGTTGCGTGTAATGTTTCTTCGTGGAATGAACTTTAAGCAGGTGTTTCCTCCCCCCCCCCCCCCCCCCCCCCAAACCAACATGATGTGCTTTTTTTTAAATAAAATTTTTTAGGTATGTAGTTTTTTTTTTTTGCAATTTAATGAAGCCTAATTGGTAATTGTCATGTGCGTTGAATTCCAAGTATAAAGGTTTATAAATACCCTTCTTCTTACGATTACCGATTCAAACACGAGCACGAGCTATTCCATGTTTATCCACCAACTGTGATACTACTGTTCACTCTGACGAGGGTTAATGACAAGCATGTGGACGGGGTTTCAATTTTACACATTTTACGGCCCATTCTCTATAGATACTTGGTCAATAAAGCCGTCCGGTTAAATCTATTAAGGCCCCGTCTATATGTACTTGTCATCAACTCTCGTCAGGGTGAACAGTACTATGACACTTGGTGGATAAACATGGAATCGCTAGTGCTCGTGTTTGAATCGGTAATTGCAAGAAGAGTATTTATAACTTAGGTATCATTAAATTGCCCATAGAATGACCTACGTTCACTTCGAGCTCTTTCAGAATATATGCATATTGTAACAATTTTTTGTAATTTAAAATTTTACTCACATACCTAGTATGAGTGTAAGTCAATTTTTAAAGATTTGAGTAAAAAAACTTTGTACTAACCACTTGCTACCCATATTGAATCCCTGATAATAGTTTGGCATATGCCATCTGATTTTTATAACATATATATAAACAGAAAAGTGATAAAATAACATTTGGAAACATATTTTATATAAGAAACAATAATGTAAGCAATTATACAATGTTTTCTTACCTGTTTCATTTATTTCGATTTTTGAACCATTAGTTAATTTATCCACAATCCTCAAAAAGCTGGCTTCAAACTCTACAAATGGAAATGTTACGTTTGTTGAAAATCAGCGTAAAAAAATAAGATATAACTTAAGTACTTCTTGAAAAATTTTATATAGTAAATGGTCCTCAAAAATTAATATATACGGGAGACACAATTACTAGAATGCACTTCTAGTCTGGTTAAAGATTTATATGTTATAAAAATGATGCTATTTTTATCGTCACATTACCATTGTTCATTACATCAACACAGCACAAAGAATCAGACTAGGTATAACCTTGAGCACTTTCAGAAGCCTAGCAACACACTAAAACGTCTTCTTACAGTGTATTCATTGATCATAAATCTGCTTTAGCTGGTCAGTATGCGGATAGAAGTAGGAGCGGAAAAAACAAAATCAAAGACCTGTATGTTAAATAAGATTAAATTAACCTCATATAACATCTACACTCCAGTTCTTGGCCAGGACCACATTATGACTTACACCAAAATATATTTTAATAATACCTAATCTATTAGCACCTATACTATGGCGGCCTATTATGCCTATCATATCTATCAGTGATTTCAGATGATACAACCTCAACATCTTGTATGAACACAGACGACTTATCTTCTTGTTTACACTCAGTACGACTTAGTAACACCTAAGTCAGATACACAATGAACTTTCAATGGAATTAAAATTATTTAGGCCAAATTAACATTGAATGTACTTATTTTCAGTCTTACCCTTGATCCCTGGATCATCGCTATTGAGTCTTATATTCTTGATTCTGACGGTTTTACCAGATAAAGTGGCTAACACAATCCTTTGTCTGAAGAAGTTGCATCCCTCGTAAGTTGCAACTTTCTTTCTTGCTGCCATTTTGTGTTTATTGAACATGTGAGCATGTGATGAGAATGTTGATTGACCGTTATCAAAACGAGGTTCCATCATTTTCAGGTCGCGAGTTAAGATGGCGGACGACGATGAATCAGGGTAAGCATTGGTGTCTACTCACTTTCATACGTTTTACACCACATTATTATTATTTTGTTTTGAATTTCTCCATTATTTATAAGGTAGAACTTGACAGGTTTCTTTAGGAAGTTACTGCTATGTGAGATTCCCAATGTCATAAGCAGCAAAAAGTAGCCTACCCTACTGGGCGATTCCATACATGTCGTACGGGACATTTGGACAGTTTTTGTGAGAGTATCAAAATATCATGAGGTTTAGGCTCAAATTAATTTGCAAATGAAAATGTATTATGTTAGTAAATTCTTGTCAAGTTATTTGCGCGATAAATACATATTTTGACGATTTTTAGCACATGAACATATATTTGTGCGATTTTGTAGCACATAAAACCACATTTTTAGACAATAATAAATACATATTTTTGACTTATTTTACCACATAAATTCCGGCCCCTGTTCAAGATATAGAGAACCAACCATCTATATGTCGGGATTTTCTTTGTATTGCTCCATGTATTGCTAAGTCATTATGACGTATTAGTTATTTCCAAAAATCATGTTGGAATGTATACATTTTAAAAGAGGAACTTTTTATTATTAGTCGTAAGTGTGTAGGAACGCTGCATCTACATGATTCAGCAGATATTGACACAAAACCTCATTCTGAGTGTGAGAGAAGGATATGATTAAGCAGGGTGTTTAACGTTAATGTTGATTTAATGTATATGTAGAATTTTAATAATTTCCATGTACGATTTGATTGGACAGTAAATTTAGTTTTGAATAATTAAACTTTGTATTGGACGTTTTTGACGAGAACAGATCAAATGTGAAAAGGGCGGAAGTTGAAGTTGGAGTTACAATAGGTAATAGATGGATGAATCGACATTGAGGGACTTTGTGTCCCACGTTTTGGACTTCTGAATTATATACTTGTTGAATCAGCGCAGAATCGCGTTTTAGTTGGTAATAATAACACAGTAATACCCGAACAAGAAATTTTGACAAGGCAAAGAAACTGTAAATGGATGATGAAGTCTGTTGAAATAATTAAAGTTGAAATAATGGAGCATCCCTTAACACCTGACCAAAAATGACATATTATAAAAGGGCAAAGACTGCATGCCAGACAGTTTGGTGTAACTTCTGAAAGCAATCAGTAGTGAAACTTCCATAGGCTTCCATATGTCTTTAAACTTCCTTAGCAATATAGGTTATATGATGCAATGTTACGGCCTTCAATAAGTGAGTAAACCGGAAACATTCGTTGGGCCTTGGGGGTCTTGGCTACGTGGCGGTAACGATTTTCTTGATACAGTGTTTTCTTAACGACGCTGCAAAATGTCTACACTTTAGGATGTATCAAGATTTGTTAAACATTTTTGATAGATAATAGTAACTTTCAAAGGTAGTTGATAGAAAGAATCCTTTTATCGATGAGAACCGTTAACCTGTAGGAATATTATAACCATCTGGTACAAATACTGTGCTGAACATGTGGTTGCCACCACGTAACCAAGGGCGATCTAATTCGTGGTTTAATAGCGTATAGCCGTTAGGACCTGGCTGTGCTGAAAATTATGTTTTCCGTTGGTATATTCTATTAGAAATATTCCGAATCTCCTCAGTGACGCACGACATTCAGGGCGTGAAAGAGTGTAAAGTATAACAGTTAAATCTTGGTTCCATTTCTTGTTACAATCACATTCCCAAGTAAAAACCATACTACTTAAATTGACATTTATACGTTGGTTAAAAATCGTAATAATCACGTGACAATGAACCAATGAGAATACCTACCAATTTCTGCATTTCCAACCCCCCCGTCTATTAGGCACCCAAGAGTAAATGGAATAGGAGGTTGAGTAAACTGCTGGATGTGCTCTTGCGGTTCAGCGAATATTATTTGCGGCTGGGTGAGAGTCACTGGTTGACCTTCACTTTGTGATGGTGTATGAGCAGGTGGGAAAAACGGTGGAGCTGGTTCTGTAGCTGTTGGTAAATTTTCTAGTTGAGTAACAGGAGGTGGAGGTACTGGAGGAGGAACAGCACGAAGATGTTGACCATTGCGGCGAAGAGTCTGACCATTTGCCATCTTAACTATGTAAGAGCGTGGTTTCTCAGCTCTAGATTGTACCGTTGCTGGCTCCCAATGCTGGAGTGTGGGGTGTTGTACTCTAACTTGCTGTCCTGGATGGAGTGGTGGGAGATCTGTAGGTCGAGCATGTTGATTGTAATACTTCTGTTGTTTTTCTTGTCTTTGGTAAAGTTATTGACTGATTGATTCTGACATGGGATGGTTATAGTTAATCTTTGATGGTAGAGTTGACTTGAGTTTTCTACCAAAGATAATATGTGCAGGGCTTGGAAGTAATGATGGTGTAGGTGTAATCCTGAGATGAAGTAGAGTCTGTATGGGATTCTTTAGCTTTCTTTAAGGTATTCTTGACAGTTCTGGCCTGGTGCTCAATGAAACCGTTGCTTTGCGGATACCTTGGTGATGTGGTGATGTGCTCAAAACATCATCGTTTGGCAAAATCTGTGAAGGCTGCACTGTTAAAATGTGGACCATTATCACTGATAATACAGTCAACAATTCCATATTCTCCAAAAACTTGCTTCAAAGCTGCAACTACGGTGCTACTTGGAGAATGAGGTTGCAACTTTCACGTTAGTACATACTTCGAATAGTAATCGGCAATAAGAAGCCATTGATGACCATCGAAATCAAATAAATCAATTGCAATTTTGCTCCATGATCTGGTCGGAATGGTATGTTGTAGTAGTGGCTCTGCCTGTTTGGATGCCTGATATTTCTGACAAATCTGGCACGACGTCACTAGTTGGTCGATTTCTTTGTTGATGTTTGGCCAAAATACTGTTGTCCTTGCAAGAAGTTTGGTCTTTTCCTTTCCAAGGTGGCTGGTGTGTAGCTGATGAAGAATGTCATTCTGAAGTGATTTGGGGATAACAACTTTCCAAATAATTCCATTCTCAATGGATAACTCGTCTTTGAAACTCCTGAGTCGGGAAAAGTGCTGATATATTTTCAGGCCAACCTTCAACAATGATTGTCTTGAGATGATTCAGTGTCACATCCTCTTGTGCAATTTTTCAGAGGAATAATGAACTAAGTCGACTCTGATATCCAGATTGATCGGTGAGCAGTTATGTGGATTTGGTAGCCATGAGAGAGCATCAGCAAGTTGGTTATCTTTGCCTGGTCGATAATGAATAACAAAATTGTAACCCTGAAGTTTGATGAGCATTCTTTGTAATCTGGATGGCGCTGATGTGATTGGCTTTGTTGTAATCATTGTCAATGGGCGGTGATCTGTTAAAATAGTGAAGCTTCTTCCAACGTCCTGCAGCTTAAATTAGGGGTCGTAGCGCTCGGAAGCCCCAGCTGTCCTCCATCAATTATACTGGTTTTACTGGTTTTTTTAGGGTGGTTACAAAATCGGACCCACTGCTCATGAGGGGTCCTTGATTAAGAGATTGCTGAACTATGAACTAGAGCTCAGGAAGAATTATGAGCTACAACCCCCTGATTGGAATTTGGGGAAATTTGGGGCGTTGAGGGTAAATTACTTTTCCAGAATCCAAGCACAGCTTAACTTTAGCACTGACAGTAAGGGGAAGAAAGACCGCAGGTTAAAATAGTTTCTGTGATATTGTAATATTTTTATAGTCTTTGGAGTTCTTCACATGAAAATTAAAATAGCCCAATGTTCCAATCGAAGGCTGTTTTAACCCTAGCTTACATGGCGGGGGCGGGGGGCTAGTATACCCACGGCTACATGCTTCTGTTCATAACTTTTTAACGGCTTGACGTTTGGTCTTGAAATTTTGTGACTTTTTCTAACTTTTACTGAGGATTCTTTTGGCAAATTAATTGTTTTCCAAAACTTTTCACATTTTGCGATATTGGAGTTTTGTTGCATCATCATAGAATTTATGCCCCACTGTTGTGTCACTTTTCTTTGAAAAACATGGTCAATATATCTTCAAGCTTAGATATTCTTTTTCGAATTTGTATAAACTATTTCTTATTCGTAACCGTGGATCTTTGAAGTTCTCTGTCTTAACTGAGAAAAGAGACTAACGAAAGAATATATTTTTATTGTTCGCAAAAACTGATAAAATATATTGTGAATAAAGTAAAATTCGTTAGAGAAAACTTAGATAAGAATGTATACAAAATAATTATGAAAAAAATGACATTTTTGGATGGATTTTGCATAAAGAACCAATTAAGAGTTATATTTTGCATGCTTTGTGCCTATTTTGAGCTGGAATGCCAAAAAGAAATAAAAACCGCTGGATTCTAAGTAACAAACCATTTCAGTAGTTACAGAACGTACATTTTGTAAAATAACTTCCCAAAATAAAAAATATTTGACCTAAATAGTCAGTTTACATGCAGATATTCCGTAAAAATACTGAAAACGCTTAAAAAAAAATCAATTCAAAAATAAAGTATTAAGGCCTTTTTGCAAATTTTTAGAAATTTTACAATATTGTGCAACATTTGATAGCCATATATGACGTCATTGACAATGCTTACCACACAGGTAACTCTGGCCCCGATCAATTTATAATATTTTTAACTTCAAAGATGTATTTCCTTGTTTCGCCTTGCACAAAAACACTGAGTCAGATACTCACTACATAGCCATATCTGACTTTTCTGGTAAAAGCGGCATGATATTTAGAAAACAAAACAACAGCAAACTGTCGAACAAAAAAACCAATAACAACAAAAACAACAACAACAATAAAAACAAAGAAGCCGATACTATGTCGACAAAAAGAATTTATTTACAATGTACGCCTTTTTCAATAACACGAGTGGCAGAAAACGTGTCGCTCTCGTGACCGTTATTTTCTAGGATCTTCTAGTTTCCTATTTCTCTCCAACTACCAGTTTCATAGGAACAATACAGAATTAATGACGTTAGAAGTAAAACATTTTTGAGCTTGACTCCCTTTGATATTTAGGAAAGTAACTAGAGACATAGGAAACAGTTAGACTCGCCGGATGGTAGATCTTCGGTGGTCAAGTCACATGGCGCAAAGAGGCTGGTCTCCAATTGCGTTAAAATGGATGTCGATGTCTACCGGTAGATGACTGGAAGCTAATGTGGCGACTAGAGAAATAGAGATCAAGATCAGTTGTTGGAGCAAACGCCGCGATGGCTTGCGCCATGGGTTCGAGCCACGGTGGTGGCATGTCGTTACGGCATCCTTAATATCGTATTTTCCGAAAGCCACTGCAAAAATCTCTAGAGGATTAAAGTTGAGGTAATGCTTTTGGGTGGATAAAATTTGCTCATAAGTATATACTTTCATAAATGATAGCCTCTTACATACAGAAATATCTTAGTGTCGTTTCGAACTAAAGAATTGTTCTAAACGTGTTGTTACGACAATGTAAGGCTTGGGGCTTTGCAGCGTACATACTAATACGTGACGAGACGTTAGTGACATGCGCAGCATTAAAGGACTAGTTGAAAGCTTTACCACTAGTCTTAAATTATTAAGTATGTCCAATCGTATTTAGAAAAGTTATAGGCTGTGCAATCTGTTAATAAATTCTACTGTCAAACCATTCATGCAATGGCAGAACTCTTCAGACGAGTACCTTCAAGAAACGAAGGAATTTTTCGGTTACTCATTGAGCTTGAGTCAGGAGTGCCAATAGGTTGCATGTTTTGGCGAAATCTATTTGTTTCACATGGCATGTTGGTCATGTGACACCTAGAAGCTTGCAACGGCATGTACACACTATAAAAATATCAGCTCATTACGATGAGCAGCAAGACTTAAAAATTGAAAGAAAGAGGGTCCGTTGTTCACCAAGAGGGTAGTCTCGATTTGCTCTCTTTCATGTATTCAAGGAGACCAGTTTAGGAGCGCCCATCTGATTGGTTTCTTTTCACTTTCGTGCATGTCAATATTCATCAATCCGCCCAAAAGCAGGTAATACATGTGACGTTCGGCTATTTGATTACACGTATCTACATTGCGGAAAGGTTGGTAGACACTGCTAGCTGTCCCTAGCGTTTCAACACAGAGTTACACGACTTACATAAAATAAAAGCCGATACCATACTCTCAATACTTGTTCCTCGGCAGACTGAATATCGTGCCTTGCACATTCTTTCAAATCTCGGTTCTCGCCATGGAAGGGCAAAGAATATTTTTCTCTATCACAATAACCTGTAAGTGACATAGTAACCAAGCGTCTGGAGATTTTTGCCGGTCACATCTCTCGTCTATCCGATAAGAGGACAGTAAAGTACAGCACTGACATGGATTCCAGAAGCTGGCAGAAGGAACGAGGTCGCCCCAGAAAGACCCCGGGGGTAACTGTCAGGGAAGACCTGTAAGTGTGAAATACAAGTTTCGAAAACATCTTCAGTGAAACTACTGACCGAGTGAATTGGCGAACACTTGGCTATCGCACACAGGATGGAAACAATGGATAGAATAAAAATATCGGAAACTCAAAACACTTTACCAATTTCACTAAAGATTTTGCTATAATCACCAATTTTAATGAGCATGCATTTTTTTGGGACAATTCTCAGATTTTAGTTACATGATAGACACTATCTACACAATAGACAATTTGACATTCAAATAGATGTAAAAGGTAAAATTGTCCCAAGAAATAATCTCGTAGTAGAAGCAGCTATCGATGGCTCCTGCGAGACTTCAACGAACCAAGCTGAAATATCAGCTCGGTAACCAGACCAGGAAGTAATCTCTGTGATTTGATATTGATGCTACGAAGTCTCTCTAATGCAGTAGTCTCTCTAATGCAGGCGATAGAACCGGGAAATAAAAACGAAAAACACTCTCCTATGAAAATGGTTCAAAAAGTAAGAAATAGTTCTTACCTTGCGTAGAGATGCGACGTCCATGGTTCGATAAGATTAGGAAAACGGATCGTAAGATCACCAAGTGCTATGATGGCATTTGCTCGCACTGTAGACACGGGCGACTAGAAACAAAAGTATGAAAAAATATATTGACGTTGCAATATATAATTCTGTGCGATGATCATCCGCATTCAGAGTTCTCACAGAAAAATTATTTAAAAATCCCGGACTTTCTACGACCATGTTATTCGATTTCAGATGTTTGCTCTCTTCAATTCCAAAAATTTTCGGGATTCATAGAAAATACAAGAAAATACTAACCCTGGAGTTTCCTTAAAGTACCATATTGGTCAAAAGTTCAATTGGGATAGATACTGCAGTGGTCGAAGCTAAAGAAGATTGATGTTGTCGCCGACTGCGGTCGACTATCTTCTTCTTCCTTTCATCCTTGGGACTAACACTGGAATGATAGAAACTAAAAAGCGGAGCATTGGTATTGCCGCCGACTGCGGTCGACCATCCTCTTCTTCTTCTTCTTCCTCTTCTTCTTCTTTTCTTCCATAAGGATAATCAATATCGGATCCGACCTAACAGCAATATCTAACAGCAGACTGGCTTTCAATACAGTAGCAAGATATCAGTGTTCCCATCACAAGATAAGCTAATTTTCAAATGACTACAAAACAACAGTAAATTCTGTGTCAATCTATAGAATTCCCTACGGTTTAACCCTAGAAAGAGGTAGATAAAGGAAATAACTTTAAGAATATTTGGCATGGCAACGTGATTAAAAATCATTTCAAAACACACGAAAACAGGTAATTGCGCAAACATTGAGTAAAGTTACAAGTCTTCTCCAGGATTCTTTGCCCTGCAAATTCACAACAAATCCAAGGAAGTTACAGGACACTTCTCAATTTCAGGATTTTCAGGACAAGGCAAACGTGGGAATAGAAGTATTTAGTTGTTAGAGTAATATACCAAAAATGACAACTTCATCGGTGCATTTAGCCAGACAGACGTAGGTTGTATATGGCTCCTCTAGCTCTTAACTCTTCCTATAAACAAATGTTCACCCTTCTTTTCCAAGATAACAGTAGTGAACAGAAGTCAAGAAATGACTTAGCCACGTAATATTTCATTGTTTTAGAACATTCCGCGCTCAAATAACTTTACGCACGTATTTGATCTTTGTATTCAAACGGAAATAGGAACTATTGTACCTCACTTGAAAATGGCAACAGAGAGTGCCGAAACGTTGTGTATGCAAACGAATATAAAAAATTATCATATATTTACAAGATGGTTTTCATTCGTAGTCCTTAGGACCTTCTAGAGCAAACAGTCATTTAGACACCTAGAAAGGATAGCCATAAAGCTAGTAAAAGTGCAGAGAGACATAGAATTCAACAAATTCTGCTGCGAAAGTTTCCATTTAGTAAGAGCAAGATAAATGGCATATGTCTTAAGAGACCTCCAGGTATATCTAGAGAGTGCTGAGAATTATAAGTGCATGATGTAACCATGCGCCTTCCATTGGGACTGTCTCCAGCAGTGGAAGAATGGAGAGTCTGAGCACCGTAAAGTTAGTAGGTTTTGGAGGCCCGTTCTCTCGAGGAGCGTTTTTACAAACAGTAGTTGTACATTGGTTTCCTTTAAAGTTTGGAAATATTTTATTTAATCTTTAAAATCGTTTACGGTTATGAGAGCATCAGGGTGGCAGAAAACTGAAAACTTGAGGGAGCGCGGAAAATAACGGCAAACTTTCCTGTGAGGTATTGAATTTGCATTGTTGCATAAGTAAGTGTGTTGTACCTACAATGACATAAAACACATCGCGTTTGGGATGACTTTTGAAAATTAATCAAATGAAACCGGATGATCGACGTTTGTTGTACAATTAATACTAAATGAATGCTGGAAGATTTGGGAACATATTTATATCTTCACAGCCATATTTAAATCTCAATTCTTTGATTTATGACTTATACGGCTTGAGGCCGCGCTTCGCTTGACTTGAGCTCACTTCGAGGGAATGGGGTACTCGCGTTCCCCGGTTTTCTGCCACCCTAGAGAGCATCTACAAAATTAGATTTTGCATTAAGTTTGCAACTCTAATGGCAAATCTCCGCGGACAGTAACTGTTACAGAGATTCCTTTTTATTCTGTTCTTGCAATATAGAAAATGCTAGCATATAGTTGTGCAAGTTTTAATTTATTGCAATGGAGCGATGTTTTCGTTAATTTAATCTAGATTGTAAATCTTAATATCACCCTTCCTCCTCCGCTGGTCTTTGAGGTTTTTGAAGCATTGTTCTTGCATGTCAGATAGCTCTTCACGATTCTCCAGAAACTATCAAGTAACTATTTAGGAGGTGAGTATTAACTTATTGAGGGGAAAGGACTTTGAAAAGGAGATGCCTTGTAACCATTTTAAATTGTACTACAGTATTTAATTGATGGCAAAAGAAATGGCTTTAATACGAAGTTTACAAGACAAGCTGTTTAAGTGATAGGGGGAGGAGTTGTTATGTATTTTAGATTTGTTAAGTTTATTATCACAAATAATTTAATAAAGGCTTAACTGAACTGAACTTTTAAAATAGCCTCTGTTTGACTCTATATAGCCTCAAGGCCATTCCAATAGCCTTTGAGCAATTATTTTAATATATCAAGTGAGTTTATCATACATTAATAAACCGGACACTCTCCTTCAACCTGAACGGCCTAGGATGCGCAATGGCATCAGTCGGCTGCTGACCCTAGGTAATGTTCCGATGTCCAAATTATTAGTTAGTTAATCCTCACTCCGATCAAGGCTAACAGGAGCAATCAAAAAGACTATATCTTTGAACTATGAGTTATTCTGATGGGCGAACATTTACCCGGTCGTTTGTAGTGCGTGCGTGCTGCGTGGTCGTGCAAAATATGACTCCTAAACACACAATGCCCTGGAGTTGGAAGCTCTGGAACTAGCTAACGATTTAATAAAGTATATACTCATTAGTTTTTGAGCGTAATGCTCCTTTACTTTAACGATATTATGTCCTCAAGAATTATGCTCTCAATTATTAAAACCAGCACATCTAAACAACAGCTCTTGTAAAAGTTGGCGTTTAAAATTCTACTTTTGCCCAAAAAACTCCACTTCGTTTACTCACCACACGAAACAGAGGCTCTAATGGAGATTCCCGTCATCTCAAACTTCCCATTTTCTAATGTAATAGACCGTGAATATCATCTGAAAGAAAGAGTTAAATTCCTTCTACAAATATCCATGAAGACTTTGACCCGACTTTCTACTTCAATAACTAACTTCAAAAGGGATCATCGGTATAATATCGGACTTTACTCGATCTGGAAAGGGAATCAGTGATTTCATGTATGACAAGTGTTACTAAGAAAAGGAATTCATAAGAACCCAGAGAGACCACAAGTTACGGATGGTTAGGAATTATCAAGAAAAGAATCTAAAGCCTTTCAAGCTATGACCATCAACACACCAATAAAAATACAAGGGTGAAAATAAACTTAAGCTATCAAGCTTTTCCTTATTGATATATATAACAAGTCAGGTCATTGGGTTATCACGACTAATACACGGGGCACGTCGGCCTTGCAAGAAGGGGTTTCCATTCAGGGCAGTCACGTAAAATGCTCTTTGATATAACCAGTGATATGAAGTCCCACATTCTTATCCATTATTGAAGGTAAACTCTAATAGCCGTTCTACAACACGAGTAATGCACCTAGGCTTTCTCATTTGGAGATTTGCAAGCTGTGACTACGAATAGACTTACACAACTATTTACACTTGTACTCTTACTTTTTCTGCTTTTGGGCGGTAAATTTTTCGATTACAATGAGGGATGATTGACAACACTAAAAATTGTAAACTGATATATGCACAAAGTAAGTAAGTATGTCACCAATGCTTGAGCAATAGCTTCTGATATACTCTGATATGCATCGTGTTATATGCAATCAAGATTACTCTGGAGTGCCGAATAAACGAGGGGTCATCATTACGGTTTAAAGTTAATAAAGGGGGATCCAAATAGAAGGGTGTCTGAACTCCAGTCTCAATTTTGTGAAACTTTTAGATAAGGATGACACACATGAGGACAAAAATCGTAGTAACTGACTAATTAGTAACTGTTTCAGGGTCAAATATTGCATGGGAGGTAATTCAAGTGTTTTCAGTCATCATTTACATTTTTCTACTTCAAAACAATAGCATCACAAATTTTCAGAAATATTGACATGACCAATTCCTTGTGGTAGTTAAAGGGTTAAACCTAAAAATAGGTTGTCTGTAGATGACTAATGCTGGGAGGACAGCAAGATTATAAGAAAACTAGTTGCAAATCGTAATTTTTTGCAGTTTAAAAAAGAACGAAAACTCGCTAACCCCTTATTTAAACACACTTTGCCTCACCAGTAAAAAGTTGTCGTAGAAAGTCAGGTAATTTAAAGTAACGTTTAAGACCGATTGAAAGGAGAAGGGAAAGAGAATACCATAAGAAAGCTGCGTTTATCAACAGTCGAGACGGTGAAAAAGTTCCAAGCTAGTATAAGTACAGTCGTATAACTTGGCCGTATCTTTTCTAAAGGTAAAACATCACCTTTGTAAACTAAAGTAAACATGATGGCGTTTGTTGACTGTTATTAAAAGATGAATGGCTGGCCTATTATGTTTTGAGTTTTAAAGGTTTTCAGCCCTGCATTTTGTAAAATATTTTACTGATCAAAAAGTTTCCCCATAATGAACGCCACAGAGCAAGAGTTTGTCCAAGCCTTAAACGTCTCGATAAAGTATGCCACTGGAGTTGTTTGAAAGAAACATTTGCAGGGTCGACATTGGAATGATGAAGGATACCAAAACACGTAGCATGGAAGATGGTAGGGGAAGGGTCGGGGTCGTTAGATGTGACCAAACGTACTTTTGACTTGGGTACCTTTTCGACAAGCGAGAAAGATACGAGAAAAAATAGATCGGCAAAAGTATATTGAGAGTGATATTCTTGCACAACGTAAAGAAAAACAGGCAGACCATTTTGAAGGAAACCACAGCTTAGGTTCCTTACACTTCCTGGTTCCTCTTTCACAATTTTACCCCCCTCCCCGCTAACTTTGTGGCACCCACTCCAAGTTCCAGATACCTTCTGCTTCCCAAGTCCAGGTGGGCAAAAACCTAAGATTACAAGAGAATATCTCAATACCTATCAATTTAAGACTGCAGACTTTTTGAAACTTGATAGAAGCTTCTTTCTAATGCATATCAACCTTTTTTAAATTCTCAACAGAGTAGAAATGACCGTAGGATAGGAATTTGGTTAAGTGATTTAACAAACCAGTGTGAGAAAGACAGTAGCGTGCAAACCTCCAAGGGAAAGAACGTTTTAGCAAGCATTTGTCTGTTTTAAAGCATTGGAAGATAATTTTTATTTGGCATCACGTTTTATCACCATCATAAACACTTTCATTTTAGATACAGAAATACAAATTATTGTTGTGACGTGTTATAACATTTTCATCAAAACATCCTTGTGCAAGCTGGAATCTAAATTTGACTAATTTCCCTCAATGTTAAATTAAACCTCCAACGCCCGCTTGTGCTCACTCTACATTTGTGGCAGCTGGCACTTTGGCTGGAGCAGACCTTGGAAGATTATATTCTTTACCTCAAATATATATAAAGTCTTCTTTACATCTTTTGTTGGCAACTTCTTACTTCCAAATTGTGGTAACTCTTTTCAATTTCTGGCGCTATCGCCCAAAGTAAGACTGCTCAAACAAGCTACAGCTACTGTCCTGCAATCATCTTCATCCCTCTAACTGAATCGTAGAGACCTGGGCAGACGTGTAATCTTTATCATATAATTTTAATGTATTTGTATGCCTTAATGAAAAAATACCTGGGATCAATTGGAAACTAAATACAATACAAAAAAATTCAAATAAGAGACAAACCCAAACAAGACCAAGGACTTATACTATATCTTAAAAAAGTGTATAAAGAAATAGAAGAAACGGGAGAAGCTAATTATAGAGAAGCACTTACATACATACATAAGAATGAAAAGATAATGAAGGCAATGACAAAAGCCTCAAACAAAAACTAGAACTATTTCGATGAACTGCTTGAATTTGTCTTACTTACTTGTATCGAAATGCAAGTTAAAAGAACTTTGCTATCAAGGCTTTTGTAAGAGGACAGCTTCATTGTCGAATTTTTCTTCCCTATTTTTATTCTATCTTAACTAGTATCTTCAGCTTGACACAATTCATCACTTTACAATTACAACGAGGCACTTAATTGCTTTCCAGTCAGTTCCACATAACTATTAATCTCGAAAGAGCAATAAAGCCCTCCCATCAAATAAGCCCTAATCCCCTTAGTCAACTTAGCAAGTAAGCCTCTACTCTCAAGAACGCCTCGAAAAGGGGTATCTGCATTTAGTAGCGGACCAGTGCTATCTGCAAAGAACGTACATATGGTTTTTGCTAAAAAAAGACGGAAATTTCCAGAGGTAAATACGTAGTACAGTTTTTCTGCCCCGGGATGGGGGCTGATTCGTAGCAAATGGTTATTAGTAATTTATTATTTACATGGAGAGTAACAAAGACGTGCTGCATTTTAGGGCGATCATCACATGCTATAGAATGAATAGATACAACGCAACGCAATTAAGTCGACTCTAGGTCAGTTTTACTTTCCACTTGCTCGTTAAAAATCAACTTCAGTAAAAATTACTACACAAAAGTACCTCTACTTCTTCACTAGCATCCTTCTTTGATTTATCAATAACCTATAAAAAAAGTTGACGATAAAGCATAAATATGAACTACAAGAAATGACAGGCGTATTCGAAGTGGCGGCATAAATGCCTCATTTTAGATAATACCTTGTACAACATCTATTCAAGAAAATGTCTTCTAAAGGATACAATTAGAACCCAAGGGGGGTCAAACGCCTTTGAAAAGGGGGGGGGTAAGGTTAGAGTAATCACACAAACGTTGAAAGTCTCTTACGACAGCCTCCCACTGCAATCATGCTCTTAGCCCTCTATTTCCACGCGTTCATCGCGTTGACGTTTCCAGCAATGTACCCAGATTGGTTGGACGTACGTTCTCCATAAAACTAGATTAAATAGTTTGTTTGTGGTACAAAATAAGAATATTGTCGTGCGGCCAACGTAGCCAGCCTCACACTGTCACGAAAATTGGTAAACTACAAAGCTTGAATTTGTGGAAGGCACACGATCTTTGTGGTTGGTTGATAGTGCTTTTTTGGTTGTATAAACTACGCGTGGAAGTAACAGTTCGATTCCTCAAGAGAAAACGAACAAAATATCAAAAAATTTCTGACCACTGGAGGTACACTTTAAGCTGGAAAACGAAAGCCTGACAGAGAAAAAAACATGCACTATTGAACGTCGAGTAACCCTTAATACACCCCAATCCCTCAAAAACACCAACATACTTATTTAACAATGGGTCTGGCTGACTAGGTGTATTAGCCTTGTTTATTTCAGCAACTGCTTCGACTACGCTGACTACTTCACTACCAATAGTGATTCCCACCTCAAACCGGTTAAAAGCATCCCTACCTAGTAAGAAAACACCATTTGGTACGACCAAAAACCGCTGGACGGCTGTAATACCATATACAGATACTTCTAGCTCTACCGCCCCATCCACCGAAACATTATTACTACTGTAATCCACTAATTTCGATGGCTCAGGAATAACCTGACTATCTACACCTAGCTTCCTGACAAAACTTCGACTGATCAGGGATCTACTTGACCCGGAATCTAACAATATCTGGCAAGAGATACCATTAACAATTAAATTCAACTTAATGCCCTGATCACGATCCTGATATGACAACGTGTACACCTTAGGGGTGCCTTTACTAACACTTGGCTTAGAGCCACTTTGGTCCGCAGACCCCCTACAAATCTTACTGCCTGCATAATGACCCACCTTACAAGTATGACAGGTGGCATTACGAGCCCCATACTTAGCTGACTTCGCCATGTGCCCTACTTTAGAACATGCGAAACATTTCATGTCAGCTTTGACATGCGTCCTAGGATGGGTGTCAACATTAAATACACCGAACTGATTCCTAACGGATTAATTTTAAGTAATAACTTACTTACAAGGCTAACTAAATCACCATAAGTTTATATTCTCTTAACAGAGCCTCTCTCTGAAGTTCATCAGGGGGTCCATGTAAAAACAATGTCTGTAGTACCTGGTCACGAATAACAACTGGGTCTTTGTCAAAATAAATACGTAACCCATCCATTAACTTACTTTTATGATCGTTGATATCTACTCACTGTTTCAGCTTTACGTCCATTAGTTCCAGTCTCTTTTTCTAGACGATTTCGTTGGAATACCTCTCCCGTAGTAGTTTACACAACTGCGAGTAGGTCCCTATTTTGACGTCGTACTCTAGACGAATTACTCTTACTACGTTACCCTTTAAGTAGCTGATGAGAAGGTTCCGCTTTTCCTCGTCGCTTGTAACCTTTATGACTTGGAGAAAAACGTCGAAGCAATTTAGGTAATCCTTTACGTCCGTCTCTCCATCAAACGAAGACGGCTATTGAAAACCACTCTTGATACACCAGATCCACTGCTATTTGTAGGAAGTGCCATTTCGAATACAAAATTTCCTTCTTTTTTTCCTGTTCAAAATTCTGGTCCACTGTGTAGTGTCTGATCCGAGCGCGAAGAAAGACTAACAAACAACGACCGATATTTAAATGTGTATCCTACTGGGAAATACACCTGTATATTGTCTACGAAATCCAATGTACATGAACTGATTTACAATGAATCTCCATCTTCCACGTTTTCCTTTTGAAATTGCTCATCTTAGTGATGGATCTTGTACTAGTATCCAGCTTATTAAATTTTTCAGCAATGTCAAGTAGATCGTCAAGCAATACGTCGCCATAGTTTGGTTTCGGACTTCACGTCCCAATTGGGAACATAATTCCTCCAGTAACATTTTAAATTTGTATCTCAAGCCCTTTCTCCTTTTCTTTATGACCCAGAGAGACGAGGACCTCCAATGCTTAAGGTTAGATCTCGACGTTCACTAGGAGGGGAGCTAACGGGCAACTAGATAAAATGAAGCACTTCATGATCGAGGCTGATTGCTTTAGTTGATGAAGCAACGTGTCATGGTAGCACGAGTCCTGGTTTGGTTAATGGTGGTGACATATTTCCTTTGTTAACTTTCTAGACCGTAACAAGCGAGGGCATGCCCGGGACCAAAAAGTTTTGTAAGTTGACTTAATTGGATGATGATATAGGATGAAAAGCTCAATGGTGAAAACGTATGACAACAGGAATCGAACCCCGTTGTTCATTGTTGCAATCCAATGTGCGAGCCATTACACTATGCTCTCGTACTATTGAGACAGAGAATTCTGGCATGTCATTTGTTTCAGATGACGTCACTACAAAGTGCAAAATTTGGGTCTCATATTTCATTAGACGTTGTTGAATTCGGGTTCCATATTTTGACTAACGTAGCAGTCTTGCAGTTATAATATGAAGATTCCCCTTGGCAATACTGTGTTCCACTGTCTGGTTGCGCTCCCACGGGACTAACGTTGCGACTCCCCGACCCCTTCCTTAACAATTATACCCTTTGAACAGTAAACGGTACGGACGTTTCAAACTCATCCAAAAGACTCATACTAAGCACTTTAAACTGCCAGATTTGCTAGACCAGTGGTCCGTAATCTTTCTATTCCATTGTGCCCCTTTGTTAAGCATAAAATATTTCTTACATGCCCCTAAGAGAATTGCATTATCACATAAAATGCGCATGTGCATGTGGGTACTTGAAATTTCAAAGGGGCAAAATGGAGACAAGGAGTACTAGGGGGTTCAACAACTAATTGTATATGCCGTTGTTTTCTGATGTAAAATTGCTAGAACCAAACAAAAAGATATTTGAATAGTATCTCCGGTTTCTTCCTACGTTACTTATATTTTCGCTTTACACTAGGTAAGAAAGTAAGGAATCTTAGTTGACTGTCAATATCATGAAGGGAAACAATGGCAAGTTCCTACTGATCCAGAAAATGTACTTAAAGATTTTGGCAGCTCTAAGGGGTAATATATTTTCGGACGTTGAGAAACCCTCCTGATCGGAAATAGACTGGGCCTAGTCAGGTGATTGGCCCAGAACCACTACCTAATATTACCTTTTAAGAATTGTAGGGGTAGAATTTAGTCAGAGTTCGGTTTTAATGTATAGAGTTCGGATTTCGAGTATAGGCGTTCGCTATCTGATCGAGTGACTTGAGTTATCATTTTTCATTGGAGTTAAATATATTGAGTACAGGAAACTTGGCCTATTTTCTGAGTATAGTTGACCATGTGCACGGTGGTATCCACTACAAATTAAAAGTTGTATCAGTGATTCTATTTCACCTAACTTTAGAAAAGTTTTTTTTCCCAAGAAGGTGGGCGTTTGGGTGCTTTTCTTGAAGAAAAAGGCATGGTGAAACCTTTGAAGTGATGAAATGAAGTGACATTGTGTAACCTTTCAAGTGATGAAATGTTTCAATGGGAGAATTCTAAATTAGTGTTGCGTTTCTATTTACAATATTGGTGAAAAGCGGTGATTTGGACGGTTGGAAATATATGCCAAAAAATCTCTTCCAAATGGGGGTTGGCCTTTAGAATTCTAGGTGGGGGTCCAGACCCCCTTCCAAACTATGTGATATCGTTACAGCCCTGGAAAGAATTTCTTCGATTGTTGTGTGCGATTAAAACAGTTCAGTGCATCGAGATCTGTAACCTGGATGCAGACAAGTACTACCTTGGTAGTTTTTGTCCACACACAGGTTATGAGATATGTTGCAAACTGAGATGTTAACTCTGTGGAACAAGACACCAGTGCCAGAGGAAACATCGTCATTCTCCTCAGAGATTTCTGTTTCGGCGCCGTCCTTGGTTAGTCGTGATTGATGGCCAAACACCTGGGTGATATAACTAACCGTTATTTCGTTCCTTTTGCTTAACACACATTATAACGCCCCCCCCCTCCCGGCATTGCCCCCGCAATTTTCGAAGTACGAGGTGATTGCGACGGTATTGCGAAGTGTCGCCGTGGATTCAGAGGGCTGTTTTGTACATGTGTCAAAGTTTTTGTTGAACATCATCGTCACTTCCCCTGCCGCATGCGCAGAAGATAACATTTTCAAAGTTCAAGCTTAACTGACAAGGAATGCTAAAATTTTAAAACAAAACGTGGAAAAGTTGCGCTCCGCTGCTTGCTGGTAAGTCGTGAAGTATCTCCCTATTTCAGTTGACTTCCTAAGATGTTCTACGAAAATCCTGTTCTTGTCAGAACAAGATTGTGACAATGCAATGTTACCTCCCTCCCCCCTGCTTGTAAACATTACGGTTGAACTTCGTAGTTGCAGTAACCTTGTTGACTGAGGGACAGTCCCGATCAATTGAAGTACATACTTTCATGCGAAGGACCGATTTCCCGATTCCCTGGCTTTGCGCATAGAGAATAGGCATCACACGTAACGCTCCCTATTGCACACCCGGCCATCACGTATGCACCTAAGTGTACTGGTGGTGCTAGTGTGCGTAATTAAGGATATCGTAAGAGAGTAATAACTGCACTTCCGCAAGGCTTGAGTGTGGCTAATGTAAACACAGTTGGCTTTTATGCAGTACTGAAATACACCTATAACAAACATGTCACTTTTTGTCAGATAAATGAGAATCTATTATACTGATCCGTGAGTAAAGAAGTCGGCTAGCATGTAGCTGGCGACAGTAAAATTAAAGATTAGTACACATCCAAGGTGGCAGTTCGCCCAGTTACTACAGTTTACCTGTCTCTGATGCTCCAAGAAGTATACGATATTTCTTCTAAGTAATGCCGGAGGCTTAATCAAATATCTGCGATTTCTGCATCAGTTAATCTTTTATTCTTTATTATGTCTCTTCGGACATTTGCGAGTTTATTTGGGTTAAAGTTTTCTTGCACTTCATTCCCTACAATTTTCCTCCATTCAGTAAAGGTATGTGCTGTTAAGATGCTAGTTGAGTTTTTCTGAGCGTTGTAAAAGCCCCCCAAAACAGTTTTGTAATCTTCTTTAGTCCATCTAGTTCCTTTAGCTTTTGGTTGTTCATGTGGTATCACTACCGGTCCAGGGTTAGGAATGTCCTGGTTCTGATTACCTGGTAGGTCATCTTCTGAAGAGCTTGTTCCAGATGCATAATTTTCGACCTCAGGCTCGTTCCCTCCCAAGGGACGCGTTCCTTGTTGACCCGCGCGACTAACGAGGTTTGTTTCTGGTTTTATATTCATGAGAAAAGGTGCATTTTAACCTTACTGCCAAGGTTGAGAACTTTTGTATCTGAGATTCTCGTCTGAAAGAAAGATTGCTGACCAAAGCTAAAGGCCTCTTTTGGGCCTTGAGGCTTTTATATCTGACATTCCCCAGGTTATAGACCAGTTTACCTAACAAGGCTTGAAGAGGCTGGTCTCCCCTTGGAAGGATATACCCCGCCAGTTACCACCTGGTATTTCAAGTCCCTCCCTCATTGCACGTATTAGAGGTTAGTGGTGATAAGGTGACACAACCACCAGTGGTTTTATTGAGACACCATCTCTAGGAGGGTTGCCAACCAAGGCTAACAAGGCCCTCCTCCCCACGAGATAAGGCAGGTAGACAAGAGTGAGGAAAGTATACAGAACATGTAGAAAAGTGAGAAGAAAGTGTAAAGATCAATTTAGGGACAGCTAAGGAGGTTGAGGGTGCTTATCTTCTCATTCTGGCACCGATGAACGAGTAAAGTTAACGTTAGCTTTTTGCCAACCCATTCCCGCCTACAACCCTGACAAGGGTGGCTACGGGTGCTATGCCTTACAAAAGGGCAACCCGTGATTTGGTCCAGGACTGCTTATTCTGTATATTAGCAGCTAAGGCCTATATCTAAATGTTATTCCCCTATCCGCCACCTGGGGCCCTTGGGGGCCCGAGTGTACTCTCCACACTCCACACCAATTATTGTTATTATCGTTGTTTCAGTTTATGCTCTGGTTGTTCAAAAAAACCGTAATATACCCTTCTTAGGCGAGCCATAACAAATGACCAAGGGCTAAGAAGAGGGAGCTTTTCCTTTTTTCACATGTCCAAGACCTTTGTAAGTATTCTTGCTGTTCTTAACAAGGAAGTTTTTAGCATTTCCGCAACATTACATTGAATGTCAATCTTTGTTATCCATTTTTTTAAATCCTTTTGTCACACTCCCAAGAGCCCCTATCACTATTGGTACTATCTGTACGCTTCTACTTTTCCACATTCTTCTTCTTCTTATTATTATTATTATTATTATTATCACTCTTTCTAAGCAAGTATTACCTAAGTTATACATTAACGGAATATTAATTCCTGCTATTTCAATCAACTCTAGTTTTCGGTATCTTGGTAGGTATTTTAATTTCTACTTAATACTTACACTGCATAACTTAGTAAGTCTGAATGTGGGTAGAGTAGAGCAAAAGTAAAGAGAGGAGTAGATAATAATGTGCATCCAAGACAACAGAGAAACAATAGGGCCTAAACTATTTCTTCAGGCTTTGTATTGTGTCCGTACACTGCAATTTTGCAGTTCGGGCTGTATTCCACTTTGACTTTCAGTGTATGAGAGTCTCATCTATTCACACAATCACATACATGCCTATATTACCTATATTACCGATATATATAGCCTTGAACTGACAACACACAGAGTCAAAACTATGATTATCTGTGATGTGAACAGATTGAATTGCCAGCAAAGGGTATGTTGATTGAATGTGATCTTCAAGAATGAGGTGACTCTCCCTCTCTCTAAACTATTTTTGCTATATGACTGAATGCAATTCATATATATAACAAACTTTGAAACCATGGTAACATCTAGAGTTTAATGACTGCTTGCATGTATTTAACGTTATTCTAAGCAATACGTTAATTCTAGCTAAATTAGTTATAAAAGGCAACACCCAGCAAAGGATATGCATATGAACCATATTGAAGATTTTTGAACGTATGGAACAATAGGGTCAATAACACTTTTCACTTAAATTCTAATTTCTCCTATGAGGCACGCCTTTTCTTTTTATCATAATGTAGATTGTTCAGTCAGGCCTCTAGGTCGATGTAGTACAAGCTGTTATGTTTCTTAAACCCTGAGGATGATGTGATAATACATAAAAAGCTTAGTGATTCAATATATCATCTTGTGTTCAAAAATCTTCAATATAGTTCATATGCACATTCTTTGCTGCGTGTAGCTGTCCATATCTAAATTACGATTTCCACCTGGTAAATCAATTACAGATATAATTCTAGCTAGTTTCTAAAGAATTTGATTAAGTAGCTTCATGCAGCTGAATAGGTCCTAGCATGCAGACATTTCAAGTAGCATGCGTAAATCAAGTGTAGCCACATTAGGCCTATAGATGAAGTCTTAAGAGCTGAATGCTGATAGTAAATTATTTCTGAAAGTAGATTCCTTGCGGCAAACGCACAAAAACTAAAAACCGCCTCAATGGATAAGAAGTGATAAGGACTATGTCGGTGGCTTGGAACATAGTTCCCTATTAACAGCTCTCATCTAGAGCGTGTTCTTCAAACGTTCCGTTCTATGCGAGATCAGTAGTTCAAAAGAATTACCTGGCTGAGATCCTTTTGAAGCTATTTGAAAAGCAACTCATTGTTGGATTTCACATTTAAGTAATTGGGTGAAGAAGTCGGGTGGGATATGTTTAAACGCAATCTCTACGCTAGAACCATTTGCCGATGATGCCCTTTATTACTTAGTTAGCTTGTTTGTTGGCTTTTCTCTTTATTAAGGGTAGTTTCAATGTTGGGCCCACTGCTCATCAGGGGTCTTTGATTGAGAGGCTGCCGATGTTCTCACCGTCGGGCCTTATCGTCTACCCGGAGCTTATACAGATCTGCACCCCCTCTTTGGTTTTCGATTTTATCATTTCGACAGTAGGATGATATCGTTCTTAATAAGGTAGGTTATACACATCAAGACGAAAAATGCAACGATTGCAAAATATTATTAAACGTCTAAAACCTTTTAAATCAAGACGCAACACTGTAGTATTTTATTACCTTGATGAGTATGTGGTTGCCACCACGTAATCAAGGCCGTTTGAACTTTCAGTTTTGTCTGGTATTGGCCGTAAGGTTATTACGGTATTAGCAAAAGATCAAATATACTATTGGTTTTGTAAAATATATTAGTTTGCTGGGAAACTTGCTATTAAAAAGCATTTAAATCACTAGAAAATCTTACATACCCATATACGCCACTAAAGCCGAAGCTAGAACGGTCTTGGTTACGTGGTAGCAACAACATGCACAACAAAGTATTTTCTATAAAACGTTGAAAATGTATCTACAGGCTAAAAGCTATACCTATGAAAGAATTGTCATGACCAATTATACTTGGAAGTTAATTTAATATATCAAAAATCTCTAACATATCTTGCCTGATGCTTCCTATACCGTAGGCAATTTTGCAGCGGCATTAAGAAGACACTTTATTAAGGATGTCATTGCCACCACGTAACCAAGGGCATTACAGTCTAACGAGCGTTACCAATTTAACAGCGTATAGTATATTTTGTATCCCGTACCACCCCTTATCTCAACTGTAAAAGAGGTAAAGGTTGTCCCATACCCTATTCAGAGCGTAGGGGATGTGATATGGTAGAGAATCACATGTCCTGAGCCACGGCATTGCGAGGTAGGGTGGCTAGTTCCTTTCCTCGCCGCCTTTTATCCTTCCCCAGCTAATACCAGGTACCCATTTTCCTGCAGGGTGTGCAGTAGGAGTTTTTAGATTAAAGGCAAAGCATAGGCTCGAATCATCAACCTTCAACTTGGTAGACCAGCTCTCTACCGACTGAGCTAACTCGCCTGCGCCTCAACTGTACCTCCACCTTAAATTATCAATACCTGCTAGGAGGGTTTCCGGATCCCATTTACCAACAGGAATCGAAACGACTTTCCCTCAACTTAAAGGACACTTAAACCTGGTTCACATACAAGTAAAACCCGTCACCAGACAAGCGTCTGGAATGTTAAAGGCAGGTTTGCTTGCATGCGAACGCTAATACTTGGCTGTGAAAGTTAAAATTTGATTGACATATGCCAAAGCAAAAGTTGTCGGAAAGTAACAAAAACTTTTTCTATTCCAACGAGTTTTCTCTGTTCGTTCCCCCTTATCACTTGAATTGCTGGCGCCTCTTTTGTTTTGAAGCAGAAATTCTACGATGACAATGACAGGTGTAAATTTTGACAGCTATTTGACACCAAGGGGAGATCAGGTTCCTTAGCAAGCAAGGGGGTTGTATCCTGGGTGTGACAATTTTTTTTGAAGTCTTTAGTCCGAAGTGTCACAATCAACAAGATGGATGTAAACGGCCGTCAATAAAATTGTGACGTAAAATGCTCCGTTTTGGCTATTTGCGCTTGCTATGACTGGATCGGGCATGTGAATCAGCAGAAGTAAAGTAAAACGATCTCCTTGTTTGCTCCTTTTCCAACTGCTCCTGTTATATATTGTTCACTGAAATCCATGTCCATAAACTCCACTGTCTGTTTCCCTCCTAATTCAAATCGCAAGCTGTCTGCATCATTGTCTCGAACTCCAACAGCTCTCCAGGCTATTCCGTCTAAATCTATTTTCCATGCTTTATTGTAGCCACCAGCTGCTACATTCAGTGCACTGTCATCTATTTGGATCAGCTGTTTGATGCGAGTGTCATACGTATCTGGAAATCGACCTGACCATTTTAACTTGTTGTCCATCATTACAAACCAGCAAAATGTAAATCCGCACGCAATCTTCAAGACACCTGTAAAGCCTGTATATTCGTAGGTATTTCCGCATGGATTTGTCTTGGTAAAACCAATCCTAGTCCACAGTTGTCCAGCTGGAACAAAGTGAATATTTGGGTGACGTAAAGTAGGTATGCCTCATAAGTGAATTGCACATGCAGTGCATGCCGGTGTTTACTTACTTTTATGTCACTTGCTAATTTTATCCTGTTTTTCTTATCGAGCACCAAAAAACTAATGTTACAATAAGGTTGGTATATAATTCAACAATAAATTTGATTATTTCCAGTGGTAAAATCTGCATTTAAGTTTGTTCCACAACATTAGTTAAAAGACTTCTAGCATTTAATAAAAAAGGTAAAAAGGCCATTGTCAAATTATGAAAAAAAGGAAACGCAAAAAGGGAGGATAAATAAAAAATTGTACGCTTCGCATTGAAGAGTTCCTGTTGTCTACCTGAAATACAATGCTGGCAGTGAATTTTGCCAATGTTCCCCTTTAATGACCTATCTCTGTACCTGTCTGAAAACAGCCTCAAGGATCTTTGCTCGTGGTATAAGGAATCTGAAGAGTTACTTCAGAAAGTATCAGAATCAAGATACATCGTCGCAACGAAGCCCCTTTTACAGGGACACATTCACACAAGTACATAAGATCAGGTAACTTCTTCGGCCCATGGAATCTTTATTATGTTTGTTCCAAGTTTACTATTGAAGGCGTTGACTATTGATGTATAACTATTGATGTATAACTATTGATGTATAATACAAAAGGAACTTTTAGGAATCTAACAGAAAATAGTTGAATACAGCTGTGTGAAAGAGGTGAATTCTGATTAGGAAGAGAGCTATAGTAGATCAAAAAACAAAGGCAATGAAATAAAAATGTCACCAATCCTACGACAGAGACAGAGGAAGGAGTTTCACCATAAACATAGATTGGGATATGATATTGTACTCTAGAGGATAATGCATGGGTCTTTTGGCCCCTTTTACTTAGTAAAAGAGGTGTTTTAGCCTACAGCATAAAAAATTACTTTTATATGTTTTGTGTAAAAAAACAGGTATATAAAATGTTTAAGCAGCAATCAAATAGAGAGAAATTTGCTTCTGATCTACATAATTTCATCAAAGGTAAAGAAATTACATTCTCATCCTCAAACTAATCTGATTCAAGCGAATACAGTTCAAGGCTGCCTCAGAGGGAGATTAGAACCACTTTTGAACAAATTCCAACTAAAGTACATGTGTTAATATATGTAATAACTTATTTATTTGTTAATCTGAAGATTTCTTGTTTATCTGTTCATTTATTCATTCGTTTAGTTAGTTAGTTAGTTAGTTAGTTAGTTAGTTAGTTAGTTATTCGTTTAATCGTCTATCCATAAAATTATCTGTTATTCTATCGTATTTTATAATGTGTTCATTTCCTTTCTTGTCACTTACCTATTTGTTTACACACCGATTTGCGTTTCGATTTATTTACCTAACACATTATTTATTCCATTATAAAATCTCTAATCATCTATTCATCACCTTACCTACCCTAATAGACTCGTTAAATTTTGTAGTGGGGCATTGAGAACGAGGCAAGATGGCAAGATAGCCTCGTATAAACTGAAACAAACAAAAAGACACCCAGTCTTCGAGCCAACGTAAATGAATTTTCAATCCAAACCGTTCTCATGTTACTAACAGAATCCTCAAATAAGCTGTAGATTTCTGCGGTAATATACAATATACGACATTGGCTCTTGGGTAACAGCTATATTTGTAAACGTCGTTAATTTCTTGGATGTACGAGGCGGAATTGGTTATTCCTCTCCTATGGTGTACATCACATGCTTCAACCCAATCTTTGCCAGTTCATTAAAAGCATATAAAGGATTAATATCTTGCGTTCCTTGATTATAAGACGGGAATTACCTACACCGTAGAATTGTAAGGCATGCGTTTGCAAATGTGTCTCTCCTGGAGCCTATCAGCTCTCCTATCCATTTGATAACCGAGAGACATAAACATTGCTTCGGGGGAGAGAGGAAGACGCAACCAACATATTGAATAATTATCATCTTCCTTCGCGCTGAATGCTTATAAATTTCTCCACAATACACAATCCAACAAAGCTGCTCCCACATCCCTGTTGTGGATTGCAGATTCTTTTATCAAGGTTTTTGGTTAGGTACGTTGACTCTTCCAGAGGGATGCCAAAAAGGGATGCCAAAGACGAATACCAAAGACGAATACCAAAGAGGGATGCCAAAGAGGGATGCCAAAGAGGGATTCCAAAGACGAATACCAAAGAGGGATGCCGAAGAGGGATGCCAGAGAGAAATGCCAAAGACGGATGTCAAAGACAAATGCCAAAGACGGATGCCAAAGACGGATGCCAGAGAGAGATGCCACAGACGGATGCCAAAGACAGATGCCAAAGACGGATGCCAAAGACGGATGCCACAGACGGATGCCAAAGATAGATGCCAGGGAGAGATGCCAAAGACGGATGCCAAAGGGCGATGATATTTCGTCATGTTAGGTCCCTTTGTAGTAGTGGGCCAATTAAAGACGAATTTTACTTCCGGCTAAGTGACACTGGACTTTAAAAATAATAGATGGTTTGTTGGTTAGCGCGGGATCTCAAGTATCGATTGGATCTCGTCCTGAGCTGCAGGGAAAGTGGCACTTACTACCTAGCAAATGGAGCTATGTATATACAGTAGATCTTAATTCAAACAGTACAGGTTACAATCGGCTTAACCTACCTTCGTTTTCAGCAGGCGATTGTGCTCTCTCTTTGCCGACGCTCATGGAGATCGACTACCGCGACGGACGTTACTTCCGCGACGGGCGGCCGCTCTTCGTCGTGGGCGTGGACTACCAGTACTACCGCGACCGGGCGGATCGCTGGGAGGCGCGCCTCGATCAGCTCGCGGCCGCGCACGCGCTCCGCGGCGAGCTCCACCTGGCGCGCGAGCTCGCCCTCCGTGCGAGCGCGGCGATGCTCGCTCAGCTCGGCGACGAGCACCCGAGGTATGGCGATGCGCTCGGCACCCTGGCCTGGATCGAGGCCGCCCTCGGCGAGGGAGACGTCGCCTTCGACCGGGCCCTGCTGGCCGAGTCGGTGCGGCGACGTCACGTCCGGGCGACGACTCGCGCGCTGTCGGAGCGCACCGCACTGCTGCTCAGCGGCCGCCTGGGAGAGGAGCTCGACGTCGCCCTCACCCTCGCCGTCGCCGACCCGACGGCCGAGCGTCGCGAGCGGGCACTCGATGCCGTCGTCCGGTCTCGCGCCCTGGTGCTCGACGAGATGGTACGGCGCCAGCGCAGGGAGGCCGAAGCTCCGGTCGAGCTGCGTCGGAGCGATACCGCGGCGCGCCGGCGGGTCGCCGTGTTGACCCACTGCGCCCCCTGCGAGCTCCCACCCGAGGAGTTCCGTCGGGTGCTCGACGAAGCGCGCCGAGAGCAGGAGAGCGCCGAGCGCTCCCTCGCCGCGGTCCGTGCCTCGGGGCGTCGTCGCGCCGCGGAGCGACCGGCCGGGCTCTCGGAGATCCGGACCGCACTTCCGGAAGAGGCCGCCCTGGTCTCCTACCTGAGCTACGACCACGGTCCGTCGAAGACGAGCGACGACGGAGACCCGATCCCCTCGCCCGCATCGGAGACGTCCTACGTCGCGTTCGTTCTACGTCCGGACGGCGCTCCCGATCTCGTACCGCTCGGGACGGCCACGGCGATCGAGGCTCGCATCCGCGACTGGGAGCACGAGACCGCACGTTTCTCCGAGCGGCGCTACCGCACCCGGGGCGACGAGCTCCGCCGCCGGATCTGGGATCCCGTCGCCGATCGGCTCGGCGACGTCCGACGGGTCTTCGTGGTCGGCGACGGCCCGCTGCACCGGGTCGCGTTCGGAGCGCTCCCGGTAGGGCGGACGGAGTACCTGATCGAGCGGCCGCTCGTCTTCCAGTACCTGACCGCGGAGCGGGACCTGGTTCGACCCGACTCGACCGCCACTGCGGGGCGGGGGCTGTTGACGCTCGGGGACGTCGACTACGGCTCGTCCGGCGCCGGGCCCGTTCCGATCGAGCCGGGCGTGAGCTCGACCTGTGCCGCCCGGCGCGCCTTCTCTCCTCTGCCTGCCACCGCGGACGAGGTCGCATCGGTCTCGACGCTCTGGAGTCGACTCGACCCGCCCGACGGCCCCGACGTCCTCGCGCTGACCGGCGCGGCGGCGCAGTTCGTCGCGGACCTCGCGGGCACGCTCGATGGTGCCCTGTTCGGGGATCGTCACCTCACCCTGGGTCGGACCGCGATAGTTGGCGTTCGGTTCCCGGCCCAGTGGATCGAGCCCGCAAATAACAGTAACGATATTGAGCTGTCATTTGCCCGGGAGGGAGGGAGTCGAAGTTACGGTCGCGATACATGCATGTGCTGTCTACTTTTAGCAGATTTAAAAAGGGCCAGACAATTTCATGTGCTTTACTGGCAGAAGCTGGAAAATGAACGTTCAAGGAAGACAAAGAGACTGCGTGTAAGTCATTCCCACATTAACATTTCATCTACAGAAATAGATAACTGCAAAAAATAACGCAAAGGAGGCCAACCAACTGATGTGAAGAATTCATCATGTTCAGAAAACGCCAGGATTTTCCCTCTTGAAAACAACAAATAGTAGAAGATCGCATTGGTGAAGCTTCTTTCCAGATATGTGGTACACAGCAAACGAAGGTCTAAGGCCAGACCGAAAAACTACTTTTAAAAACATATTGTAAAAGAAACGTTTTTGGCATTGCAGAACTCGAAAAGTCGATCGACTGACGAGACTCGGCGAATAGCTTTTCGATCAAAATGAGTTGCCTGCTCAATTGTGTTTTCAAAAGAAAACCTAACAAGAAATTGAGCCTCAACCCCAAGGCTATGAAGATCTCAAGCCTCAGTTTCATATTTACGAAACGTTTTTTTAACCATTGACGACTTCTCTTGTCAAGGTTGTATGTTATACATTCATTGGTTCAGAGACTTAACGAGCTTAGCAACATACTCAGATCACACCGTAAATATTTCCTTTTAGCAAGAATACAATAAGAAATTTTCAGGCTCACTTTAGCACTTACCAATACAGTACCACTAAGCCAATAGAACGAGAAGTGCTATCTACATTTTGTTTCACGATAAAGATGTCAAGGCAGAGGATCAGTAATGACAAATATAATACCAGGCATCATTCAGTAACATTCTTTTTCATCGTTTCTTTTACTTTCTAGTTGCATTACTACGTTTACCGTTACACTGGTTAGTCTGTTCTTTGTGGTCATTCAAAAAGTACGTCCTTCTGAAAACATGAATGGCAATCGCAAAAGTTCTGGGAAAGGTGATACTATGGGAAAGTAGCATGCTTTTTCTTACTTATACTAAAGTTCCTTTTTAAAGTATCTGCTTATCTACTTTCTTGCGTTTACATGACCGTTCGGTTGATGGAAAGGTTTGCTTTTTTGTCACTTATCAAAATAGCTTACGGTACGTTAACTCTGGTCGTAGTTAATATGACATTGACAAGGGAATCTCAGCCCATGACATCTTAAATTTAACCATTCTATCCGACATAGCTATTGCGTATGCTAAGGCCGGAACAGCATGGTTCAAATTTACAGGCCGGAAGATGCACCCAAGAATAGAAGTGACGAGGAAAGTAAAAAAATAGTAAAGTATGGCGGCTTAATTAGAAAGGAAGCCAAGACCACCTAAATTTAAAACACCAAGAGGAGGGTATTTCTTTGCTTAACAAAACCTGTCAGAAAGCAAAGCTGCTTTGCCACTGGCTTTGCACTACTTCATACGGGATTTTACTAACAAATCAACATACCAAGGATGTTTGGAAGACTAACGAAGTTGCAAAGTTTAAAGTATTTTTTGTTTTAGTTTCTTTCTTGGATAATTCCCACATTTTTGCAAAACTGGTTTCACCAAAGTATCGGCTGCTTGAGTCAATAGAACCGTTCAAACGGCTTTGTTACTTTGATAGGCCCCGTGGTTAACTGTGCAAAAGACGGAATGTTGTAAAACGTTTCTTGTTTTAATAGAATCATTAGAAAAACAGGCAGGGAGAGGGAGACGCTTCGACAAGGGGAAAACGTGTTTCTTCAGGAAAAATAGAACAATTGGAAAGAGTGAGGGAAAAGAGGCTGAGCCTAACTTCGAGAGGTAGTATACGTTGTTGGCATCGCCTTTTGTATCCCCATATTGGTATATAGGGAACACGATATAGAAGGCTGTGCATTATGTCTTGTTTGCAGTAGTCGCATATGACTTGTTTAGCTTGGCAACTTCCATGTTAGCTATGCATTATATTATGATTCATTTTTTTAAATAAGAATAACGCTTATAAGCATAAACAGGCTTATATTGCTGAAAAGAATTAAGCATACACTGAGCATATTGCCCATCCTGTTTTTCTGAGCAGTGACATTCTCGTGATTGTGCCACAATGGCGGACCAATGATTAAAATTCACGTGCAATGCTTTCATTGCTGAGAGTGGGGAGAGACTTACTATATTGTTGAACAGTATCTGAGTTGAGTCTTTCTGGATTTAAACTTGACAGCATATGATAAGCATATTTTGAGTCTGAAATTGGGCCTTGCTAAGGCATACCCGAGCCTGTCTCGGAAAAATAATATGCTGATGAAAAAGCATGTATTAGAATGTCTTCAGATATCTGGTTGAGTATAATAGCAGATGCATGTCGAGGACGTGAACAGCAAACTCGGCATTGTAAGGTAGACGTTTAATGCATTGTGCAGGTATGCCATGTCTTTGTTATGGTATACATATGAAGAAGCGGGAACCGTTTCAAATTGCGTCATCAGCAGCACGAGATGAACAAAATTCTTTAAGACCCACATTACAAGTATTTGCTCAGACTGTTCAATCAGTTTGACGTCTAATGGGCTTACTTGTCATCTGGGTGGTGATTCTTATAGTCATCCAGTTTTCGCTTGAGTGAAGCCCCTAGGGATGGAAGATATTTTCGACTATGGTCTGCAGGCAGGCAAAGACAGGGAAGGATGAGTAGATAAGTTAGATCATTTGCTCCTCTTAGCCCCCCCATCCCCTCCCGTGCCCCACGCTTCCCATATTGTTTCCACCTAAACGTCAACTTATTCTCTTCGTTCCAATTCATCATCAAGCCTTTCCTTCTATGGGCCGGGATTAAAAAGCAGGAAGTTGATACGTCTAGGCATAATTAACGTCTTTCCCAGGTGCCTCTGAATTTACTTTAAGGACTATATAGGACATTTTCGACTAGGGTCTGCAGGCAGGCAAAGACAGGCAAGGATGAGTAGATAAGTTAGATCATCTGCTCCTCTTAGGCCCCCCCCCATCCCCTCCCGTGCCCCACGCTTCCCATATTGTTTCCACCTAAACGTCAACTTATTCTCTTCGTTCCAATTCGTGCATCTGACCCAGTTATCATCGCAAACATTATACTTCTAACAGCCTCCGTATCCAACTGACGCCCCCGCTTATCATGCTTTCGAACAGCCCCCACCTCACCCCTATTCCACAAAACGGTTACTAGGTTTTCGGGCAATCAGAGGCAATATCATGGCACATGGCACAATAGATTACGTGCGTTCGGCCAACATCTTGCAAGCTTGCAGGTAGAAAAGAGCTGTCCCGTGTATTTTACTCCATTCAATCTCTGAATCGAAAAGCGATCATGAAATCAACAATACCTCTTCCTTCGCCTTAAGATTATTATTCTTGTCTTGGAACTCATCTTCCAACTTCTTATGGTCGATTTCCAGCTTCCTCTGTTCTTTCTTCGTAGCAATCAACGATTCCTCTAATGACTAAAAGCAGCAAAACAAAAAAGAAACAACCGTTATTAAACTGATAAAAATAATCACACATGAAGTAGAACAAACCTCACCTGGTCAGATGATGGAGGCAAGAAAAAGGAAATAATTAAATAAAAACAGAGACTGAAGAGTAAAAAGACGAAGAGAAAAGTTTGCATTCCTAAAGAAAGGACCCTCATAGGTTATTTTGTACTTTACCTCAATTTTCTTGGTTAGTTCTTTTTTCATTTCCTCTCCTGCTTCGATAAGTTTGTCATATCGCATATCAGCATCGTCAACTTGCTGTTTATAGTTCTAAGAAATTACAGAAAGTAAAGAATGACCAGCTAAAGAAAAACCTAAAAACTGATCAAAGGAATTTACTGTAGGCCGTCTTGTGTATGTCAAATTAGTATCAAACTAGTATCGTTAAAATCGCGACGCGATGAACTACATATTGGATGAGTATAAACATTGTCAAAGCTATTGTGTACCAATACTCCTGGACCGGGCCCGTAGCTAGGAGGCTCATTTCGGGGCAATACCCAAAATATTACAGAATGCCCCCTTCCCCGAATTTTTTTTTCACTTCATAACATTTTCATATGATAGTCGCGATGAAAACTGCGAGCATAGTAGTGCGTCAGGGCTGCCTTGCAATAATGCCTACCTTGCTTTCAGATATGAAAGTATCCATGTTACGTGTCTGATACGAGGACATGAAAGGGAAGGCATATTTCTTATCATTTCCTTGTACATGATCGGGTTAGAGGTGGGCCCTACAATATGAGTAAAGTTGAACTGAAGGTCCTTTTACCTTAAACGTCAATGAAATAATATATGAGAAAGCACATGACAAACACCCACATTAAAATAGCATGCAAAGAAAAATACCTGCTTTTACCATGTCTTTTTGGGTTAAAAAGTGAGTATTTAAATGCCCCTTCCTTTACAGTCACTAGAGTGACCGATCACATAGTGTCAATCAATGGCTTGCTATGAGCCAATCATTTGACTCGGAAGTCATTTTTCGCGTGAATTTTACCAGTTGCAGACAGCAGTGACAGGGAACCGCACGGACAAGCGTGGGGTAAAGGAAGATAAATCGAATTTTAAAAACTTCCGGCTCTACTTAGAAATTTGAACGTGGCTACAGTGTAGCATTATACAGTCCTCAGATCGGAATAGCATTATACAGTCCTCAGATCGGAATAGCATTATACAGTCCTCAGATCGGAATAGCATTAAGCTTTGAGCGCGCGTTTCACGACAGGTGTATCAACAGATTTATTATAGTATTAAAGTCTGCCAAGAAAGTAATTTACCAACATGAGTTTGAAACTTGTGTAACCTCTTCTCCTCCTTCGAGGTTGTTGAATACAAATAGCTCTTTACTCGAAGAACCTCACCTCGTAAAGTCCTAAACGGGTGTTTCTGAGAAGAAAGTACATGTTTTAGGGGCGCTTATTTAAGGACAGGTACCAGGTATGTTGGGAGAAGGGGTCAAAACTTGATTTGGCATGGGAGTGGCGCTCACCCCTAACACTGTAGTGGTAGACGTTAAAGAAAGAGGAGCAATTGTGTTGCCTCCGATTGCAGCCATCATCATCCATTTAAGGAATGGTAAGTAAAGTAGGATTTTATCACTGGCAGTTGTTATGTTCAAAGGAGGAAAGTTAACAATAAAAAATCATATGTTGAATACTTGTATTTACCCTTTTTAAATAAGCGCCTTCCTCTAATGAACGCCCCCCCACCCCCCAGAAACCCGATAATCAAATAAGGGCCCTTGTGTGTATGTACATAAATACGGTATTTGCATCTTAAACGTATTGTATTGTGAAAGTAAACATCCTAAGTGCAACTAGCTATGCATTATTCACATTGACCATTTCTTGTTTCTTTGACAGAAGTCATAAGTAAGGCGCAAACACCACAGGGAAACAAGGAGAAAAGAAAGGATACAAATGATGGTAAGGAAATGTTGAATCTTATACGACCGATGTACTAGGGGATGTCTGTGACCCAATCTCAGTAGGAAATTGGTTAGCATCCTTAACCCTCCAGTGCTTCCGACTCAGTTTACAAGGGGAGGGAGGGCTATCATTTGGAAGAGCTATACAAGGATAATGATTTCCTTTAATACAGAGAAACTTTCTGAGTAAACCGTCTATTTAACGTCTAAGACCATAGAAATGCCGCATTAGTGACATATTTTCTATTTCTCTAATGTCTTTTCAAAATATCTATGCCAGAAATAGGTAATGAAGAGCACTTTTCTTTAACGTGACTTTTCAAACGTTTAACGCTTCCAGAAATGTTTGGGTAGTACCATATAAGGTCATAGAGGAGGGGAGGTTGAAGTGTACGCCGAATGTTACAATCTGCTGGGCGCGAGTGGAAGAAAATATCAGAAATCCTCTGCGACAGAAGATACCAGTAAATGTGAGGGAAGATATACAAAATTGTGGCACAGCTGGCTATATTATAGTGCTTGGAAACATTGCTTATGACCAGCAGCCAATCAAAGAAATTGAATATTGCAGAAATGAAAATGTGCAGCTGGGCGTGTGACAAGAGTGGACCGTGTAAGAAATGTTGATTAAGTGAAAGTAGAGAGCATTAGTTTGAAATGTAGGTTACAAGGTGAATTTCCCCCCGGAAAATTGCCCCCCGGTGAATTGCCCCCCATCAAATTACCTCCTGGTTCATTCAAACAGGAAGGGGTTGCTCAAATTTTTAAAGGATGCAATGCCAAAAGTTCAAGAATATCATTACTTCAGAAGTCCATGTACTTTGTCTTTCTTAGAGAGAAAATACCACAAAGGCCCCATGTCTTGTTCTATCAACTGGCATACTAGCAGGTGTGGTAGACCACCAAATGAGGGGTGGCAGTTCCAATGTACTACCTTGTGTTATGTCTATGTAGAATAGACATATGGGCAGTGTGGATCTGCGAGAGCAACTGGTGGATCAGGTGGCTACTGAAAGGTCATTCCACAAGTTCTGGAAAAGTTGCTTCTCATTTATAGATCATATGGCATTCTGTGCCTACAGCCTATATGAGAGGAACACTACCACCCCAAAGAAATTAATCATATTTCAGATTTTTGGTACTCTGGTTGAAGAGCTATGTGGTGAAGCCTTAGATTCTGCAACAGTACTTGATGCCCCTACCACATCAGCTAGTGTGCCAGTCTTGAATAATCATAGATTGGAAAGGATTGCAACCAAACAGGACTAGGACTGTGCTGTTTGTTCAAATCAATCTGTGCCTGGCGACTGCAAACATATAAGAACTGAATGCTTTGGATATGGTGTTGGTGTGCATTTGGACGGTTTCATTTTATTGGATCATATGACAAAAAAGAAGAAAATTGATTGACATTAGTTTTTAAATGTTTCAGTAGAGAAGTATGTATTTTCTAAAATTTAGGTATCTTTTGCCATTTTTTGATCAGGGTAGGGGTAGGCAGGAGGTCATGTATATTTTTTAGTTTATATTTCTCAGGTAAAGGTTTATAACATATTGATAGTCAACATTAAAAAGTATTTTGATAAATTCCATATCATCCATATCAATTTCATTTGCAGAGGCATACACTTTTGGTCATGATGCAGGGTACCATTTGTATTCATTTTAGCTAACTTTTCATACAAAACTTTCTACGTATAGGTAATTTCTTTCTAGTTCCATGTTGTTTGATAAATTTACATCACATAAATGTAGCTTTCAAAGTACGGGGATTATTTTCTCTTAGGGAGCTTACACACTAAAGTGGCATATGCGACTTGGCATACGACATGTCATGTCCATGCCACTTGAGAACGGACAAGACCTTTTTTCAAAATCATGCCACATTGCACAGTTGCTTCTCAGCCAATCAGGATAGTCTTTGTTCACATCACATGATCAGCTTGGTGTTTGAGGCTTAGAGTAAAGGCTAGTTTATCTATTTCTGTTTGTTTGGAGGGGTACTCAACTGTCAACACTTTCATTGAACAATGGGCAAGTCCTGTGTGTTTGGTTAGGCCATAGGTTATCAACTCAGGCTAAAGTTCTCTAATCAGACCAAGGAATACAGAACAATTTTGTCTCCTTCCTCAATGAACATTCTTTTTGTGAATTACAGTTTCTGTTTAAATGGATTAAATTATATAATTTACTCAGTTGATATATGTTTTGAATTCAATTTAGGTATGCTCACAAAATATCCCTTTGCCATTCAAATGGTCTCTGCCACTCTATATGATAATCACGCCCCCCTGTTAGTAGCTTGCGAGGGGCAGAAAGCATGTCATAACACCACAAATGGGAGCCCCTTTCCTTTACTAAGTGTCTTCTATGATTCCGGTCATTTTCATCGTATGTAAGTGAAAGTGTACACCTTACTTTTGTGCACGATTGTAGTTGTATAGCACTCGGAATAAAAAAAAGCCGAAATTGCTTTAAAAGAAACATAAATAATGTACTTCATTTTTTCCCTATTGTAAAAGTAGCAAATTTCTATTATTTCCGTCAATATAAGGCCAAAATATTGCACTTAACTATTTAGTAAGCTAATAGAATGAATGCAGCCAGAGTAGTTGTATTCAGAAGGGTGTTATATCTAAATTTCAGTAGATCGAGATAGGTTGGGATTTAGTGGCATCGAAAACAATGTATGGTGAGAAGGAGTTCGGACCACCACTTAATACGTAGCATTTTCAGTCAAACTCCACATTAAACAGTTTTCTATTCGACCATAAAAAGAATTAGACATTTTCAACCAAACATTGTTGGGGAACCTAATTTTCAAAGGATTTTAAGTATAATACGGAGATCCAGAACAAGGATATTTTGTCCCTTGTAGTTATCACCAAGTAGACACTACAGGTAGCAATGCTTATTTAGGAATCAGCTGTATTTTCTCGCGGTGTTCCCCTGGAATGTCACTCCACTAAAGGAATTTTGGGATGCATTGCCAATACAATTCAAGAAAGGAGATTTTTGATGATTATCTGATTGCTTGTAGTACATTGAAGATAGTTGTAATGTACTTTTTATATGGATCTTCAAGAAACGGGCATCTATAAGTAACAAAAAGTAAAAAACTGTTGCGGAATGTAACACTCAAGAAAGAAATACCTAGCCAATGACATTGTGTGAAATTAGATTTATTAGAACGGTTATTAATTTAGCTCTAACTTTGCTTAACTGGGAAGGTTTCATCCCAAAAATGTAAAAATTACTTGTATTTTAGCCGCTCAATAAAGCAATGGTATACTTGCTGTCATCGCTGTACAACCCAATTTATTATACCGTTTTAGTATGGTGCCCGTAGTGGAGATCCTTTACTAGATGTACAAAACAGCAGCAAGAATCAGTAGACTGCTACTCCTTCCCGATAAAGGAATAGAGTAACAAAGTATCCTTGCGGTATCCCATACTTTATTTATCATGATCTACTATCAAAATTACAGCGTGTTGATTCACTTCAAGCCTATTCACATTCTTGTCTCTTTACACTTCCGACTTGTTGACGTAGGTTTTGTAAAAAATGTGACTTCCAAATTTTGTCCATGAATTTGTTTTGCTTTGGGATAATGTAACTAAAACTACTATTAGTGATAGCTGTCGCATTGTAAGAATACCTAGGTGTTAAGACTTCAAATTTATAGTTGTAAGGAATACGTCTAATCCTAACCTGATTTTTAACACATGCACACCTTATCACTTCTTATTATGAAGATAAGTGCCCAGCACAAGGCGCGTAGGTGAAACATAATGACAAAACGTAATCTGATGAGCTTTCGGTGTATTCTACTGTGCCATTGTTACCAATTATAAACTACCAACTAAGCAGTTGCGTGTTCAATACTTCTGGTGTTTTGAGTAAACTTTAAGAAGCCATATTAGAAGCTATGGCATCAAAGAAGCTGGTCATTGCAACTTTAAGTACTAGTTAGCTCAACAATTTCATTACTACAGGCTCCAACATACAATTAAGTCATAACTTTGTGTCTTCACAAAATATCGATTGGACTATTGTCGACTCTGCCACACCACCTGAAACAAAACATTATACCCTAGGCCGTTTATCTTTTGTACCATGTTATTTTAGGGAACGTAGCAATAGGGTATATTTTCGCTAGATTAAAAATGCGCAAGACTTTTTTTTACAATTTTTTGCCCTCACTTAGTTTTCCCGCTTCAGAGTAGATTATTGAGTAGACAAAATCAAAGAGAACGACAACCATAAAATATCTAAACTGTTGACCATCTCCTCAACGTCCTCTATATATGACCATCTTTGTCTGTTTCGTCAGCTGTCACTTCCACTACTTTCAATGCTCTCTTTGTTGCATCCTAGTACTCTCCGTTAACAGGGTCCTTATAATTTACGTGACTAACATTTTGTACTTTTTCAAATTTGAATAGTTCTCGGCGCCTGCGGAAAGCTTCACGGCAAGATTTTTAGGAATTTCTTTTCCAATTTGAATAAGAAAGCTTCTTCGATGGTTAGATGAGACGACCAAAGCAGATATTGTAGCATCATGATCTGCAATACCGTAAATGACCGATTAAGCGCCCTGGGCGCTTATTTAAAAACAAAAGTTTTTGGGGTGGGCGCTTATTCAGAATGCGCGCTTATTTGGACCTGGGCGCTCGTGGGAAATATTTTTCCCAAAGTGGACGTTATTTGAGCATGGGCGCTTATTTGAGTCCTTGGCGCTTAATCGGTAATTTGCGGTATATCTTGTGAAACGAGTTCTCCTTAAGGGCATGTTCTATGATATCAGGTGCTAGTGTTCCAGGCAGAATTTTTCTGCCAGCCATTGCGTTTTCATGGTGGGGATTTTCTTTTTCATGAATAATTACAATTTTACAAGCAAATTAAAGTTTCCACTTAGCACAGCAAATATGAAACCCTCTCCACCCACAAAGAACTCAAGGGATAACATGGTAGAATCCATCCCTCATAGAAAAAAAAATTTACAGACAGTAAGTGTTTCCAATTCTTAACAGATTTTTCCAATTGCTGAAACACTTACATTCAAAATAAACCCGTTGCACTGCTTACCAAGAACATAAAGAATATTTTGGGTAAACTTTCATGTAGATACAGGTCATCCACTGGAAGGTTCAAGACGCTCTCTGCCGTCTTACAATTCTTTAAATGAGAAAAATGTATTACGTTCATGAGCCACTAGCTTTGATAATAACGCACGGATTTTTCTCTTTAAATTCTCACGTCATGAAAAAAGGTTCAAAACGCATCTCAGGTAATATTGGAGAATAATCATTATAATGGATATTCTAGAAACGTACAGTTTTTATTTAATTGGGCATTTGTATCACTTTCAAAAACCTTTCTCAAAATTTTTTCTTCTCCTTATGTCTTTTTTGCAAACAGAAAGTTACTCATACTCACAAATTGGAAATATAAAACAAGGATGAATCATTACAACCTTGCCAAAATTAATATTTCTAACGAAAAATTTATTACGACAAGAAATCTGAGGATTTTCTGTGGATGTCAAGAAATTGTACGGGGGGCTATTTGGGGCAAGAAATCAGCTTTGGAGGGGCAATGCCCCCTTGCCCCCACCCCATAGTTCCGTGCCTGCATTCTACTCAAATATTCTGGATTTTATTTCTTCGGTTCGTGGGGCTACACCTTTACTACACTTTCAAGGATATCGGATGGCATGAAAGCTTCCTACTTTTGTAATCTTATGCCATACAGCAGAGGTAACGAAGGCGCCAAACTTGTTGCTTGGCAATCCCCTTTCTGTATTCAGGGGCCACTCAATAAATACGAAACTGTAAGGGGGCTGTAGGTTGTACCGAGTTCCTTGACGAAGTGTCAGTTTCGTCATTAGTAGGTTGATCTTGAGTAATTCGTTCGTGGCTACCTCGTTATTGATTTCAACATGTAGGCGTCAACAACTGAAGAGAACGATCTGGAGATAAAATCAAGGAAACCACCAGCCATGAAAAGTTTGCTATGACCTTTCCTAATAGAGAAAAGTTGCGGACATGTCTAAAAACCATGAGCTAACTCTTGTTTCAGTTTTCTTTCTTGCTGAATGACACCGGGATGTGTAGTTATGGATACGAAAGTAGATATGACCTAGAAAATTCCAACATTTTATAAATGTTTAGGCAGCATCAAAAACAAACCAGTTAAAAAACTTCAAAACTGAAGAAACATTAATTGTTGGTATTAAAGAGGGGGATGTGTGAAAGACGTCATAACATACCCTCATATTATGTGTACTAAGTGAACGTTAGATATACAATTCTAAGAAAAGTAGAAGAAAGAAAAAAATTAGTTTGCATTTTCATTTTGCATCTCATTTTGCAAGCGCTTTTTCGTCATCTGTTCTTACTATTCTTGTCCTCTTTAGCGAGAGTAATTTTGATTGAAAGTATATCTCGTTCTTGAGATAGTTGTCCATTATAGGAATTCATAATGAGTAATTATCCACCCATCCCTACTTCACACTTCCGTTTCAGCGTCTATTCAGTATGCAGAACTTGTGATACTGCATAATGGACAACCACCTGGATAGCTACGTGTTATAGCCAAGTTACAACCAAAATGGCATGATATTTTCAAATGTCTTTGAGTCTTGCGTTGAGTCTTGCTTGAGTTGTACTTGGAATCTTATCAGATGTGTATCAATGAATATGAGTTATAAACACATCCTTTTGACTTCTCTCCCTGTCCGCGGCTGAGTTGTAGTCTCTGAAAGTACATTTTGAGTCGGTCATAAATTTAAAGAAATTAAAATTTCTGTCAAAGAAACAACAAAACAATAATACCAAGTATATGTGTGTATATATATATATATATATATATATATAATACTCATAGAGAAAAACTTCATATTTGACGTTTCGAGATAATTCTTCCTACCGTGCTGATTGAGTGGGTGAGTGGCTCGAAAAACTTACTAATTCAATAAGAATAGTGAGCTGTTATAATTCCTTCTCGTCACTTTCTTTGCAAAGGCAAGTGCATGTTCAGCAATTATCTATGCAAGGTCATAAAATGGGACAACAGCACCATAATGAGAAACTGCACCACTTACAGACCCATCTTGGTGTACGTAATAGCCGTGCCCTAAATGGAAAACCGTTAAACAAAAGCATCTGACGGCCTGTTACACCTAAGATGAGTTCTCATATTTTCGCGTATAGAAACGTGGCCATTTCAAAAACGGTGCCTAAAGAGTTCGAAAATACGTACATCTAAAAGCCAGCCACTATACTATCAATAACGTGTACCTCTTATTAAGCGGAAATAACCTTTTCTTGCAAAACGGGAAACAGAGTCATAGCTTTGTGACAAAAGACGAGAGAAATAAAAGCAAATTTTATTGCTCCGTCCAAAAGAATGCGTCTAGTGACCAGTTTTATCTAGAATCTGTCGATCAAATTTACTTTTGATAACACTGGTTTATTACCATACGTCATATTTCGTGTTAATCATTGGCATTGAACCAATCCCAACGCAGAGCAGAAGAACGCTCCGATAGTTCCGACATGTTGAAAAAAGGAAAAGGAGCCCTGGCGAACACCATTACCGACATGGGAGTGGAAAGCATCAGAAAAAGAAGAAGACCTAGCAGCAACAGTATGCCCAACGTAAAACGTGGACTGAAACGAGCACAGCCCGATTTGTTTGAAAGAAAGTAGTAAGAATCTTACGGTCAAAACTTTGCAAAGTTGCAAGAACCCAAACAGTCAAGCCGCCATGATGGTGAGTCGAACTAAAATAAACGTGAAGGTTCCACTACATAACGTCTCACCTTGAGATGCGGAGCGGAGCAGCATCGCAGTGTCCGACATCTGTGAATGCAAACTAATATTATCCGAACTTACGACGGAGCGACTTCTTCTTTGAACGGGTCCAGTCAAGGAAATGTTATCTAGTTACAAAAAAGAGACAAAATTAAATGAAAGCACAAACACGCTTTCCTTTGAGAATTAGAACAAAGCGAAATCTCTTTTGGTATTTTTTCTCGTATTTCCAGTTTTTTGTTCTTTAACTAAACTACCAGGAAACGTGTATATTTGATAGAAAGGAAGCAGATTCTAAAATTTACGTAGAAATAAATATTTATTTGCAATAAAAAAATGTCTACATGATTTGGGATGTAAATTCAAAGTTGATTTGCTATCTATATTTCAATTTCCATTACAATTTTCGTTCGACAAAACCGCTATAATAAGTATCACGTCACTCCATGACGTAAGCCTCTACAACAGCAAACGGAAAAGGCACTAGCAATTACGATGTACAGGAGAATACAGTGTTGGATCACGTAAAACTACAAGAATAACAATTTGTGTGACAACAAATTTACTCCTATGATGGGAAAACGTAAAGCAAACGTGCTCAAGATAGATAACGTCTCCTGTAGTGAAACCATGCTTCAAACAACTATCAGAACATTGGCAAGTGATTTTCAGTTTGCATACAATACTAATACAAATCACCCGATTTTTGGTTTAATTAAAAAAAAATGTGAGATGGATGGGTTGATCCTATCCCTACCTCCCCAATCCTGTATCTGTTTTTCAAGAAGGGCTCGAATCCTGCCCCCATAGGAGAAGACTATGTCTGAAGAATACGTGATTCAACAGCCCACTATAATTAAGTTTAAAGGATCCCAAAGTCTGCGCTATAGACATATTTTTTGCAGAAGGTAGAGTTCAACAAGTAAAAGTATGGTAATTCAGGGGATGAGCCACTTTCACTTTGTCCCACACCCCCAGCTTCTCCTTTCCACGGTCACTGTGAGTGTTTAGGAGGGGTAGCCACTCTATCGTCTGCCAAGAGTCTCTGGACTGTGTTGGGTGTTAACTCCTCTTGCAACCAATCCAAAAATTCTGCATTAAGACCAAGATTGGCTGGAAAACTATCTAAATCAAAGTTGGGGGATTTATACTATCTAGGATCATCTCACAAAATATGTTTAATCCCTCTCGTTCACTCTCCTTTGGGGCCTTCTCTGTCTCAATTTGGGCACAGATACTGTCATAAAATGCTGATGGTGCAACAAGACAGATGTCTTCATACCGTCAAAGAGATTATTGACCCTTTAAGTTGATGGCACTGATAATGTCGCTCGCTGGAACGAAAAATAATACTACCAGCTTATTTTCTTTTTCAAACGGTTAGGATTTTAACCTGAAAAAGAATCTATAATTTTCATCGTTTTAATAATCTATTCTATTATTTGGAGGCCCAGGGCCCTCAAAGTTCCCCCTGTCTCTCCAAAACCATCGAAAAGGGTGGGCCCAGCAGTCCAAATTATTTGGATATGATTTTCGTTTTATTAGTCTGAACGAGAATATATTATTCTGCAGTATTGAAAAGCCTATAAAATTATTTTTTTAGGGGACTTGGTGGAAGGGGCAGTAGCTATCCAACAGGGGGTTACTCAACATCTGTTTGAAATGGGATGGTTTTATTAAGTTTGAAAAAGATGGAATTCACCAAGTTGAAAGGCCTGTTGATGTTAGTGAATGAGTTATGGTCTTTTTAAGAGTCAATTGAATTTAGTTAAATTCATTTATTTACTAAATGATATGACAATTATTTACGAAATCAACTTTAGCAGCATGGAAAGTAGAGTGGCCTCTCTGAAAACCAAACTGCGTCTCACTTAATAGGCCATGATTCGTAAGATGGTCGTTAAGGCGTTGATGGACCACTTTCTTAAGTATCTTGGAGAACATCGGCAATATTGAGATTGGTCTCCAGTTACCCATATTTGACTTTAAACCTCCTTTGAACAGAGGTATTGCTTTAGCATGTTTCAAGGCATCTGGGAAGGTGCCTGTTGTCAGGAATGTGTTAATGATGTGAAGCAAGGATGGAAGTAGATACATCATTGTGACTTTAAATGTGAATAGATTTTAATCATCAATCCCAGCCGAATTTGATTTAATATCTATAACAATTTTTATAGCCTTATTACTTTTAGATTTTTCAAACCGAAAGCTTCCGTTGTCTGATTGATCTGAGTTGGTCTGCGTTAATACCATTGGAATCACCAATGCCCTCGTTCAATACAGAGCCCTCCCCTACTTCAGATACGCTACCAGTACGTGACACTTTCCTAACGCAAATTCTCTCGCTGCTTAAGGCAGCGGAAATAGGATCTAAACGTACCTCACGTTGCCCTTCAGGCTCTGCCTGAGTAACGTCATGGTAATCTGAGTTATCCATACCATAAAGAAACCTTAATAATTAATATCATAGATAATTCGCTGATAATTAAATACTTCTAAGCTAAGAATAGTAACCTAGTAGCTGCGACAAACCTTAAAGGTTACGGTACGGATAAAACATGGCTAATAAAGAACCAAAGTAACTAATTATCATGCAGTAGATACACAAGCAGACTATAATATCTTTCCTTTACAAATCTTGTGTGACAAATTATTGCAGTCTCAGATTTATTAGTTCCCTTTTCATGAATACTAATATGCTTCTCGAAAGTTCATGTCAATTTCTAAATCCCTCTCGCAAAGTTCATGTGCTCTATACCAACTAGACGAGGCACCTTCTTGCGGTATTCGTTCGTGGCTCCTCTCAACAATCGATTTGGTCCAGGAGGGAGTTTTCACTGTAACGGGCTGCGGCCGTTTAGAGTATTTGCCACGTTAGATTGCTAGGGTCTCGACTGAGAGATGAGAATTCGTTCTCGCAGTCGAGACCCTAGCAATCTAACGTGGCAAATACTCTAAATGGCCGCAGCCCGTTGCAAATACTTTTGAGGGCAAAGCTCCAGCATAGATTTGTAATAAATGAGATAAGTGAGACAAAAATTGCATCCCCAAAATTTCATACATAAAAATATTAAAAATAACAAATTTTTAATAACTGATGTTGCATTTATAAGTTCTAGGCAAACTCCTTCCTTTTGTACTTTACTGATTAACACCAAGCATTATTATTAATCCATTGAGAGAATGAGCAATCATTATGCTATGAGAATTCCTCTTGGTGCCGAGGTATTGCCCATTGTTAAAAGGCAAAAGGCAAAATAAACAAAATATTTCAAGTGCATGGAGGCTGCTGCAAGGCTGTGTATTCGTAGATGGAGAATTGGTGTATATTTGAATAACATGTGACAGGGGGAGGGTAGCATAAATGTTCCACAGTGTTCAAGTTTCAGCACAGAGGGGAAAATGCTTAGGCAACTCATAAGGGTGCATTGCCCCCCTCTCATGAGCTACATGTACTGGAGAACGTAACAGAGTCTTTCTGCAATACTGTAGAGCAGTGATTCTCAATGGGGGTCAGGGGAGCACCTTAGGGGTAAAATAGAGACGAGAGGTACAAGGGGGATCCATCAGCTAATAACATGTTTCATTACTTTTTTATTTCAAAATGGCAAAACCAAAGAAAGGGGTATATAAATATTGTCCCTGTTTACTTTTTGTTTAAAATCTAGTAAAAAATACTTTTTTCTTGACTGTTTATTTCATGGTGTATTTATTTAATATCGATGGCGTGAAACAATGGGGAATTCATTCGGACCCATGATTGTAATTGCATATGAGCAGCAGACCCGTAGTCCGAAATCATTACGGTTAACAAATATCAAATCGGGGACGGCCTTTGCCAATATTCTTACTGAGGGGCTCAATGTTATCCGAAGGGTATGGCCTTTTATCGCCTTCTTGGCTGCGGGCTTGATGAGCAGAAATATTATGACTGCTTTTCCTACTGTAATATACGTATAACGCCACGAGTATGATTCAAATTGCAGAAATTTCGATCTGTCTTGAGTCTATGGTGAAGGCAGCGAAGCAATACATACACCTATACATAAATAAACCCCTTTCAGTTTCAGTTTGATTCGTCCTCTCTGCCTAGGCAATAAACAGATTAATTATTAAGATAGATTATTATTATTATAAACTATAGACTTTTCTTGAGCTGTTACAACGTCATTACCCCTCTCCCCCTACACACAAGTTCGGCATTTGTTACAAGGAGTTTACCCAAACAACTCGAAATTAAGAGGTTCGGACCGGACCATCCAGATTTTGTGAAGTGACTTGTGGAAATCGTGGATATCAAAACGAATGGTATACTTTACTCATCAATAATGCTGGATAAAATGACTTTTTTTAACAAAATATACATATATTTTTATTCATAACTTTTAAGTATTGAATTTTTGAGTATTTGAAATGAGTAAGGTTCGACTAACAGATAACTTCAACACAGAAAAGCATGTACAAATTTTAGCTCTGTAAAACCCCAGTGGTCACGCCCAATTTTGCTCGAACGTTTGGTCACGCCCATGATTGCACACACATACATTTTGACCAAGAGCCGCCACTGATGATTTGGCATTTGTTTTCTTTCCAGGTTCGTCTCAAACTTTTTCTGAAATTTGTCTATAAAATCGGAAGTGACACACATCACAGTTCGTTCCTTAGGCACTAGCATTCATCGAGTTGCTACTAGCCTCGACATGTGCATCTGTCTTCATCATATACGAGCTGTTGTCTCTATGACCATCAAAATTATCAAAAACATTAAGCACTGACAAGGAACATTTTCCGTTCCGCACTTCATAATAAGAAAAGAGCACCCTGTTAGTAATGAGAACAGAGTCTGCTTTTATATCACTGACATCATTCACGGTTATGCTCTTAGAAAAATCGAGACAACAGTCTTTCACTCATTATTTATCTTATATTTTAATTCAAAACTTGAAATTATTTACCTATAGCTGTAATACGTCTGACAAACTTCTGCTAGGTTTTCCAGAATATATCCTTTGCAAAAAATCATAGTGTGATCAACAATTAAGGAAGAAAAGGTTACAAGTATTCTTCGTTAAGAAAAATAACACCATTTACTCACTGTATAAAATTTTAACTGAAGGTCAATTAGGAACGTGATCAGTGTATGGCGAAAACGCTTAGCAAAATGAATCCGTTACTCAACGCAATATTCAATCTAATTACTGTTAACAAACAGCCAATTCGAATTTAGAGGTAGCATTTCAATTTTGTAACTTTTAAGTATGATCAATAGGTCAATGAGCGTCAGATTTTGTTTACATGCCTAGGGTGCACGATTTTTGAACGCATCCCGTCCTGCAACAAAGGCCTGGTGGAAAATTTTAAGCTTAATCGTTGCGTATCCCCGGTTCCTCCTGGTGTAAAGTTCAAATGTGGCAAACGCAATCAAAAACCCTGCAAGATTTGGGAACGGATTCCCTCGTGTGATAGAGGGCTAGTTGAGCATTTCCCGTCCAATCGCTGCACCACCCTCGCGGATCTTGGCAACAAGTTCAAATGTGGCAAACTCAACCAACGACCGTGCAACCTAAAGGAACGGATTCCCTCATGTGATAAGGGTCTGGTGGAGCATCTGCCGTCCAATCGCTGCACAACCCAAGCAGATCTTGGCAAACGATTCAAGTGCGGCAAGCGTTACCAAAAACCCTGCACACTGTTGGAACGTATCCCGTCGTGCGATAAGGGCTTGGTAGAAGATTTCCTCAAAGGGAAATGTATTCCGAATGCAGATGTTGAGCGTCATCTTATTGCAGAGAAAAAACTGAAGAAGATAGGTGGATTTGTCGCCTCAAAGGTTGGGTTTGCGACTCGAGTCGCGAATAATCCACAAGTCCGGAAGAGATTGAATGCTAAAGACAAGACCTCTGTGGCACGAGCTGTAAACACCTCGGAAGTCGGAGAAAGGCGGATGCCAGATGGTTATTTATTACGAACACTCACAGTTGGAGGGTCGGTGGGTGGCAAGGTTCTGTTTGTCGGCACCTCAGGCGGCGCTGGAGCAGCGATCGACCTCAAAGGCGAACGCCCCGCGTATGCCTATGCTACCGGTAACTACAGCTTTGGCCCCGGTCTTGCCGCGGAAGGGGCAATCGACGTGGGATTCTGGGTCTGTCAGAACAATAAAATCGGTGGAGACTCTTGGGGTGTGGAGTTTGGTGTGGATGATCTAGCTTTGGCCTTTGCCGGCGCGGCTTCTCCCCAGAAAGGCCCTTCGCTCGGGATTGGGCTCTGGTTCAATTATAAGAATGTCTTTCAAGGGTTCACGATTACTCCCGGATTTGGTATTGGTGCCGACTTTGGTGGAGTGGTCAAGGCTGGCGCGGCCGTTCAAGATGATCCTGAAGTTGAGTGCGACGGGCGTCCAAAGAGACGCGTGATCCACAAACCCAAAACTGGCCCGCCCTCACCCAAAAAATCGCGGACCAGTCAATGGATTAAGCTTTCTGACCTGAAGCATCTGAAAACAGGAAGTATCATTAGCTTGCGAGGGGATACAGTTCGATATTTAGCCCGATGTACGGGGTGCGTTCCAAAGGCACGTGCCCACGTTCGTGATGCGGCTTTTGTGCATGTTAAGCGCCAAGGACATCCACTTACCCAATTCAAAATTAGAAAGCTTCGAAATGGGAAATATGCCCTTCAGGCAGCTACTGGCAATTATCTCGCTCGATGCCGAGGGTGTGTCCCTGGGGCGCGGTATCCTGATTCTGCTGGAGTCCATGTTAAAAAACCAGACGGTTCATATTCACAGTGGACCATTTTCGCCCTACCAAATGGGAAATATGGCCTTCGAGCGGATACTGGTAGGTACCTGGCTCGGCTCTGGAAATCTCAGAAAGACCGCGAGTAATCAGCCCGGCTACGGCGTTGTGACCCAGATCCAAACCGGTCGCAAGCCCACTGGCGATGGCAATGACATTCTTCAACGCACCAGCTAGCTCAATGCCGATGACATCGCGATTGCGGTACATGCGAAAGCTGCCACAGTTGAGTTGGGTTTGAAGCTCGCCCAACAGCCGATCATCCTGCCCAGCAATGACGACCACGGTCGGTTTATCTTCGGCAACTTCTTTGGCAAAACTGGGACCACTGAGCGAAAAGGTTCGGCGCTCGAAAGACTCACCCAATACTTCACCGATAATTTGACTCGGCAATTTCAGGGTATTCATCTCAATCCCCTTGGAAAGAACGACCAATTGGTGTTCGGGCCGCAGCATAGGTTTGAGCTTTCCGAGAAAATTTCGATAGGCTTGAAGCGGCACAGCAAGCATGATCAAGTCATTGTGGGCAAGGGTGCCGGCCAAATCCGTGGTTAGGGACAGGCCCTCGGGAAAATCGGCATGGGGAAGGTAACGAGTGTTTTTTCGCTCAGCCCTGCATTGTTCGATCAGTTGTGGATTACGGGCCCAAAGCGTCACCTGGTGACCGTGCCGTGCCCACAAAATTCCCAAAGCTGTGCCCCAAGATCCTGCACCTAAAATTCCCAAACGCATCGTGTTTGCTTCCTCCGACTTCAGACACCGGCAAATTTCTGAACACCGGGGTTTCCATTTTCTTATTTGCCATTCGCCGCTGAGCGATTATGATTGGAAAACATCTTCTGCGGTCCTGCGACTCCGAGGAAAAAAAGCGAGAATTCGGAATATCCCTAGTGTTTTCCGGCTTTTCTAAATTAGGTAACCGGGTCCCAAGGTGAAACCGCAAGGTGGCACAGTATACCAGCCCCGGGACGGAAATGCATAAAAACAATTCGGGCGGAAGTGATCGGTTTTCCCCATTCAATACCATCCAACCAGCCCTGAAGGGATGCAATGTGAAAAAAGAAATGCCAAATGCACAGAACCCAGCAAAACGGGAAAATAACAAGATGCCGTACGAACCTTGGTCCACACTCAGCAGGAGGCGGAGGCACATCTTATTTTTTTTCATGTTCGGCCTGGCTTTTTTCGGCCCCCTGAGCGCCAAAGACATGAGCTACTATTTGGGAGTTGTTTCCCAATACGACACCGCCATTCCCAAACCAGAAGAGGTGCTGGGATTTGAGGTCGGTGAATGGCACGTTCGCCACGACCAATTGTTGGCGTACCTTGAAGAGTTGAGCCGCATTTCACCACGCATGAGCATCACGACCATTGGCAAAAGCCATGAGTTGCGTCCTTTAAAACACGTGATCATTTCCTCGCCAAAGAATTTGGAGAACTTGGATTCCCTAAGAAAGAGCCATTTGGAAATGAGCTTGAACACAAGCCCGGGACAAGAAGTGGATAAGAACCAGCCCATCGTGGTCTGGTTGGGGTACAGCATTCACGGCAACGAAGCAAGTGGATCCAATGCTGCATTGGCAGTAGCTTATCATTTGGCAGCATCCCCAGTCGCGCGCGCTCTCGGTCAACACCGTCAAGAGCTTCGCCCAGACGCTGCGGCTGATGTCGATCTCGAAGGAGATGGTCGAGAACAACGACTTCGCCACCAAGCGGGAGGCGTACTACGTCTCCAAGAACTGGGGCGACTGCAAGTTCAACGAGCAGACCGAGTCCGACACGGTGATGGACGACATCGAGGCGTTGGCCTCCTTGGACGGGCTGTCACGCGAGCAACTGCGCTTCTTCCCCGAGGAGCACGGCGGCTCGGTGGCCGGCAACCTGACCGTCGTGGACGTCGACTCGGAGACGGGCGTGCCGCTGCGCATCGACTGCACGCGCTTCGGCTCGGGGGCCTACTCGATCCCCCACTCGGTCGAGCACCTCAAGTTCGACACGAAGGCCAAGTTCATCCTCGCCGTCGAGACCGGCGGCATGTTCCAGCGCCTCAACAACCACAAGTTCTGGAAGACGGCGAACTGCATCCTGGTCGAGATGGCCGGCGTCCCCTCGCGCGCGACGCGCCGCTTCATCCGCCGGCTCTCGGACGACAAGAAGATCCCCGTCTACTGCTTCGTCGACTGCGACCCCTACGGCATCGCGAACATCTACCGCACGCTCAAGGTCGGGAGCGGCAACGCGGCCCACATCAACCGCTTCTACTGCGTGCCGTCGGCACGGCTGCTGGGCGTGACCCCGCAGGACATCCTCGTCTACAAGCTGCCCACGCATCCGCTCAAGGAGGTCGACGTGAAGCGGGCGAAGGCCGCGCTGAAGAACGACCCCTTCTTCCAGTCGCACAAGGCGTGGCGGGCGGCCATCGAGCAACAGATCAAGATGGGCGTCCGCGCCGAGCAGCAGGCCTTCGCGAAGTTCCACCTCAACTTCGTGATGGACACCTACCTGCCGGACAAGCTCGGCAACCCGAAGCTGATGCTGCCGTAGGGGCGGTCCCGTGCTGCCGTAGGGGCGGACCAGACTCCGCTGAAGGCGGAGTCGCGTGTCCGCCCGTCGCACGTGGACCGCGGGCGGACACGCGGCGTGCGCTACGCGCACGGCCTGGTCCGCCCCTACGAGCTTGCGCGCTTCACGACTGCGAGGAGCTCGGCCTCGCCCCGGTGGACCACGAGTTCCTGGTCGACGACGACCACATCGGCGGGCATGGCCGGGTACTTCACGGCGTCCTTGCGCGTCGTCACGACACACTCCGCGCCCGCGGCACGGGCCTCGGCCAGGAGTGCCGGCCACGCGTCCGCGGCGAGGGCCTCGTGGTCCCCCACCGTGCGACGCCCGGCGACCTCCGCGCCCAGGTCCTCCAGGGTCCCGACGAAGGCGTCCGGGTTCCCGATGCCGCAGAACGCGAACACCTTCGCCCCCGCAAGCTCCTCCGCGATGCCGGGCGGGCCCGGCTCCGCCCGCGCGAAGGCGATGGGCACCTGGTCCCCGGCATGCCGACGGACCTGCCGCTCGATGCGCTCGAGCGCGGCCTCGTCGACGCGCTCGGTGCGGGTCACCAGCACGGCATCCGCGCGCCGCAGGGCCGACGGCAGCTCGCGTAGGCGAAGATAAGAATTTAAACCGAAATTTGTTCAGGTGGAAGGGATGAGGTTTGAAAACCGGAAAAACAGTGGACGAACTGGACCGTAAGGACGTTGGAGAGGAGGGGGAGGCCATTTTGCCCTGTATAATATCACTGTTATTTGTAATGATGGTAAGAGGTTCGTAAATCCTTCTTGAAGAAAATTCCAATTAAATTTACCTTACAAGATTTTAAAAAACAAAAAATAACAAAGTGAATATAAGGATCTCAATCCCGATTTTTTCTAAGGTGTGACAAAGGTGTTATGGAACAGCCATTTTGTTCAGCAGGCTAACATTGTAATTTTTTTGTGATGCTTGAAATCCGATGAACGAACTTTTAAAAGTAAAAGGCTATATTACAGAGGGACGAAACTAGACTAAATAAAAGTACAAAAGGAATACAAGAAGTACACATTAAAAAACATACACACAAATATATAAAAAGGAAGAATACAACTTACAAAGAGGAGAAAAATAGAGATGATACTGCTGAAAATAACAATCCTACCTGGGGTTTTTGCCTCTAACGGAAGTAACAATTTTTTAAACTGACTAGTCAATCAATTTTCATCATTCTAAGCATTTTTTTTTATGATACTATTGCCTGTAAGGTAATATCCTGGGCCTCATTAGGCTAATATATAAATTTAATGACTAAATGCCACCAATCTTCATGTTACCCCTCTTTGTTACCTTCGCACAATTAAAAAAAGGACGTCTGTACTACCCTTTTATCTTTCTTGTCAAAATGACATTAATCATCAGAAAAGTAAACTTGAAAATTTATGATCTTGTAGATAAACTCTACGGGTTTTCATCCTTTTTAATTATCACTTAAATAGGGTTTTTCAGACCTGGTTTCTCTTCTTATTCTTCCGTTTCACGCGGTTTAGAATAAAAAAAGCTACTTTTGTAGCTTGTGAATTGAATTATTCTGAATTATTCTGAATTATTGAATTATGTGAATTATTGAATTATTTGAATGATAATAATTATTTGAATTATTTGTACCTTGTGAATTGAATTAACAGTTTTAGCTTTGGAACCCTTTAAAATTCTCAATTGTTTTTTTTCAAGGGGGGGGGGCATGCGCCACAAGCTTCCACAAATAGGGTGCCCCAGTCTGTTTTTTCTTCAATTTACAATTTAAAAATCTTAAACCAAACGGGCCAACCATAACAGAGCCAAAGAAGAAAGTCTTGGAAACAGCGGGTCTATGACCAGTATCCTGTATACGGCAAGGTATCTAAAAAGGAAAGGAATGTAGACCAAAACGAACTTTAAAAATAAGGTATCTAAAAACAAAATTGAATAAAAAGAAGAAATAGAAAAAAACAAGCATGGAGTAGCTATTGTATATGTGGTTTGATTCTTCTTTTCATTCTCTTAATTTTCGATCAAAGAATAGAAAAAATAGAATCAGGAATTCGAGGAACAACTTTAAACTTGACAAAGGAAAATAAACCCAAGAAATTAAGTAGAATTAAGGAAAAACAAAACTATCCCTTGGAAAAAAATCAAACCAGATAATCTACTCGCTTTTGTAATTAACGAAACAGAATATTCGAAAGGAATTTTTTTTGTGTGAAAAAATTGTATCTTCGTATACAAGGTGTTATCATAATCGTAGCTTATTACAATAAATTACGTTATGGTAGAATTAACGATCGAAGTTTTAATCTATATGCTAATATTATTCCTAAAAGATTTAATAATTTCGTATTAATTAAAGTTGAAAAAGAGAAAACCTTGAAAATGTTTTTTTTGTCACAATGCCAAGAAAATTAAAGGGTTTATTTATTCTTATTTACTTTAAGGAATAAAATATCCAGGTCAAACATTTGAAGTGCATTCGGTGGATATAACACTTCGTATCACCCACTGACTATTTTTTTTGTACTCCAAAATGCTGTCAGTTAAGCACTAGCTAAATTTGTAGTCTTGATAATGAAGGATCGAGCGTCAGCGAACTCCATCATATATAATATAATTAAATTCATTTTTGCTACAATTTCTGCTGTCTTATGCCCTAAAAAGAGTTGTTTTCATTATGCTTTTAGCCTTCCTTTTTCTTCCTTCCCTATTCCTTTTCTTTTAGTCTTCTTCCTTTAAAATATATATTGAATTGATATCATTTGGTTGATACTGATGTTGACAAATAGCCATTGGGTTTCGTAAGATTGTGTGTTCAACTAACAGGACTTTTTGCAGGTTGAGAAGCCCAATGAAGATAATGAGTCTACAAAATCTGTTTCGCCTGAGATTGAAAATACAAACGATTGTGGTATGTACAGTATGATTATTAAAAAAAAATGCCATAAGATTTAATTTTGAGAAGGCAAAAAAAAATATGTAGTATGTTGGGAAAATATCCAATCCTTAACTGTATAGCAGAGGTGGGCCAAAATTCACACAGTAGTTAGGTACCCCCAAGCATTATTTTTCACCCATCTACATTGTAAAGAAGGCCTAGTCATAGAATCCTGGGAGGGGACTAGTTCGATCTAAATGGAAAGTTCTAGGGCTCTTTTTAAGGGTGGAAAAAGATTGGAGGGCAAGGAGCCCCCTTTCCCCTAGGCTCTACATGTTTGCCCCGGGCTTTACATAGTCCTCTCCTGGTATCGAATGGCAAAAACAAAACAAAAACAGAGTGAATTTAAAATAAAGGATGCCAAAAAACTAAGCTTTGTCTGGGCCAAAGTTGACTTAGTAAACAGTCAGGTGACCTCCAAGTATTATTTTCCTACAGATCCTAAGACATTCAATCAAATTTTGAGGTAGCCTTTTTTTTTTTTAACAAAAATGTCTCCAGGTATGACATGACACCCGCGCCCCAGGACAAGAGTCGTCATTACTCAAGTTGTCCTTTGTTTATGCATTGATCGTATAATAGAAAGTGGAGGAATTTTTTTACCCTTGGTGTTCGATTAGCCCGAAACTTCTGGTGGACATTATTTGAGGACAAGAAAATTTTATATGTACCTGTACGCTAATTACACATTTACCTGAATAAATCTAAAGACGCTATGTGCGCCTGATATTCAAATTATTTATAATATCTTAGGAATAACATAGGGGAGATCTAGGAGGGGCCAAAATTCCAGAGTGCACATTCTGCCCCCTAAAACATGACCTTGACGTAACCAAATTATTGGTAAAATTTTATTCGTTGACTTTTTAGCATGGGAATGAATATCATCAATATGTGTAAAAACACCAACAAAAGGGCTGAATTCGACTGAATCATGTATGAAAACATCAATTAAATTAAAAAATTACAAACACCAGCCATCAGGAATATTTTCAACTTAACGTGTGCCTGTCGACGTGATTGAAGAAAATTAAAGAAAGTAGAAATAGTGTGGTTTATCCCGAGAGATTCTACTTAGTTCCAGACAACATTTTATGATACGCATTTTAGTTAGGGTATTTCAAAAATCTTGAAGAAGTATATCCAGGGACGACGTAATGCCAGACATTGGTAAAGTAGTTTTCTTAGATTCACTTAATCGACAATTGGACATGTCACCGGTCGTATGCATGAGGGTCATTTATGTAATTGAAGCACCAAATGTGCCGTACTTGGAAATGCTAAAAAATTCAACTCGACACAGAGGACTCGAAACAGATGGCTCTAAGCAGGTACCTCAAAAAAAGAAGAACTCACTACTAACGACTCGACACATAAAAAACACCCATGTCATCACATTTAAAAATCAAAGATTGACTAGATCTTGCTGGATGAATTGACTTTCAAAAATCGAGTGGTTCAGGGTTCTGGATTAGAATTACAAAACATGCAGTATGGATTGGCTTGTTTGTGCCGTGTAAACTTCTCTTTTCTCAGGATCAGTGTATCACTTCAAATTCCGAAGCATAGGGCATTTTCCTCACATAATAGGAAAATGAGCACTAGCTGTGGTGCATTCTTGTTGGGAATTCTCTCCTGAATTGTGTCATATAAAGTTTTTTATTTTGATTTTGGGTCTATGTGGATGTGGGGGGCTGTTTTGTTTACAAGTAAATTGGCTACCTTGTTATGTTTAATTTCCTGGTGAATTGGCACATGATGGAAATAAAGCTTGAAGTGTCTTTCTGTAATACTCCATTTTATTTTTGTGGACTGTCTATACAAGAGTCTGTGACTGACCTATGGACCTTGCTAATAAGTTGTAAGGACTTAGACTCTGTGAACAATATCACCTTCTTAATTTCAGGGAGGTTTTCATGAATAGCATTTAGAGCTTTGATTGTAGCCTTTAGCTCAGCTGCAAAGATGGATGGGTCATTTAAGAGCCTAGTGGACATACTTAAACAATATTCAGGAATCACAACAGCTGCCTTGCTTCCTTTCAGTGACCCATCTGTTGATACTTGTAAGAAATTCCTGAAGAAGGTTTTATTTTGCTTGAAAATGACTTGGACTCGACTCTTCTTCTGGAATAACTTCCAAGCAGGTTTCAGGTGGTTCAAACTCCCATTTGAGAGGCTCTTGAAAATGGTGGAGTTGAATGACCTCATCTTTCCTTGTCAAAACTAGATCTTTAGAGAGCACCCAAGAGCAAATTTGAACATCTTCTGTTTCTAAATGACTAAAGACAAAAGTTTAATGTAATTGTCTTGTATTGTGTGATCGACGGCAACACCATCGACGGCAACGACATCGGCGTTTACAGCTGGGGCGGCACTGTCCAGATCAGCAACAGTCTGCCCACCCCGCAGACGATACAATTCAGTAACCTGCGGCGGCCGGAAGCCGGTGCTGACCGTTGCGTATAACAAGTCGGCGCCAAGATCGCGTTCGACACCGAGGCGTGCGCCAACGTTGGTAAACTCGTCATCACGGCTGGCCGGCCTGCTGTACAGGCAACCACCGAAACCGCATGGGGTGCCGTCATCCCGGGTGTTACCCACCAGATGATTATTGGTGTAGTCGTAGGCGAGGTGTTCAACCCGCAGGCTGTGAATAACCCGCGTGTTGTCGCCAGCCCGATAACTGAGGTTGTAGAACGCAGCAGCCATCCAACTGTCCACATCATAGTCATAGTGTAGACCTGGCGGCCTGGTGGCTACCAGAAAGGCGCTGCCGGTGGTGGGACCTGCCTGAAATTCGCGCAGGGCGCCGTCCATATATTCAACCTGCGCGCCCACATCGGCATCCAGCCGACCGGCTGTATAGGCGTAATCGACAATCAAACCGCCACTTACCTGTTCGTTTTCCTCCAGCGGCTGGCCCGGTAGAAAATGCTGCAGAAATTCCATCTCCGAAGCTCGCAGGTAGGGTTTGAGAGTCCAGGCGCCATTGATCAGCTCAGAACTGACCCGCACCGACCAGGCATCCCGGTAGGCTTCCGGATTCGGGTTGGTATCACGCAGGGCGCTGTCATCAAATGCCTCAAAGCCACGCACAAAGCCACCGGTCTCCTGGTTGAGCAAGGTTGCGGTCAAAGAGTTTCTTACCGACCACTCGCCCCACTCGGTGAGATGACCGAGCGACAATTTCTGCTGACCGTAACCGGTGTCGTCGCGGTAACCATTGCTACCGGTGACGACAACGCTCGCACCCAGCTGGTGACCGGCCGTTTCCACCCCGCCCCATGCCTGTACGCGATAGAAATCGTAAGGCCCCCCTTCGACACTGACACCGGCGCCACTGGGCACCGGCGTGACCACGTTGATTGCCCCATGCAACGCATTGCCACCCAGCACCGCACTGGCCGGCCCGCGCCACACTTCAATGGCGGCGGCTTGTTCGTGATTAACTTCAAAGAGATTGTTGACGTTACAAAAACCCGCGGGACGGATAGGAATACCATTTTCCAGGTAGCTGAACTCACCACAGGCGCCCGCGCCGGTGTATACCGGGGAGCGAATGGCGGCCAGATGTTCCTGCCCCGAGCCTCTGGATATCCACACACCGGGAACACGCGCCAGCGTTTCATTAATATGGGTGGCGCCCAGTGCCTGAATCTCAAGCTCTGTCAGTACCGACTTGCTGCCGTTGTCACCAAGGCGCTCATGAATGCTGCTGGATGCAGTAATGATCAGGTCTTCAATCACCGCCTCATCTGCTGCTGCGGCGCTGTAGCCACTATATAAGGTAGCTGCCGTTGCAACTGAAAGGCATAGACGCCGGATGTGCCAACGCACTGTCGGCAGGCGGGTAAATGCTGATTTATGATGGTCAAATCGGGAATCGGGGATACGCCTGCAAAATTTCGTCGTCCTAGCTTACCTGAAAGTGCCTAAAGTAGCAAAACCGGGACCGACAGACAGACTAACAGAATTTGCGATTGCTATATGTCACTTGGTTAATAACAAGTGCCATAAAAACCAAGGAAATGGCATTTTAACAAGGGCAGCACACCCATTATCTTATTTTTATTCTTTTTCCCCAAGCTTGTAGATCTTGAACCAAATCTTATTGAACCATAGCTCATAGATAATCATAACAATGCTCAATGCTCACTTAAATGGAAATTAAAAAGCTTTAATAGATTTTTAGTCACAAAAGGGATCCTGCCACAACAAAGTATCATTTTCTACCTCGAAACCACAATTCATGTGTAACAGGGCCAAATCCCCAAATGAGTGACAATTCTGAGGTAGCCGACACATATAAAAATATTTTTAAAATGTGCACAAATTTCATCTCTACCAAAATCCAAGTAATATGCCATTTTGATCAAATGTTTGGGACTTTGATAAACAAGATGGAATTTTGGTGGGGGGGGGGGGGGTAAAACATCTATCTTGTTGACTTCCAAAATATAGTTCCATTGTTACAGCAGCAGTAGATTCACTCTTTTAAAGCTTGAAGTCTGACAACTAAAAAAATGAGACACAGGATTCCTTATGTATAGCTTCCAGTAATTCTTTTTTTTTT
>JAAAKM020073195.1:52885154-52900178 GCA_010016025.2 Alatinidae sp. Z8VKAUB7J3 | reverse complement strand
ACATGCTCATGTACAGCTGTCATAGAAAAATATATACAAATGGTACGGCAGAAGTAAGTCTTTTTTTTTTGTTCCTGGCCTTTTTCATTTCTTTTGTAAAATACAGGAGGGTTTTAGGATCCCGTTTACGATTTACAGAAGAGAGATTTTCAACAGCTCCCAATAATATTTATTCTGTAAGTGACTATGACTCTTCTAGATCCACACATTAATAAAAGACTAATCACATTGGGCCAATTCATGACGAATTAGACTGTAATTAGCATACACCTGTTTTGTAAATTCTAATCTACATGGTTACAGTCTAAAACTGCAGCCAATGGCAATATGATCACTTGCTCTGTACAGTGGTAGGGGGTCAATATTTATTATAGATTCTTGGTCCTTTAATAACGGAAAATTAAGTACTGAAGGGTTTTGACTTTCTCTAAATCTAGTTGGGGAGCTAAATGCCAGGTAAAGGGAGTGATTAAATAAACATTCTAAAAATAATCTGATTGAACTATTTTCTGAGAATCCAGATCCATTGACCTAATTGTCAATTGGCACTATAATTGGTAGTTTAAGAATGGATTAAAATCAAATTCCAGAGATCAGAAAATGAACTCAGACTTGCTATAATTAGTGGTTTAAGAATAGATTAAAATCCAATTCCAAAGATCAAAAAATGAACTTAGGCATGGAAAAAGTTGGGCATGCTAGAACTAATCCCTTGTTATAGGCTAGATGTTTGCTGAAGAGTTTTGCAGCTTTTAGCCAGAACTAAGCTAATAAGCAAATACTAACAGGGGGTGCGCGGCCGTGGTCGTTGCTCTGGTTCTCGGGGCTGGTGCATACTGCCGTATCCTTATGAGTGATCAAGCTCCTCCAAAGAAAAACGACGGTGAAGGCGCACCGGCATGGGTGATGACCTTTGCCGATTTGATGTCGCTGTTGATGTGTTTTTTCGTCTTATTACTTTCTTTTTCGGAAATGGATCTGTTGAAATTCAAACAGATTGCCGGCTCCATGGAAAAAGCCTTTGGTGTACAACGCCAAATAAAGGTCCAGGAAGCACCGAAGGGTACCAGCATCATCGCCCAGGAATTCAGCCCTGGCCGACCAACCCCGACTGCTGTCCAGGAAGTGCGACAGCAAACGGTAGATGAAACCAAACAGACCCTGGAATTCACTGACGCTACCACCGAAAAAAACAATGAAGGTACAGGTGAAGATTCGCAAAATCAGCAAGATGCTCCAGTACAAAAGCAACACATCAGTGATGCCCCGGTAGAAAACCTGCTGCAACAGAAACTGGAGTTTCTGGCAGAGACGGTGACCGAGGCCAGCACCGAACTGGAACTGATGAAAGAAAAACTGGATGAGGATCTGACGGAAGAAGAAAAGGAAAAAATGGAACAAACCACGGCCAAGATTGAACAAATTGAAGAACAGATTGAAGAACTGAAGCAACTCGACGAAGATTTGCTACCGCACGTTGAAGTCGCAAAAGAACCCAGCAATGAAGAAACCGAAGCCGATGCAAAAAAACTCATGGACGCCCTTGAACCGGAAATACAACAGGGTCTGGTCACAGTTGAAACCGATGGCAATAAGATCCTACTTCGAATTAAGGAAAAAGGTTCCTTCCCCTCCGGATCGTCAACCATGAAAGGTGGCTTCATGCCGGTCATTGAACGCTTGAAGTATTCCTTACAAGATATTGAGGGCAAGATTCTGGTTGCAGGCCATACGGATAACGTACCGATCAAAACCCAACGTTTTCGTTCCAACTGGGAGCTGTCCGCCTCCCGTGCGGTTACCGTGGTCCATGAAATCCTGAAAGACAGTAAATTAAATCCCAGACGCTTTGCCGTTGAAGGTCATGGCTCGGCCCACCCCATCGTACCCAATAGCAGTCCGGAAAATCGGGCTCAGAACCGTCGCGTTGAATTAACGATCGTCCAGGGTGGTAATGATGTCATGGAAGAAATGCCCGTTGAGATGGAAGAAGTAGTCGAAGAAGAAACCATTGAGCTGGTTGAACCGGAAGTAGATAAACAGGAAACCGAATTTGCTGAAATCGACAGTTTACAAAGTAAACTGAAATCCATTTCCGAAAGCTTTCAACCAATTGAATCAATAGAACCAATTGAAACAAAAGACCCAATAGAATCAATAGAGCCAATCAAAACGCAATAGAACCATGGAAGAACGACGCCGATATTACCGTATCAATGATCAAGTTTCTTTGAAGTATCAGATCCTTGAAGATCATAATTACGACGAAGAAGTAAAACAGGCCAGTATCGGTTATATCAGACAGGCCGATCTTCGTAGTGCATGTCGCTTTATTGATTCTAGATTGGAAGCACTCAACCAACAAATATCCAAAGACGAACCCACTGTAACCTAGAATTAAGTGTTTACACAACGGGTACAAACGATAACGTAAAAAAATGAGCTAGTTTCGTAATAATTAGTGTCACCTAAGCGCATACGCCGCCAGTACAAAAAATAACGAGGGCACAACCAGAAAATAGATTTGCCCGCCGTAAGCCATTGTAGAGTTGTAATACGGCCACATACCCAGCCAGTACTGCACCATATTCAGTAGCAAGGCGATGGAAAAACCGAGGTGCAACCAGTCAAACTTGACGTCTGCAGACGTCCTTAACAAACGCCCCCACCCACCGACAATCTCGGTCATACCAACCGCCACCACCACGGCGGCAATCATCATCAGAAATTCAAACTTGGTCATTTTCAGGAATTACCCCGGTAACCTGCATCATAGGATTGATGAAGTGGTGTGGCTCTACCCATGCTGCCTGTGCTAACGACGCTGGATCTCGTAGGTACCTCCGGCGCCCAGGCTGTCCACTTCATATTGCAGAAAGCCTTTGATGTACGCTGCGTCTTTCTGCTCCTTCATTGCTTGTATGGCGGACACGATAAGTGCTTCCAACACGTCCGCTGTATCCAGGCCTTCCTGTTCGCCCGCAGCCGCCGCCGCTGCAATTGCCTCTTTGGCAACCGAGTACTTGCTCAATTGAATTCACCCTGACTGTATTTGATCTGCATATTATGCTGGCACCCGGGTTACAAAAGCACCAATATCCCGGATTTATTCCACCATGCGATTGCAGCACACGGATTTTAGTCAACCAACCATGAGCGCGTACACAATTGAACCCGGTACCACCAACGACTTTGCCGCGTTGGCTGAAATTGAAAGCACCGCAGATACGCTGTTCCCCAGCGGCCGGTTGCCTGAAAACGGCGGCACCTACAGTAACGCGGGGCTACGACGGGCGTTGGCCATTGGCCACTTGCTGGTGGCCCGTGAACGTAGCCAGGCTGTTGGCTTTGCGATAGCGCTGCCAGATGAGCACAACCTGCACCTGAGCCTGCTGGCCGTACACCCGAATTTCGGGCGCCGCGGCATCGGGCGTGCGTTGGTGCACCGGATCCTTGCAGCGGCCCGTGCCGATGGGTACGCGCAAGTGACGCTGACAACATTTGCTGACATACCGTGGAATGCTCGGTTTTACCAGAACATCTCCGCAGGCTACGCCACCGGCACGGGCTTTGTATTGTTAGCTGCCCATCAACAGACCGCGCGTGTGCAACAGATTCTACTCAGCGAGCACAATTCCGGCATGACCCGCCGGGTGGCAATGGCCTATTACCTGACAGAGGCCTACTACCTGACAGAGGCCTGTCACCTGACCGACCAGTCATTACCTGGCTGATAATTGTCACCAGCCGCAGCCGGACCTAGTCTAGGGCATCAACTTGTCTGAGGGAGCACAAGACATGTCCTATTTTATCGCTGCCGCTTACGTCGTTGCCGGTTTGATCAACTTTGCGCCGATAATGGGGGTTTTGTCCGACCACCGGGTCATGCAGCTTTACGCGGTTACGTTCGAACACACAGACTTCAGTCTGCTGACACCGCGGTGGCGGTGGCGGGACCGGGACCCACAACATGGCGATTGGTCAGAATGATGCCGAGATCTTTGTCCACCACAAAGCCGCTGGCCTGGGTGCTCTGGTTCCAGTTTTCGTCGAATGCGCGTGTATGATCGACGCGTATTGAGACCACTCCGCGCGCCACCCGGTCGAGACTTTGCTGCCATCTGGCAGCCTCATCTGCTTTGCTCAGTGCGGTGGCGGGGAGTACCTCCGCGCCTGAAATCGGGCCGGCGCAGAGGCAAGCTACGGTAGCTGCAGCTCGCCGCAAGTGGCGCCACACTATTCCGCGACCAGCTCTCGTCCGATGACAAATTTCATAATCTGGCTGGTGCCCTCAAGAATTTCATGCACACGTAAATCACGTAGGAAGCGTTCGGCAGGAAAGTCCATCAAGAAGCCATAGCCGCCGTGAAGCTGCAACGCATCATTGACCACCTTCGATCCTGTTTCGGTTGCAAGCAGTTTGGCCATTGCGGCCCACTGGGTTTTGTCGATGGTTTCTCTGGAAACCTTGTCTGCCGCCATATACAACAGCGCCCGCGCGGCTTCGAGTTTGGTTTTCATCTCAGCCAGCATGAACTGAGTATTCTGGAAATCGGCAATGCGCTGGCCGAACTGGCGCCGTTCCTTGACATAGTTGATGGCATCATTGAGGCAACGCTGCGCGCCACCCAACGAACACGCGCCAATATTGATGCGACCGCCGTCGAGGCCCTTCATGGCAATTTTAAAACCATCTCCCGGGGTGCCAACCATGTTGCTGGCCGGTACTCGGCAGTTGTCGAACAGGACCGCTGCGGTGGGTTGGGAATGCCAGCCCATCTTCCGCTCCTGTGCGCCAAAAGACAGGCCGTCAGTATCTTTGTCGACAACAAAGCATGATATGCCACCGGATTTTGAGCCCTGGTCGGTGCGCGCCATCACAACGTAAACTTCGTTCACGCCACCGCCTGAAATAAACGCTTTGCTGCCGTTCAACACATAGTGGTCGCCGTCTTTCTCCGCCTTGGTCTTCAAAGACGCTGCGTCCGAGCCGGAGCTGGGCTCGGTCAGGCAGTAGCTGGCGATTTTTTCCATGCTGGACAACGCCGGCACGTATTTTTCTCGCAGTTCCTGGTGGCCAAAACTATCGATCATCCAGGTCGCCATGTTATGGATGGAGATAAAGGCCGACGTACTGGGACAGCCATATGCCATAGCCTCGATGATCAATGCAGCCTCAACCCGGGTCAGGCCGATACCCCCGTGATCCTCGCTGACGTATATTGAGGCAAAGCCAAGTTCAGCAGCCTTCTTGAGGGTTTCTTTCGGGAATACATGCTCTTCATCCCAATGGGCTGCCTGGGGTGTGATTTCATCGGCGGTGAACTTATTCGCCATATCCTGTATGGCTGTCTGTTCTTCCGTCAGTTCGAAATTCATATATGTCTGCCTTCAATTCGAAAAATGGCTACTGCGCCGGAATCCATGCCGGCTCTAGCCGTCTATGTGCCTGGTGGATATTGATTTTACATGCTGAAGATGGCTACAAACCCGATCTCATCAAATACCACGGCACCCCTCTGCCGGGCGGCGATTCCTTGGTCACGTTCCAAGGCGCACAGGGCAACCTCACCCAGAGTCCCTGGGCCTTCCGCCCGCAAGGCCAGTGCGGGAAACATGTTTCCGATCTACTGCCTCACCTCGGGAAGCTCGTGGACGATCTCTGCTTCGTTCATTCCTTGACCGGAAAAACCAACACGCACGGTCCCGGGGAAAACTTCATGTGCACGGGTTATACCCTGGACGGTTACCCGAGCGCCGGATCGTGGATCACCTATGCACTGGGTAGCGAAGCAGAGTCGCTCCCCGCTTACGTGGCCATCCCGGACCCTCGCGGAACGCCCCAATCCTCGGTGAATTGCTGGGGACCGGGTTTTCTCCCGGCCGCGTTTCAAGGCACGGACTTCAACGCCAGCAACCCTGTCCGCAACCTTGCCCGGCCGCCGCAAGTGTCCGAGTCCAGCTTGTTCTTGAAGATCTCCTAAGGCTTCGCCTTTCTCAAACAACTCAATCGTCACCACCTCAAGCAGTATCCGGGGGACTCCGAACTCGCCGCCCGTATTTCCAGCTACGAGCTCGCGGCTCGCATGCAACTCAGCGTCCCGGAAATCAGCAACCTCAGCTCGGAACCCGCACACATCCTCAAACTCTACGGAGCCGACGATGCCGGCGATCCCGTCCGGGATCTCAAAGCCGCTTACGCTCGAAACTGTATCCTAGCCCGACGCTTGGTCGAAAAAGGGGTTCGGTTTGTGCAACTCTTCAACGGCGCCTACCAAACCGGTGGGGAAGGCGTCAGCAACTGGGACGGGCACAAATTTCTGAAGGAACAGTATTCCAAACACGGCCCCGTCGTCGACCAACCCACCGCGGCCCTCATCACCGATCTCAAACAACGCGGCTTGCTCGAAGACACACTGGTGATCTGGTGCACCGAGTTCGGCCGCATGCCGACTTTCCAAAAAGGCGCCAGCGGACGAGACCACAATCCTGCGGGCTTCACTGCGTTTCTAGCAGGAGCCGGTGTTAAAACTCCGTTCAGCTACGGCGCAACCGACAATTTCGGCTATCGAGCCACTGAAAATGTGGTCTCCGTCTACGACTTCTACGCCACCGTCCTGCACCAATTGGGAATCGATCATGAACGCCTCACGTATTACCACAACGGGATCCAGCGCCGCTTGACCAATGTGCACGGCGAGGTGATTCGTCCCTTGTTGGCCTGAGCTAGGCCTCGGTGTAGCGAAGGTAGCGGGCCGCCAAGCCGTTGAAGACCACGGCAAATCCCAGCAGGACGGCTAGTTCGGTTTGTATCTCGGCGAATCCGCCTTGGAAACTGATCAATTGATGGAGCGCGTCCATGGCCCAAGCCGTTGGGAACAGGTGCCCGATGCGATTCATGGTCTCGCTCACCACTTCAAGCGGCCACCAGCAGCCGCCCAGGGCGCCCATGATCATGCTGAGGAGGACGCAGAGCCCGATGGTCTTGTCCGGGTTCGATGTGACGGATCCAATCAATACTCCGAGTGACGCCGGAAGGGGAACATAAAGACCCGGTTACAAATGAGTGACACGTGATGACCACGGGAATTATAAAAACGAAGCCTGTTTTTAAGATCTCCCGCTGGTAATAATGAGCGTGTGATAGTTCATAAAGATATCGCAGCAGTCGCCAGGTACTGAGGGGGGTATTTCAATCTATAGGATATTACTTACGATAATAATCGGTTTGTTCAACTACTTTTTATTCGATACATGTAATAATAATAACTATGTATTTAAAACTTCAATACATATAAAATGCAACAAGAGAAGTGTGAAGAGGCAAAATAGCCTCAAAAATAAAAATATACTAAAAAATAAAGTCAAGCTTAGTCTCGAATTTAAAAAGTTTGCCTCAAGCTTTCCAACAGAAACTTGGAATTTTGAAGGTGAAATCTTTTAGTGATATGGTAACGGACTGTTTACGATCATCTTTACGGAGACTAAGTTTTCTTTTACTGACAAGTGTGACTAAAGTGGCAGGTTTTGTATTACTTGATATTTCCTATAGATATCTCTTATCAGTGTCCGTTACTAGCCAAAATGTTTCAGAAGGGGGTAGCAAGAGGGGGTAGCATTTTACCGACTGGCTGGTCATTTTTACCAACTGTTTTTGTCAATAATTAGCATAATGTCCGTTTCAAATACAATACGTAGCATCACTGAACGAGTCGGTAAAACCGCTGCATTTACCAACCGAGATTCAGATTTCGGTACATATCATGTCAATATTTTAATGCTGTTTATTTAACCAAATGGAAAATTGTGGCACCATCTGTAAAATCACGGCAGGAGTTGGTAAAACTGCTGCGTTTATTGACTAAGTTCAAAATTTCTGTAGATGACAAGTCAGTATGTTTGTGGTATTTACAGAACCGAACAAAGAATTTTAGCGGCGTCGGACAGATCATAGCGCAAAGTGCCACGATTTTACCGGCTTTTTTTTTAGTGACCAAAAAAGTTGAGTGAGTGTCCCCCCCCCATATGTGATGGCCCTGAGCTGGACTAGTAGTCATTGACAAATTTCTGATGCTAATCGAATCGGAATACATCAACCATAAACATATTAAAGAAGGTATCTTGTTATGTTGTGCCAATGAATATAGGTGTGCCAATTAAACATCCAATGGTATTCAAGAATTGTGATATTCAAGGCTCTATTATGGCTGATTTGCTGGCAAAAGAAATAGCCTTTTTGGGACCATTAAACCTAGAAGATGGATCTTATTTGAGTAATATCAGTAGAGTATAGTCAGAAATTAAAAGAAAAAAGAAATTTAGAACAATGAATATTCCTTAAACAGATAGATTTAGTATTTTAGGGATAAATCCTCTAGTAAAACGTGAATTCCTAAAAATCGAAGCTGTAAAAATTTGTCTTTCACATTAGGGATTGGACATGCTAGAGTCAATGAATATTTGAAAATTCTAAATTTACTAAGTAGTGAAAACTGTAATCGTTCTAACAAACTGTCCTCTGAAGTATATGCTTTAACGATACCAGAAGACAATTGAACCCCCCCCCCAACAAAAAAAATTCATATGATACTAATAGGCTCGATTTTTGTCAATGAAGTTTTCCGTTTCAGGTAGCATAGCCAATAAAACATTTCTGTAGATCTCTGTTACAGAAAATCCTATGTAGCCTTAACAATGATAGCATCTTGTGAATACGTATCAATACCCGCGATCGGTACTGCAAGGTTGTACTAGTTTCCACGAATTCTGTATTGCAACTTTGTCCTTGGCTACTGTAATTCATAAAAATAGGTTCCATCGGGTATATGGAAAAAAACCTCTGGAGCCATTGCTGGTGCATAGAGCGTCAAATCGACGTTCTACTTATTTAGCCTGAAGGACAAATAGCATTATTGTCGCCTGGTAGGGGGGATCGATCCCTGGACTTCGTATTACCAACCAAGAAAACAATCCACTGTGCTACCGCTGGGTTTGCATCGGGTAAATAGTTTGTTGAAAATTAGTTACATTTACACAAGAAAATGGCAAATTTATCATAGTTTTATTGAGTTAGGACTAATGATCTCTACCATTCAGAACAGCAAGGGCGCACCAGTGGATTAGTGCAGTCTTGCAATAATCATGGGATCTCGCAAGGCTCATCTAACTTCACATTAAAATGCTGAAATTTCCAATGAAGACAACAAATTTGTTTTTTACTTTATTTAAGTTTCTTATTTATAGAATGTCTTAATTATTACTTCATTAAAAATATGTATTTTCTTATGTTTTACGACTTTAGGGGCAACCTTTATTTGTATTTAGCATGACAGTCTTCTAAACTTATGCAATAAAATTGCTTAAGTTTTGCAATCAATACGCATACAGAATAGAAGAAAACGATTTCTTTCATTCAAATATTATTTTGCAAATATGCTCATACTGATTCGTGTTTAAAGCAGCTCATTAAAATGCTTAAATTAGCAGTAAGGTGTGATATTCTGGTAGACAAAATTTGGTAGCTCTTACCTTAACTACTTTATACCGGACGTGGGGTTTTCGGATCTTTCCTGGTTAATTTGCTTAAGCAAAGATGGGTGTAACCCTCCCACTAAGTTTACACATTCTGTAATAAGTCAAGCTGTGTTGCGTCATGAAAAATACACTGTTAAATAAAGTGATGTTAGATTGAATGCAACGGAACATGTTGAAACAAGCGTATAAGATGGGTAATGCACTCCTATGGGGTGTGTGTGACTTTCAGCAAAGTGGAATCGGGCTGTACGTAGGACTTGGCTTCAAGGGGATAGTCAACGTGGAAAAAATCTTTTTTTTTGTTCTTATAGTCATTGCTTTTGCCTAGTTTGTTCATTGGAATAACAGCGTGGCTCAGAGGAAGTGCAACTCCGAAGCTGCAGACAAAAATATTACGTATACGAGATGGTTTGCCTCTCCTCAGTAGCTCGTTTATACGCTAAAGTTTCTTTTTTAACTTTTAAAAGAGGCTATTATTCTAATTAAACAGCCTTTGTGATTAAAGATTCATTCTTAAACTACTGAAACAAAAATTAACTTAGGTTATTATAAGGTTATTATTAGTTTAAAAAAAGTAAAATTAATATACAAATTTCATTCAAATAAAACCCTTGTTTTCGATAAAAAGACAGGAAATTTAGTCGTTATTTCCAAGTACTATACAAATCTTCTAGAAAGTGGTTTTCGTAATTTTGGAATAGTTCTTCCTTCAACAAATTGGGGATATATGCCTCCTTTTGCCCATGAAGCAAGTGAACAAGAATGGATGAAGGCTAAAGAAACTCGAGTTACTTCAGGTCGATGGACTGGGGCATATTTACTTGGTAAGAAACAAATTCTTTTACCAGGTTTTTTAGGGCAGGGTCAGCTTTGGGATGTTTCTACAAAAAAGAAAAAGAGTCCTCAAAAAGTTAACCCGCTTACCATGGAAAAATCCAATGCTAGTTCATTAGACAATGTTTCAAATTCTTCTCAAATTAAGCTATATCCAGATTTAACTAGTATTGCCTACGGGAATAATGTTTATGTTGCTGTTGGAAGAGTGAGAGGGAATCGGGGGAGAGGGGTAATCATGAAATCTAATGACGGTATAGATTGGACTGAGAATGTTAGAACCGATTTAGTTCCTAAAAGAATATTTTTTGCTGAAAACAATTTTTATCTAACCCAAGAATCTAAAAAAAATGGGATATTAAAATCTAAAAATGGTGAAACATGGAAATCAGATCCGAATATTGTTCTTAATTGGGATAATATTGTTTACGCTAAAAACATTTTTATTGGCATATCAAAACCTAACATTGATCCAATTTTAGGAACAGGATTTAAAGGTAATATTTCTACCTAAAATGATCTTGAAACTTGGAATACAGCATCAAAAATAAAAGCCCATACAGAGGCAAGAGGGCAGTCTTAGTGATCACAGGAAATGATCAACGCTGGAAACAATGATCATGGCAGACATTTATACTAAATGATCATAACTTTTTCCCATGTCACTGAATTAACAAGAATTAGTTGTTTTATCTGCTCAAGTTGATATTAAATGCATTTCTAATGCACTAGTTGAGGGTCAGTTTCAGATCGCCTCCCCACCACTCAGGTTCCCACCAAGGATACAGATACATTCTTCCCCAGGACAGATGAAGCTGGAAGTGGTGCCCCCGAAGTAAAAAAATTGGATGTCTCCCTCTACCACAGAGAACATGCAAAAAATCTTAAAAGACAAAATAAGTCTCTATACTGATGCCCTGAGATTTATTACGGACACACTAGAAAATATTAAACCAATCCAGAGCAACCTTGAGACATTCACCTACTAGACTGATTTTTTAAAACTTCAATTGAATGCATCAAAATGAAAGACTAATCACATTGGGAAGAAAAACCTACGTATTTTGAACCAAATAGACAGTTGTGACAGGTCCCATAACTTTGGTAGTCACATAGAGGGACCTTGGTATATTAGTTGACAAAAAGTCAAAATTTCATCTCTATGCACAAGTATCAGTAATAAATCCTAATCGAATACTTAAGATAATCAAAAGAACCATCACTAGAAGATACCAGCTGACATAACCGAGCTTTAAAAGAGTCTAGTGCAACCAAGCTTAGAGTTCAAAATGTGTATTACATACCCAACTGATAAGGGATGACCTAGACTACATCAATTTACTGATGTGTATTTAGTAGATTTCAGTTTCATAACAACCACATCAAAATAGCCGTATGTTGATATGACTTTAGGAGCTTTCTCTTTCACAGCAAAAACAACAAAATTGCAGTTAGACAAAATAAAACAATGAAATTAAAAGAATTTTTCCTAGCTTGATCAAAAGAATTTCCAGCAAAAATGAAGGTTATATTTGGATTCAGAATGAAATCCTGCTTAAAAATATTTGTCTTTTTTTTCTTAGCTATCTCACCATTGAGTTTGAAAAAACATAGTTGACTAACAAGTCAACTTTTTTTTTTTTGCTTTTAAGATGTTATTGACAAGAAAGTCAACTGAGAAAGTTCACCAGGCTTTTGCAAATAGAACAACATTTGGCAATAAATTTGAAGTTGCTATAATGTAAGCCATATAAGCACTTAGGAATAGACCAGTAGGTTCAAGAAGGTGAGACCTGAAACAGTCAAAACAATGAAGTAGGCAAAAACTATCTAGACTAACACGAAATGAACCATTTTGTGAAGATTTTACACCTCATGTTTCCTTTACAAGAAAAAAATCTAGCCAAATTGTTAATCTAGCCAAATCTAGCCAAAATGTTGCATCTTCATCTTTGAAGCAGTAAGTAATCAGATAAATGACCATTCTTGGCTACTAAGGTCCCTGCATCCTTCCTGCAGCATGTTGCCACAGCAAAGTTTGATCTGTAGATCCCATATTACCAATCTAAGGTCAAACCACTACACCACTACAGAGTACCCCACCTTTGAAGTCAAATTATGAGCTGTCAAAGTTTGAAGTTCCTGCCAGAAATACTTTGTAGATATCTAGGAACAAAGAATTAAGAATGGTATTTTTGTAGTCAACTTTATAGTGAATTAAGAATTTATTAATAAAAAAAATTAAAGTTAACTGAGAATAAAAAAAAAAAGGCTAATCTACTTGCTAGTTAACTAGTAGAGTAAATTGAAAGGGCCTAGATTATGGGATAATGAGATGGAAATGTGATACGAAAACAATTAATACTTTTTAATATGCAAAACAATTATAGCTAGCACATTTTGCCTGCAGCTCTGCTATCCAACCTATATATTGGCTATACATTAAGTCAAAGCATGGGGTATCAAGTTTGAACTTCTTGCCAGAAATCTTAGAACAAAAAATTCTGAATCATAGTTTTTTAGTCAACCTTATAATGAACTAAGATTCCATTCAGCAAAATAATGTTCGAAGTTAACCGAGAATTAGAAAAAAACAGCTAATCTACTTATTACTTAACTGGAAATTAAAAGGGGTTAGATTGGAGGATATTGAGATGGAAATATGTTATGAAAACAATTAGTAGTTTAAATTTAACAAAATGGATTTTATAAGGAAATAGTAAGTTTGAAACCAATCTTTTAACCCTTTTTACACCAAAAAACATAAAAAGAAACTATTCTTTTGAAGGGCCATAAAAGGTTTAAAACTGAGTTTGTTGCAAGAAAATAAAATTATCAAACAGTTCGTGGTAACCGAAACAGTTCCTGATTTGGCAATTTGAATAAGGGTCAAACATTAAATATCAAAGAGTAGACATTCAATTAACCAGTGACCATATTTAGCGTCTGTGCTATGTCTCTTCAATGTCTAAGATGCATCAACGAATATAAAAAAACAAAGCCTTCGATAATTCCCAACCACATAATTTTCTGAGAGTGATTGAGAACTTAGGTTGGTTTAAGAATAATTGAGTACTCCATAAGAAGAACTTCAACACTATTTATTTTCTTTTTCTGAAATTGTGGATGCAAAGCCCTTAAGTATCTTCATATTTACAATATAATTTCCTAAAAATAAGCATTACTACCTTAGGAATGACAAAACAAATTCTGCAAAGAATTGCGAAAGCAGTTTGGAAGAGAAAAAAAAATCATGCTCGCACTTAAACGAATAGCCCCCGCTCAAATACACAAGCAAACACAAAAATACTCCTGAATATTTTTCTCCCAAGCGATTTATACAATCATAATCAGCAGTCTGTCTTCTTTGTAACTTTCCTCCATTGTCGTTTTATGAGGTTAATTCACTTGAGAAGTCAGCAGCTCAATTAATGAAATACAACGTGATTCATTTGATAGCAAAAACATAAAATGTGACCGAGTCAGTAGTTGTAGAAAACATGCCAAGAGTAAAGGAACGTCTCTGTAATTACCTTATAAGTTTAATTGACTTGGTAAGTGAGCAGCTCAATCAACAAATGAGTTGCTGGTACTCTATTCACGATTCAGTTGATAGAAGTAATATCAAATAGTTACAGCCTATTCAGCGGTTGTAGAAAACATGCTACTACCGTTAAAAGTTTGGGGGTGCCAGTTAGGCTATCCCAAACTTATTCAGATAGACAAAAAAACCTGTAGAGCAATGATATAGGCTATAGTCTATAGTCTATAGCCTATAGCCGTCAGGAAAATTTTTGTTTCGTTGAATTCCCCAACATTCACCAGTACACTTCGATACAACCCAATAATACTCCCGACTTCCACAACGGGAAATGGCTGGGACAAAGATGTCTATGTGCAGTTATAGCTAAGCAGAAAATTATACTGAAAATAAACCCTACTAAAATCGTATCCGGTAGTTCTCTGGGATTCCCCATGCCGAGGAATGCCTCTGCCCAAGATCTGGGACTCACACGACAAGACTACACCAATGAAGCCTTAGTATTCAACAAAGAAGACGAGAGGACACTTATCTGATACTCAATAGACGGAAAAAAGGAGATATTTGGGAAGAGTTGGTATGAGCAGTGGTCTTTACAGTTGTCCGATGTGTAGAGACTGGAAGGAAATTGATCGCATTTTCACAGGAAGTGTGATTTGAGAAATGAAGTTTTTGTAGTGGATGAGGGGGAAGAGTTGTGGGTGGAAAGTCTGTCGGAGAAAGGGTGCTTTATTAAGATTAGGAATCTGGCCTGGCTTATTCGCGTGGAAATGGCCCACCAGACGAATGTTTTATAATGATTATGCGTGTATCAGTGTTTTTTTCCTTGTCTTAGTTGCTTTATCCTAATTAATTAATTGATACTTTTAATTGGATTTTCGGCGGCAAGTATAGTGATGAATGGGGCACCTGGGGGCCGCGCTTTCAGAAAGGGCTGGCGAATGGCGATCGGGTAATGCTGCGTTACTCGCCGAGCTGAACCTGGTTGTGAAAGCTTGCGCTGTATCGCGGCGAACGCCTACAGCGCGTCCAGATACTTCTCTGCGTCCAGGGCCGCCATGCAGCCAAAGCCGGCGCTGGTGATGGCCTGGCGATAAATGTGATCGGCCACGTCA
>JAAAKM020073195.1:52648632-52885144 GCA_010016025.2 Alatinidae sp. Z8VKAUB7J3 | reverse complement strand
GTCACCGGCGGCAAACACACCCGGGACGCTGGTGGCAGTGGCATTACCCTCTGTACCACTGACAATTTTGATATAACCGTTATGCATGTCCAGTTGCCCGCTGAATATGTCGGTATTCGGCGTGTGGCCGATGGCGATAAACACACCCATCAGATCCAGGTTGGACTCACCTCCGGCGTTAGCGGTCAGGCGCACACCGGTAACACCGCTTTCATCACCTAACACTTCCGCCAACTGGTGGTTCCACAGTGGCTCGATATTCTCCTTCGCCAACACGCGGTCCTGCAGGATTTTTTCCGCACGCAGCTCGTCGCGGCGATGTACCAGATAGACTTTGTTGGTGATATTGGCCAGATACAGGGCCTCTTCCGCCGCGGTATTGCCGCCGCCGATAACAGCCACATCCTGGCCGCGGTAAAAGAAACCGTCACAAGTGGCGCAGGCTGACACACCACGGCCCTTAAAATTTTCCTCCGACTCAAGACCAAGATATTTGGCTGAGGCGCCGGTGGCGATAATAAGCGCGTCGCAAGTGTAGTGAGCCTGGTCACCCTCCAACTTGAACGGCTGGCCCGTGACATGCGCGGTGTGAATATGGTCGTTAATAATCTGCGCGTCGAAGCGTTCGACATGCTCGGCCATCTGCATCATCAGCTCGGGTCCCTGCAGCTCAGCATGACCGCCGGGCCAGTTTTCCACTTCGGTGGTGGTAGTAAGTTGACCACCTACTTCCACACCGGTAATCAGGGCGGGTTTCAGGTTAGCGCGGGCCGCGTACAGGGCCGCTGTGTATCCAGCGGGTCCTGAGCCCAATACGATTAGTCTGTGATGTATGTTTTCGGCCATTTTTTTCTATCCGGCATTCTTAATTATGACGTTTGGGTAGCTGTTTGATGTTGACATCAAGTGTATGTGACAACAGCAGGCACAACCCGTCTTAGACGGGTTCGCGCTAACGATATGCTGTCCGCGGTTAAAAGCTGGGTCCCTGACTATTAGCGAACAGTCCGGGCAGATCTTCATCAGCGGTGTTCAGCAGCGTGTCTACCCAGCCATGAAAACGCTGGCCACCTTCTTCGTTACGCCCAAACAGCACGTGGTCCTTGAAGCCGGTTTCCAGCGAACGTTGTTGTTTCAGGCCCGTGGCGTAGTCTTCGTCGCGCACCACGCCCTCCAGGAAAGCAAATTGCTCATGAGCCTGGGCTGCCTGCTCTTCGTTGGGTTCGTTCGCCATGATGTAGTTTTGCACGGTAACGGATTCGCCGGGGCGATCACCCGGGAAAAGCTGCGACAGCATGACTGAGGGGCGTTGTCGCCACCCATCGCATCGACGGCAATCGTTATTTTTTGATCTACAGACACAGGGTCCGGCCTACCGCTTGACTGCTGGCAAGTCCAGTGCCCAACGCCTGGTAAACGCCTACTCGGCGGTTATTTCGACGACTTCCCGGTCTTTGTAGTAGCCGCATGATCCGCAGACATGGTGCGGGCGAACCAGCTCACCACAATTGGGGCACTCGCCATACGCATCGGATGCCAAGGCATGATGCGCCCGGCGCATGTCGCGCTTCGCCGGCGTTTTCTTCTTCTTAGGTACAGCCATAAGAGTGATTCCTTAAGACGCAAAACGGACGGCTCGCCAGGCGGCCGTCCTCGTCCGAGGCGGTTGGATAGTGGAATTCTGCCCAAGGGGCAAGGGTTCTTATGTTCGAACGGGTACTATGCCTTCCCACCCTTCAACATCGCCAGCTTGGCGAAGGGACCGCTGGGCTTTTCATCGTCGTCGACCGCCAGGCCCAATTCGTCCGCATCCTCATGCCTTGGATATGGGCCTAGCGCAAATGAAAGCTGTTGAACCGCGATTTCAGCGAGATCCAAGCCATCGTCGGGAATGGCATCCAGATCCAATTCGTCGTCCGCGCTGACGATGATTTCCTGGTCGGATTCCTCAGGTTTCAACGCATACCGCTCAACAAATCGATCCTCGACATCGGATGTGATGGGTTTCAGCGTCGCGACGCATTGTTGAACGACCGACGCATGCAACGACCCTTCCAGCCGCAAGGTATCGCCGCCACTTTCCCAGCCAACCTGAACTTTGGCGGTGAAATCCGTAAGCCCGATCAGATCCAGCCGTTCCGCGATCGTCTCGCACTGTTCTTGAGTAGGCGCCAATTCGACCAGCCTGCCATCGGCCGTTACGGACTTCGGTTCGATCTTATGACTAAAGTCCCTTACCACGTTTGCTTCTTCGGTCACGCTGACACCCCCGGCACGTCAATGAACTCAATTTTGCCGGCCACCAGATCATTGAACGGCTGCGCCGCCAGATCTTTCGTCATGCGGCGGTAATAGTCCGCCAGCGCACTAACCTGGGCCGGTTCAGGTGTTGCCGTGGCGTAGGTATTTCGATCGATCACATTTTCCAACGCCCGCGGGTCGGAATCTGCCACAGCCTGTTCAAAAGCAACGGCGCGCCCGTGAAACGATTCGGCCATACTTTTGACTTTGCTGCCGACACGCAAATCGCCCACCCCCAATTCGCGCAGATTGTCGTCGACATCGCGAAACAGGGTATCGAACAAGGCTTGATTGATCGCGTCCGCCTTATCGCCGCCGTCTTTAAGCCGATTAATCGCAGCTGCGCCATGCAGCATAATCAGCTCGAACCGACCGTCGACTCTGTCCGGCACGCCGAGCGATGCAAAAAATTCAGGTTTTCTAGCCTGCGACACGATGGTTGCATACAACTCGGACGCGGCCGCCTGTTCCTCGGACAATCCTGAGGTGCCAAAGCGTCGAAAAAGGCTGGCAAGCATGTTAGTTTTCCTGATAAGGCGCTGCAAAGCATGTATAAAAAAAATAGAATAAATGAAAATGATCGCTTTTCAAAACCTAAAGGTAATGTTTTTTAATTACCTTTTTCTGTCTTGTTTTTTTTTTCATGCAAAACTAGCTATGATCAGATGTTTAAGTCATCAATAGCATCATCTCCCTAGGAGTCTTCATTTTTTTCAAATATACTATGCATGTTTTATTAACGTGCTCACTGACTGCAACTTGGGACGCAGTGGCAATTTTCAGCCAAGAAGATGTGAAAGCATGAAAGAATTGTTCTGGAAGTAGTCTGGGCATTAGTGACGCATTATAAGCCAAGCAAATGTTAGCATAAATAACTACCGCATTTGACCAGGGAGAGAGAGACAGACTATTAGAACATTACATAGTATATGATGTCTAGAATCTTAGGATATATACTGTACCTGGAATTTTACATGCTTGGATAGAAATTCAATAGATATTGAAAAGAAGAGAGAAGATTGTGTTTTCAATAGAATTGAGATATGACACGTTTCGATTATATGTTAATTACAACATAAATGGTGGTGAGGTGAACCGAGATGACAGAACTAAGGAAAAAGATTAAGGAACAGTTGAAACTATTAGTATTCACTTTTCCCTGAAAATGGTCTATCCTGTAGTTGATTTCTTCAAAATGGTTTTTTGCAAAAAAAAAATTAATGCACTTTTCCCACACCGTTCTCATTGACGAAGCTGGTTAAAAGTGAAGAATACAAGCAGGAGAGAACTTTGAATTCTGCCAATGGTCTTACCAGAAGCATAAAATTTGTGTTAATTGATAACAAACCATGTTGTTAAGATTTAAGATTAAAACTTTTTGGAACGTACAAGACGGACCCACTAAATGTATCATCATCTCCCTAAATTCTCCTGTCACTATTCAACACCTATAGGCTTTCCTTAAGTACTAGCAATGCCAGCCCCTTAAAATTTTGAAAAGCTCCCCCACCCCAATGTTCTTAATAGCCCCTCCAAATACCTAACCCTGGCATAGAGTGTACAAGGTGTTACAAAAGATGTTGTGCAAGATAAGGAATATAAACCCGCCTATTCTACTTCATCTGAGTTGATTATCCACCCCTATGGGACCCCTATGTGAACCTAACAATATCAACTAACTTCTGAATCACAGCATGCCAGTTTTAAACACTCAGTAAGAATGGACCTATGCACTGGGTACTCGGAAACTTAAAGCCAAAAATTTAAGAAAATATACTTGAATTAAAAAACTGCAATAATAACAAAGCACCAGCGAGCATGGAAAAACAAGATCATGTTCTCTTTTTTCCCAGGCTTCTTACTGTGACAACAATACATTAAATGTTTACAAGACACAATTATCTTTACAGAAGCTGAATGGGAAGGGGAGAAGCCTAGGGCTTATGATGTCTCCCTCCCCGAAAATTTATGTATGTTATAACGCATTCGCGAATGATGCAATACGCGTATCTGTGTCTCACATGTATACCTTATTCCTTTCAAATTTCGCCTCCCTATAATTTTCGCTCCCTTTAATTTTCGTCCCTTTAATTTTCGCGCTACCCGCCCACCGCCGAGCCGGTCGACACGTCGGCCCCGGTTCACGCGGTCCCCGCGCGGAGCCAGACCGTACGGCCGCAAGACTTCGAGTTCCCGCCGGACGGTGTCCCTATCCGCCTTCCCGACACGCCGCTCGCCCAAGAAGCGCGCCTGCACGAGTACAAGATCAACGCGGCGGTCGCCTTCGCCCGGGCCAACGGCCTGAACAAGGTCGTGCTGGACAGTCCCAAGCGCCGCTTCGGCATCGTCACCGCCGGCAAATCCTATCTGGACGTGCGCCAGGCCCTGGACGACCTGGGGATCGATGAAGCCCTGGCCGCGGAGATCGGGCTTACGGTCTTCAAGGTCGGCATGCCCTGGCCGCTCGAGAAGGAGGGCATTCGCCACTTCGCCGAAGGCCTCGACGAGATCCTGGTGGTCGAGGAAAAGCGCGCGGTGATGGAGAACCAGCTCAAGGAGCAGCTCTACAACTGGCGAGCCGACGTGCGTCCGCGGGTGATCGGCAAGTACGACGAGGCCGGCGATTGGGTGCTGCCGTCCATCGACGAGCTGACCCCGGCGCGCATCGCCCGAGTGATCGCCCAGCGCATTGGCCGCTTCCACAGCAGCGAGGAGATCCAACAGCGCCTGAAGTTCCTGGACAGCAAGGAACGGGCCCTGGAGCAGAAACAGGCGCCGGTGCAGCGGATCCCCTACTTCTGTTCGGGCTGCCCGCACAACAGCTCGACCAAGGTCCCCGAAGGCAGCCGCGCCCTGGCCGGGATCGGCTGTCACTACATGGTCCAGTGGATGGACCGCAATACGGAGACCTTCACCCAGATGGGCGGCGAGGGCGTACCCTGGATCGGCCAGGCCCCCTTCAGCAAGACCGGCCACGTCTTTGCCAACCTGGGCGACGGCACCTATTTCCACTCGGGCATCATGGCGATTCGGGCCTGTGTGGGCGCCGGCGTCAACATCACCTTCAAGATTCTCTACAACGATGCCGTGGCCATGACCGGCGGACAGACGGTGGACGGGCCGCTCGACCCGGCCATGATCACCCGCCAAGTCTACGCCGAGGGCGTTGGGCGGATCGTGGTGGTCTCGGACGAGCCGGACAAGTATCCCATCGGCACGGAATGGGCGCCCGGCGTCAGCCTCCACCACCGCGATGAGCTGGACCATGTCCAGAAGGAGCTGCGCAAGGCCGAGGGCGTGACGATCCTGGTCTACGATCAGACCTGCGCGGCGGAGAAACGGCGACGGCGCAAGCGGGGCCTCTATCCCGATCCGCCCAAGCGCGCCTTCATCAACGACCTTGTCTGCGAGGGCTGTGGCGACTGCTCGGTGCAATCGAACTGCGTGTCGGTTGTCCCGGTGGAAACCGAGTTCGGGCGCAAGCGGGCGATCGACCAGTCGTCCTGCAACAAGGATTTCTCCTGCGTCAACGGCTTCTGCCCCAGCTTCGTCACGGTGCACGGCGGCACCCCCTAATGTTGAATATTTTGACACGTCTTTTCTTCTACTAAAGAAATTCGAAACACTGTCTCAATTTTTAAATTAAATATTGAGTCAATTAAGTTGGAGGGGTACTTCAACGGGGGAGTATGTTTACATTTTTAACACAATATAGCGTTTTTGAACTATTGAGGTTTTTTTGGAAGTTTGTTGTAATTGATTCCTAAAAACAAATTATGAGTGAAACAAGTGCCAAAGACTGGTTGCTTTTGTACGGATTTACGGATTGATTAATTCATAAAGGCTAAATCAGCAGTAAAATGGAAACTTAGAAAGCGAAAATTCGTGCTCGTTAGAATTAGTATCCTATTCTAATTCTCTAAGGTCAAAAGATCATAAGCAAAAAAGCAAAGATTTAGTTTCTTTCTGTAAAGAGGGTATCAAAAATTGATTTTATTAATTTATTCTTTGTTATTATAAATACTGCTATTACTTAATAATCTATGTTTATTCAGGAGCACCGAACTGAAATGGACGCAAGATCTGGAACTTTCCAAGCATTTGAACTCTTTGGTCAACTGTTGCTTAACAACAGCCATTATGCTGCACCGGAAGTTAAAGACAAATTAGAGAACCTTAACCAAGCCAGACAAGAACTTGAACGAGCATGGATGGCCCGTCGAGTCCAACTTGATCAATGTTTGGAATTGCAGCTTTTTTACCGGTATCTATATTTTGAATATTCGAATTTGAAGGATCAAGGTGACTTCTCAAGTCCTATTTATTTTAGCTAGACAAAATGTCGGCTGTTAGGTAACTTTCAAGCAAGCTAATTAATGAATTGAAATTAACGAATCTAATTAATGAAAACATTAAGAGCTTAGAATTTTCCTTTGTTTGTGGATATTAATCAAAATTGTATTCTTGGAATAACCGAAGTCTATGTTAGCTTTGTTATCTGTTTTTGAATATTGTAATAACTACAAATCTGTTAACCGTTAGAATTCCAGGTTCTCCATTTCTTGAAAATTCGGATAATGAGAAAATATTTATATAGTCAGAATCAGTCTTCATCACCCTCAACCTCTTGGACAGGAGTAATCCCATACATGTATAAAATATATCCGTGAAAAGCAAATCCCGCTCCACCCCGGAATTTGAGCTTATAAGTCCATAATTTGATCCCGCCCATTTCCCGGCGTCCAATCGAAACTTACCTACATCAATTGGTCCTTCCTTCTTTCCAAAACTTATGGGGTCTAACGGTTGTCGTGACTCAATTATGATAGAATCTCTAAGGTCTAATGACTGTTGCCCAGTTAATATAGTATCGAACCCTTATTCCCCCTTTACACTCTGCATAAAGATGTGTTTCAGAATGTTAGAGTATAGTTTTCCAAGCACTCATTTGAGCAATTCCCAGGAGGAAGGGGGCTGTTTCTGTATTGCAATACGGGCTGTTTCTGTATTGCTATGCTATCTTAAAGTGAAGCCAGACTGCTGCACTCATTATCTACTTGTCTCATGTTCAAGCTTTAAATAGGGTTGAGCTACAAATACCCATAAACAAGAATTCTAAGGGATAGTTAATGAGCGCTATGATTATTCTGGGGGCAGTAGGCTCTCTCTTCGTAGTCTTCTCTCTTTGAAGGTCCACCAGCTTTCTAATTTTCTTTTTTTTTATTCCAATTCTGTCATAATTCTTTAGATTAAATTTTTTGCTAAAATGTACTCGTTTTTCAATATTGCAATATGACGTTTTAAACCAAATCTGTCAGTAAGACAGTTTGAAGATTCTAGCTGACTGAAATTTTTGACATTTCAACGCCAGGAAGAGTAGAGCCTCATTCATTATTTTTGGCACAAAAAAGGACAAAGACAGTGGGAACTCATAAGAAATGAGTGCAGAATATCACAGAAAAAATTAGCCCTCACATTCATCAGCTGTAGCTGATTCTTTGGGTTCTTAATAAGTAAAGTTTAAAAACTAAAGCACAACATGCGAAAAAAAGAAAAACAAATAACACTAGTTATTTTCTTTTTACCAAATTATTCTTGAAGCTTATTCCAACGTTTTGGGCAAATATTTTTCACACGAAAATCGCTTTTATCAATAAGTGGTAATTCTCTCTCCTATTTTCTTGATTTTAATGTTTTCTGAAATCCGCTAGGTAGCGAGGATGCGACACAAGAAATCCCATGAGCAAAATATCTTACAAGTTCAATATAAAGCTTATTTTGTTTCCAAAACACATCTTTTGATCTTGCCTTTTTGTTTCATTTTCTAGCGTCCATTGGAGCAACGTTTTCAAATTTCGAAATATTCACTACTTTCTCATGCCAAAAGTTGCGCTATAAAGCAAAAGTTGAGGAACTTGAAAAAAATATTCAGGAAGCAAAAATATGAGTAGATTTGCAACCTGGGAGTTGGACTTTTTTCTATTTTTCCAGATTTACTTTGAAAATAACTTGATTTTGGTAAAAATTTTAGGTATGCAAGTGGGGAATTTGGAATATAACGAAAAAGTTGAAAAATTTGACATGGTCTATGTTTTGGATATAAGTCTTTAAAATTTGTTATTATTTGACGATGGGGAGCTTGTCTAAACACGGTTTGGTGATTAAAAGATAAAACAGTAATAAATAAATGATAAATATTTGGGAAGAATGTCGAAAATGAACTGGATTTAATAGAAACCCGGAAGATTTAGGCGCTTGAGGCCAACACAGCTCTACATGTCAAATTTGTCCTAAGGACATTATCCAGTCCCATTTATGGACGACCTGCTTTTCGTTTGCTCTTAAACGGTTTGCCGACAAGAATCCTCTTTGGCCGGGATAAAATCTTATCAAGATTGTAATTTTTCCATTATGAATGATTAAAATCTTTTTTTATTTATACAAAACGATGCAAAATTTTAACTTATATTTGTTTTTACATTGTTTGAAATTTTTATTTTATTCTTAATTGCTAAAGTATTCACTAGCTAAATAGATAAGATTAAAATAGAAAAGGAGGCAAAGTGAAGACAATCAAGTCATTGAACCCTGTATAAGAAGTTAAAAAAAATTGATTTTTTTGCAGTAAGGAGGATAGTCAGTTGACACATAGCTGGTTAATAGACGTTATAATTTTTACAAAAGTCCTCCAGTTGCTTTGGTAGCAATTTACAGGAGTACATCGCAACACAATTAATGACAGGGCTACCGAAATCTCAATTTTTTCTGTGACCACTTTTCAGCTTTATCAAAATTGAAATTGTTTGTGACTTTCTTTCTTTCTTTTTTTTTCTTTCTGTCTTTCTTTCTTTCTTTTTGTCCTTCTTTGTTTATTTCTTCCTTCATTCTTTTATTGTCTTTCCCTCCATTATCTTTCACTTATCGGTGAGTGTTTGCTTTTTCCTTTAATTTGAATATAATTAAGGTTACTTTGTATAAGTAAGATCGTACTTAAAAGCTTTTTTCGTCTGACACTCGACAGAGTACTAATGCCAGAATGACCGAAATGAAGGCTTGGTCTAAAAACACAAGCCACTCAGGTAGTGCAAATTCTGATTGGCTCCTTCAAAAATACAGAGGGCATACTCTTTCACACATTCCATTTCGATCATTCTAACGATTGTACTCTGAGGAGTGTCACACGAAAAGAGCTGTTAGCTACATCATGTTTTCGCTATTTCGTGCAATATTCTTGTTTTGTACATCAAACAGACTAATTTTGATCGTGTATTATAGGACGTTCATTACAAGATTATAGATAAATCACAGAAGTATTGGTGGCTAGCAGAGGACAAAATGGGGTAAGATAGCGATATTTTATGATTTAAATTACATTCACTCCGAACAAGATGAGAAGAGTACCACTTTCTGCGTTCACACCAATGCTTAAAACGGTTTCGACAACCCATGTAGTTTTTATAACGGTTTACACCACCCAGAATCGTATCAAAAACGGCCTCGAAATCATTTTAAAGAACGCCTGGATGTTGACATTTCAACATGTGTGAATTTTGGGGGCGGGTCCTAGCATAACAGGACTCTCGTATCAAAATCATACTGGTGATGTTGTCTTTTGGTTTATGAATGACTTGAGCCCAGCTTAGAGAAGAAAACATGTTCAGCGACTTCCACAAGCTGTTAGATTGGTCGACGAAAATAAGCTGTTCTGAAGTTCCTATGAATATTCCTTTGAGTTAATTGTATCTTTATAAACAAAAAAAACCAAAATAATAAAAAAGCACACAAAAAAACAGACAAAAAAACAAAAACTAAACGATGGTGTACTTATGGTAAACCTTTTCCCTATTTATGACCGTAGCACAGAGGATCAATGTCCTATCGCAGCTATCATCCGCCATTATGAATTGAAATTACGATGTATGCTGTATGAACAAATCTCGCAACACTTATAGTTGATAGTTTCAGAACCGTTATAAGTACAACTGTTTCGGCAACCAATGTTTGTGTGAACACGGCTGATTTCAGTTAAACAGCTACTTGGGCAGAGAAGGAAGAGAATACAAAGTAACCCTACAGGGCGATAAAAATAACAGGCCAGGGCAACATGCAACCGGAGACCAGAACTGGAGGCCATTGACTAAACATATATTGTGTATCAACAATGACTATACTTCCAATAACCTTTCATCATAGCACATCTGGGAAACACATATCTATTTTGTGTTCATGACACAACAATTCCGAGGCATGTTTGTGTCACAAGTAGCAATAACTTTATATCAGATTATCCTCCTGAATATAGTTTACTTAGTACCAGTAACTGAGAAGGCGTACCTACAATGTTTTGTGGGTAAAAAGAGGTATAGATACAACATGTGGGGGGGTGAATGCCCTCCGAACACTTCGACCCTTAAAAAGGGCAATAGGACTCCTGAATACCACTTACCCCAGAGGTATAAACGACCACCATTTCCATAAAAGCTTTATATACCCCCGGGCATAAATCACAACCCTTGACTTGGGGGCTGTGGAGAGGGAAAAGGTGGGTTGTTATCCTCAAAACATAATTTCTGGACCTTTCAACTATACTGAATAAAATGGCTATCTCAAAATTTTGTTTGGATGTGCTTAGAGAAATGATGGGCATGAGAGGGGGATGGCCGCCTTAAAATTACTTTCAATTATTGAAAGAGGCACTAGCCATTTCAATTTCAAATCGAATGTGCCAATTTCGAAGTTTCTGAGACAACTCCTCTGCGAACTATCCTGGTCTAAAAAATAAGAAAGAAAAGATAAAAATGATACTTTGTGCCCACACCATTATTTACTAAGAAAGCACTATCTCTCTGAGGGTGTTTCCTCCCTTTTCCAAAAGTTGGGCAAATATTTTCAGTATCGTAACTTTTGGTGGGTAACACTAAATTTGATTAATTTTATATATTTTGAAAAAACATCACAATTTGAATATTTTTATGGATCTATTGTTATAAAGATTCTGATTGTTCGAGTTTCGGTTACTACTGAACCTCATCACTCCTTACTTAAAGCTCATTAACACAAAATCTTTGAAAACATTGGCCATACTTTTTCAATGATATCCATATATTTGGTATTGTCATCAAATTTGAAGCTTTTCCTAAACAATTTGAAAAGGATTTTAAATATTTCTCTAATTAAATTTTGGAAATTTTTGCCATTTTTTTTTTTACTTTCATAAGGGATTTTCTTGCATTTTTGAGCAGATGCAAAGAGCGATGTAATTAGAATTGAATCAAAAGCGTAAATAACGCTCATTGTTGTGCAAAAAAAAAAACAGGATAAAAAAAGTAGCATAGATGAGCAACATGGTGTTTGGATATGCAATGGTGGGATATTGTCTTCTGAGAAAATTAAATAATTCAATTATTTCCATGATAAAACCCTAACTAATATTATTCAAAATCACATCGATTTGCCCACAAAAAGTATATAATTCTAACAGTTCTCTGTCCCAATGGTCATATCATTAAAAAAAAGCCTGACACTTCGTCATTTATTCGCTAACAGTATCTTACAATAAGTTGCCAATATATTTACTAATCAAATAAAAACTGTTGTTGAAAATACTGCTATGCAGCTAATGAACTTTAAACACTGTTTTATTTTATGGACGTGCCACATTTCATCAGATTTTTAACGTCGAATCTATAATAGCTAAATGATTGCGCAAAGTCAAGGCCTTTCCTTACGACTCGTGCATTAACCCATAGCCTTTCTTTTGTGATTAAATAAAAAAAAAACTAGTTTTTTTAACTGAAAGTAAGGAGCGACATTAAAACTTAAAACAAACAGAAATTACTCCGTATATGTACTCCAGAGAGACTTCCTGTTGCAGTATGTAACTTTTTTACCGGCAGAAATATATGTATTTGAAATATATCCAGCAAAAGTATCAATATTCTACAGTTAAAGTTGACCAATTTATCCCTAATGCAATATGATTTTTTAACTTGCAAAATCTGATGTCAGAAGGAGTTCTACAAATCTGCAATGTATGTCGACATTATTTTTTCACTAAATATAAAGAAAAGTGCGGGTACGATGTACCTCCCGTACCAATCGACTCCTATGGGTACAAAAAAGCCTTTTAATAGATTTAATAGATGCACACTTTGCTGTGCGAATAAATTGGAATCTTCTCTTTCTCTTATAAAGTATCTTACGCAGCTGTACGGCATTAGTCGTGTAGGGCATTATCTAAACATTTTCGACTTGGAGCCTTGAATGCATTTGAAGATACACTTGCTACGTTTAATGACTTTGAACTGGATTATTGTCTAATACTTTTTACTAATATTACAATTCATTCCAACAAATAATGAATGAATTCTAAGCACAAGAAAATAACGACTTATTATGAGTACAGGCACTAAAGCTTCATTTTCTCCTAGTTGTTCTAGTTATTTTAGAACTGAAGGCACTTTAAGATTTATGTCTCTATTACGTGCAGCGGAAATGCTATAAATTTCAGACATTAAAGAACGCATTCATAGCATATTTTGGAGCAAGGTTATTTGCCTCCCATGTCTTAACATGCCTGACTTCCTTGACTGCCTTTGAAACTAAATAGAATACCTAAAAATTAGTTAAGACATAATTTATTGATCATCGCTTTCGCAACGTTTTAACAATAGTACTGAATATAATAATGCCGCTTTAGAACTTGTATACAACGTGGCTACCCTTTCCAATAAAACAGATCTAAGACAGCAAACCTAAGTAAGTAATGGTGAAAATAACACCGACAAACTATAGGTAAGACGCCAAGAAGGAAAATGCAATTTACAATTTACAATATTTTTATTTATTTATTAACAGGTTTAAGTTGTAGGATTTTTCTGTGCATCTTTTTATCTAGTTTTCGTATTTTAGGATTGGTATTTTCAGGTTTTAGTTATTTTTCTTAATGTCTGCCTTTTTCGCCTGCCTTTCACCCCCGTCTATGCACCACTTGTGCCCGCAGCTACATTTATCTTCCTCATATCTACCTCGTTTCAATTTCCTCTCAGTAGCATACCATTTGTGATTATTTCTGACAATGCTTTTTGCATCTAGTGACAGATATTGTTTGTGCGTGTGTGCCAGAGTGCATTAGCGTTGGGAGCTCCAGTGTACACAGACCGGACGAAAAAAGACTTGAAGAAAAGACGAAACCTTGTCTAAATCGTTGCAAAGTTCGTTAAACTTGATGTGTCTCTTAATTTTGATGAGCTGAGTGGCATTTACATTCCAGTTTATTAAGCTGCCCTTTCAAAATCCTAACATCACTTGATAATGGCAACTGCGAGTGTCGAAACGTCGTGCATAAATAAAGAAAGATTGTGGCATTTCACAACAAAGTGGTTTACTTTTGTTGTATCACAGTATTTCTCACCATATTTCTACTCGTGGACCACCTGTTTATGCTCGACCTCGACGCCTTGCTCCTGATTGCATAAAAGAAGCGAAAGTTGAGTTCAATCACATGCTTCAGCTAGGCATCATTCGCCCTTCTGACAGCCCTTGGTCATCTTCTTTGCATATGGTCCCGAAGTAAGAGCCCGCTGACTAGCGCCCATGCAATGATTATCGTCCCCCCAACCAAGCAACAATTCCAGACCGCTATCCTATTCCTCATATTCAAGATCTTACTTCAAACCTTCACGGAAAGTGCATTTTCTCAAAAATTGATCTTGTACGTGCCTATCACCAAATCCCTATCGACCCTGAAGATGTCCCTAAAACAGCTATTACTACCCCCCTTGGTCTCTTTGAATTTCTACGCATGCCCTTTGGCCTATGCAACGCTGCGCAGACATTTCAACGCTTCATTGATCAAGTCTTGCGTGGATTGGACTTTGTGTATGCGTACATTGACGATTTACTTATCGCAAGCTCTTCCGAAGCAGAGCATCTTTCTCATCTCAAACTCCTTTTTCAACGTCTTAGTGATTATGGCCTCTTTATCAATCTCGTTAAATGTGAATTTGGTTCTTCCTCTCTGGATTTTCTTGGACATCACATTTCATCTTCTGGCATAAAACCTCTTACACAGAAAAGAAAGGCTGTCCAGGACTTTCCTACTTCAACTTCTATTCGCAAATTGAGAGAATTCCTTGGCCTTGTCAATTTTTACCGACGGTTCATTCCCAACTGCGCAACTATCTATCAACCTCTAACAGATCTTCTCTCTACCAAGTCTTCGCCTAAGGATTTTCAACTTCCTCCTGCTGCTCTAGATGCATTCACATTAATCAAGAACCAACTTTCCGAAGCTACTCTCCTTATTCATCCTATGTCTGATGCTGCTTATTCCTTAATAGTTGACACATCAAATGTTGCAGTCGGCGCTTGCTTGCCGTAGAATTTTCATGGATCTTTGCAACCGATCGCATTCTTCTCCCACCGTCTCCAGCCCGGCGAAACACGTTACAGTACTTTTGGATGTGAATTACTGGCAATCTACCTATCTATTCGGCATTTCCATCAACTCCTTGAAGGCCGCTCTTTCTGCGTTTTAACAGACCATAAAGCCATCATTCACGCCATACCTTCATTATCTGATTGCTATTCTCCAAGAGAAATCCGTCACTTGGACTACATCTCTCAGTTTACAACTGACATTCACCACATCAAAGAACAAGAAAACAATGTCGCAGATGCCCTATCTCGAATCGAAATCAACAGTCTTTCATCTACAATCGATTTTTCCGTTTTGGCTTCGCATCAGCATTCTGAGCCAAGCTTACAAGCACCGCATATCACTCGTAGTCTCCAGCTTCAAGACATTTCGCTCCCAGACAGCACAGACACCATACTATGTGACATATCAACTGGCACTCCAAGACCTCTAGTTCCATCTTCTCTACGCCGCACCATTTTCGATTCACTTCATTCACTATCACACCCTGGAATTCGAGCAACACAATCCAAATTTCCATCTTAGATGCGGGGCCCCCAAATTTCCATCTTAGATGCGGGGCCCCCAAATTTTCATCTTAAGTGCGGGGCACTGTGCCGCGGCACAGTTTCCCACCCCCCTAAAACCGGCACTGCGATCAAGCAATCGGCATTCCTATAGCGCAGTTGCAACTGTCAGTGCGGTAAAAAAGTTTCTGCTACTGTTATTCGTCAAAATTTTTGTTGTAGAAAACTTTTACATAATTTCCTTTATACCTCACTAGTCAGTAGTTCTCCCTTCGTGGCTATTTAAGATATATTGGTTCTTCTAGTAGAATGTATAGCAGACAATATTGGTTCAAAAGTGATACTTGTGTGCTTTAATGTCGACCAGTACAACAGTTAAGTCACAGTCAAATCGATTGTGACTGACTCTCGAACTTTACCTTTCGAACTTACAGCGCGAGCTCTTTTGCCCCTTAGATCGCAATGGACCAGTTACAGATGCACTACCTAAACACAGTCAACAACATCGCGCTTCGAGTGGTGTATGACCATGTGAAGGTTAGTACTTGTTAAGCTATAATTCTCTGAGACATGTTCATCACTTGAGTTGTAGCGGGAGGTCTCACGCAATGGTAGTCAATTGAGTTAATCACATTCTTTCCCCTTCTCTGTAAGAATAATGGAGTAGGTTTTTCCAAGACGACATAACTTTCAAGGGGTATAGGTGGACTGACGGCTCGAATCGTAGTCTTTTCATGCTCAAGTCAGTTGCCTCAGAGAGGCTGGTCTCAAAAATGGTGTAGAATTGTATGTCAATGACCACAGTGAAGGATTAGGATAGATATTGTTAATTGCATTAGTATTGTTTCGACGAGAGCAATAAAGGGTGTTATCATCGTGTTCGGGATAGCTGAGTAGAACACACGCCAAGATAGCGCGGGCCCCAAGTTTGAATCCCGGTTGTGAGGTATTTTCGTTTTCAACAGTATCTTTTTAGCTTTAAGGAGAACGAATTCTCTTTTGACGTCCCTGCGGCAAGTGTACGTAATAAATAGTAAGGAATCTGTAATAGTGTGTAATAGTGTGCTATAGTGTGTAATAGTGTTCTATCATGTGGTTATTATTAGAAAACAAAATAAACTTTCTTCTTAGTTTACTTTCTGTTGCAAGAGTAGGAGAAACTTTTTTGTTTTTTGTTGAAAATGCATGCTTCTTATGCTCCAGTCACATCTCTTATCTCATGTTGTCTTACTTCAAGGCCGATGTGTCAATACCTCATATAGCACAAGATCTGAATTTCCAGGCCATCTGTAAGGTGAGAAAATTCAGGGAGCTTCCAATTACGTTATCTTTTACTGCAAAACAGCATCAAAGTCCAGATAAGTATTACGTGCCTGTAGCCAGGAAATTGTTTTTTCAAAGTATGATGCCTCGAAGCCGTTCGGTAGTGATACCTTCATTTAATAATTCAGGTTCAATTTTTACAAGGAAGAAGGTATGACAAAGTTGTACATTTAAGGAACTGTATAAGTTGTTCATTTAGCAGCGTTTCCAAGGCGTTCTCTGCAAATGACCCTTTCAGTTGAATATCATTAATTTAAATGTATTATCAAGTTGGGTATTATGGTTTTCTAAAAATATTTTTTGATTAAATATCTGACCTCTGCAGCATCGGTATAAGAGCGGTATTATTTTTGCTGAAATTTGAAGTCCCGTTAAATGTGATAAAAGATTGTATGCTATATTCCCGAAATCAGAAAATGGATTATGTTGTTACCTCTATTGTAACGTAAAGCTCATGCTGTCATGAGCTGATTAAATACCACCTGTGAGAAGCTTGATGACAATATGCATTATTTTTTTGATCGGTCAACTAGCTCCAAATCATCCGTCAGTGGTTTTTGCATTCAACTCTACGCAGTTTGTTGGTGGAATGATAATCATCTGCTAGTCAATCAGCTCATATCTTACTTAAAATCACCGAATTGTGAAAAAGTGACTGTATTTCCCTTTCCATCCCTTTATTTTAGTTTACTATTTATGACACTTATTTTAAAATACTTCTCATTTTCTAGGAACACCAAAGCAAGGAATTTGGTAGGCCCTTTAAGAGTTAGCATATCGTCACAGGACTCAGCTTCCACAAGTCATCTTGCCTTAATCCCTAGTTAGAAAAAGATCATTAAAGACGATTTGCTCTTCTCCTAAATAATATGGTATAATATTAGGAAGAATATAGAACCAATGCAATCCGCTCAAGCTTGCATAGGGACCTAAAACATAAAATTTTACAAAACTTTCAAAAAATAAATAGTGTATTACAGAGCAGCCAAACAAGAACTATCCTCCGCATCGAACTGAATAACGAGGCACATAGAAACAGATAAAACCAGCGGAATAAACAAAAAGATGTCGTATTCTACGCAAAGCAAAACAAAGCAGGGTAGTTAGTACTAAGACAACAGATGGATCGGGAAGAATCGAGCGGAGATTCACCAACGGTAAAACAGGAGGATATGATCATCCAAACAATGGCAAATGCCACCATACTTGTGATGAGTTTACCAATGCCCAAATATGTTGAAAATCGGAAGAAAACACTTGTCCTTGGCAGTGGGGTTATCAATAAATGAAACAGAGAACGAAGGAGTGGATAAAGACGTTAAGAAAAAAAAGTAGAGAAGGATAATTTAGAGGTTAAAATTCATGGATAAAATAGGTATCGCTACGGCAGTCTCTGCACAATAGTGGAGAAAATCATTTATCCTTTTGATTGAATAAATTCTACAAACCACGAAGGAATAAAGCTATGACATGTGTCCCTGTTATAAGAAATAAAAATTGTGCCTCGCAGACTCTCAGTATGTAATGAGTATCATGGGGAACACCATTTCTTCATGTCTTTACCATTCACACTGAAAGATTTTTAGATAGAGGTGTCATAACATTCAGTAACATGTTGCCTACCTTATTGTTGTACCGCTTATTGTGTAAGTGTGAAGTAATGAGTCTAATTGTTTTGCTATACCCAAGGGGAAACTCTAGTCGTAGGATATCAGACATGATGCACTGTATAGTACTGTACCCATGGGGAAAGGATTCACTGAGTAGCATTAATGAAAACTTATGTAAAGAAATGACAGAAACGGGTAGACTAATTTAAAGATGCTGCTGACTATTTGAAAGATTACGATTTCCTTTTCACGAAATTGGTACTTACCAGAACCACAATGAGATATGAAAGCGAAGATTTCTAACAATTACAATTAAGTTTGAATATTTTGATAAAACATGTGTCAAGCGGAATCCTGCTCTAAACATAAGTTAGGTTAGGGTTGAGTGTAAATCTAATACCGGATCTAATACCCAAAAAATTTCGACGGCATATGGATCATTTGCAAAGAAAACTACATTGTAGTTAGTAGTTAGCTTAAAGTTTGAGGTTATGCTAAAAGTGAAAGATTTAGCTAATAAATGATAATAGCGTAAGGTAGTAGCATACAGGATCGTTCTGGAACATACCAGTATGCTATTCCTTGGGGAATGTGGATAAATCATGATTAGTTTTAATGCACTCATCGGCAATTATCACTTCGGCAGCAAAGGAAGGAATTGACCACCCTTCTTCACAATGCCATGACGTGGGAAATATTATGCTCTACCATGTCACATTCACTGGACTGCCTTTACCTCACTCTTAAATCCACATATTTTTGTCACAAACTCTAATATCATAGAAGATTCAGGGATCATAATTAAAACATTATCTTCTGAGGGGTTACATTAATTTCAAGGTACGTTACCGTCTTAGTGTCTTTTTGCTACGGATCTGCAGATATTAAGGATTTTAACGTATTATTGGTATAGGAATGTAGTCTTGCAATTTTCATATTATCGCTTTACTTTAACTTAAGCTTAAATTTATTAAACTTAGTTAAATATATATATTATCAGGTTAGTTATTTCCTAATATTGAATTCCAGTCTGTAGCAAAGAAAAAAAGTAACGAACACATATTAGCATGACGTAAACATTGGTGGTCACTTTATCAAAAGTTGTGAGGTAGAGATAGTTAAGAAATTATACTAGTCGTATCTGATTGTTTCTTATGATTTTCTTATTGTATGATAGGCCTTTCCTTTACTTTTTCTTTAAGTGGCCCTCTTAGTGGCTATAGGTAATGAACTTTTCCTGTCTGTAAAGTAGATGTCATGTGTATCTGTCCAATGGTATCTTTGTTTTTTGGTACAGGTGTGCTGATAATTGCTTTTTGCAGTAACCCAATGTGGTATTATGTTTGTTTATTTCTTTAATTTTTGGTAACACAGAGTCTTGGCGTATATACAGTTAAGTTGAATAGACAATATCAAAACATCCATAAAAGTGTACATTTTATGTCGGATATGTAATATTTATATGCACGGGATAATTCTAGCTATTTGAGAATATACGTACAGTAATATTTATGCATATATATATCATATGAACAAAGCTCAAAAAATACACATTATCTTTAAGTTTCAAAGTTATCTTTAACTGATTGAATATATATATATATATATATACATATATATATATATATATTCAATCATAGTTCAGGTAGAAGTTATGTAGTAAATCACAATTTAGATTGCAACTCGAGTAATGTAGTTTACCTCTTAGAATGAAGCGTCTGAAACAATCATTCAAAGTTGATTTAATAATCTTAAGTAAAGACTCTACCTAGTCAATCAGAACTGAAGAAAGGGAGAAATGTAGTATATGCAAATCGAAGGAATCCCCTCTTCTTCATTGACGTATATTAGCATAATTTCTTACCTTAAATTCTACAACAATCAGAGTGAATGGGAGAGACGATTTTGTATAGGTTATGAGTGCAGGTGAAATAAACTTAGCTAAATAAACTAGTCATAGTACCTCATCAAATTATGTTCATATAATATCATAACAAGCATGATATAACAGACAGTCAAATCCTGTGGGACTGTTACTGACATACAACACTCTTTTTCAAGATGAAACTGCCCATTTTGTGCCACATGTAATCCCCCCATAAGAGTAACAGTGTCAATTCCTATTACACCACAATTGTCCAGAGGACTTTCTACTACTAAACATGACACCTCCTTCTTAAAATTACCATACTCTAGTAATACCATTACCTGTCTAAGCATGGGAAACGAAACTCCATTCACCATCATAATGGTATGCCCACTCTCAACAGTTGCGATAGGGGTGATTACCTCTTGGGACACAATAGTTGATGTGCAACCTGTATCGACTAACCCTCATGATACTACCTTATTAATAGCAACAGTGACTATAAGTAGCTTGTTTATGTTTGAGGGGCTGCGACTACTCCTACTAACAATGTGGCCCCCTCCTTGTTTCCTGGAGTGGATGCATATCCCTTTGTATAATGCCATGGCTGTCCACATTTAAAACATGTTATCTCAGTTTGTGTTGTATGCTTTGTTTTCTTGCGTGCATTACAATCTCTGGCGACATGACCAGTCATGTCACAAATATAACATTGTACAGGCTTACTGCGTCCCCTGTAGGCTCCTTTAGCAACCATTACTACATCATTACAATTCTCGATTTCTAGCAAGACTCAAGCTTGATTAATATGTGCTTCCTCTGTTGCGTTGTCCATCATCCTTGACTGCTGACTGATATTGTCAGGTAATCCAACTAAAAATGCAACTGCAGCACCATTAACCCCTGCGAGATCACTTAACTGCTGTATATCAGCAAAGAACATGTCAATGTTCTCTCCCTTTTCCAATCTACGATGTTGCAGTTGTTCCCAAGCAGCATATTTTGATATGGACAAGGCCCTGACGAGTCGATGTTTTACCTGAGCTAAGTCCTTCCTTGCTTCCTCTGAAATCTTGTCATAAACTAGAAATGCAGGGCCAGTTAACATTAATGGTACAAGTGTCACCATATCTGTTTCATCCAGTGATGGTAACTTCATGAAAGCCTCAAATTGTCTCCACCATTCAGTGAAATCCCCATCACCATTGTAGCAACTAACAGCAATAGCAATTCTAATTTTTGAAGTCACAGCTGCTTAGCTTGTTAGAGAAGTGTTAGTCAGAAAATAAACTGTTCATCACACTGCAATTTGGGCTTCACTCAGACTGGAATGGATGGTCAACCAACACACTATTTACACTCAGTGAAGGGAGCACAAATTTATTCCAGACAATAGTAACACAAAGAAGGGACATCTTAAATTATAGCAGATCCATAATTACCATAAAAATGTTTTATGCAAAGAAAAGCATATTGAGTTTAAAAGTATGTTTTAAAAGCTTTGAAAGTATATTTTACTTTTAAATTTATTAGATCTCAATAGCCAAGTCCAAATTATTGTCAATATGTGCTGTATCATCTCTAATTTAAGGCCAATTTACAATCAGTTGTGGTGACCAAAAGAGAGGCTTTCATTACAGGGGATTCGGAATAAGAAGAGCTACAGCAATTATGCACTAAAATAGGGGTTTGTTAAAAATATCTGGGAAGGTAAATTTGCATGTGAACATTTTTATGGTATCCAGCTCATCTGCATCGAGGTTGTGCCAGGCCATCAGCTACCTATTTGTTCATCAGTAAGCCTAGTTGGTGGTTTTACCTTTTCTTTTTGGGTAATGTTAGCATCAGGCCTATTGCTTCTTTGAGTTAAGAAGGCTAACAGAACAACTTTTATTCTCTAGGGAGGAATTAAGTTGCAGGATGAAAAACTTCATGGATCAAAATGAATTTGAAGTGCTTTACTCGGTAGGTGCCATTTCATATGTATCAGTTGTAACATATAGCTCATACAATTTTTGGAGGGGTGAAGATATTAAGATTGGTAAAATTTAAATGTAATAACATGTAATTTCCCAAGGAGATGTGTGAAAGTCAAGGGCAATCATTTTGTCATATTCTGTTTTACTAGAAGCCCATGTGCATCTTATTATTGCTCTGTAATGCTCATGGAGTGCCTTCCATCCATCCTTCCTTTCTTTTTTCTGATGGAATACCTTGTTCTCCATGTGCAATTCATTTGCCTATGATACCTTTCCCAGATTTGATCACAAATTTACCTCACAGAAAGATTAGGAAATTTACAGAGTTTTTTGGAATAACTTAAGGATTGCAAGCCTACTTTGGTCACTCCACTATTGAGACAGCTGACTTGAATCTTTACAAGTGGAGACTACAAGTCAGCGTCAGAATGAAAGAGAACTCAAAGAAATGCTTTTCAGACTTGTATTCACAACACATCCATATGACTCAAGCAAACTAAATAGAAGATGCAGTATATAAACTCAAACTAATTACAGAGAGGTTATCATAACTACCTAGTGACAATAATAACCACCCATGGGATTTCTGATTACATAGTGTCATGTGTTGTATTTGCTGCTGACAATGCAAAACTGATGACAAAGCTAACTATGAATCTAGCATCCCCATTAGTTTAAAGCTCTGTGCTGTGAAAATAAGCTGTGTAATCACATTAAATGATTTTGTAATGTGACCATTTTAAAAAACAGACATCTTTCTGTTTAGTATACTTTAAAATTTCTTTATAACCACACTTGCAATTTTGTCACCAAGGGAGGCAAAGTTCCTTACAGTCACTCTATATGAAAACGATGATGAGAAGGGCCTTATTTTAAGTCCCATGTCCCATCCTTATTTTACCTCAGTCCCCAAACTTGATATCAATTTTATTATTCCTTTTACTGGTACACATTCTTTACAAATTCGCACACAGGTTAATGTAGCTAGAACATTTGTTTACGTACGCCAAGTTTGTAATTAAAGAGTTGGGGGTCAACCACAAGATGTTTTCAAAGATTTACCCTTTGGTGAATTAAATACATACATATTTATGACTCCAGGGTATATTTTAAAAGTGACATTCATTAAAATTGCAATAGTCTGTTGACAGGAGCAGTCAGTTGAATGTCTATCTTCTGAGTATGCTTGGTAGAAACAGAGAAGTTTACTAACCTAATGTTTAAGAAGTTTATTAACAGAATTTTTACTTCAAACCAAATTTGCAAACACATAATCACTTATATTGAATATATTTTGTCCACAATTTATTTGTCTTCGTCTCTTTGCCTCAAAATTTACTCCAAATATGTGTTTGATGGAATCAAACAGTTGGAACTGAGTTCTTAAACAGCTGTTTACTTGCAAAAAGACAATTCGTTTGTAAGTTGCCTCTTCCTGTGTGAGCAAAAGCATGTAGTACCAAGTTACTCATGCCTTACGAATTCGAATCGATTAATCAAAGATACTAATGTCTTGCAGAAGAAGCGAGCAGGCTGTAACAAGAAGTGATTAGAAATGACAAAATACAATTTTAAGGGTCATTCTTAATTGCGTAGTGCGGTAAGGAAAAGGCTTGGAAAGTAGCATTTGCGTCATAAAGAAGCAAATAGATTTATCTGCGTTCCTCTTTCAAATGACGTCATGAAAGTCTTTTCGACTCTGCTACATAAACAGATGCTGATCTTTATATAAAATGCTTTACCTCTTTTGTTCTTTCCTTGTTAGCAATATACTAAAGGAGCTTACACAACGAAGTGCCACGTCGCAAGTGCCACGCGAAAGTTTGCTTTCAGATTGAAGTGGCAAATGCCACGTCGCATGTTTGAAAAATACCTGCTCAGTAGAAAGATGTATTCCTCTGACGAAGACAATATTATTGCTCTTATGGGTCTGATAGTTAGTAGGAGTAAAAAGGATATGGTGGGTACATCTCATATCAGAAAGGGAATAACAACTTGCAAAGCGCTTTTATAGTTTGAAAGGGCCTTACACTACACGTAAAACATGTCTTTCGTCAGTTAATGGCCATTGCAAAGACTTAATTAAAGAGGTAGGCTACTAATACCGCAGATGTATGAGGGCTAAAGAACAACCAGTCCTGTTTCTAAGGTAATACGGTGTTGTACTACATAGATTCTTTAACTACAAAAGACGTATCTACGCCTGCTAGGAAATCGCTGTGTCATTGCATCATTTTGCAGTTGTTCATCGTATAGAGTGACCGAGACCATTTGAAAGGCGAATTATATTTCGTGAGCATACGTACATTGAATTCAAAACATATATCAACTGAGTAAATTATATAATCTAATCTATATAATCAGAAACTGCAATTAATAAAAAGAATCTTCACCGAGGAAAGAGACAAAGTTGTTCCCTACTCGTTTGTCTAACTACAGAACTTTAGCCTGACCAAACACACTGGATTTGCCCATAGTTTCTTGAAGGTGTTGACAGTTGAGTACCCTTCCAAACAGAAACAAAATATCTATTACTACACTGCCTACCTGAATACTACTGCACTATCCAACTATTACTACCCTATCTACTTATTATCACGCCATATACTTAGCTACTACTGCACTATCTAAATAGTACTAGTCTACTTGCCTACTACTACACTATTTACTACCATACTTTCTAGCTATTACTTCCCTAAATATCTATTACTACACTGCCTACCTGAATACTACTGCACTATCCAACTATTACTACCCTATCTACTTATTATCACGCCATATACTTAGCTACTACTGCACTATCTAAATAGTACTAGTCTACCTTCCTACTACTACACTGTCTACTACCATACTTTCTTGCTATTACCTCCTTACCTATCTATTACTGCATTGCCTACTTGATTACTACTGCACTATCTAAATATAACTAGTCTACCTTCCTGCTACTACACTGTCACCCTGACTTTTACCGTACTTTCTAACTAATACTGCCCTACCCATTTATTACTACGCTTCCTACTTGGCTACTACTGCAGAGTCTAACTATTACTACCATATTAATTTAATACCCTACGTTACTAGTTCTTGTTATACTGCCTAACTATTACTACACTGCCTTCCAACCTGTCTACTACCATACTTTTTAGTTATTTCTTCCTAACATATCTATTACTACATTGCCTACTTGACTACTACTGCACTATCTAAATATTACTAGTCTACCTTCCTACTGCTACACTGCCTGGCTTTCACCGTACTTTCTACCTATTACTGCCCTACTCAAAGATTACTACGCTGCCTACTTGTCTACTGCTGCACAATCTAACTATTATTACCCTACCTATTTATTGCCTTACGTTACTAACTCTTGTTATACTGCCTAACCATTACTACACCGCCTAAGTATTAATACCTAACCTTCCTACATTTAGCAAGCAATCTACTTTGGCACATCTTTACTAATACCCGTACTTACTACCGAATCATACTGCTACACTACCAAGCTACTAATAATACATTAAAATACTTACCACTAATAATGATTATGCAAATTGCTTTAACACATACTTACCTACTTCTACTAATGTCGCTAGTTCAAACTTCGACTTTATCATTTGTAACCATCAAACTATTATTGTTTCCATCTGCCTACACAACTACTTCTCTAGCCTCTAGCTAGTTACTGCCTCCCTATCTTAACACTTACTAACACACCACTATTATGAGTTTTGTTAAAAGTTTTGCTCATTCTCCAATATGGAAGTTCTGAGCAAGCTCTTCGAAGTTATTTATTGGCCATCAACAATCCTCTCGCGATTTTCCTAGTTCAGAAAAGTTCATGATTACTAAACCAACGCTCCAACCATTGAGCCATCCTGCTCAAAAGCTAGGGTTGAGATTTTTAGCGTCAATTTTTCGTCGGATGGCTCAATGGTTGAGGCGTTGGTTTAATAATCATGAGGTCGTGAGTTCGAATCCGATCAGCGCCATTAAATTTCAAGCTATTGTGGTAATGCTTCACTCTTTGAGAATTATATATAATTGCAATGTGTCTGCTGAGAATATGTATATGTCTTGCTTACTCTTCAGCTGATACATAGGAGTATCTGCATTCAAAAAGATGACCTAAGAATCACCGTGTCGTTCCATGTACAAGGCCTCTTAAAAAAATACCGGCCACTGATACCATCACGAAGACGATAACTTTGGCGAGAAAAGAGTCATTTCAAAAATCACAGTTACAAAACACAGAACACTGACTTAGCCTTTTTGCAACATCTTAGTGTCTAGTCTGAAGAATGTTTGTTTAGTTGGTTAGGATTTGGTCTTTTATGAGTACGAATCACTGTGCTAGTTTGAACTCCCGTGTGTAACTTGAGATAAACACAAAGCTGATTGTTCCTGTCCCTGGCCGTCTTACACAGAGCCAAGCAGTTGTCGGCTTGTCTTCACTTGCCATAACCGTGAAATCCAATGAAGAATCTATATCAAGCCAAGACTCAGCACCAACAAACAATTGTATACCTGTTAGAGCTATAGCTTGGTGTAAATGAATTTTGGTGATGAAGACAATGGTTGCAACTTGCCACAACATCAATTAGTCATTTGTTCTTATGATATGCATGTTTGTGATAACCTGGTGATAGCAGGGAAGAGATGTAGCATCCCGCAGTAACCCATAATTATTTTTAGGTCACGGTTAAAGATATGAAACGACTTGATGTGTGATTGTGTAAGTAAAAGAATATGTTGAATAGGAAGTGCGTGAGTCGAACTCAAAGTTGTTAGACAGAGAACCATATAGATTGAAATATCCATTGCTAGTACAACAAAGTTAATTACCTTAGGTCAAGGGAAAGAAACCAATAATCATGAAATGGAAGGCTACTTGTCCTTTTGACTTATATGTTGCCATGCTTTTATAGTACTTGATGTCAAAATTGTCAGTGCAACGCAGGATTGTGAGAAGTGGAAAGACATGAGCGCTAGCGCTATGCAGATTTCGGTCCCCAGTAAAACAAATTACGTTAATTACCTCAGGTCAAGGGAAAGAAACCAATGATTATGGAATGGAAGACTTCTTGTCCTTTAGACTTATATGTTGCTATGCTTTTATAGTACTTGATGTCGAAATTGTCAGTGCAACGCAGAATTGTGAGAAGTGGAAAGACATGAACGCCATCGGTATGCAGCCCAGCAAATGATAATGACAATGATGATGTCGAAAAATGATCCTTAGCAAAGTAAACAAAGATACAATACTACTAACTGACGAGAAGATGTTATTACATCAAGTATAGCGTTATTGCAATGCTTTGTTCAACATACCTTATAACAAAGGAACTAGAGACTACATTACATTTTTGCCTAGCAGCTTTTGCCTAGAGAAAGAGACCTCCTAATATTAGAAATTAAAGACCCTTAAAATACAAAATTTCCCATTGAAACCAAAAGATTATTGTATTTATGGATATCCCAGTGTTTAGAAATGACCTTAGGCAGTTGCAGAGGGACGAATGTTTAGTAATAATAACGGTATTAAATTTAGTGTCCACGTTACGTAGATATGAATGTCTATAGTCGCCTGGCGATAAGTAAGAGCTCATGTCGGTACTGGAGAAATAACTGGTCTGCTTGGTATGTCTGTGTGGTCTGATGATATAGACGATGAAGAATGCGTGGTATGTTGACTGCTACTACCATATGCTGACAAGTGACGTTGTTTTACTCCCTGCTTCTGTTGAGTAGGGCTACTAAAATCCTTAGTTGACAACTGAGAGCTTATGAATCGAACTGAGATGTCAGCACTAAAGCACTAAAAAGGTCTGATGTATCTAGTTTGAATAAATGGTACGTGAACGAGGCGACATTCAAACCATCACAACGACAACAATACTATGACACATTTGATTTCTGTAAGTGGTCATACCGGAAGTTGATAATTTCCATACAGTCTCCATGAAACCACAAGCATCAACCGTCTCAAGAAACGGCTCTGCGATTCGATCAGGGACGGAGCTATGGTGGGGCAAGGGGGAAATGCCCCTCTAAAGCTGATTTTTTGCTCCTCAGATCCTCAGATTTCTTGTCGTAATGATTTTTTCTTTAGAAATATTGATTTTGGCGATGTTGTAATGATTCATCCTTGCTTTATATTTCCATTTTTTTCACAGTTCGGTCGGCCAAATGGCAGATGAGTAATTTCCCGTTTGCAAATAGGACATAAGGAGGAGAAAAAATTTGAGAATTACCTGTTTTGAGTGTGATCAATCCTGTTACTTCAGCCAAACCATCGTTATCTTTGGCGTGATCACTCAATCACATTTTGGTTGTCTTTTGAGTCGCCTACAAAAGACCATGCCAATGAAGAGGGTTTTGTCAGCTCATTTTTATCTTTTACTGCAATACCAATCCTTCTTCTAATTTCCTTAGGACCATCATTATCATTCTTGAATATTGCACAAAGATACATTACTTCCGATACAAAAAATACACTAGAGAAATAGAAAAAGTAACAACTGGGGATCGCACTCTTGACCCACGCCATCGCGACGTGTGCTAAACACATTGAGCTAAGTGACCTCCGATATAAAAATTCTCTATTTCTCTATAATACTTCTAATTCGTTTGCAAATAGTTTACTATTGAATGTAATATGAGCGTAGTGGTCACCTGTGGAACCTTTTTGGACTTTCATATCTTAGGTTAATTTTGCATTCAGAAAAAAAATGCCGTTTTTCGCTATAAATCTTGACTCTGTCAACAAGTTGTTGGAGTTCCTCCTCAATTAAAGCTATCATCAAGTAAAATGGTTATATGGTGACCTTGCAAACAGTAAAAAATAGGCAATTGTACAAATGCCTCGTAATCAAGCTCTAGCTAATGCCATTTCCTTGCAGTTTGGTTTGAATAACTTGGGGGCACCTAATAGGCCTTACGGATACTTTTGAAAAGAACACAAGAGAAATAGAAAATATGTTACTATCGGATCGAACCCGTGACCCACGCTTTCGCGGCATGTGCTGTACCAACTGAGCTAAGTGATCTCCGATGTTAACATACTCTATGTCTCTAGTTTCCACATTAGCGCCCAATCATCCACCGGTGGACATTGATATCCAGCTCAATGCTTTTGGAGACCAGCCTCTCTACGCCATGTGACTTGACCGAGGAATCATCTTGTGAGCTCTGAAAACCACTTTTCTGCAAACAGTAAGGGTTTACATACTTTTTTGGTCCTTGTTGTTATACCATTCCCTCAAAAAGATATTTGTTCCCCCAAACAATGCTTATTTGGGTCGACAATGAATTTTGATGAGGCTCCAAAAGCACATCATCATCAAGATTTTTGATCATTTTCCGCAAGAATTGTTTTTACCGAAACGTGCAACCTCACAAATGCTGGGATTTTTTCTGACATCCAGATCATGATCAATAGATGACGCTAAGACAAATCAGGACTAATCCACATGATGAGCATAGCGTACCCTTTCAGTTGAATCAAATCAGCCCTTTCGAACACGATCAGTTGAATTTGAAATTGAATGAAATTTGAAAAAGAAGAAAGAATAGACGCTATTATGACGTCATTAGTTAGTTTAATTAGTCATAAATGACTCCATTACTAGCTTTCATCTCTATTTTTCCCTATAAACTTGCAAAAGGATCATATCAGTAAAGTTTGCGTCGTAATAAATCAAAGTTTCAATAAAGTCAAAAATTTTAATTATCATGTTCTTTGCAAAATCATGGGTCTTGCTAATAAAAAGTTGATAAAAGTAGAAATAACTATTGTCATGAGCTGAAAATTGACAGAAATATGCAAAATAGAAATTAACTGAAAGTCAAAAAACTTGAGGATGATATCTGACATAATTTTTTAGAAAGGACGGGAATAGGGTTAAAAACTTTCATTTAAGATGTCTGCCCTTGCTAGAGAGATGGGGTGGCGCCTGGTATCATGTAAGAGTTGGATGATTATGGACTCATTTTTTTTCTCTGTTGTATTTATTTAGTAAAGTTTCCAATGTTGTTTCAATGAGCCATTTTAGGAAGAACCATCAAAATGAAAAGGTGCTAATGCTATAAATAGCACTTAAATATTTTCGTCTTCGATTCTTAAAATTTGAAGAACTTAGTTCATAATTTGAAAGGAAAAACTTCTTTACTTTAACCCCTCTCAATTGGTTTTCCATCTCACAAAATGAATGTTGTGCCCCTTTGTAACAGAACAGCCGGTATTTGGATCTTGGGAACTACAAAAAGGATGGGAAATGAAGAGAATCGTTACTTAAAATTTGTTCTTCAGCTGGTTGAACACAATGGCTTATAAATCTCTACCGAAAACAGGTTAATGCCCAAGTTCGAGAAAAGGGTTACTTCGTTCAACTTGATCTATGAGTTTAAATAACAAACAATGTGACTGAAGGCTTTGATAGATTTCTCTTAAGAAAACACGAATTTTCAGCATTTTATGGCAAACTAGTCAACTATGAGCAATGTGTAGTAATATATCACGAGGTTTACTTACGAAGTTTAATTCTATCACCGTCTAAAACAGGCTCTAAAGGTTCACAATTCCCTTGGGAAGCTTAAAAGCGTCACTGAGTTCAACAATTTGCAGAACAAAAACAGCTTTCAAGTCGGTTTTGAGGTAATGAAAGACCAAATTTCATCTTGTTCAAGAAACGTCTAAGCATTGTCCCAATTTAATGGGAGTGGAATAGTCTTTGGTAGTTTAAACCCCACCCCTTGTAATCAACACGGTCTTTAAAGTATACTTCAACTTTGTTGTTCACATCCAGCCAGAAGTTATGGCAGTATTCTTACACATTGTAGGGGCAATACCACAAGAAAATCCCGTGGCAAAGCATGCATCTATAATATGGCTAATCTCGTACGTACAGAATATTGCTTTTAATAGCAGCAAACACCTTGCAACCATAATCCTCACATTAAGCAACTGAAGAAATCTGATAATTTCTCTTAACTATTTTGAATCTACTGACGTCATTGCTCTCGTCTGAAACTGTTTAAATGGCCTACAAAATAGAATGTCCAAGGTTGGTTATGTCAGTAAAAACAATGATCAATCAGGAACAAGAAATAACCGGGGAAATAGACATTGATATCAAACATCGGATAATCCAATAAAAAGATCCAGTAGTTTCCAATGGCCATCATGATCTTGTGGCCTCATCCGAGATAGAATTCACTACATCTTTCAGTATTTCCTATCGGTAATAGCTGTTACAAGGTTTTCATTGGAGATGGCGGTGTCCCTCCATACGATATCAGGAAGGTGAATTTCCGAGACCGCTTGACTGATGATCGGTGCCTGGTAAGAGGAACGACGACACAAGCTCATCAGAGACATGCCCGCAGTGTCCAGCAAACTAGACGCGTCTCCTTTGAACTAAGGTTCATATTCTAGGTAGGTCACCGTATATCATTTCATGAGTTGGATTTTTTCTCTATGAAAGATTCAATGCCCTTTGAGAAGATGGGTATAGCGTCCATTAAGGTGGCGATGTAGATTAGGCGAGAGAATCCAAGTTTCAGATCCGTAGAACAAATGGGTTCGATTATTACACGAAAAATCCTGGTTTTAATTTTACGGTCGAACTGGGATTTCCAGATGTTATCCATCTTATGATATGCAGGCCATACCATGCGCCTCCTGATATTAAGATCTTTTCTCAGAGTTTATTCCAATGAAAAGTGTCCTTGGTCGAAACAACCAACAAATGGGACAAAGAACATATTATTGTAAAAACAACAACGACAAACTAAAGGTAAGACGCTAAGAAGGAAACTAGAAATTTGGCAAGGTTTCGTCTTTTCTTTACGACTTCGTCAGGTCTTTGTACACTGGAAATCGTAACGCTAATAAACACCAGTACAAACCTACAAAAAAATCTGTCACTAAACGCTAGAAGCATTGTGGGAAATAACCAAGATGGTGATACGGCGAGGATACTGAAAGGAGGTAAATACGAAAATAAAAGTAGCTGTGGCAAGGAGTACAAAAGAGGCAGGTGTTAGGAAAGCGAAAAAAGGCAGACAATAAGGAAATTAACTACACTCTGAAAATACTAGTCCATTAAAATAGTAATACTGAATGAAATGGCGCATAGAAAGTCCTACATCTTTAACTATTAGGAAAAAAATATATATATATAAATAACGGAATAATCCAACTAACAGAATACGCTATTAAACCGGAAACGCTCGTTAGGCCATAACGACCTTGGTTACGTGGTGGCAACGACATTCACGTCTTCGAAATCTCAAAGTAAACCGGGCCACGAGCAGTTATGCTTACCATTCAACGAACGGCCTTTCATCCGACCTCTCGTTCTGGTTGCCAACCCAAGGTAGACATGAAACGATTCCACGATAGTGTGGATATGCTACTAAATTATTTAATGACATTCCCTTAATATATCCCTCGACTCATCATTGCTGAATCAAAGTACATGTCGAATTGCATGGGTTAAACAAGTTACATGGTCGCTTCTGCGCATGCTTACATCGTACAAAATGTGGGAGATCATATAAGCCGGCAAACGATTAGGTTCTTAAACCTACCAGATTCACAACAGCATATTTACCTCACGCTTAGCTTTCTGATTTCACAAAAGCCTTTCAGCCTGTAACGTTGTTTGATCTCACTTAAAAGTGTTCTCTTTTACAGTTTTTTTGCATTTATTTATCTCTAATAAACTGAACAAACGAGACACAAGTAGAACGATAGGCGTCCATTGTAGCTTTCGACAAGAAAAATATCCACTTTAAATCACTTGACAAAGTTTTACGTAACTTCACAGTTGTTGAACCAGGTTTTCTCAATTTCGGTGACTACAGTACCCCCCTGGGTCCATTGGAATTTGCAATGTTTGTCTCTAAAGATATCAAATGAGAACGCCCGGAAATAAATGGTCATTGAAGAGTCTTAATTTATTCATCAGATGTAAAACGAAAATATGTGCAACTTGGGAGTAAATAGAGACAATATTTAACACTTTGTTTGGCTTTGGCATTTTGATATAGGACAAAAAATGGAAAATTTTAGTAGCTGTTGGACCCCCCTAACTGTACGTTGGACCCCCTAACTGTACGTTGGACCCCCTAGTACCCCTTGTCTCAATTTTAGCTCCTAATCTCATTTACCCCCTCAGGGGTGTCCGAACCTTCGTTTAGAAACACTGGTTTAACCCAGTCAAACGATTGAACTTTCGACTGGACTCGGCCGACTGCTTCTGGCCGACCAATCAACTAACTTGTTCATATCAAATCATTTTCTTGCATTACTAGGCCTTACCTTTTTGGTTGACCCGCATCGACATGATACCAAGGATGTTCCATCACAGGGGCCACATGGGCCAGTGTGGCATGCAAACTTGCAATAATGCGGTTTTCCTAGCAAAATAAAGCAACTGTTAATTCTACCTCGTAATAAGTAATTGTTACTTACAGAATATTGAGGCAAGTGGAAAGAATGATGCAAAAATATTACTTCCAATAGCAGCCTAGTCCAAAGGTGGGCAACCTTTTATGTCCCATCGGCCACATTTGGATTTTTGGACTACCAAAAATCGCTACCAATCTTTTTACTGGAATAAAAATCCTAAGGCCTACTAAATGAAGTGTTAAAGATCATGAAAATGCTGCGGGGCTATCTGCTTTTTATATTTGTGGTGAAGAATAATGAATTTTTGAATGTTCAGTTAGCCACACAAAAACACGTTGTGGGCCGCAGGTTGGCCACCACTTGTCTAGACTTTACTGTATTCACACCAGAGGTCAGGCTGTATGGACGTTGTATGGTCTTTAATGCTGAAACGTCAGGCCTACTTAAGGTAGTAGCCCAAGACGTCTCATTAGAAATAACGGGGTCATCTATGTTTGTATCAGGCAGATATAAGAAGGAAACCAATTTTTGTGTCCTTGCTAGAAGGAGGCTATTCTCCAGAAATGGGGCATACGCTAATCGATGTCACAAAAAAGGAACTTTATGCTAAAGTAAAAGGTCGTATGTACACGTAGGAACGTATTCACGTCAGTCACGAAGGTGAGGGGGCAAGGGCGGGCGCCACCCCCCTGAGAGAATTCACTAGCGTATTCCGTGCCTCCTGACATTCTGATCGGCATATATATTTTTTCAAAGTAATATATCATAATGCATCGGAAATAAAAAATGTCGGACCTATGGGATGACTGTGGGATGACTCTTGCCCGTATGTCCATGGGTATGTGCGTTGAAAGTTCCTAGAAAATGCCTTCCGTGAGATATAACTTCAGAACTACAAAAAAATTGTCTTTTGGCCTTAACGAACAAACTTTTTTCACGACTTCCAACCAATGGCTTAGGTTGTCCCAGCTAGAATTTAGACTATACAATGCCACTTTTAGTTCAATTTACCCACCTCTGACATTTTTGTATCGATGTAGCCAAATGTAATAAAATTGAATGGATTCTATTGTTAGGATTATTTCCGGAGAATGATGAAACTTATGACCGCCCCTCTTTCATATTTTGGAAATCCCAACCTCCCCTCTCTCTTAGAGGGCCAGCTTCGTGACCGATTCAAGGGGAGAACAAAGAAAAATCAATATCGTTTCAACATCCTCGTGATCCTACCTTTTCACCGTTTAACTTTTCATTCTATGTCATCAGTCGCCCACATCAAAGCCATCCAGGACGTTTCCGATGTGGTGGCAGTACAGGCTCAACAATGTGTTTTTAAATGCCTCTGCAAACTATTTATATCGTGTCTATATCGTGAAGGTATCGTGCAAGACGTATTTAAGATTTTTGATAGATCGAGTTAGCTTACAATTATATGTCTGGTGAATGAATAATTTTGTTAGTGATAACTCTAAACCTGTAGAAGTATCACTAGTATCTCTTAGAACAGTGATTCTTAAACGGAGGTCCAGGTACCTCTTAGGGGGTACTTAAGATTTTAAAGGGGGGTAAAATTGAGACAAGGGGTACTTGGGGGGTCCAACAGCTAACAGCACGTTTCATTCCTTTTCTTACGTCAAATGGCAAAACCAAATGAAGGGGGTAGAGAAATATTGTTCGTATTTACTCCGTTGCTGTACATATGTTTGTTTAAGATCTAGTCAAGTACGTTGCGACTCTTTTATTGGCTATTTATTTCATGGTGTACTTGTTTAATATCGTTGACGAAGAACAATGCCGAATTCCTTCGTACCAAGGGGGTACTTGAAAAGTTTGGTAACCTGAGGGGGGTAATTTACTATCTGAGGTTGAAAAATCCTGTCTTAAAAAATACTGTACAGAGCTTATCCTTGCTACCGCGTAACCAACGCGCTTCCTGCTTGAAGTTTAGTCATGTACAGTAAGCATTGCCAATCACATATCCTTTTGTCTAAATGAAAGATAAATAAGATCAGGTAACACTTATATACATTAATTTGTCATGCTGATTCCCAAATCAGAGTATATCCATAGTGTGCAGCCCCCCTACGATTAGGGGGGGTTGAAACTTTCTCCAAACTACCACCATAGGTGGGGGTTGGGAAAATTTCAGAAATTGTGTGGGGGTTACCAATATAGGTGGGGTAACTTTTTTGATGAGGGGGGTGGATTTTGTTGATATAGAAATTTTTTAGCTAGCAATGTAGTTAATCACAACTTTAGGAGAGCGTTCAGGAACAATTTTCTTCTTATTTCACTTATTTCTTCTCAGAAGTAATTGTTTGGAAAGGTACAATTGAGCGCACTTTGTAAATTTGGAACTGTCTCATGCATGGCATGCATTCCAAAACCTGACCCTAACCCAATCAATGTCAAGTAATTCAGTAAGTTGTGTGATTTTAGCTAAGAAGCATGGAGTATTAAGAGTGAAATAACTACACAGCATCGGCAAACGATAAATGAAATAAATTTATCACTCAACAGTTTATCGAACTTGAACTATCAAGATACCTTCTTAGGCAAACTTAAACCCATGCAGAGTTTTAAAGTTGTTTAACATGATGCATCCTCAGATCTGCGGTGAACAACAATGCCAGAGCTTTCAATACCTACTGGTCTACATTTTTTAATTAATTAACTATTTCAACACCGTGTACATGAGAACATCAACAAGTGGTCATAAAACACAAAACAAACAATACAATGCATTTTAACATAAAAAAGTTTTGACCAGATTTTGTTATTTTGTAATAACATATAATGAAGACGTTGATGTGGGGGTTGGGATCGACCCATGTTTTGATGTGGGGGTTGATGCAAAAGGTGGGAGTGCTGCTATCACATTTTGATGTGGGGGTTGCAATCGTAGGTGGGGGGTGATTTTTTGATATGGGGTTGATACCCCTCTGCACACTATGATATCCATTCTAAAACGTACCATTGGTACCATAGTTACAACGCAAAAAAAAAGCATAATGCACTAACATCAAAATGTAAAGATGAATTAAAACGTTGCCAAATTTAAGCGACTACCACATTCCTTATTATACTAAATAAGAACGTGACCTAAACAACTGCATTAAATTAAGCCATATTTTATTAAGCCTACTTTTTCATAAAAGGCATATCGGTTGTTATTAGTTAAGCCACACCCTAAAGAGATGAAATAAAATTGGTTCAGGTTCCTTGCAAAATATCAAGATATATCTGGTATGCTTTGCAGAAGGGGTCAATTACTTCAGGACAAGTGAGTGGCACGAAACCTAGAAGATTACTGTTAGTACAGAATGGCTTGGAGATTCTTATTGAAATGACAGTCATATGGAACAATGCCAGCATAGAAATTTTGCGGAAAAGGATAGAAAGTGTAAACGTTTTAGAATACAAAGATGAAATAGTCTGTTTGTGGTACAAAATAAGAATATTGCACGAAATAGCGAAAACATTGTGTACTTAAAAGCTTTTTTCGTCTGACTCAAGCAAAGAGATCAAAGATCCAACCATCATTTGGTATTTCATCATTTACAACAAGCTCGGCACCTCTCCCATCTTTGTCTCCTTCAAAATCGTCATAAATTATCTAAGCAACTTTTGGCCTGATTTTGGAAAATTGCTAAGCAACTCAAGGCCTGACCCAGAAAATGGAGTTGCTTATAAAAAAACCGTGTAGAGTATCTTTTGTTTACACATGGTAGGGACAATAAGTTAGCAGTACAATAAAGTTTTAAGGCTACTTAACTTTCCATGAGAATATGCATCTTGTCCATCTTTGCTGTGCCATGGTGTTACGACTAAGAGTTAAATATATACATACTTTCAAGGGCCTTCTTCAGTTGCAATGATCTCGTCTGTTCTCTGTGCATGACTCTAATGGTCTGAGAGGGGAACAACCATGCATAATTATATAGGTACATTGTCTAGTATACTTATGTTGGCTTGAGTTGCCTGGTGCCTTTAGGCATATGTCAAAGAATTTGCAACGTATAGATTACCATAATTATCAACTGAAGTCAACGTTGGAAAACTTTCAAGAGCATTTGAACTCAACGTTGCAAAACTTTCAAGAGCATTTGAACTCAACGTAGGAAAACTTTCAAGAGCATTTGAACTCAATGTTGGAAAACTTTCAAGAGCATTTGAACTCAACGTAGGAAAACTTTTAAAAGAACACTAGAGAAATAGAAAAGCATGTCACCACCGGGGATCGAACCCGTGACCCACGCTTTCACAGCATGCGCTCTACCAATTGAGCTAGGTGACCTCCTCTGTTAACATACATTCCTATTTCTCTAGTCGCCACATTAGCTCCCAATCATCCATCAGTGGACATTGACATCCAGCTCAACGCAAATGGAGACCAGCTTAGTTGGTATAGCAGATGCTACAAAAGCCTGGGTCATGGATTCAATCCCTGGTGGTGACATATTCTCACTTTCTCTAGTGTTCTGTTCAAAATTACCACAAATGTAACCAATTAAGAAATGGTGAAGGTAATCTTTGGTAACAAAGAAGGTAACTTTTTAGTGTTCTGCTAAAAAAAAGAATTTGTTTGCACTTTTCTCAATAATATAATACAAGTGACAGAAAATGTGTCGCTCAAATACAGGTTATTTCAAACAATGTGTTTCAACCCTTTCCTTTGCTATATATTCTTAGTGAAAAGGTTTCATCTTTCATTCCAGACAATTCCTGTGACCAGTGTCTGGCAAAAGCGCTAGCAAAAACAATCAGGTGTTGAACTCAATATGCCTTAATACACAAAATTAACGTTGAACATATAAATGCTTTTGGAATTAAAAGACGCTAGTTAAATCCATATTAATTATATGCTGATGTTAATTTTTGAAACAGTAATTTCAACGTAGCGCTAATTTTTGAAACATTGATTTGTGCCAAAAGTTTATACAAATATGGGCCCCTGTAACATTTTCCTTGGCTGTAATATGTTGAAATCTCAAAAGGAAACATTTGGTTATTTTGCAGTGTCTATAGATTTTGTTCATAAATTTGAGCCTCTTTGTTTTAAGTGTCGTACTGATCCATGTTTCCCCTCTGGAAAGTAACCTCTGTTGTACCAGCTTTCAAAAACTCAGGGTAACGCTTTGGTCCTTTTAATGATCGTCCAATTAGCCTTTTACCTACTATTAGCAAAGTTGGTGAGACCATTGTCAATATCTCAATGATTAAACAGGGTAACTGGTAGAGGAACGACCATAAAGTACAACCTTAATACTACGACCACACACGAAGGACGGTGGTATGGACAGTAATTTGCCTGTGAAGCCGCATACCTTAACCTGAACGCTGAGAACCGGAGTCCCAAACCTTCTCAAAGGTTTTCGAAATGTCAAGTGCAATAGCCCTTGATTCACCAGAGACATCAAGAACACGAAGTATAAGCTAGGTGACAATAGTAAGAAGGTTAGCAGTAGACCGTAAAGAACGAAAGCCGTACTAGTGGTCAGAGAAAAGTCCAACAGAAACTCTGATGTTCCCTAGGATTCTGTGCTTGGCCCAACTCTATTAATTTTCTATATAGATGATTTGCCTGATCGGATCCTTGCTTACGACACCACCATGTATTGGTGCCTGGACAAGCCATATCCGTTAGATAAACTCGGAAAGCGAACCTTCTTGAGAATGATCTCCGTGTAGTTGCTGATTGGGGAAGGAAATGGCTGGTTGCTTTCAATGAGAACAAAACAAAGCTTCTCTCCATCAACCGCTCATTCTCCCACCAGTCACCATGAATGTTCCCCAGCTCTCCGAGACCTCCGGTGTCGGGCTTCTTGTGCTTTCTCTCCCCCAGGATATCTCTTGGATATCCCATATCGAAGCTATTGTCAAGTCAGCTTCCATGAAAGTTGGCTCTCTCTATCGTGCGCAAAAATACCTTTCACCGGAAAGTTCAAGAAGAGATCGTACCAAGAATTGCAAAAGGAAACACGTAGAATCGTAGAATCGTAGCCAAGGTCAAGTCTCGACCCTGATTGAACCTGATCTCTCTGGGATTCTTGAAGCTCTTTCACACTCTCGAGCTATATCAATCTCTTTCCCTTTTCTACCGATATTTCCATGGACGGTGTATCAAGAAGCTCTTCTCCTTGGTTCCACCGTTAAAGGCTGTTCAACGTACTCGTTGCTCCATGAAGCTTCATCCATTCGCTGTGAAGGTACCTAAGTGCGGGACTTGCACTGATGTTTTCTGAGTAGGTTTTTCCACTGTATACAAAGTTACGCTTTCAATTTCCTTATCTTGAAATTCCATCCGTATTTTCATCGAAATACTCTTCTTCCTATAAGGTTTACGAGCTTCTCTCTGCATTGTGCACCCCATCATTTCGAAGCAAGCTTCGGGGCTGGTTTGAGGTGACTGGTCACTCCGTCTTCGTGGTAGCCCGTTTACGTTTACTTTTTTTGAATGAGCAGTTAAATATACATGGTGATGGAAACAGCTATATCTGAATAAGACGCATAATAGCAACAGAGATCGAATGGAACACTCGTCTGATCTCCGTTAATCTTCTATCAAATTCCAATTTATTAAGCACAAAGAGGACTGATATACAAGAGACCTACCAATACATTGCCACCAATATATTGCTACCAATACATTGCAACCAATACATACCCACCAATACCTTGCCACCAAATACATAGCCACCAATACATTGCCACCAATATATTGCTACCATTACATTGCAACCAATATATAGCCACCAATACATTGCCACCAATACATAGCCACTAATACATAGCCACTAATAGATTGTCACCAATACATTATCACCAATACATTGCCACAAACACATTGCCACCAACACATTGCCATCAACACATTGCCACCAACACATAGTCACCAACACATTGCCACCAACACATTATCACCAACACATTGCCACCAACACATTGCCACTAACACATTGCCACCAATACATAGTCACCAATACACTGCTACCAATACACTGCTACCAATACACAGCCACCAATACATAGCCACCAACACGTTGCCACCAATACATAGCCACCGACACATTGTCACCAATAAATTACCACCAACACATTGCCACCAATACCTTGCCACCAATACACAGCCACCAATACATGGCCACCAACACATTGCCACCAATACCTTGCCACCAATACATTCCTACCGATACATTGCCACAAATGTATTGCCACCGATACCTTGCCACCAATACCTTGCCATCACTACCTTGCTATCGCTACACTGCCGCCAATACATTGCCACACAATGATTCGAAATACAAAGTAAAGGGTGATTAATTTCGCAATGTCTACAAAGGATACTCAGTCTCAAATGAAATCCTCAAACAGTTGATAGATGAAATGTTATTGTCTCGATGTGTATTCAACCTTGCCACATGTTGTCGAAGGTCATTCGAGTCTGTAAAATATTTCTCTCTTCATAAAAGAAACGATTCGAGTTACAAGATTAATACAATATTTCTCTCTACAAAGTGAAGGTCACACGGAAGGCTTAAAAAGTGAATGGTAATTAAAAGTGATCGTGTCAATTTAAATGTCTAAACTGAAAATAAATATTCAACCACTGCATGGTTTACTTAATATCTGATAAGTAGAGCTATTTTTACAATAATGTCGACTACAATTTAGTTTCGCCCACAAATCCTTCTTCGTAAAACCCTATGTTACATAGAACTTACTACTGAATACTATTTAAGTCAATTATAATAAGATGACATGTTTTGTTTTGCACACACATCAGAATTTCAAATTTATTTTTATTCCAAACAATATATAGTACTTCGTGCCCTCTGACGATTACAATGAGAGCCCTAAAATATTAGTCAACTTCCAAGACAGCAAAATACTCAGCAATATATAAAATACAAGCTGGGTTCTTTGAGTTTACGCTATAATAACAATCTTAACACTCAGTGCGAAGTGAAACTGGATCTTTCTCCTACGCTTTAATTGAAAGTTCAGTGCAATAAGTTCTTTTAAAAAAGGGAACTCCAAGTGCTTGTAATCAGAAACGGAGGTGCGGTCCACGTGTGTTATACCAGAGTTATTCAATAAAAGGGTTGAGTAACTCAAGCTGTGAGCCTCTGATGTTTTTGTTTAGCTTTTGGACCGGTCAAATTCTCAAAGCGTGGAGCATTACCACAATAGCTTGCAATTTAACGGCGTTGACCGGATTCGAACCCGGGACCTCATGATTACTAAACCAACGCCTCAACCATTAAGCCATCAAGGCTCAATAAGCTAAGGTGAAGATTTTTAGATATATAAATATAGATATAGATTTATATATATATATATATAACAATGTGTATGTGTAAGTATGTTCAATTTATACTTTAATAGGGCCCGCAAGGAGTTCCTGGTATACAAGGAGAGAGAGGATTGCAAGGATCGCTGGTATGTAAAAGTTGAATTGATTTGGCTTCTTCGTGTAATTGGTGAAGCATTTTAATGGAAACGTGTCCTTTGAATGATCTTTTTGAGCCGCGTGATAGTTAAAGGGTATTTTCGAAAGGGTATTGCCTCCGAGCAATTGTTACAACTCTATACTGTTATTCAAAGTCTTTTAGCGAATAAAGACTTGTGCGCATGCCCTGTGCATTACAAAGAGAAGTGCATTATGGAATCATATGCAGCCGTTACGTTTCCAACATGTAACCTGCTTTATTTGTGGTTTTACGGTTTGCAATAACAGCTTTCTAGGAAACGTCATCGTTCTCGCCTTTTACGCGAAATAGGTAAGCAGGAACCTTCTTGATTAGATTATCATGGTCCAGGTTACATATTTTCTCAAAAGTCTTGTAATGTATAGCTTCCGTAGCCTATATGCTATACACACTACCCGACACATGTTTCATGACATGGCGTGTGCAGCGTCTAGTGTGCTGCCAAAGTGTAATGAGGTACTTCAGCAAAGGATACACTGTTTGCACGACAGCCTCCTTTTCAAGTTGAAATGTTGTAATATCCACTCACGCGCAAACCGGTTGTTAGAAGAACCGAAGCTAGAACGAAACAAAGTCTTGACGCAGAGTATTGTTAGCGTGTGTCATCACTGGGAAAGTACTGATCAACTGAACAAAGTTGTCCGCCATTGTTTAAAGGCCGCTTTTGTTTTGTGTTAGATTAACAGATGTTTCATGGAGAAGAGAGGATTTGAAATGTTACTTTTGAAAAGAACACTAATGAAATAGAAAAGCATGTCACCACCGGGGATCGAACCCGTGACCCACGCTTTCTTGGAGTGCGCTCTACCAACTGAGCTAGGTAACCTCCCATTTAACATACTTTTATTTCTCTAGTCGCCACATTAGCTCCCAATCATCCACCGGTGGATATCGACATCCAGCTCTACGCAATTGGATCATAGTTTCTAACTTAATGGGCTTTGGATTGATCACGGGCCGGATGGCAGTTCTTCCTTTGTCAAGTCACGTGGCGCAGAGAGGCTGGTCTCCAGTGTCGATGTCCACCGGTGGATGATTGGGAGCTAATGTGATGAGTAGAGAAAGAAAAAATTATGCTAACATTGGAGGTCACCTAGCTCAGTTGGTATAGCGCACGCTGCGAAAGCGTGGGTTATGGGTTTGATCCCTGGTGGTGACATGCTTTTCTATTTCTCTGGTGTTCTTTTCAAAACTAACAGATGTTTGTGTGAGAAGATTGGGGAGACTTATCTGTATTTGAATTATCTACTGCATTCCAAATGGCAAACGTTGATGATGCTGACTCATGATTTACAACGAATATCTCATTCAGTAATGCTAACTTACTGCACATGGTCCATAAACGGAGACAAAGGCACTCATGAAAAACTATGCGTGACTGAACATCAACATGAAATCAATTTCCTGACTCACTAGTTTACAAATTTTATGCAACTTACCTCTGTTGAATTTATCATCTTTTCTGCTTGAGACCGCACAGTCCAACCACATTTGAACAGTGTAGTTTTAGATGGTCCTTGTACAGATAGACACAATAAGGAAAGATACTGGAAGTGCTCGACCTGAGTGGTAAACTGTAAACACCAGCAACAATAGGCGTCCGCTCTGAATATTCATATTTTCAAACAAAAGGCTGACACATTTATTGTTCATTTGGCAGGCACATCTATAGAAATGGAGGCCTAGATTTTTACGGGCACATGATCTGTTTTGTTTTTTTTGTGACTTGGGAAAGTACTATCGCACATTGCTGGGTGCAGAGCTTTATGCCAATGCTGACGTGACCGACCATGCTGTAATCCTCCTGGGGGCGTGGTGAAGGGGTAAAAGGCAGCGCATGTCACCCTTTTACCCCTCGTGTCCACTGAGGGCACGAACCTATCGCTTTGTTCTATCGCTTTTAAAATAGAACTGCTGTCAGTGGACACGAAAGCGAAAATATCTATAGCTTCAAAGGTGGACTATTTGAAAGCGATTGGTTCTATTCCAGAAAGCGATAGTACTAAGTACGAAGAGGTTAGATCAGAGTTTCTCAATGACAGGTTTAAGCATGGACATCTAAATATTATCACTGATAATATTTAGAAGTCCATGGTTTAAGCTACTGAAGGGTGTGCGCTTCCGATGTCATTGTTCAGCTTTGGGGCCGGTCACGTGACTCTAGGGTGCACCTTCGATCTCGGTGCCTACTGCTTCAGTGTTGTTTTCAACAGTGATGAGAGCGAAATGGTGTTTATCCTAGGAAGTACTTTGATTTTCTTAGGAATAAGCCATCCCACACTTGGGGTGAATTGCTGAATACCCGATTGTGTTATCTGTCGTTATCAGAAGGGATAAGCATCCCGAACTACCTGCAGCCAAGACAGGCCCGTAGCCAGCACTTCAGGTTTAGGGGGGCAAGCCTACATTTGGGGGGGGGCATCCGGTTTTACATCCTGCTGAAACCACCTTGAACAATGGGGTGACTAGAACTCTACTACGCTATTTTCTTATGAAAACACAATCGTAACATGATATTAACCACACGGCCCACAAACATATTTTAATGTACATACAAAGTTTTGCTTAAATTTTCAAAATGCTTTCGGAGATATCTCTTAAACAAATGGATGCCAGGCAAAATCCTAAAGTATGAGTTGGCGATCAAAGCTATGAGTGGTGAATCTTTCTTAGCCGAAATTTCACCTACAAAGAAGACATTCTTTTAAGAGGATTATGGTATCATGTAACTGGTGGTATCATTAATGTTTCTCCGCAGTTTAGCTATTGGCAGCTAAAAGCGCGGGTAAACAATTGTGAAAACGCGCAAAAATAATAGAAACGAGGCAAGCACATTTTGCAAGGTCCACCAAAGGTGGAAATACAAGGAAATAGGCCTTGATGCGCAGACCATCCACTTCAGCTGAGATACTTTATGTTACAACTATCGAGAAAATGCGTTAAAATTTCATTGTACTGTTTGTTTTGTGTTTTATGACCACTTGTTCATGCTCAAATGTACAAGTTCACGTTGGTTTAATTTCACCAAAGGAATCTAAATGTGAAGGTACCTTGATAGTTCAAGTTCGATAAACTGTTGAATAATAAATTTCTTTGATCTATATCCCATCATTTGTGCTGTGTAGTTATTTCACTTTTAATCCTCCATGCTTATCACCTAAAAATCACATAACTTACTGAATTACTCACCATCATTGGGTTAGGGTCAAGTTTTGGAACACATGGGAAAGTGCCAAATTTAAAAGTGTGGTCAATAGTACCTTCCCAAATAATTACTTCTGAGTGGAAAAAAGTGAAGCAAGAAAAAAGTGGTTCCTGAACGCTCTCCCAAGGGGTGATTCACAACGAACCAGCTAGAAAATTTCTACATCCACAAAATCCAGCCCACTCATCAAAAAATTACTTGTCTAGCCATTTTTTATTGGTACAATTGCTAATCGAATCCCTATAGATGCAAAGTGCACACAATATTTTATATAATTCATATATTTACATCCGCAAAAACACTTATGGAGGTAGAGGTGTGAGGGAAGCAAAAAAGTTGAGGACGACTGTACTAGGCTATCTTATGGGCAGATATGGGGCACACAATAAATTGGGGTGGTGGTAGACAAAGTATAACCTTTATAACTGTAACAGACACCCATCCATAAGTTACAAATAGATTTATGTTTATGCTATCAAGTTTCATCTGTTACAGTGTCCAAGTGAAGAATGGTAAACAATATCTCCATTTGAACATATTTTTTTCACAAATTTGGTAAATTATAAACATTCTGCAGTCACTTAATTATTGCCCTACTGTTTAAGTATGTAAAATATCAATTACGCACTATCACACAAAGTTTCAAATTGGAGAATTGGAGAGCCATCATAAAGTTCAATGTCAGACTCAGACAAGGCACACAAAGAAGTAGAAGAAGAAGGCAAATTAAATAATTTTTAAGACCTGGGCCTTAATTATTGGGGCCTATGTCTTTTAAGACATAGGAAAGATCGACACAGAAAATGATTCAGTACATTATAATACATTAAATTTAGATAAAGTAAGAGAATATTTTTCTAAATACTTCACTTCACGATCATTACAACCATATGCTAAACAGGCATCATCTTAACGAAAAGCATATGTTGTTCAATATTGCAAATGCATGCCATAAAAATAGGTTAGTGTAAGGCGGCGCGAATGATAGGCCGTGAATTTTGTAGAGGTGCAAGCGCTAGCGGTGCTCAGATTTAGGCAAATCAAAACCCAAATGACTTTTCTATCATTGTATTGACTGACTTCATAGTCTACAGCGTTCCGTGAAACATTTCTTGAGCTGAAGAAGATCATGAACGATCGTGGAAAATGGAGGGAGCTGGTCAATGGTGTCCGAGCGACCTCGAATTAAGTCAAAGTCAAGTCAAGTCACCTGGGGCGTCAGCTACACTTTGGCCGTAGTATTGCTTTTATACCTCTAAAGCAATGACTACAATGGCACTACTTCCCTATGTCCAAGTGCTTTAAGGAAGAATGGAAAGAGAACGTAGTTAACCGAATAGTTGCAAGACCTACTGTAATTTAAGATAGTTGTATCGACTGTTTGTAAGAGCCAAAAAGTACCAACGGTGGTGCAATACAGGTGGAAACTTTTTGAGCAAGCCTTTTAAATCTCCAAGACATGCTATTGGAAACTGCTGTTCACACAATTATCAAAGCTCCGAACAAATTGAAAGCTTCTGTTTTGTTTAAAGACGGGAAATAGTACAATAAGTACGGTTTAAGAGTAACAACCGTCAGACAAATACGGATAAACCACTTCCCAAGCTAAAAAATGAGTTTTAATAATCATCTTTGAATTGTCTAAAACAAATTCAGTCTTGTATCCTTGGTGCTCAGTTGTCGTTTTAGCAAGGTAAGTGAGGAATTACCTGCCTTATGAATTCTTATAAACTAAAATCTCTTACTGCAAGCAACGACGTTGTCTTTTTTATCTGTAAATTTGACAGACTTTCTAGAGTTGTATTAAATAAATATCTTGTTCGTGTTGGAGACCGCTCATCTTCACACTCCCCTTGGTTTCATGGCTTCAAGCCTCCAGAGTAGATAGAGCTGTAGAAGTGAGACGTGTAAAAAAAGCTGCTTGAGCATTGCTCCCTTAACAAAAACTCTATCATTTACCATATTCTGAGATCAAGTTTAGACACCTAAGCATAAAAAGTACATGATTTCTTCATTTAATCATTGGTGAATCCAATCACGTTGCCTCCTGCAGTTATGGAATTAAACAAGTTTTCACTGAGGCAAAATAGTCTCCAACTATAATTACGCTACGTCCTGTCTATTTACGGACACAAAGGAAAACAAGTCAAACGTACCTCTAGGATCCACTTGTGAAACATAAGTTACTCGACAGCCGCAGTCGCCATCAGATTCACCTATATAACCATTAACTATGGACGAAGCCCTGATGTACTCCTTCTTCAATGGCATGGACTAGCAATGGAAAAGATAAACGATTAGTAAGACTAAAAAGCTGCCGCGATGAACGCAGAAATTGGGAGGGGTCATCACTTACAAACAGAATAATAAAAACCAAAGTGATGAATAAACCAGAATAAAATAAGAAAAACGACAAAAAAGGGGAGAAAATTAAATGATAGTGAAGACAAATAAAGAGAGAAGGGACATAACGGAAGGAAAGAGCAACTAAAGGAGGAAAGTGAGAAAACTACCAGGAAAAACAAATAAAGAAGAACAAAATGGAAGGCAGAAAGGGAGAAAGAACAAAAAAAGAAGAAGGAAGATAGATAGATTAGATAGATAGATAGATAGATAGATAGATAGATAGATAGATAGATAGATAGATAGATAGATAGATAGATAAGATAAGAACTTGATAGATATGCAAGCTAATGCAAACTAATCATCTACACAGAAGCAAAGAGTGATGTATTCGTACCTCAAAATAACAAAGGTGTTGTTTTTGTTTTAAACGTTTTCTAAGTATCTTTGCGGGTGTTTAGAAATCTAAAAACAATACCTGATGAAAATTCACGGCATAGTTTGTGGCTAATCATTTCGGAAATGCTAATTACAAATTTCCTGCACAAAATCACGAAAGAACTTTCGAAAAGGTTTGACGTATATGTGAGATCTGTGACACATTTGGCGTCGAGAGTCGTACCATGTGACTGAGATGTATTCTTCAAAATGATTCAGTAAAATTGACAGTAAACCATTCTGGCAAACGTAGTGATATTAGACGTAAAAGGAAAGTGTAGCTTTGTATTTTAAAATTAACATGAAGCGACTAAGTTTACTTTAGCTGAAGATCCAGTAGGCGCTTTATAAGTCGCCTTTTGCCAGATAAGAAGTAATGAATTTAGATCAGTCAAGCCGACAGTGTCATAAAAGGTTCCAGATCAACTTGAAAATGCCAGCTTTTACGCACAAAAAGAAAAAGCACGGGAAAATACACTTGTGTATTATTACAAAATTAACAACTAATTTCTAGGATCTTGCGGAATGTTTTTTTGGTTGGTCGGCACATTGCCCTTGAAAGAGTAACAGCAAGGTCTATAAAACAGCAAGTTTCAATGTAATTCAATAATGTATAAATTCCTGTATTGTAATGTTTTTGAGCCTTAGTTTTCAATTTCTATCAGAAACAATATAGGACAGACTCGAAAAATAAAAGTCCTAATACTCGATGCAACACTTCAACAATATGTAGAAATCAAAATCAAATTTTCAACAATACGAGTTGATATTCTTTGCACGAGGAAATGAAATGTGTGAGGTTGTGTTCCTTTGCGTAGAACCATGTGCGGTGGTTTCCTTTAGACAATTATTGCTAATGCTTATATTATAATATCGATGTGCTTTTATAAACAAGATGACTCAATAATCTAAATTTAGAAGCAGTGCTATTGTTTACATGATAAGTCTTAGGAACTTTTCTATTAATACTGGAACCAATACTTGTTCTTAAAAAGTTGATCAAAATCCGTAACTTAGGCATTACATTTATGTTTGTGACGACATAAATTCATTGCAAAGGGCCTCCAAATTTCTCAAAAAATGCAAAATGAAATATATTCCTTAAAGCATCATAGTGTGAGTTGTAATATACCTTTTAAGAAGGAAGTGAGAGACTACAGAAGACTACCCCAAGGTGTATGCAAGAAAGGGACAAGACCCCAAAGTGTGTGCTAGGGAAGGGCTAGATTACAAGGTGTACAAAAGGAAAGGATAAGGTCCCAAGGTGTACACAAGGAGTAGACAAGACCCCAAAGTGTATGCTATGGAAGCGTAAAATCCAAAGGTGTATGCAAAGAGAGGACCAGGTTGGAAGAAGTATGCATGGGAAGGACCAGATACTAAGGTGTATGCAAGAAGAGGTTAGATCTCATGGTGCAAAGAAGGAAAGGATCAGGCAATCAGGTAGGCAAAGGTATAGATAAATTGGCATTGTGAAGACGGTACATATGTCTACTTCAATACCACAGATAATAAAATTACATAGGAGGCTGGTAATCTTTTTACGGGGTGCAATTGTTTACACATTCATATAATCCGGAATTTCTTTTCTGCCATGGCAAAAACTGCTGCGGTAATTTCCGCGGGGCCTTGACTTCACCACAGCATTTTATGTCTAATTGCGGGGGCTGCAGTATGGACAGGTTCGCGAGGGTATGCAGTTCTGCAATGTTTCTTCACCAAAGTAAAATTCCAAAACATATGGAACAAGCAAAGAAATACAATGCACCCTGAAATTTTGTCTGCCTCTAATTTTCGCCTGAGGGGGGGGGGGGAGTGAAAATTGAAGGGATGAACATTAAAGGGAGTGAAAATTATAGGTAGGTAAAATTTTTAATGAATAAGGTATTAACATTATCATGTTGTCACAAAGGGTTATAAAAAACTCTTTTCTTAGACATTAAATGAGAAAAATGATATCAATAAGTAAAAAGCATAAAGAGGAGTAAAACTTTGACTTTTGCACACCTTGTTCCACATGGTACATTTTTAACTTCATCAGTTTGCAGCGTTGTCTAGAATGGGAAACACAGCATAATAGAACAACAACTCAACATTCAAGAGTTCACTGTCAAGACCATTATGTTCCTCATCTAATGTAATCAAATAGCATGGAGAGTGGAGCCAAAAATACAGCATGCCAAGGAACAGGGTATAGGTGTACTTGCATAGCATCATACAAAAAGCAAAGAAGGTGTGCATTGAAAAATACAAATGGAGCAAAGTTTGTCTTGCAAATTGCTGAAAAGATAATTAAAACTGAGAAATTAACAATCTTGTACCCAGTCAGGCCACCAAATCATATACCTAGCATTTAATACCAAACAAGACTCAAAAAATACACACAACTGTACAAGATAAGAATTAGTATCCAGCATATAGGTCGCAAAAGAATCACAATGCTAACGCAATAAAATACAAACAATAATTAGAATCTTATTGCATTAGCTTTATGATTCGTTTGCAGCCTTTATGCTGGCTACTAATTTTTATCTTAAGATTACGTTTTCTGCCTGGCTCATCTATCACTGATATTCACAAGTGTACAAGTGAGCAAACTTGTGATACAAAACTGTCATGACATACAATGCAAACCACAGCTGGAGCACAAGTCCATATGGCAAAACCACTGAACAGATTGCTAAAACTGAGAAATCTGCACTTGGAAATATTCCACTTCTTATTGCCCTCCATACTTCACAGACAAAATCTTCAGAACATACAAATGAACAAATTTTCAATTTGCTAACATTTAAAGAACCACTAGTAGAATGCATTTTATCCAATTCCATCCTTCATACCCAAAACTGCTTTATCTGTATATATGCTTTGTAATTTACACAGTGTACAACACCTTCAGCAGCCCAAAACACAACCATTTTGAGCCCCAGGTGCATGGAGAGTGGGAAAAAATACTCTGTGCAATGGCCTGCCCTATCTTCAAATGTTCGGTAAATGTTGAATTTTGCACCTAAGTAACCTCATTCTACTCCAAAATTTGAAAATTTGAAAATTTGAACATAGTTGCGAGAAACGGCTTCGTGTTCCATCAAAGATTTGCCTCCTCTTCCAAGAGCTTCTACATTACCAAGAGCTCTGGAGGAGTTATGAGGTTAGAAGATTACACTGCAACAGCTTCGCCATTGCTCCATGAAAAATTTGCCGAGTTAGCCTCGCTTTGAAATTTATGAATATCTTTTGAAAAGGGTGTATAGACCTATCCCTGATCTTCTTGTATGGTAACAACATATATTATTATGTAAAGCCATTATACTTTTCAAGAGAACAATGGATATTTTTGATATAGGAGAGAAATACATCACTATTATTATTGTTGTTGTTGTTCTTGACACACAACGTCATATTCCTTCCGTCGCTTGCTCAAAACCGGGCCCGTAGCTACGGGGGGGGGGGGCATTCAGGGTCAATGCCCCCCAAAGTTTAAGAATGCCCCCCCCCAGATTTTTTGCCACTCGATAAAGTTTTAAATTGAGTATAGCGATGACAAACTCTTCTTATAGCAGCACATCTTGGCTTCCTTGCAATACTGCCTACCTTGCTTTCAGACAATCGACTATCTGAAACATAGACATGGAAGAGGATGTATTGTTTATAGTTTTTGTCATGTATAACATCGTACAGTTTAAGTGAAGCTGAAACCGAATTATCTTTGACCTTTGATGTCAATGAAATAGCATGTGAGAAACGTACGATAAACAGTTACAACAAAATAGCAAACAAAGAAAAATATGTGCATTTAACATATCTTTGTGCCAGCCAGTGAGTAAGCACTCAATTTCCCCTTTTTTTACAATCACATCATTACTGTAATAGTAGGCCCTATACCATACTCTCCTTGGGACTATACTCTCTGAGACTCCCCTCAGTTTCGTTAGAAGTCTCGACGTCTACTCGTTTAATTGTTGCAACTGTATAGTGAAAGGGTGGCCAACCTTTTTGCCCAGTTAGCCGCAACATAATTTCCCCCAAAGTCATCCTGACGGTCCTAAGTGTTTTCTTCATAGGCTTGCCATTAGCGACAAAATTTAAACTTTTGGTAAAGTTAGGTTTGTGGAGCCGAAAACTAAACTTTTCATTGGGCACAACTTCTTTCTTCCGGATAGGTTGAAAGTACTCCACGATTTGAATTAAAAACAAGTAACACATGTTGGGTTGCTCCAGAATTCTGCAAAATACACCTACTGAAAAATTGCAATTTCTAGGGCATTTTTTTAATAGAAAATACTGAAAGTGTAAGCTGCTGAGTATCAAACCACTACTATCAGCATTCCAGCAATCTCTTAAGTGTTAGTACATTTAGAGCACTATTATGTATATCTGTCATCGAGGTAATATGAAATGTTTTAAAAGATTAAGGGAGCGTTAAAAATGGAATAAAGTCATGAATTTTTAGTAATTGAGAATTTTCATATCAAAATATCCATGTTCCTCAAAAGTATAGCAGACCATATATTTCCTGAAACTAAATCTGGACACAACAGCCACGACAGTACAGAGACAGGCCAAGGCATTGACTGTAAACACTCTTATCATCAACGAGGCATGCGCAAAGTAGTAATAATATAGATAGAAACCTAACATAGGCACTAGTTAGGATGATAAGACTAACAACACAACAGCCACGACAGTACAGAGACAGGCCAGGGCATTGACTGTAAACACTCTTATCATCACCGAGACCTGCGCAAAATAGTAATAATATAGATAGGAACCTAACAGAGGTACTAGTAAGGATGATAACACTAACAACACAACAGACACAGCAGTACAAAGACAGGCCAAGGCATTGACTGTAAACACTCTTATCATCAACGAGGCATGCGGAAAGTAGTAATAATATAGATAGGAACCAAACAGAGGCACTACTTAGGATGTTAACACTAACAACACAACAGACACAGCAGTACAAAGACAGGCCAAGGTGTTGACTGTAAACACTCTTATCAACAAGGAGGCATGCGCAACATAGTAATAACATAGATAGGAACCTAACAGGGGCACTAGTTAGGATGATAAGACTAGCAACACAACAGACACGACAATACAGAGACAAGCCAAGGCATTGACTCTAAACACTCTTATCATCAACGAGGCATGCACAAAATAGTAATAATATAGATAGGAACCTAACTGAGGCACTAGTTAGGATATTAACACTAACTACACAACAGTTACAGCAGTACAATGACAGGCCAAGGCATTGACTGTAAACACTCTTATCAACAAGGAGGCATGCGCAACATAGGAAAAATATAAATAGATACCTAACACAGGCACTAGTTAGGATTATAAGACTAACAACACAACAGCCACGACAGTACAGAGACAGGCCAAGGCATTGAGTGTAATCACTTCTATCATAAACGAGGCATGCACAAAATAGTAATAATATAGATAGGAACCTAACACAGGCACTAGTAAGGATGTTAACACTAACAACACAACAGACACAGCGGGTACAAAGACAGGCCATGGCATTGACTCTAAAAAATCTTATCAACAAGGAGGCATGCGCATCATAGTAAAAATATAGATAGAAACCTAACACAGGCACTAGTTAAGATGATAAGACTAACAACACAACAGCCACGACAGTACAGAGACAGGCCAAGGCATTGACTGTAATCTCTCTTATCATAAACGAGGCATGCACAAAATAGTAATAATGTAGATAGGAACCTAACAGATGCACAAGTTAGGATGTAAACACTAAAAGTACAACAGCCACGATAGTACAGAGACAGGCCAAGGCTATGACTGTAAACACTCTTATCAGCAAGAAGGCCTGCACAACATAGTAATAACATAGATAGAAACGTAACACAGGCACTAGTTAGGATTATAAGACTAACAACACAACAGCCACGACAGTACAGAGACAGGCCAAGGCATTGACTGTAAACACTCTTATCAACAAGGAGGCAAGCGCAAAACAGTAATAATATAGATAGGAACCTAACAGATACACTAGTAAGGATGACAAGACTAACAACACAACAGCCACGACAGTACAGAGACAGGCCTTTTATTTTTAACTTTTGGCTTTTTAGAGTCTGTGTAGTTTTTATATATGTATATATGTATATATACATATTTGCTCACCGCGCATGCGGTTTGAGTACTCTTGCGATATTTTGTACAGCGTATGGGCATTTCGTGGTTGAGTTATCACTTTGACGTAGTTGTAGCAAAGAATGTTCTGACAATAATAAACTATGTGGTGGTTGAAACAATGGGTAAATAACTGCGTGATAATTAGTATGGCGAAATGCCTTAATACACAAAATTAACATTAAACATTAATTGACGTTTTTGCAATTAAAAAATGTTAATTAAATGAACGTTAATTAGATGCTGACGTTAATTTCAACAGCGTTGATTTGTGCCAATTTTTTAAGAAATATGGGCCCCTATAAAATTTTCCTCGGCGGCAACATGTTGAAATTTCAAAAAGAAACTTGGTTATTTTGCAGCATCTTTAGATTGTCTTCATGAATTTGAGCTTCTTTGTTTTACAAGTATACCACGATACCAATGTATTGCGTTACTGGCTATTGACAGGATTGGAGGTATACGAAATTTTGAGGGAAATGACAATTAGGGATGCAAGTCGAACTGCGCAAATTTAAGCCTTTTACTTCTAAATTCGAAGACAAATATCAGAGAAGAAAGTACAGAGAAGACCGGCACCTGATAAAACCATGGTGCTTTAGAACAGAAAGTAAGATAATGATCTTATTTTGGTACTCTCCTTTTAAACTTTTCTAACTGAATGTTCGGTAATGTTGCCCTCTAAGCCACTTTTAGGTAAGCATAAATTTTAGGGAAAGAGAAAACAGCTCAGCGAAAAATATTCTTGTTGGTATTTGATTTTAGTCATTTGTTAACACATGCATTAAATAACGATGGCAACAGTAATCGTTTGATAGTTTGAAAAATGTCCCTTAAACATTAAATTGCTAATAAAACGTTAATTAATGTCCATCAAAATGCATTTTCAGTCTAAAAAAATTGGATCAACGTTAATAAAAGCCGTCTTAATTCGCGTACATGTTAATTTTGTGTACTAAGGAGGTTAAATTCCTAGTTTACTTGTAAAAAGGATGGTAAAAATGACTTGTAAAGACTGAGTGCATTTGTCGAAAATGTAACGTTTAGTGAAAAAGGGACGAAGGTTAATATGTTAAAATTGCTAAAATGCTATAAAACTGCATAAAAGTTTCATTAAAATATCTTAAATATTCGGATGAAGCGTTCGTGATGGTGATGATGATGATGATCATGATGATGATGATGGTGATGATGATGATGGTGATGATGATGATGATGATCATCATCATGTATGTTCTTTACAATAATCCTTCATGGCCTCGTCGTAGAAATGCTGCTTGGCCGTTACCTATAAATCGTTCGCTATGTATCCAATATATCTGCCGACATTACAACAGCCTAAGGGCGTATGGTGTACCAAAACATCACCAGTTTTGTATGCCTATTCTTTTAAAACATGATGACAACGAGATTTGTTCCATTAGAGACAGCTCTGGTAGGCATTCTATCTGCGACAAGACAAACTAGATGCGTACATTCGATGGTGCACAAAGCGTTCAAAATAGGCTAATAAGGCATATTTGACATAGTTTGCATACAGTAGATGCGTACATTCGATGGTGGTCAAAGCGTTCAAAATAGGTTAATAAGGCATATTTGACATAGTTTGCATACACGAGATTCATACATTCCATGGTGCACAAAGCGTTCAAAATAGGCTAATAATACATATTTGACATAGTTTGCATACACTAGATGCGTACTTTCCATAGTGCATAAAGCGTTCAAAAAAGCTGATAAGGCATATTTGACATAGTTTGCATACACTAGATGCGAACATTCGATGGTGCACAAAGCGTTAAAAATAGGCTAATAAGGCATATTTGACATAGTTTCCATACACTAGATGCGTACATTCCATGGTGCATAAAGCGTTCAAATTAGGTTAATAAGGCATATTTGACATAGTTGGCATACACTAGACTCGTTTATTCCATGGTGTACAAAGCGTTCAGAATAGGTTATTAAGGCATATTTGACACAGTTTGCATACACTAGATGCGTAAATTCCATGGTGGATAAAGTGTTCAAAATATACTTAACAGGCATATTCGACATAGTTTGCATACACTAGATGCGTACATTCCTTGGTGCAAAAAGCGTTCAAAATAGGTCATTAAGGCATATTTGACATAGTTTGCATGCACGAGATTGGTAAATTCCATGGTGCGCAAAGCGATCGAAACAGGCTTAACAGGCATATTTGATATAGTTTGCATACACCAGATGCGTACATTTTATGCTGCACAAAGCGTTCAAAATAAGCTGATAAGGCATATTTGACATAGTTGGCATACACTAGACTCGTTTATTCCATGGTGTAGAAATCGTTCAGAAAAGGTTATTAAGGCATATTTGACAGAGTTTGCATACACTAGATGCGTACATTCGATGGTGGATAAAGCGTTCAAAATAGGCTAAAAAGGCATATTTGACATAGTTTGTATACACTAGATGCGTACATCAGATGGTGCACAAAGCGTTGAAAATAGGCCTAAAGGGCATATTTGACATAGTTTGCATACACTAGATGCGTACATTCCATGGTGTAAAAAGCGTTCAAAATAGGCTAAAAAGGCATTTTTGACATAGTTTGCATACACTAAATGCGAACGTTTCATGCTGCACAAAGCGTTCAAAATATGCTAGAAAGGCATATTTGACTTAGTTTGCATACACTAGATGAGTACATTCCACGGTGTATAAAGCGTTCAAAATAGGCTAATAATACATATTTGACATAGTTTGCATAGACAAGATGCGTACATTGGATGCTGCGCCAAGCTTGCAAATAGGCTAATGAGGCATATTTGACTTAGTTTGTTTACACGAGATGCATACATTCCATGGTGTACAAAGCGTTCAAAATAGGCTAAAAAGGCATATTTGACATAGTTTGCATACACTACATGCGTATAGTAGATGGTGCACAAAGCGTTCAAAGTAGGCTAAAAAGGCATATTTGACATAGTTTGCATACACTAAATGCGTACATGGTGCACAAAGCGTTCCTCCTTCAGGTTCTCCATGGAACCTCGTTGTAAAGTTTCCTTATAATAAACAATGTATCTCCTCTTACAATAAACTTGTAGTTGCAATCGCTGCTGTTTTCAGAAATTACAAACTTTAATATATGAGTCTTTAAGTCCCCAAATAACCTGAAAAGCTGTTACCGCTGCTTCAATTATTCCAGAATCCCAACGTCAATGGCAAGTAGCTGTCCGCCCCTAAAAATTGACCTTAATTGACTACTGATACACAGATACAAGCAAACGAATCGTTCGTTGTTACCAGAATTAAGTTTACATATTTATAGGAATTCCTTAGCACTTCGGTTAATATGACCAGCATGTCTTGGATTGTTTATGTGTCGGGAATCGTTCCACATAACTTCACAAATTAATTCAGGCTGTTGAAGGCTGAGGATCTTTGATGAAAATATTCTTTAACGTCTGTATGAAGCGATCAGTCGTTTTCTTGAGAAGAGGTAGAGAAGAAGAAATTTAACTGGTTGTGAATATATCTATTGTCAATATGACATGATATAGCAAGGGCACTCCTATTAATACATTTAAGTTTGAGAAGATCCTAGAGAAATAGAAAATATGTCACCACCGGCTCCATGATGTATTTAATTTATGCAAACGAATGTTTATACAGCAAGAACATGTTAGAAACACTGAAAAATTGCAATTCTCTCATCAATATGTTTACTAAACTGAAAATAACTGACTTTGGATTAACAGGGGAAACAACTACCAAAGAGCAGGGGAAAAAAGGATTTTCCAGCGATAACATTGACTAGGGTAGCCATACAAGATTTATAATCTCTTACATGCTCCAAGATTACACAGTTCGTTGTGTAAATGAAGTGTTTCAGCAGCTTTGCAAAATTTGCTTTTCAGATATGGGAGGAAACGCATAAGCAAACAAGAACTTCATTCTACGGATTTACGAAAAATATATTAAGCTGAAGAATATAAATTCTAAACGACGTCACTGTACGTCGCATTATCTCGTCCGCAAATTTTATTTCTTCTAATATTTCGTGAAAAATTACTTTGTACCCAAAGAACTGGGGACCTTATAAAGCCTCTTAATCTAATCCAATGACAAAGAAAGAACTAAAAGTAAAAGGAAAGAAACGTCAAGCTTGCGGCAAAGATACTTTTAAATTCCTATTTCCAAGATTTCATTTAACGATGTTAATGTGCTTTGCATTAATTGAACTGCCGTTGTGGCATGTGAGATCCCACTTTGATCTTTACTATCAGTAATTGCAGCGTCTGCTGTTTTTCAACTTACCTTATCCAACATTAACCTACATTAAAGAATTCAAAACAAAACTTGTATTAGTAAGCTACAAAATGGAACCAAATATTTAATTTGATAGAGGCAATAAAAATAATACACGAACTGGAAAATTTTTACTCAATGATTGTAGAGTAAGATGTTATAAGTAGTGGAGCTGAATGCTTCGATTCGTATCCTCGTGATGTTCTTGTCATGTTCCTTTATCCAATACCCTCTTGCAATGGCCTCAATGAGGCCATGATCCTATGTCTGTCAACGTGGCACGAAAGTGAAGGTTATTAGCTTTTTGTTGGTAAATCATTAGCTACAAATAGACGCTTTTATCCAAAATGCATCTCGGGTTTTGCAAGGCCGTTTGCTTGATATTACTGTTTCCGCAGATTAGGTCAATATTTTCCTTCAATCGATTTGGTCGAATTTCATCTCTGGGTCAGAAGAGGACCTTCTTTTTGTGTTTGTAAATCAGCTTTGAACGACAATACAGAAATAGAAAAAATATCCGTCTGGATGTCGATGCCTACCAGGGGATGATCGGGGGCTAATGTGGCAACCACAGAAGTCGAGTATGTTAAGATAGGGCGTCACCTAGATCAGATGGTATAGCACACGCTGCGATAGCGTGGGCTACCGATTCGAGCACTAGCATTGACTTTTTTAATTTCTGTATGTCTTTTCAAATTTGACATTTCAAATCCTCTTTCCTCAATAATGCTCTTTATTCGTATATTGAATATTTAAGTTTCAAGTCTTACACAGAATTGGCTTTGGCACAATATCTCGTACCATCTCCTTTTTTGCTTCCTATGCTTTGGGGTTACATGAACCCCTTGGGATTACATGCACCACTTGGGATTACACGTACCCCTTGGGATTACCTGTACCCCTTAGGATTACATGTACCCCTTGTGGTTACTTACACTCCTGATCAAGAACCACGGCTTACATAAGAGCTAGATAAAAATAGAAGCAAAAATTTCAGGATCACTTAAGGCACAAAGGAAATGCCGCAAAATTACGACGGTACACAACAAAACAATTACTGTAGATACCTCTTGAAAGGATAGTGATCCTTCATCACCGTAGGTGTTCTTGAAATACTCAAATAAGTCCACTTCTGTCTGTCGCCCTAACTGATCTCTGGATTTGGCATCTGGCACACATTCAATGACACCACACTACGGAAAACCCAATCACGAAAAAGTCACATTTCAAAAATACGAGGTTGTGTCCATAAAACAAGGGTGTAAAACTCATGCTAAATGGATCGATGCATAATGGAGGCATCTTTAGCAACATTATCAAATTAGATACAAGATGGTCTAATGCAACACAACCCAATGCAATGCAACACCAAGTGTTTAGTAGCACAACGCAGTAACCTACAAAGACGAACAACACAAAGTTACAATGAAATGTAATAGTTCACCACAATGCAACAGGATAACGCAATGCAGCGGTAAAAGGTAAAGTAACGATTGAATAAAACAAAGCAGTGGAATGGAATAAAGTTATACAGTAAAACGCTACTGTGTCATGCAAGAGATAGTGAAATGCAGTGCAATAGTAGAGTGCAGTGTAATAGTAGAATGCAATACAATCGTAGAATGCGGTGCAATAGTAGAATGCAGTGTAATAGTAGAATGCAGTGTAATAGTAGAATGCAATACAATCGTAGAATGAAGCGCAATGATAGAATGCAGTATAATAGTAGAATGCAGTGCAATAGTAGAATGCAGTGTAATAGTAGAATGCAGTACAATCGTAGAATGAAGCGCAATGGTAGAATGCAGTATAATAGGAAAAGTAGGTACAGAAATACTTTTTTCTCTCCTTACAATTACACGTATGTAATCTCGAATGTTTTTGGCTGTGTATATTTTAATTCCAATCATGACTTACGTTTATAACAACTGGCTGCATGCATCGTATCAAAATGCTGACAATATTTATAATAAGTAAGAGATATAAAATTCACATACAAACTCCAATCTCCTTTTTTATATGCTTACGTGGTCCCTACTACTTCTTCCTGCTGACACCTTGTCTTGTTTAAAAGATTTTGTCAGTCAGCATACACTGTAACTGTGTCAACATCTTCCCTTATATACCTAGCAACAGCGTCAAGTATGATATTCAATTCAGAACTGAATGTACAAGTTCTTGTTGCAAGAAAGGTTTTTTGTACAATGTTGTGTTTAAAACTCGCTTAGCACCTCAAATGTACATCATTATTTGTGTTTAAAAACAATTTGTAAATAGTCTTTCATGAATTATACTTTTTTCCTGGTATCTCCAATGAGCGTGCATCATACTTCAGTAACACAGGTCGCCTTTACATTTGTTACAGCAATATCTCCTCTTAATTTACAGACTACTGTTTATTACCGATTAAGTGCACTTATTTGAAAACAGACCCTCTTAATTAGGCGCTTATTAAAAACAAACCTTTTAGGTGGCTACTCATTTAAAAACACTCATTTTTGGTTGGTATTTATTTTAAAAAAGACCTTTTTAGGTCGGCTCTCATTCAAAAAACAGCCATTTTAGTTAGGCGACTATTTTAAGCCGGGTAAGACAATTCTGATGGTAAGGGAGGTGGTAACGCTAACTGTCACTTCTGGGCCTTTTGGCAAGGAATGGATGTAGTATCTGTTCCCATTGATGACAGTTGCTTTCCATAATCCGCGAGAAGCGGTCCTACTGGGCACTTGAATCTGCCTCACGGCTTTCTTCCCACCCCGGTAGCTAAAATCGAGGCGCCTTGCCCTAGGACGCCCCATCTGATCATTTTTTATTAGTTAGCCTGTTTGGTGTTTTTTTTATTTATTTAGGGTAGTTTAAATATTGGATCCACTTTTCATCAGGGGTCTTTGATTGAGAGAATGGTAATGCTAACTGTCAAAAGAAACACGAGTAAATATAAAATGATAAGGATGAAATAGAACGCCACTAGGAACAACACCTTGGTGCTTTATCTTTATGCAAATGAATAACGACAGAAAAGGGGCTTCAATTCAACCTAGTGTCGTGTGTTTTGAGCTGAAACAAGAGCTGGACAATTTGTGTATTAAATCTAAACTTTCAAATTAATACACCTGCCTTATACTGAGCAGAGGTCGAGGCAGCAACAGTCGAATAAGGGGAGGAAGAAAAGTGACATCCAAAAGCGGGGGCAATGCCTTAGCGGTTATCCAGTAGAGGACCAAAGAGGGAACTATCCTGGCCATTGATGACAGGTGCTTTCCATAATCCGCGAGAGGCGGTCCTACTAGGCAGTTGAGCCTGCCTCATGGCTTGCTTCTCTGCCTGGTAGCACAAATTGAGGGGTGTCGCCCTTGGACGCCCCAGACGTTTGACTTCTCCAGCAGTACTCCATATAAAACTGTATTAACTTAATTACTCTCTCCTTGAATCTCATTACAATTACCACTTTTAAAGGCAATATGAGGAATTCTGGCTCAGGAGACTTAAATTCGGACGTAACAAGGAAATTTTTTTGCGGATAGTTAACGAGGGTGTAATTTTGTAGTCCATTCTTTATTTAATTAAAATTTAGAACAGCAATGGTTTTACATACACTGATAGGTTTGGGAAGAAAATTCTACTAATCATTGATCTAATTGAATTACTTACAATAACAACCCATACTTTTTCTCTCTTACAAGTAACAGCAAGTTTTTGACTAAGTAGACATCCTTGTATTCCAACCTTGATCCTAGGGATAGTCTCAACGTATCCATATTTAAAATATTTAAACTAAATTTTAAGTATCAATTTAATATTTACAATCAATGTACAACAATTACAATACAAACGGATACTTTCCAATTTATTTATATCCATTTGATCGCAAAAAAGAATTTAGATTAAGGTGTTCTTAGTATAGCTGCAAAACAGTAACAATATTGCTCGTCATCTTTCAGTTTTGTCTACCTTTCCCTTACGTTTATAAACATAAATTTCTACCGCAAGTGGATGTTTCTCATTGTCAAAAGGTTTCGGTGTAAAAAATGTTCTTATGTGACAAATATCTACATTTTAGCCATTTTTAAGCTTGGGTGCTCCTGTATATCTTGCGTTGCTAAACAACCTAAAAGAGATGAAGAGGTCGCGAAGTTTAAACTCATCACAAAATCCAATTGATCATTTTTAATTAAAATGTAGAAGATTGTAACAACTTGACTCACCTTCTTTGCGGCAAAGTATTTATATTTATGAGTTAAGCATAATACCACTGTTATTTCGTAAATAACAATTAACACGATAAGCAAGAATTTAAAAAACGCAGTTCCCATTTATGCAGAGATTAAGAAAAAGAACCAAATGTTTTGGTTTCCTTCGAATTATTCATAGTCTCGTATTTGCAGAGACCACGGAGAAATCGATGTCAAGGGATGTGTACCTAGAACTGGTACTCCATTCAGTACAGACACACCAGTGCCCCTCATTCATAGAGGTGTCACTTGGCTTATAAACAAATCGAAAGGACGAATGAAATATGTTTCGGTGCGGACAAATGGCACCTAAAAATTGTTACTGTTTCCTATAATAGGTAGCACAATAAGGAAGCATGAACTTTGTAACCTATTAATTTTATGATAGAAGTCGGATACCTGAACGTATTTCAAGATGCTAAGAAACTGTCCTAATAGTTACAAATAATGAGAACTGCATAATAAAAGAAAGTAATTCAAGAGTATGCTTTGGTATAAGAGAATTTTCGATATATATTCTAGTTAGAATGTGCTATTCTACATTGATGCCAAACATGTCACCAGTATTGTTGCTATTATTTTTTTGCCTTTTCATTTTATCGATCTTAGTATTAATATATCTAAATGGTAAATTAAACCTGCGGTTTGCATATGCCTTCGGTTTATGACTATGCGACTGTGTATCATCATCACCATTATCATCATCATCATCACTATTACCACCACCGTCATCACTATCATCACCACCACCATCATGATGATCATCGTTATCAGCATTATCATCATTATCATCATCATCATCATCATCATCATCAACATTATCACCATCATCATCATCATCATCATCATCATCATCATCATCATCAACATCATCATCAAATCATTTCTAGAGACAATGCATCCATGTGTATTAATATCTAACTTTCGTACACGAAATTGACTAATTGGCCGCGGTCTGCCATTTTACATTGGATTTCACATTATTATATATTAGCACTTGGTACTATGACTTCATGCTCTCTCTCCACTGTTATTTCGTTTTATTATTATATTACTTTATGTACGGCTTTATGTCTTTATACAAGTTCCCTCGCTTTTGAAAACATATCAGATTGCTTTTCAACTACTCGGCAACCTGCGACTCCTCTTCCCAAATTTCAATATTTTTTTTTTTTTGGGGGGGGGGGGGGTGCAACGTGCCATAAACGTTCCTACATTGCATGATTATATTCTCTGAATCATGACGGACGTGCTGAAAAATGCGACTTTTGGGGGGCAACTTTTTTCCAATTATCGCGATTAAAGCCTACTAACTTGTGTTATGGGGCTTACTTGTATAGCAGTGGCTCATTACTATTTTGGTGTTTTCGAAATTGGGAAAATGACCTGGAATTACGCGAAAAATCTTTTCTTCCAATTTCTGAGCAAAGATCTTTATTTGCACCAAATGGGGTATGAACTAAACTAAAAAACAGATCCCTTGTAAAGGGTCAACTGTTCAGCAACGACAAACACTGAAAGCCCTCAAAACATGGCCATCTTTACGCTGGCAAAAACGGGGTAATGAATTACCTAAGGGTGCTTACACACCGGATTGGCATATCCGAGGTGGCATGACACTTAGAACGAACTTATACAAAAGCCTCAAATTTTTCACACACCGACGTGGCACGCCACGTGGCAAATGCGACATGCCACTGCTGAGCCATTCAAGAAATGGACCAGACCACTCTCCAAACATTATGCCACGTTGCACAGTTACTTCTCAGCCAGTCAGGATAGTCTTTGTTCACATCACATTATCAGCTTGGCACATGAAGACTAGGTTTAAGGCTCTCTTATCTGTTTCTGTTTGTTTGGAAGGATACTCAACTATCAACACTTTCATGGAACCATGGGCAAGTTCCAGCGTGTTCGGTGAAGACGTTAGTTATCGACTGGGGCTAAAGTTCTCTAGTTAGACAAATGAACAGAGAACAATTTTGTCCCTTTCTTCGATTAACGTTCTTTTTATGAATGCAGTTTCTGTTTAAATAGATGGTATTATATAACTTACTCGGTTAGTATATGTTTTGAATTCAGTTTGGGTATACTCACGAAATATCGCTTGCCGTTCAAACGGTCTCTGCCACTCTATACGATAAACAACTGCAAAATGATGCAATGACCTGGCGACTTCCGAGCAGACGTAGGTTATAATACATCTTTTCTACTTAAAGAATTTATGTAGTATACAAGATGACCCTCAAGATTTCCAAATCATCCGTCCAGAAATTAACAAAAAAGTCTTACAAAAACTGTGTCACTGCAGCGCTGTTGATTTATGGTTGCAGCATCTGAAGTACATTGGTTTCACCTCATATCTATCTTCAATGAGTAGCCTTCTATTTATCTTCCAGGTTGCGTATTTTGCCGAGACACATTTAGGGCATACTTAGGACCAAAATATTGACACATAGTCTCAGTTTAAATGCAGGAAAATATAATTTATCCCAGGAAACAATGGTCTCAAAATGGCACAAAATGGTGTCCCGATTTTCTGGGGCTCTGCTCCAAACCCTGTTGGGAGTCATAAAATGCCCACAGATCCCTAATTCCCTGTTGTGGCAACTCAGCTGTGGTGAGGTGGCCTGTAAAATTATGCAACTGAGACATAGATCTGTCAGTTTTTTAGAAATAATGTGGGGGTGTATAGCTTTTCTTTCTGTCTCTGTGATGCACCAACATTTTTGGCATCAAAAGGAAGATCTAAAAGATAGGGGTCTCTAGATGGTTGTGAAGTAGCTTTGTCAAACAATTTGTAGGTCACTGATCAGTACCTCACTTAAGTACCAAAAATGTAATGACCAACTAGACAAAATCCTCTTTCTTGGTATGATATTTGGACCCAGAGGACAACCGAAAAACAAGAATGAGGGTTAAGATGGAATATATATGTCTGGTTTGACAACCAACCAGTAAAGAGAAGGTTACTGGAATTGAGAAATCCATATTGTAAATTGAAAATTGTTAAATCTGCCATGTGGTACATTTTGACCTTAGCAATTAGTAGTTTGAAAATATGTATATAACTGATAATTCAAACTTGAAAGAGCACGAGAGCAGCATTTTTAGCCTCACAATGTTACAGGCAAGGACCAAATATTTAGGGCAATTGTACAACCACTGCCCCTCAAGGTACATTGTGGCTTCTGTATGTGGCTTGTGATACTTTTCTAGTTTGCAGGCATCATTGTTTGGATTCTAAAAGCAACATGTGAACACTGGGGAAATTTTTTAGTCACAGCTGTTCCTACTCTCCTTTCAGTGTTTAACAAAACATTTGTGTCCGCAGTTGTTATTGATAAACTAGACTTGATAAGTCCATACTTAGGGTCCCAAAATCATTTTTCAATCCAGACTATTCAATAAATCATCAACAAAAAGGTTTTCTCTGATAACCTGAATGATTGCTTTGGCCAGTGACTGGTGAAAATATAAAAGCATCATTAATCCATCATTTAACTGTACATGATTTCAACTTTTGCATAAATCAAAGATTGCACTTTAAGTTCCAATGTATTTGAACCAATAGCAATACAGACAGATTTCAATGGGCACATAAACCCCTCCTCCATGACATGGCTTTTTAGTATATTACCACAGCTATGCTTTAGAAGTATCTCAACCATAAACCCCTGATTGATGTGATTTACTTCTATACAAGATTACCGGTATGTTTATTACATAACAGTGGTGTATTTGACACCTGTAAATGAAAGAATTATTTACACATGATTATGGTCAAGAGTTAGAAACTTCCTTTCCTTCCAACCAAGACTATCATCTCATTTCTTTCCAACCAAGACGTTATCAGCCTCTTTGAACAAACCAAAACAAGCAAGATGATGACAATGATTCTTACTTAGGATCAACTCTGTTGTCTCTGCAGCACTATTTTTGATTAACAGTTTTGATTTATGTAACGTTGCAGAAAGCGTTCCTTGGGAATTTTTACTGGTAAAAATTAAAAAAATCGTGCCTTATTATCATATTACTTAATACGGCGGTTTACTGTCGCTGTTAACAAATCGTAAAAGTTTTGTTCCATCTCCTGTCAATTGAGGGTGGCACATGGTGGCACCAATCATCCATTATCATCACCCATCACCCCTCCCCCCTTAGATATTTGTTAGAGGTAAAAATAATGATATTTGCCCCGGTTGGAAACCAATATACTTAATGTATTATAATTTTAAAGATTCAATAATATTTTATGATGATTTTGTAAATTTTGCAGAAAACCGATGGCCGATTGTACTCAAATAAATTGTATCTATGAGAATCAGTATGGTCCTTGTTTGTCTACATCTTTCAGGGGATAAGTGAAGCGCGTGGCCGATCGATCAGGGTGCAGAATACTGCATTTTAGTGCGTTTTGGCGGAAGCAAGTTAAGTAATTGCACGGGAGTGTTAAAACAGGTGGTTTGTTCAAACCGATATTTGGTGCACTCATGTTGGGTTATTATCGTTCTGAATTAACGATGTGTACGATGTGTTAAATACAGTAATTTAATAATGGAGGACTGGGTCTCAGGACCTAAGAGAGAATGATTTAGCGAGTGTATGAAACAGCGTTGTTCTCGAGGAGCTCTTCTTTGTTACCAATAATACGAACCCATTGAGTGCGGCATGCACTAATATTACACCGACCACTGTCAAGGCTCGTTAGCTACAGTGCCATTCATCGTAGAGTGCCAATTTAATGACGTCCTAAAAATGTATTGGAGGCACCTTAATTTATTGCTGGATCCAAGTGGTAATCATGCCATGAAATGCCCGTATACACTACATGTCACTGGGAGCAGTTGCTGTCTGAACTTGGGAAATGCCGTAAGGAAGCACCATTAATTCCCCTTTGTTCGTAAAATTTTAACTGGGTTAAAATAACCAGATTTCAGCTTCACTGAATAATGTTAAAATGACTTGGTTATCAGCAAAATAGGAGACAATCAACTGCTTCATAACATTGTTTTGGGGTCTAATGTGCTGGACATGTGGAAAGAAGTAATGGCCTAGGCTTTGCAGTTTTAACATACGACGGAGAACCTGCATTTGACGATTTTTCCCGCTCTTTTTGTTGCTTTAACTATTCATAAAAGAACATGTGTATGTGCAGTCAGTATTTTAACCATAGAAACAGAAACAGTTCTAGATTTCTACTACTCCGAATTTTACGCTTATTGGATCATCGAATAGAACAGTGTTTCTCAACCCATTCCCCTCCATTGCCCACTTCCCTGTTTGCCGAACCCCACATGTACCCCTGAAGTAGAAAGAAAACAAGAATGAAGATAATCAATTCTTAATGAAAAACGTTTCTTGATTTGTTTTTCAGGCGTTTTAAAAATTGTCCCTCCTGAATTTGAGGCTACGAGTTGCTTAGCTTGTTGCTTAGATTTGGGACCAAATCGAGGCCTCACACCTAAGCAACTGAGTTGCTTATAAAAAACAACGTGTAACCAACAACAATAGCAGTCTTATTTTACAAACCTAGAATTCATTATTCTACACGAGTGGATAACATCCCTTTTTTCAACTTAATGACAACACGTTATCTGCAAGTAATGGGATATTGTATCTTATATGTTTTGATTATCCCTACACAATTATCCATAATTTGTTTTTGAATTCTCACAGTTATCAAATATTGATACAGTTAAATTTCATACAAGAAGAATTTTTAAGAATACATGCAGACTGAACAAAGTATATTATATGTTTATAAAAAGTGGGTAATAGGATACCTAAAATACAAAGTTAAGTCACTCTTACTGAAGTTTGCTCTGTGACGTTAACAACTCATTGACCAATTCTTGCCTTCTTTTGTTCTCTGCTAATAATGATTCAACTGTTGCTCTGAGTGTAACAGCTTGTACATCATCCAGAATGGCAAAGCCTTTAGAGAATAGAAAAAGAGGAAGTACACAGCACTTAAAGTCTCTATTTCACTTCTAGAACACTGTCAATTTGAACATATGTTTACTATTATCAAATATAATTGAAGATCAAACACAGGTACTTATACTTTTCAGAAACTTTTTTTTTTTGGCAGGAGCAAAATGGGACCCTTTTAACATTTTATCAATGATCATGTCTTGTTACGTTTGGGACATTGGAAGACCTATCACATAGTGCTATGAGCGTATTGACAGCCTGGCATGCATTGCCACAGGTCAGGTACCAAGTCGTTTTTGGCAGCAGTTTGTCAGTTTGAAATGCAATATCCCTTATATCCCTAACGCCCTTTGGTTGGTATCTCTAGGCATTTAAGAGACTCATGTGCATGTATACTGTCATTGCCTGGTAAAGTTAACTATTCTCTGATTTAAGCAGTCCTAATCTGGACTTAAAGATACCAGTGATTTTCTTGGCAATACTATGGTTAGTTTGCATTGCATGCCTCTTCAGTCACTTTCCGCCAGCCAGCCTTTTTTTGCTTTGCTTTTCACTTGCCTGACTTACTGGTGCTTATTCTCACTTGGGTCACTTGTGTGTGGACAAACTGAGCTGCTATGTCTTTCTGCAGATTGTAAGGGAACAACAAAAGATGGAGACTGACTGGAGGAGAATTCGTGAAAGACTGACACTAAAAATCTTTGCCTTAGCTTTTGAGCCGGATGGCTCAATGGTTGAGGCGTTGGTTTAGTAATCATGAGGTCATCGGTTCGAATCCGGTCAGCATCGTTAAATTGCAAGCTATTGTGGTATTGCTCCACTCTTTGAGAATTATATATATATTGTTAAGAATAATGTTTTCCATCTGTAAACAGTTGTTACATTCCGTTCCGCATTTTATCAATGTACGCATGTTACTTGTATTTTGTATGGATTGATTTTTTCCTCGTACTGAACTATAGCTAAGTAAAACAATTTGTAAATATGACTTAATTTTAAAACAAATTAATTCAAATTTAAACATAATGACATCCCTTTTCGGCTTACAAAAAGAAAGATAGAGCTGTAAAAAGTGATGTTTACTCTACTTAGTCGACCAATTAGAAGGATGGTCGTCAAATGCAGGTTTAAGCGTAACTCTATTTGCACCGCAAATTAACATATAAGAATTTACGAGTTGAGCTAGGTTGTTCTCCCATATGTACATCAATGATTGGATTAAGGGCACTGACATGTTTATTACAAAACCTGGTTTCCTTTGCTATTTGTCATCAACAGATTGCTTTTCTAATAAGTTCTAATTGACCAGCTTGGTACAGGAGAAGATTCTAGTCCTTTCAATCAGTGACACATCTGTAAAATGATTGATTATCTTAGGCATAAAAGAATGATGGTGTTCCATGTCCCTTAATTCAAATTGTTTAAAAGTAGTAAGAGCACGTGGACGATTCCTTATTCCGCCTTCTGTTCTGATTTGTTCATTCATACAAAAATAAATCAATCTGTTGAAGGGAAAGGAATTGAACTTACTGTTTATTTCTTTTCCAGAGGAAGAATATCAGGAGTATATTGATCAACAACAATAGCGAAACGAATGCAATGAAAACTATGATAATTATCTTATCTTCCCGTAAACCTGAAATTGAAAGAAAGAATTGAAATTGTAAATTAATTAAAGCAGGCATGTGTGATCGATGTAATAAAAGTTTCGTCGACTAAAAAGAGCCTGATGGTAGGAAAATTACTTTGGACATATGGTTCGTAATTGTCGACATTGAAATTGAATACTGCAAAAAAAACAACAGCAAAGGTGATGCCCACAAAATAGTAGGATTGGATACTAGTGTCAAAACGGGGTAACCTGGTCCTTTTAGCCTCCACTTTATTGCGACCAATTGGATTTACCAGCACCATTTTTTGTATATAATATTTGAAAAGTTAAATGTACAAAATTGGAATATTGCGTTGAGTAGGGGATTCATTTTGCTAAACAATTTTTGCCATACACTTATCACAGCAATCGTATGAATTGAAGTGAGAAAGCTTTTACGATCAATTTTTAGGAAACTAGATGACCAAAACAAGTTGTAGAAAAAATCAGTCACGAGAGCGACACCTTTCCTGACACTCTTGTTATTGAGCAAGGCATAAATTGTAAACAGATTTTTTGTCGACAGAGTACCGGCTTCTTTGTTTTGATAAGTGCAGCTTCTAAGGCGGCAAGAGGAATTGAAGAAATGAGGGAAAAATTTAAAAGAAAAAATATAAAAGTAAGACATAAAAGCAAGGAGTAAAAAAAAGATTGTGCAAAGAATGAATGGACAGCATGAAATAAAAATGACTCAAACAAGGAAAAAGGGCATAAAAGAAGGAACGAGAGAGAAAAAATGTAGATTAAGACGAGAATGTAGAACGGACGCTCAGTATTCTGTTGGTATAAATATCAAAGAGACGTCAGCAAGAGAGTCTAACACGACACAATTTTTATAACCCTTAACTACTGCTACAGGTACTACTACTACTACTGCTGCTACTACTATTGCTACTAATGCTACTACTACTACTACTACTACTACTACTGCTATTACTACTAATGCTACTACTATTACTATTACTTACATTATTGCTAATGCTACTACTTCTATTACCAATACTACTAGTACTGCTAGTACTGCTACTATGACTACTATTGCTGCTACTACTACTACTACTACTACTACTACTACAACTACTACTACTACTATGACTACTACTGCTACTACTACCACTGCTACTACTACTACAACAAAAACTACTACTACTATTACTACTACTACTAATACTGCTACTACTACTAATGCTACTACTATTACTATAACTAATATTACTGCTACTGCTACTACTACTACTACTACTACTACTACTACTACTACTACTATCTACTACTACTACTACTGCTGCTGCTGCTACTACTACTACTACTACTATTTCTAATACTACTACTACTGCTACTACTTTTTTTTATTAAGATTAAGATAAATTAAGCTGGCAATAATATTTAAATCTTTCCTTGTCATTTTAATCAAAGTTGTATTAATTCTGTTGGTTATTTGATATTCCCTACATCTTCTGTACTGCTTATGTAGCTGGAGCATTTCCACAGAAATCTGGCCAGAACTACAAACGTCTCTTAGCGGATTTCCTTATTTCATTCGATACTGGGGCAGCTTTCCTACAAATTTGTATGGGTGACTCTGTATTACCCTCGATCCTTCTGATATAATTATTTTAAACAAAAGCGATGTTATGTTTTTGTTATTAAGTTAGATGGCTTAAACACCCTACTAGGCTGGAAGGATTATCACTTTTTAAGAAAGCTTGTCCCTTAGAATTGTTGATTTCCTTAGGATAAGAAAATGAACACAGCTGATTTGCCTTGAAGGATTTACGCTGCAGACTGTGACACAGTTTAATGGCGTCCACAGTTTTATTTTGCACGACAATTATAGCGTAGCCTTGTCACACTTACAGTTTTATTTGTTGAGTAACGAATTTGTTTAGATGACCTAGATTTTTCTCTCCAAATCTTGCAAAATGTTCTCTCATTAAACGAATAGAGGGAGAAGTCCTAGCAGAAGACTCTTAAATGAAACGTAACGATAAGAAATTTGCTTGTGACCGTTCATTCTGTTTCTCAGTTTCCTCAGATAAATAATTGAAGCAACTACAAAAAAAAGTATAAAACCCTGGATGCTGAAAATAGGTTACACTTACGCAAAACAGATGTTTAGGTAAAAGAAGAAAAAAATAGTGTTCCATTCAAAACTAACATTTCAAATCCTCTCTTCTCGATGATACTTTCTACCTTAATGGGCTTTGGATTGATGACGGGCCGGATGGCAGTTCTTCCTTGGTCAAGTCACATGGCGCAGAGAGCCTGGTCTCCAATTGCGTAGAGCTGGATGTCGATGTCCACCGGTGGATGATTGGTAGCTAATGTGGCGACTAGAGAAATAAAAGTGTGTTAACATCGGAGGTCACCTAGATCAGTTGGTAGAGCGCACGCTAACCAAAGTAACAGTTCGATTCCTCAAGAGAAAACGAACAAAATATCAAAAAATTTCTGACCACTGGAGGTACACTTTGAGGAGACCAAGGGCAGACGCAGCCAATCCTATTCTCCTCTTTAGGTCGTATGCGGAACCGACTGAGCCAAGAAACACAAACTCTCCATATTTCTCGACATTTTTTCCATCAATTCGAATTCCATCTACTTCTTGAGACACAATTTAGCATTTATCAGGGTTTATCTTCATACCCTATTTTTCACACGCGGCCTCGAGCTTACTTGAGGAAATCTTCAATTTGTCAAAAATTGCTGCAATGAGGGTTGTATCGCCTGCATATCTAACTTCTGTACACAGTTCTTGATCCAGTAGGAAAGTGGGTTGAAGGCTTTGTAGTTCACTCAAAACTCTAAGAAAACATTAAACAATGTCGAAGAGGCTAGACAACCCTGGCGACCACCCACTCTGACTTCAAACCATTGCGTAATATGACCGTTGATTACGACAACACACGCTGTTTCTTCATACAGCTGTGCAATTATGTTAGCTATTTTGTCTTCAACACCTATTGAACGAAGTATTTTCCATAGCGCTTTGCTCCAGACCGTATCAAAACCCGCTTAAAGGCCGGTTTCCACTTCCTCGATCACCCCTCGATTCGATCGACATCGACCGTTTTGGACATGCGCATCCTCCTCGATCTGCCCGCCATCTCTCGATCGAATTCGTTCAGAAACAACGATCAAACTCACTTTAACTTTTTCCTCGACCGCCATCAATCGAGCGGCTCACTGACCAATCAGATTTCAGAACTGTCACAAACCCCCTGAATGTTGAGCCAAGAGAAAATGGAGTGGAATAGTTGTGACAGGGATCTCTTGGTCTTTGTAACAAACCTGAACTCATTCAGATGCTAAGAATTGGAGTGTATAAGAAACATTACACTTAAAATGCCAGCGCATATGCGAAGTAACTAAGGAGCTATGAAGTGCAGGCTTGGTTGTAATAGACAGATTCCTTCATGTCACGCTGCTGAGCAAGTAACCTACGGTAGCTATTCATGGGGATAGATTTGCAGTGAGTCGTCATTTAATCATCATTCCCGTTGTTGTTTAGTATCCATTTCCTGTTCTTTGTAATCAAGGCAGTTTTAACGTCCGTGTTATCACTATTCCTGTACCTATGTCCCACAAAATATTTTTTTAACGGCACGTGTAAGTGAGACACAAGCGAATTATGTTACGATAGGGCAAGTGAGCTATCATCTCTGTATTATTGAATTAGTAAAAGTTAAGCTATGAACTTTACCCCCGTTGCAAGCGTACTAATGTCAAGGGTTAACAACAGGATAGAGCTACTGGATCGGTAGTTACTTTACCACTCAGAGGAAGCAGCAGAATCGATGGTTGAATAAGAATATTGACCGACATGCAAATAGATAACATCTCGTCCGTGATTAGTTCTGCTGAATAGTAAAGTTACGAGTGGTGCCAGTCATACACCACGGTTATACAATTTTTATTTTCCCTTAAAACGTTTTTATCGACTTCGGACATAAAAGTGCACCTTCAGAGAACATACGTCTGTGCGACGCTCTTGTACGCTTGCGAATCGTAGACCTGGACAGCAGAGACTCAAAGAAATGTCGAGGCTGAAGAGATGTTGTTTTACAGACGCATGCTCCGTATCTCGTACATGGGCCGAGTGTTCAACAAGGAGGAACGATAGAGGAACTCGTCCTCAGCGGAAAAATCCAAGGGAAAAGAGAGCGAGGAGGCCAACGAAGAACTTTCTTAGACAACTTTGGCCCTTACAAATACCATGAGATCAAAAAGCTCGAGTGCAACAGAACGGAGTATGCTCATGCCAACTTTGCTCGGCAGTGATGTCGATGAGATGGCCTGGGTTCCAACTCATACGCCACCAAAGTTCGTCGAGGTTCGAATCGGGCATGACACCAAGACAGAAAGAGAGAGATATTACATTTTGTGACACTTCCATTTCCGATTTGGAAATCAACACTTGATCTACCTACAAAATTTCAATTCACTCCATGCATCACAGCACTTTTTTACAAGTTTATTAAATAAAGTGCTAGGTGCAAATCCAAAATGGCCGCCACTAAAAATTCGGCTCCCTAAAGTCAAAATTTCAGATGCTCATAACTCCGGAACCACAAGGTATTTTACACTGAAATTTTGTTTTTTAACATATCTGTAGTATCTCTACTTGCTATGAAATTTCGAAGAACATCTGTGACTTAATATGGATATTTCCATTTGCTTATTAGATTAGACATTACCATCATTTCATCCTAGTGAATGACTGAAGACTTAAAGGTTATGTGGTGATGTATAACCTATATTGACTTCGAAGCGCAATAGTAGCGGAAAGACTGTTATAGCCGCGGCAGCGAAACTAGCACAGGCAAAAATCACTACCAACAGCTTTGTTGCAGTCGAAGCGAAAGTGTGTATTAAGGATTTACAAGCTTGAGTTTGTATATACGTTGACAAATAATTGAATTACATCATTGCTGGAAATAGAGAGAGAGAGGGAAAATCCCTATCGTGCAATCATTACATCATATTGCTATGCATGATGTAAGATTCACGACAGACTAAAGACATCTAGTTGCACAAAAGAAAGCTTTTCTTTGAGCCTTTACTGTGTCTCTTTTTTCGTTCAAAAGTATTGAAAAAGCTTACATTTTGGTACATAGAAATTTAGGAGGAAACTCAAAATTTGGGAACATGGTGTTAAAATATTTGGAGGCCTACAAGTCCCATGTTAGCCAATGGTCGCAGCCACAATAAAGTAAAACAAAGAATATCAGTTGATTAAAAAAATGTTTTCCCAATAAATGTTCTTCTGCCGCCATGGCAACCACCATCAAACACAGAGAAACCTCCCTTCGTCGTCTTCTTCTTCTTTCGGCTTATCCCATTTAGGGGTCGCTACACCGAGTCAACCCCCTCCACTTGTTCCTATCATGTGAATATCCTCACTCACTCACACAGAAACCTCTTCAGACAGAAACGTATTTTATGTTTAAAGTAACAGCAAAAATTGCGTGATAATTGGACGTCGAATCTGTGAATTTTTGTGACGTCATCACTTTAGTACTCTATTAACACAAGAAACGTGCTCATGATGAGAGCTCTTCCAAATGCCAGAGGGAGATGTAAGGGATCGGCCCTTATTACTTTTGCTCCAATGGCTTCTTTACAAACTCCCATTATTTGGATGCAAACGTGGGCCTTTAAGACCGATTTTTCCATTAGAGAACAGCTTTACGTGCGGCTAACCATTGCTCCTACCTCTTATAGCACCCTAAAATTTATCTGATGTAGTCTGGCTTCCCATTCCCGTCCTCCTTCCCTTCCCCCTCACCGTACGCACAAGTAATAAGTTTGTCCTTCCCACGGTGTTGCTGACAAGTGTTCTCAATGTAAAAGGAGTCTTAGACTTTGTAACCTTGCAATTTTCAACCATTAAACAAACGACAAGTTTGAAGACCTATGCATCCGCTAAGAATCTTGCCTATTGCCCAGGGGAGGTAGGAGTAGGGGGGGGGGGGGGAAGTAAACTTGACAGTGTATCAGGTCATGCGAAAGCTATTTTTGGTTATGGACAAGGATTCGAAAATTGATTTTTGCAAAGACTACAAGACCTCTTGAAAGCGCTTTATTCATGTCGTTATGTCCAGAGCCTCGAGTCCTTTTAGTCAAAGGTATGGCTATACTGTAGTTGAGCCGATGATGGACGTAGTGACAAGGGCAATGGGTAGAAAAATTGCGTAGCATGATAATGAAATTCAGAAATTTAAACTTCATTTATAACGTTGATGTCCATTGGTAGCTTTAATACGTATATATGGTATTTGATGACACCCTGCTGATCTCTGATCACTTTAACAGTTTTTGACTTGGTGTATATATCAGACTTTGCTAATCAATGGTGAAAGACAATTTTAGAAGTATAGAGGGACAATAAATCGTCTTTGTGTATTGTCTTGCACTTTTTACTTTCTGCTGGTCAGAGCATTTCAGATGTGTTGGGTTTTGAAAGTTTAGAATATATGCCATATTCTGTTGATGTGTTATTGCTGATCTTGTTACATCTTATACGTAATTTTCTAAGTAGTAGTAGCAGCAGTAGCAGTAATAGTAATAGCAGCAGCAGCAGCAGCAGCAGCATTAGTAGTAGTAGGAGGAGGAGGAGGAGCGGTAGGAGTAATAGTAATAGCAGCAGCAGAAGTAGTAGTAGCAGTAGTAGTAGTAGTTGTATATAGTAGTAGTAGTAATAGTAGCGGTAGAAGTAATAGTAATAGCAGCAGCAGAAGTAGTAGTAGTAGTAGTAGTAGTAGTAGTAGTAGTAGTAATAGTGGTTCAAGTAGTAGTGAGAGTATTAGAAGTTGCAGCGCTATCAAAAGACGCAATGGTATACAAATACAGGAGATACTAAGCATTTACGAACAATTTTGTTGTAACAAACAATGTTTCAAAGAACTTCTTTTAAAGAACAATGCTTCTTTCTCAGGACGAGAACGTTTTTTCTATTGCTTCGCAATTTATTCATTTCTTGCAATGCAACACTGCTTTATGAACAGCGATCATACTTTGTGTTTGACTTAAATTTCATGGATTTTGGGCATTTTTACATTTTCTTTCAGAGCAGCTCATATTTCAATGCAACAGCTGTATAACAAATTTCTGAAAAACAAAGCCCTAAAATAAAATAAAAATAATCGAATAAAAACAGATATAAAAAGGAAGCCAAGATTTTTACTCAGCTAAAGATCAAGGCAAAAACCGACTATTTTGCTATTCTCGTCTCAAAATACCAAGATGATAAAAAGAACTGGTCAATAATTAAGGAGCTATTAGGTTAAAATGTTACAAAGAAATATCCGACATTAATAGCATCAAGTAAGTGTGATATTACAGACAGAGAACTAATTGCTGAAAGTTTTAACAACTATTTTGTAAACATAGGGCCTTCCTTGACTGCACAAATCTGTCATCCCCATTCAGAGTATACAAAATTAATAAAGGAAGTCAGGGCCAATTCAAAGCATCTGCAATTACGAAAAGATAATCAAAAGGCGTGTTTGACTCTTTGAAATGTAATAAGAAACCTGGATTATGACCAGGTTTGTGCCAAGGTAATTGCGTGCAGTTTTGAAAATCTTAAACATCCCTTCCTTTACATTTTTAAGCTTCCCCTCCACTATGGTCTTGTCGCCAACAGCATAAAAATCCAAAGCATTCCCATTTTTAAAACCGGTGATACGACATATTGCTGATATTACAGACCAAGATCACTTCTCCCTGTGTTATGCACGCTAACCTGTATTCATATTTGGCAAATTGAGTTTCTTTATGGCATACAGTTTGGCTTTATCAAAAGCATTAATATTGATATTGGAAGAACCGCCTTACATTGGAACCTAGAGCACGACCTGTTTACGCAAACTCAGCACTCAAGAAAACTAGATGCAAGCATGACGAATTACTATATACCCAAACACAAACTCAAACTTAATTGCTCCTAAATAGTATAAAGGAACATACAGACTAAAATTAATAATCTAAATAACTAGTACAAATAACATACATACATACATAATATGGCACTATGGTAACTAAAACGATCGACAATAATTATAAGAATACAAATTTAATAAGAAAGAAATAAGAATTAAAAATGTACCTCTTGAATCCTGGTTTTCTTGGGATGAAACAAGCCAGTGTCCCAAAACGCACTGCTAAACCTATTGCCTAAGAAAACCGTAGCGGAATTAAATAACTTCAAGCGGAATAAAACAGATGTGATTACAAGTAAAAATTACGTGGTATTAATAACTTGCCACTGGATACTAACCTATGCAAAACAAGCATAAACCAATATTATTTATACTAAATTAAATTAATTAAACCGGAATATTATACATTTCGTACGTCAAACAAAACTACTGTTACTGGCATAACAGACATCAATACGGAACCATTGATAATACAACCTCTAAGCTGAGACTGATTAAATGTGGTGTTCCACAAGGTTCCATTTTAGGCCCCCTCCTACTGAAATACCTCGCATAATCTTCCATGCTACTATAAGCGGATTTATGGTTTTCAGGAATTTAAAAATATAAATTCTTGCATCGGATATATTTGCATGCAACTATGAAAGTTCCAATTATCCTATTTTTTCTCACCTACCGTTCAGCTTTTCATTGGTAAGGTCAACCCGTCGGTGTGCTGGGATGTCGATATCACCACTTAACTTTATCCTTGCCGATGCCGTTGCGGTCGTAAACCACTCTTTTCAGTCAGAGTCGCGTTCCGATTCACCGGTAGAAAAATGGTAACGAATTTATTCAAGGTTATAATCCTCACTTAAACTTAACTTCTAAAGGTTGGAAGTGGCCAGTGTTTCAATGAGTGTTCTGCCTATTGGCAGGTTTCGTCTCGTATAGAATTCCACTTTTAGGGTCTTTCTCTTGAAGTCGGCATAAGATCCCTTCGTTACTGAAGACAGTAGCCAAGTCTTTTTCTCCCTATTGGTGTCTTCCCTTCAGTTCATCCATCTACTGCCAGTTTCATGCCTGGTGTTGTGTGCCAACCATCCATTCTCTCGCTTACTCATTGTTGACTAACTGCACCTGCCTTCGTCAACCTTTTTTCAGATTTCTTTATTTGATTTTCTGCCTAACCCTCTTATCTTAAGTATTCTTCGCCATAACCACATCGGACATGCGTCAAGTCTCCTTTCATCTTCACTTCATCTTCACATAGCAACACACTTCACAGTACAACAGACGATTAATCATGAGACAAATATATTGCCCTTTTTTCTTAGCAGTTTTTTGTTTTTAAAATTCATGCTCACTGCGTGTTAGAACTGAAAATTCTACTATTTATGCTTCACGAGTATCTTAGCACATCTACTGAAAAATACTTTGTGCTACGGTCTATGCCCCTTATGCATCACGGCAACTTCTAAGCATCCCCTTATGTAACAATCGTGGTAACATTATATGCAGCAAAAGTGTTGTCTTCTAGTATCTTTACCTGTTTACCCCACGCAACACAAGTGCCTGATCCTCACCCTAACTCTGTCCGTCATTTTCTTCTTTTCCTCCTTTGCCTATTTCTCCTCTTTCGTATTCTCCTTACTCCACTACATCATCGTGCTCTTCACTTCCTTTATTAGTGATAGATGAGCCAGGCGGAAAACGTAATCTTAACATAAATATTAATACCCAGCATATAGGCCGCAAAAGAATCATGATGCTAACGCAATAAGATACAAACAAATGATTAGATCCTGAGCTTTCGATGTTTCCTCACATCTTTTTCAAAGGTGAAACCACCACGCGAAAATACGAGTTAATAAAGTAAAACTAGAACAATACAGTATATAACAAACAATAGGAAAGTACTAATTGCCCCTTAGAAGGAAAATAAGTGATAAGGGGTGAAGTAAGGTGGAAAATGAAGTGTTATAAGAGAGAAGGTTTGTTTTGAATAGAACACTAGAGAAGTAAAAAAGTATGTCACCGCCGGGGATCGAACCCGTGACCCACGCTGGCGCGGCGTGTGCTCTACCAACTGAGCTAGGTGACCTCCGACGTTAGCAAACTTTTATTTCTCTAGTTGCCACATTAGCTCCCAATCGTCCACCGGTGGACATAGACATCCAGCTCTACGCAATTGGAGACCAGCCTCTCTGCGCCATGTGACTTGAGCACAAGATCGGAAGGCGTGGAGGAAACTGTGGAGGCTACCCGCCAGCAGTGGCGTGAACAGCTGACATGGATGGACATGGAGACTATCAATAAGTAAACACTAGCATAATATGATAGTATTTATTTATTTATACCGTACCAGTTTATTTGATAAATGTATCTAATGTTCAAAGAGAAAACTACACTCCTGACGTTTCGAGATAATTCTTTCTCAGCAATTATCTTTACATATCGACCGGATACCTTAAATAACAATTTTACGCAAAATATTGTCAAATTCTACAACATAGCTCAAGGGACTAATTTGCATTTAAAAGGGTTACAAATATACAAAGACCTATTTATACACACCACCTGTTAAGACAAATTACAAAACCAGGCAACAAAAATGGTAAGACTGTCTATCTAGCTAGCTGTATGTATATATACGTTTTTTACAACATTTCCATATTATCTTAGTCATAGGAAGCGTAGGATGTTGTTTGGAAGCGTGAGTTAGATAATTTTGCACCATGGGGTTTTAGTTGGCTTTAAATTCCTTCTCTTATTGTTTATTTATTTTGAGGTCATGCGGTGTTCATTAAGAAATTTGATAAATAACTATCACGTCTTGGCTCATTACGATGTTGTAACGCACAAATACCTTCCAAATTTGCGCATCTCTAACTCCAAGTTGTACCACTTTGTGAATCTTAAGGTGAATAAAATCTGCATCCGTATTAGACTTAAAACGTACGTGTATGTTACCTTGTTACAGGATGGACTTTGTACGCATGAAGGACTAGACGCAGCTTCCCCATTGGACAAGAATCTATTTTGATGACTAAAGGCCGATTGATAAGGAGAAGGGTTCTGACAACGAGCAGTTTTTGGCAATGCTATGACTGTATGGTATTCTTTTTAAGGTTATATTATCCCGTTAAAGAATAGTGGTACATTGGTGCTTATTATTTCAGTATCCTCGCAAAATCGTTGAAGTAAAATGCGTTCTGCCGACTTCACTTTCGGTATTCTCATCTACGTACTCAACAACCCCTTTTGCTAACTGATCTTGAATGACAGCATCGTATTCACTTAAAATATCAGGTTTTGACTTCAATCGATTGTAAAGAGAAAATAATCTTTGTTTTGCTGAAAATTATCTGGTAGCACAGCGTGGTTCGATTTCCACGGCAACTTAACCTCTTAACGGTTATCGACATAAGAAATATTTCTTTCGAACTCAGAATGAACAACTTTGTCTTCGTTTTCCTTTATTCCAATAGATTCATTATCCCAAAAATTGGAGAGAGTTTTCTCGATATTCGTTATATCTTCGAATTGCAAAACATGCGTCTCATTCAGGAAAACTGAATGATCAGATGAAGAAGCATAGCTGATCTGGCCGCCTAGAACCCATCCTAATTTTGTTTCTGTTGCTGTTGGATCATCAATTCCTTTTATTGATTGGCCTGTTACCATTTCCCAATAGTAATCGCTTCCAATGAGCAGATCTATCTCAGCATCTTCGTTATCATCACTGTTGTCGGCAAGAAACAAATCCTTTAACATTCGAAAATTTCTTTTTTGTCACCTCTGCTGTTTCCTAGATGGTTAAATTGAGATTCACGACAATGAGAAAAGGCAGTGTTGACGAAATTACATTTCGACACGGCATTGTAAACGATGCGACACGACCAGGTTTGAAAAAATGGTCTGGCCCGATCGTTTAGTGGCACGCTTATATATAGCCGGTTACGCTACTTTTGGTCGACAGGTTTCATGAGCTGTATAGGATGCCCTCCGAGTGGCATGCAACTTGCGAAAGGCAACATCGGCCTGAAAGCTCACAAAGTCGGTACGTTGCTCTTATTGTAGTGTTAAACTGAGGTTTCGCATATTGCGCTTTCTAGCAAACCCTTTGTTACATCTCCTCAAGTGGGATGCGCTGTAACTGTAAAATTCACGAGAATATTCTAAAATATCTACATAAATGCAACGAGTAAATGTCATACCACAAACTAGAAACTGTGCTTTATAGGCTGGTGTTGACAAGTCATAGAACCATAAGTCTCTGTTTGTTGTGCTGATAACCAGCTTGCTGGCATTTGCCATCAGTATGGCGTCTGTAACCCATAATTTTGTTCTTCTCTTTGTCGTTCCTTGATCTTCATCCCCTGCGCCATCCATTTCAAATGTACGAATTACGTCCAAATTTGATCCAAGCACGTTGATTATGCCTTCTTTACTGACAGCCATGTATCTTGAAGGAGTGGCATCCGGGAGCACTCTTGCGATAGTTTCCTACGAGAAAGATGACGAATCAGAAGACAGGGAACAACGGTTGGTATATTTATCTAGATATAATAATAAGAGAAGAAAGGTAAAGCAATCTGCTGTTGTAGAAAAACAGAAGGTTGATGGAATTAGGAGCTCTTACGGAAATGAGTTTGGCTTAAAATTTTGATGTTACTATAAGAAACTGCAGCAACGAATTTTGCTACGCCAGTTCTGTTAAGGAGCTCTGTTGAAACATGTATAGAAAATATGATGATCATTAAATTACATAACTCTTTCTTGTCGATCATTATCTTCCTTGGTTGCCTTCCATCACTTAAAATTGGAATAGATAATTTTTACGAATCTCAAAAGGTTATTTAACAGATAAACAGATATTGTGGGCTTTTTCTAGAGGCTATCACTACCAAATCTCTTAATATAAGCGACACATTTGACGTTTTGTAACAAACAGACGTTACTATATCCTTCATATTTTCTAACAGCCTACCAGAGAACGTACAACTGAAATTTCCCCCTTACAATTCAAAACTTTAATTAAAGACGCGATTTAGACTTCTGGATATTTATACTGCATATATATTTATTGTCTTTATACATATAAGGTTAGGCTTCTTGAGAATTATAGCTTGTTTTATTAAGTTATTACTGAGGTCCTTGATTGGAAACAGTGTTCAGTACCAAACAAGCAAAGAAGTGTAAATGGTAATCGCCGTTGAATCATTGCGAGATCTAAACATGGTGTCGAGACAGTCTGCAAAAAAGGACAACTTTTGGTGCTATCCGACGAATGTCATTGCCATGTCTAATGCTATGCACTTAAAGGGGGCGAGTATCACGTAACTCAACAAAGCATGTCCGATTTCCCGTGATAGTTAGATCTGTAATTGCCCAAGGCTATTCAAGTGGATTCATTGTTTTAACATAATCAAGGAAGTTGATAGGTTTACGTTTATCAAGCTTTGGGATATTCCTATTGATGAGAAAAAACGACATCAGTTGTGCACTCCAAATTCCGGTTGGTTCTTATCAACAACGAAGACAGCTTGGCATATATTCTATTTTGATCGATTAATTTTAAAGATTTATTCCTAGAGAAGTGTCAGACGACGAAAAACTTTATGTATAAAAAGGAGTTTTTGAATTTTAACAATTTGATGTTCCAAATCATTTCAAACCTTTCTTTTGCAACAACCAAAACAATCGCAGACTGAAACATTTTCTTTGTCAATTCTCATTTCCCGTCTTCTCCTTGCTATTTTTTTCTTGTTTATCCCAATTTTGTGTTTTACTCATATCTTCTTTCAAGCTTTCAATGTCCACGGCACTCCTTTACCGTCTCTTACTCTTCTTCCTTCTACTTTCACTAATTCAAGTTAAGCACTGCTTCTTTCACGTTTCGGATTTCATGTACCAGTTTTTAACTCCTCCTTTACTCATTTTCTATCCATATGTATCTCCTAGTTGCTCTCCTTTTACTTTTTAACTTTCCTCTTGTTTCTCTCTTTTCTTCCTCATTCTGACATTTCTTCTCTATTATTTTCCCAGTTGCATCCCTTTATTTGTTTTTCCTCCTTTATGTACCCGTATTCGTCTTCTCTGTGTCCCGTCCTTCTTGTGTCCATACCTCGTCGTTAATTGCATGCTATCCTTATTGCTTTTTAATTTACGTAGTAAAATGTTTTCATTCTTAATGTCCTCTATATTTGTGCATATTGTCTATTACCATATTTTTTTATATATCCTTCCGTTTCATTTTTATTTACTATATATTATAAATTTTTTTATATATTTCTTCAATATGGTTCGAGCAGAATTTGTTAAAAAAATTTCAGTGTTCTCATTCTGCACCGCGTATCTGAAATTACTAAATAGAAAACAATGCCCGATTAAACGTATTTACATAGTCAAGCGTCCAGGAGCACCGCCTTCTTGTAAAACTGTATTCCACTTGGTAAATTTAAAGGAGACGAACTTGTCAAATAATAAACAAAGCGTGAGACTTTTGACATTCCTCTTCAAAAACGAGAAGCACGCTTATACTATAGCAAATAGCAACAGTGGAAAGCTCGACTTTCGTAGTTCACATGGTCGCCATTAAAAAATTTTAATCTCAAGGGACTCATCACGCCAGAGGGCAGTCTTCGATATTTTTATTGTTGTAACAGAACATTAACAGGTCTGCAGATGCATTTTGGATCGTTATATATTTCTATTCCTTGAATACTATAGAAATTGTTGGTACGGTGAAACTATTGATTTGAAAGAAGTGATTGCTTTTGCGCTTTCAGTGTATTTGGTCGTTCAGGATACTATGAAACTCTTGCCGGCTCCTAACATACAATACATTTTGAAGTTCGGATAGTATTAATTATATACACCGCCGATGCGTAGAGGAGATAATATTATTTATGGCAATTTTGACCGAGGGCAATCGCGAATTGTGAAGTTGTAGATTAGGTGAAACAGGCCCATACGCCGTTTGTTTCAAGTGATAGGTATAGTGACATAGATGCATACATAAACCTTTACGTATAAATATAGGTAACTGCACTAGTTAAGCTGAGATTTGCCCAACTAGACAATACCGAAAATCGACCAATTTTCTACAGCGCTGCTGTTTCCATTAGTCATTCGTAAAAGCCTTTGACAATCTATTGTTGTGTACATTCTTCGACCCACTGCAAAATATGCAAATCCCTCAGGAACAAAACTTATTAATTGAAAGGACTTCTTGTTATTACCTCTTGTTTCTATAAGGGTACAACTGCCTCATCAGCATGTCATCATCCTATTTTCTCTTATGACCTCAGCTTTAAAGAAACTGGTGTTTTCCCAGCCTTACAGAAAGAAAGGAAGGAAACACATGGCTTCTTAGGCTTTCCAACCTGCACATTTCTCAGTGTTCAATAGGACTGTATTAGTTTCCCTGTTTACTCATTATGCACGGCTCGGACAATTTCTCCTAATTAATGACGTTTTCCCGCAATTCATCCCACGAGTTGTAGTACACGTGTCTAGGTTCGACATTGTGTTGATTAATTAAAACTTGACAAAATATTTCCTCCGTCAGGAACTGTTGGTTAGAGTTCGGAAGAGTTATGCTGTCACTATCAGGAACAACTCAGATTGAACTTGGTCTTTAAGAAATCTAATTGGTTACTTTGTTCAAAGTAACCCGAGATTGTAGGACCGTCTTCTGATTTCTGGCAGTTAATGGTAAGTTTTACTTTTCTTGTAGCTGTCTTAAATATATCCGGATGCCATATAGGGTACGAAATGTTTTATTATATAAGGAGTTAATTGTGTATGAGCTTTCGTTCAAACTACAGGTAGTTTAAATAAAGAACCATTACTTACATTGATTAGCTAAACAAAATTTAGAGAATAATATTGGAGAACGTGGAACAGAAATAGCTTTCTTCGCATGCCTAATTGAGTCAACTGCTTCCTCAAATCCAAGAATTTAAACAACTGTAATAGAAAAGGATCATTCTGTGGTCAGCAACTACATAGTTTAATATCAATGATTTTACTGTTGATTTTCTACAATTCAGGAAATAAATTATTTTTTAAGTCTTTCGATTTTAACCGTAACATGTTTTGTTGCCTGCATGTTTGTACTAAAAGTACATTTTGCTCGTGTTCATTCTTGCTACTTTGCCAAACAACTAGGCAATTTTTCTCTCTGTCAGGTTTAACATTTTCCTATCTTTTCATCATGTATGTGTATCATTTCGACGAGAGCGTCGATGAGACGTCGATGATACAAGATGTAAATATTTTAAAAATCAAAAGAGTGCGTTAAACACAGATATAAAACGTACGTTATTGTTGCTTTTCGCATTTAATGGCTGCGAAACAAAACGTGTCTTCCATTCATCTTAATAAATTACCACCCAGAAGCAGGTAGAGATCCTCTGTGGCCGTGCATTATGCTTGTTGATCGTACTACAGATACCACAAATACCGTTTAAAGATCTGGTTCCATTTCGGCTACTGTTAAGTCTGTTCTCAAAAGCTAAACACTCTTACACAAAACTCCCCATGTTGAACGCTTTACTTCGAACACAAAACAGGAAGACTGTTTAGTATAAGATTAAAAAAGTATTCTTACTAACGTAGCTAGAATACCGTTGGTAATGGGGCTCACCACTGACAAAGCAAAACTACGAGGTAGTGTTTGAGACGATTGCTATTTCGACTGCATTTTCATCACCAAATTCTCTATAAAGAGGAGTAACACCGTGGCAGACGCTTGTTAACATTTGCCAACCAACATATGACTTTACACTGTCATGCTTCTAGTACTAACCTTTCTTTTCATTTCTTCGATTTCTCTCATTCTTTTCTCTTGTTCCAATCGCTCCATTTCACGAGCTTCTCTTTCAAGGCGCTCCATTTCCCTGTCATAACAAGTTACGTATACTTTAAGCATTGAAAAACGTACGTATTTCAACTAAACAATTACTTCGGAATGGAATATTTTAGGACCATCTGATTTAGTATGCAAGGAATCAACGAAGCCCTCTGCTTCCATCCTTACGGACAGTATCAGATGAGAGGGTACCCTTTCTTACGTTGATTAGCTCATTACCCCTTACTGGGGTCATATGTAAATTGTGTCAGGCAATGAGTACAACCCTACGTATATGTTAGTGTTTAGAGTCCACGAGATACGTTTCATTGCGATTGTAGGCAAACACACAAGTAGAGGTTACTTTGAAAGTGAAACTATACAGTGATATCAAGGAACATGGAAACTAAGCGTAGAAAGTTCTAAAATAATATCTGAAAGAGGAAGGAAGACATAGAAAAAATGAAAAAGAAAAACACTTAAAATAAAAAGAAAGACTGAAAAAGAAAAAAGGCAAAGACGAGCAGCCAATTGTTAATAGATTGTCACAACTTTCAAAGAGACGGATTCATCCACGTAAAAAGTAAAAAAGGAAGTAGTCAACCAAATGACAGAGCAACAAAGTTGAAAAGGAACAAAAGTAATAAGGAACAAGCTATTTACAGTCTTGCTTCTTCTTCCCGTCTACGTTCTTCCTCACGTCTTCTTTCCTCTTCAATTCTCTTTTCTTCCAACAGCTGATGATACAGCTTTCTTGCCTGCCAGCCACGATTAAACTATTCAGAGAGCGAGAGTTGGAACAATCGAAACAACTTATCAGAAATAATTTCATTCTTCATCATAAAATCTAATGCTCAAAAAACTCACAAAATGATACTAACTGCAGAACGTAATTACAATAACCGTAGATCAACAAAAGCGTTTCGTTCTCAAACTTACAAACCATTCATGGGGGTGACGCACAGTAGAAAATTAATCAGTCAGGCTATTACATAGGCGTTAGCATTCCAGTACCTTTCGCGTTGCTTTGAGATCTGGAAAAGCAACTATATGCTACGTGACGGGGGGTGGGGGAGGGGGGTTTCAGGTGGTTCAACAAGAGCCTCAATGCAGCAAAAAAATAAAAATCATCGAAAATTATAAAAAAATCACCAAAAAAAATTAAAATCACCCAAAAAATCAAAACAGGCTTGGGATTTGGCTTAATTAAGAATAAATAGATTCAGGTTTTGAACATAATAAAACTTTTTGCAGACTAATAATCCTATAAAAGTTTTAATCGCCCACAAAGCAGATGATCATCTCCCCTTCTCTTTCCCCACTCTCCTCCACAAAAAATGAAACAAAAATGTAACTCGATAGATCCGCAAACCTTTATTAAAAATGGCCAGATGAAACTAATAGACAAAAGGTCATCAATAGATGACTTTACATTGATGATATTATGCCAAAGAAAAAACTTTCACAACCCCGTAATTGTTGGACAATTGCCATTTTCAGAACAGTTATGCTTTTAATTAAACAACATATTTGCTGACAGGAGCCAAATCGTTTTCGGAGCAAAGAGGAGACATTTAAGTATACTCACTTGCACAACCCCGTATTAGTTTGACATTTGCCATTTTCAGTACAGTTGCACGTTTGATCACAGCTCACTGTCGTTGCATTGCCATCCGAGAGCATTATCACATGACCACATCTTTGACTGCATGTGCGTCCAGTCCAACCTGCAGTACAATTGCACGTGCCATCTTTTGTGTCGCAGACACTGTTTGTTAGATTGCAAATACATGTTGATTCGCAGCTGGAGCCAAATGTTCCCTGGTAGCATGTTTGATCACACCTAAAAAAATTCGAGATATAAACCGTAGCAGTAGTAGTGGCAGTAGTAGTAGTAGTAATAGTAGTAGTAGTAGTTTCGTTTGGGTTTCACTCCTCAAGGCGAGACAAAGGAGGCACTACAGTTAATGGAAACCGTAACACCATGTACAGTGTGCTCTGCTCCTCCAGACCACACCTGAGGCAAATTGGAGTGCGGGTTATTTCCCATCTGTGAAGATTGGCAGCTATTGTCCCATGACCATAGATTCGCCTGTTTAGACATGACCACTTTTTATTGCAGTTCTAGAATTCCTGATGCCGTTGCTGAATCCCCGCTCGATTCTCCCCTTCATCGGGAACTGCTGAGAAACCTTGGTACTTCACACTTTTTAGAATACAAACATTAATCCAATGAGCAAATCGGATCCTTTCCTTTAAACAAGGAACCGGCACTAGTTATATGCAGTACGAATTCAAGTTGCATTTGTAAGAAATAGCAAAACAAGTCTTGGAAGCCAAGAAATTGTCGGCGAAAATCACATCTTAAAAAAAGACATTGCAGAAAAGAAATTTACTAACAAATGTGCTTAAGAGGAAGGAATTTTAAAGTTGTGATGATAATGATTGTAATGATGGCGATGATGATAATAGTGACGAAGTTGATAACAATGTTGATGATGATGATGTTGATGATGATAATCTTGTTTATGATAATGATGATGACAATGACAATGATGTTGATAATGATAAAGCTGCTGCTGCTGATGCTGCTGATGATGATGATATTAATGATTATGACGTGATGTTGATGATGATGATGATTATGATGATGATGATGATGATTTTAACGTGTGCCGGAAAAGGAGTGACTTGGTATTATTGAGGTTGTGAAGTATGTGAAGTATGGTGACTAACGTGGTCGTATTTGAAATATATGTTAGTCAGTGCGTGCAAGCGACCTCTATTGAAACGCTTCTCCACTTTTTGTACAAAGCACTGGTTAGGTGATGCTGCTGCTTCCAGATTCCGAACATGCCAAAGTCACAAGAAGAAGCACATACCGTCATAGCAGGCACAATTCAGCATCAATGTTATGGTATGAAGACGGAAATAAAAAGTGTGGTATAGAGGCTATGGTACTTTTTATTTCAGTGGACGTGCCTGCGTTCATAGTTTTCGCTATCGAGTACAACCGGAGTTTATCAGTGATGAACAAAAAACAGCTCAATCAGCCCTTTCCATGGCCCAGTAACCATCACGGTTCTCATCAGACACTGGCTCTTTCCACAGCTACCGACCCAAGAGTGTATGTAATTTACTCTCCCGTGCCTAATTGTTAGATAGTGTAGAATAGTCCGGTTATTTTCTGTTCAAAAGAACAACTCTTAAATTATGGGAATGCTTACTTCGGAGGGTTGAGATCTTTTCATATTCGTACATTTGGGGAGGGAAGTGAATGCTCGCGGATATTCCTAGAAATGTGTTTTTGTTTTGGTTTTAACTTGCATCTCTTATACACTAGTGGCATTTGCCGTAGTTGCAGGTGCTATATAAGTTTTCCCCCTATGTTTACTATTGGCTTTCAAGGCCTATTATTGAAGAATGTTTGGTCTTGACGTCCATTGGGCAAGTGCTTGCCGATGTTGCTGGCTCTTATGGTACTTTTCATCCACACAGTCCTTTTCCTTGGAGACTTCTCTCCACAGCTGCCAGATCCATACGACACCAGTCTTTCAAATCATCCGCCGATACCTTTCTTTAATCTCCAAACATCGAAGACTCTTGTAACTTTTGGTCTCCCATACGTGCCCGCATTCTATGAAAGTGTCCCTTTGAATTCTAGTGTTCGTAAGGGCTTCTTTTCGCCGGATCAGTTCTTTCGTCCAGGAATTCCCTACAGGGCAGAACCATCCGGTGCTGAGATGCCTCATCACTAAGTAGAACACGATCGTTTTGGAACCGGCAATTGTGTCAGATCAAGATGTTACCCCAAGCTGTAGATTTGCCCTTACCCCAGTTAGGCAGGGAAGAGTAGTAAGCTCAATTGTCTTGTGGACTTTCACTGGAATGACGTTTCGATGTAACCATTTGTAAGGGCTTATGATGACTGTGTAATTATATGAAGACAAACGAAAGCCGTTGTTAAATATTCATACTATGTGACGAGGGCTTTGAACTCGAGACTGGAGAGTCTGTTTTTTTGGTGTTCTTGTCTCATTTGTGATATTAGCTGCGGTCACACACACCAGAGTGAAACGGATTTTCCGCCTCGGAATCCCAGATGTCAAATCTGTCTTGGTATTTCAGTTGTCTCATGGCTTGGGGTCACACTGCAAAATTGACTCACAGCAGGATCTAAACGCCCAGGTCAGATCGTGCCTTTCTTGCATTGTGAGAGGCTGGTCTCTAATTGCGTTGAGCTGGATGTCGATGTCCACCGGTGGATGATTGGGAGCTAATGTGGCGACTAAAGAAATAGAGAGTATGTTAACTTCGGAGGTCACCTAGCTCAGTTGGTAGAGGGCACGCCGTGAAAGCGTAGATCACGGGTTCGAGACCTGATGGTGACATATTTTCTATTTCTCTAGTGTTCTTTCAAAACTAACATTTCAAATCCTCCCTTCTCGATGATAATCTAGGTTTACTATTTTAGAACTTTAAGTATGATTGTAATACGCAGTGAACAGAAATATTGAAATCTGCGTAAAATAAGTTAATTGTGATAATAAACACATGCGTGCGCAGATATATCCTTCAGATTTCCCAGGCATGCAATAGGGGCTTTACTGTGGGACTAGGAGAGACTTCTCAAAGATCAAGAATTCAATTCGTCCAAACCTGATTCGAAAATGAAAACTTTGGTAACGGTGGTAGGTCTGTCACACAAACACACATTTTGAATTTTTTCTACTGACATACTTATACCCATTCCTTGTAATCACTCTAATTATACGTTAACGTCGTAAATTATGATTGTTGATGGAACTTTGGAAGTTGTCACTGCACACATACATTTATGCATCATTTTATCCAATCATCCATGCCATTGATCCACTATTCTCAGTATTCGCTGATAATTAGCCAATCAGAGTCATCACCATCCGCTCTTTACGCCTGCAGCACATTATACAAAAGCATACATGGAAAACAAGCCAGCATTGCATACAAACACACATTGTACACAAACAGACATGGTACATAAACACACAAGGTACACAAACATTATGCACAATCTCACATAGCACGCCAACGCACATTGTACACGAACACACATTGTACTCGAAGGTACATTGTACACAAGCAAACATTGTGCTCAAATGCACATTGAACACAAACACACATGGCAACACATTGTACACAAATACACACAGCAATCAAAAACACTTTGCAAACAAACACACATTGTGCTCGAATGCATATTGTACACAAACACACATTGTACTCGAAGGCACATTGTACACATGCAAACATTGTGCTCAAATGTACATTGTACACAAAAACAAATTGCAAGCAAACACACATTGTACACAAACAAACATGGCAACACATTGTACACAAATACACACAGCAAGCAAACAAACTTTGCAAACAAATACACATTGTGCTCGAATGCATATTGTACACAAACACACATTGTAATCAAATGCACATTGTACACAAAAACACATAGCAAGCAAACACATATTGTACACAGGCACACACTGTAACACATTGCACGCGAACACATATAGTAAGCAAACACATATTGCGAACAAGCACACATTGCAACACATTGTACACAAACACACATAGCAAGCAAACATATTTTATACTCAAATGCACATTGTACACAAACACACATTGCACATATATGCAAACACGCCAACAGCCGCGTTCACACCAAAGCTTAAAACGGTTTCGACAACCGTTGTAAATTTTATAACGGTTCACACCGGCAAGAACCTTTGAGGGATTTACATCAAAAGTGACACCCTGACTGGCCGGATTCTTAGCGGCGAACGGAATATTCGCATCATTTCAACACTGGAAGAATCGTACGACCATCTTGTTGACAAGGAATGTTGTGGCGGCCTACATGGCCACAAACGTCCCTGGCTTATTCAAAATTAATTTAATTTGCTGCCGATGAAAGGTTTTCGTTGCAGAAATCAAAAATCCATTGATTAGTAGTATTAATAAATTAGCAAATCGCGATAATTTATAAGTTTTATTCAACGCATATGTTAACATAAATATTAAGCCTTTGCAAGTCTTTCCGTACAGTTCATTAACTATAATCAATTTATCAATAAATTAAAAACAATGTATTAAATAATATACTAATAAATACTTAACTTAGTTAAATTTTATTATCAACTCTTTAAATTTGTGTCAGTATGAATGACGTATAAATTAATCAGGGTTAGAACTCCAAGAGAATTGCAGATAATATTGTCTACTGAATTTTGCGCTGTTTGTGGATTACTAGACCCACTCAAACTCCCAAAAGAAGAGAAAGCTGTTGCTTCTCAACTATTAGAAAGTGAAATGATTAAAACTACTCGTATAAACCAGACTTCTATCAGGTCTGATTGTCTTTCTGTGGTTTGGTTGGACATCTTACGCTCGTTTATTACTCTTAATTATGAACGATAGAGAATGTATACATTTTCAAGCAAGCTGAATGTATTTTGCGCGCTAATACGATCGTCTTCTCATGTAACGGAACTTCATTACAGAAGTAAACATAACAAGGGATGTCACTCTCTCTTTAAATCCAGTACGAAATTGCAGCATGACACGTTTAAAGATCCTTCCATTCTGTACCAAAAAGAATTATAGGGTTTTTAACAAAACTCAGTGCATGGAAAAAATCTGTTCATTGATAGATTGACTACATACTTGGTTGATTGACTAGTTGCTCAATTGATTTATTTATTGATTGATTAATCGATTAATTGACGTATGGACGGATAGATGGATGTCTAGAATGACCACAAGGTTCGCTCCCCTAAAAGACCTACTCCATGACAAAGGAACTCTTTTCTCCCCGTCCTCTATAAAGTGTCCAGATGAATCCTTGCATCTTTTACCCAAAATGAGCTACTGAGGGATTTCGACATAAAACATAAAACCCTTGTTTCCGCCTCATAGATGTGTTACAAAAGCCTACAAGACAGATCCTGTCCTTTTGTCCGGACCTCTTACATTATGATGCTGATGCTGGCGACCTACATTATATTCCGGTGTTGATTTGTAGTATTTGACAATTTACTCTTCTTAAACATGTCTAATCGTTGAAGCTTAAGCTACCAACACCCCTGCGCAGGTGAACTGATCAGCAGATGGTAACACAGTAGTTGATAGAAGTTAACGAGGAGTACCGGTAAGATGAGGCATGTCAAAGGAAGGATTTCGCAGCCCAGCTCTATATGGAGACCTAAGGTTTTGATGTTCAGCACGGGTCAACAACGATGTGACACGCTTTCTGTTCCACGAGAGACACTTTATGGTCACTTCTTTACCTCCTTGGCAGATACTGAAGCATCTAAAATGGTTTGTTTGATAGGGATGTCAGTTCGAAGTCTGAATAAGGGGGTTAGGAGGAGCTTACTTTGTTGAGCACCTCACTAAAGTGTTCTCACCAGCATTTAGGTACTTATCTTGCCGGTGAGTACTTCTGTTCCGTTATCTTTTACAAGATGGATCTTCTTTAGTGTGTTATTGCTATATTTACGGGAGTTCCGTATTTATGAAACAAAGTTCAATGATTGAAACGAATGGTGGCATTTCTTAGGGTGTCGGTCTATGCATTCCACTACCCTTTTTTTTCGTTACAGAGTTCCTGCCTCATTTTCTTAGGTGGTATTTATCATCATTACCGAAGAAGCGGTGCAAGAAACGAACTTTCAGATGCCTTATCAAACCTGAAAAACACTTGAAAAATACCAGGTGGTTCAGTTGCCTGGTGGGCCGGTGGACTAACACAAAGATAATAATGAATGGATAATAAACCATTGGTTGTTCTGGGCAGCTTTGAAGACTCTCCGTTACGGCTGAAAGAGAAACACTCCCTCGATCTTCAGAGTCATTCTAGAGAGACAACCAGCACTTAACCTGTAGACTAAAAGGTCTAAAACAAACATGAAGAGTACTTTCATTGGAAACCCCAGTGGAAAATTTAATTAATCAGAAAAGACACATGATATGACCATTTTGGAACTTAGATAGAGGAGTGCCGACTTATGAATTTATGCAAAAGGACAGAATATCTACTGGAGAGACTAGCTAGAAAGAGGCGCTTGTGCGAGTGGTAAACAACTCCCAAGGAATTCCACCCACTTTCACCGTCTATTTTATAGTTTTAACAAAAACTCTTGAAAAATCTCACTGTTTTACTGAAATGTCGTAGGCTTCGAGTTGCATTCGGTTTAACCTTCTAGTTGCTAAGCATGCCTCTCCGTTTACCTCGGCAGGAAATTGAGAAGTTTCTGCTCCGTCTTCTTTGATCAAGTATTGAATTCATATTCACTAACAATCGTGGTCGTCATCAACGGATGGCAAAGTAGGATGCTTGCAACGATGAGAAAGTTATTTTAGCACCCCTACTATTTAAATCAAGTTTAACAGACGTTGCTCTTGGCTTACGACTAAGGACAGCTTCTCGTGTCCATGTGAGCAAGATTTCATTCGCATGCGTAATGAAAACTAGAGATATGATCCGACTCTATTAGTTATCATGGCTACAAAAAATTACTTAGATATCATTCTGGTATTAAGATGGGTTTACATTTACCGTACGACATGTATGCTTGCGTGTCGAAATGGCTCATTACGCCTCCCTGTTGTACTTACGGAATATTAAAGCATTACTAAACATTCGTGTCTAGATTTCGTGCAACCTAAGGATTCCAGAACAGCTTTCTACTTTCTCACTTATATCCGCCTTTTCCTTCTCGATCAGATAAACAACTCACGAACTTTTCGTATTATGATGCAAAGCTTCAACACTCAGAACACTTAGGTATCTAATAGATGGAGTTGGGATAAGCAGGGTATGGACCAAGTGACATGTGAAAATAGTACATCAGATTGTGTTTACTGCCTCCACCATCTTTTCAGATCCGCTACTATCATCCCTGCCGTAAATAGGGATGAGCTAGAAGGTGCTTGAGCACACATTGTCAAAGTCTAAGGTGGTGGGGAGCGATAAAGGGGAAGCTCACGTTGTCATATCTACGGCAATCGGGGGTGGGGGGACTCCTATCAAGGTTATCGCCCTTCCGTCCTTCCCCGCTATAATCAGGGAACCGACCCTTCCAACCCCACTAAATCCAGTTCGGAAACAATACTTTCTTCATGTACAAAAGGTATTGTCACACAACAATACCCACTGACGTTACACTGCTCACTGACTAAACATTAGAGCTTGATGCTGATTGGCTGCGCCACTTAATTTCGTCACGCATGGATGGTCAACTCTCACTTTGCCCACTACTTATCAGATATTGAGTTTATTCAGGGTATAACAAACAACGTAGAAGAACTCTTTGGATTCATACTTTGATGGATTCAGTAGGGATCCACCAAGGGGTTTGTAACCTGTATAATCGTGGATGTCACTTGAATGTAACTCTTACAATTCTTACTCAAAACATGATAAATCCAAGTATATGTGAATGATATTGTTGAAAACAAACTACTTTTTTCTCTTTAGAAATATACGAGATCACAGTTCCATCAACGATTTAGCTCGTCAGATCTTTCCTAGCAACCCTAAATTTTGGTAGACCCATATCAAGATGAAATCTAGGAAAAGTTTAGTGTCTTTGGAAATCCCAGTAAAAGAATAGAAGAAGAGCGAACAAGAGACTAGAGTCAAGAAGACAGAAGACAGAAGATAGAAGACCAAGCCAGAGAAATAAATCTCTAAAGAACTGCCGATGAGTCGTTTACAGTCAAGTTGATGACAAGAAAATGTAGAAGTATCATATTTTGGGATAAAGAAAAGTGAAATCACGTACAATCATGATTATTCGATCCCGATATAACCGTCTACCCAACGTGGACATCTTGCACATAACATTAATGAAAGATAAATGGTAGAACAGTTCTGCAACGATCGTTTTCAATACTGATGGTGATTTTCTTTAAGCAACATACTCAAGGCTACAGACAGCAGAGAACATCTGCTTTTAACAGATTCGTAAAGTGTTGCTAAGGTTAAGACCCTTTATCGCTCCGTTCTGGCCATTAATATGTACCACAATGATTACTGCGTAAACTACAAAAATAAAGTAAGGCCCAGGAACCCTCTCCCTAAAGTAAGATTCCGATCAAACAGGTCACAGGTGAGCCCTGATATTAAAACGTGTGATTGCAGTGAGTTGCATTTGGTATGATAAGAATTTTATGAGGATTATGTTATGATATGAATTGTATGAGAATAATGTTGGGATATCAATTGTATGAGAATAATATAACGAAGAATGTATTATGAAGGTTATTGTATTTGAATGATAGAGAAGCTATCTTAGGCTATCATATTACAAACGATCAATAAAATTATTTGAACACAGTTGCTTGATTAGGTTAAAAGATTAGATTTGAGATATGAGTCTATTATAAATTTACTGCCCTTAAGTGTGAGGAGAATGCCTCGTGGGTTGCTATCATTAATAACAATCGTAGGTCCTACATATCAATCTACCACCCGTCAACGAGGTAAAAACCTATAAAGCTCTGCTCTTTTCATGTATTTCCTCAGCCGTTTGCACTCGATGTTATTCAAGGCTATATCTTCAAATTACAGGAGAGGGCTCTCCTAAAATGGATAGCAAAACTATAAACATTCACCCTGGATACTATCTGCAAAATTTACAGATTTAAATCCAACTGTTAGATGCATTTACGTATGTCACTGTATGTATTTACAACGTGGGGGGAGGGGGATCGGATTGTACTTCAATGGGGTCGCATTGAAAAAAGGAGGGTGCACGATCGATATCGAAAATGCAAGAATTCCGAATACAGATTTCTTGGAAATTTGAGCAGTGAATAAACATGGGTTATATCGGCGTTGGATAAAATTTTATTACTTACAACGAGTTAGTTGTTTTTCGGTACTTGTACACTTTACGTGCCCACCCAGATAATGAATAGAGCACAATTAAAATGTGATGACACTTATGTTTATCAACATAGATAAGACATGTATAATATTCCATTTATTGTTATTTGTTATATATATATATACTTGATACACTTCCCTGATGTGAAAGGCTAGGCCTATGTAGCAGAACGGGATCAACGTAATATTGAAAACGTCACATATCCGCTATATAGGAAATTGAGAAGATGCATTTTAAAACCTATTTCCTTCCAATTTGTCACATTTGTTAAATATATCTTACTGTTATTTCCACTGTTTGTCTAGTCTGGTTATATATTTAAATCTTGGGCTCTAACATTTGAACTTGCCCGTTAGAATGTTTTCGGGTGGGCACGTAAAGTGTACAAGTACCAGCTTTTCTAAACAAACGAATGGGGATGTCGCACCCCTTGTGTAACTGCTATCCCTAACATATATAACAAGTAAAGGCTGGCCAAAACTTAGGATGTGTGCTACTGAAACTAGTGTCAACTGTGGGCATCTTGGAGAACCTCCAACAAAATTTGTAATTCCATAAAAACAACTCTTATAATAACTTACTTTCTCAACACTGGAAGCCAACAAGTATTCCAACAGTGAATCTCTTTAAATGGTTAACAAAATTAGGCACTTTCTGAGAAAGTCGAGAACCGTGGTCGGCCTTTAACAAACCACATGGTATTTCCATTCGTGCTTGCAGTGCTCTGCTCTGCCTTTTGACAACGAAAGAACCTGTTTTTAAACTGATCTCTAATCTGTGAACTAAAAGCGCAGTATATTACTGGGTCCACGACACAATTAAACGCAACTATAATGTTTGATAGTATTTCTATCCCAGGAATAGCACTGTAAAATCCTTTCGGAGATGTCAAATTGAGTGCCACCAAAGTCATATACGGTAAGTAACAAACAATCATAGCTACTGTAGCAGTCAGCATCATGTGAACAGCTTGCCTCTTATTTCTATCTGATACTCGCTGTCTACTTGCAACTGAAGTCGATCCTGGTGTTTTACAAAAAAGGTCCTTCAATTATGATCTATATGTGTTTATTATGTTAATTGATGGCCTAGAGAACGATTCCGCGTGAAGGTAGTGCCTGATTTCGTATAGTTTAGAAAAGAGAGTAAGAAATGTAAATTGATAGAGAGACGCTAATTTCTGGCATTTTTCAGGGCACCAAGACTTCCAATAGTGAAGAAAATTGGTGAAGAAAAAAGATCTTTCAATTATGATCTATATGTCTTTGTTATGTTAATTGATGGCCTAGATAATGATTCCGCGTGAAAGTAGTGCCTGATTTCGTATAGTTTAGAAAATATAGTAAGAAATGTAAGTTGATAGAGAGACGCTGATTTCTGGCATTTTATAGGGCACAAAGGCTTCCAATAGTGGAAAAAATTGGACAGCAAAAAACGTCCTTCAGTTAAGATTTATATGTGTTTATTATGTTCATTGATGGCCTAGATAACGATTCCGCATGAAATGAGTGCCTGATTGCGTATAGTTTAAAAAATATAGTAAGAAATGTAAGTTTATAGAGACACGCTGATTTCTGGCATTTTATAGGGCACAAAGGCTTCCAATAGTGGAAAAAATTGGTCAACAAAAAAGGTCCTTCAATTATGATCTATTTGTGTTTATTATGTTAATTGATAGCCTAGACAACGATTTGGCGTGTAATTAGTGCCTGATTGCGTATAGTTTAGAAAAAAGAGTAAGAAATGTAAATTGATATTGAGAGGCTGATTTCTTGCACTTTATAGGGCATCAAGGCTTCCAATGTTGGAAGAAATTGGTCAACAAAAAAGGTCTTTCAATTATGATCTATATGTGTTTATCATGTTAATTGACGGTCTTGATAATGACTCCGCGTGAAATCAGTGCCTGATTGCGTATAGTTTAGAAAAAAGAGTAAGAAATGTAAGATCATAGAGAGACACTGATTTCTAGAATTTTATAGGGCACCAAGGCTTCCAATCGTAGAAAAAATTGGTCAACAAACAAGGTCCTTCAATTATGATGTATATGTGTTTATTTTGTGAATAAATGGCCTGGATAGCGATTCCTCGTGACATTAGTGACTGATTGCGTAAAGCTTAGAAAATATAGTAATAAATGTAAGTTGATAGAGAGACGTTGATTTTTGGCATTTTCCAGGGCACCATGGCTTCCAAAAGTGGAAAAAATTGGTCAACAAAAAGGGTCCTTCTAATATGATCTAAATGTGATTATTATGTTCTTTGATGGCCTAGATAACGATTCCGCGTGAAGTCAGTGCCTTATGCGTATAGTTTAGAAAATAAAGCAAGAAATGTAAGTTTATAGATACATGCCAATTTCTGGCAGTTTCTAGGGCACAAAGGCTTCCAATAGTGGAAAAAATTGGTCAACAAAAAAGGTCCTTCAATTATGATCTATATGTGTTTGTTATGTTAATTGATAGCCTAGATAACGATTCCGCGTGAAAGTAGTGCCTAATTTCGCATAGTTTAGAAAAAAGAGTAAGAAATGTAAGTTTACAGAGAGACGCTGATTTCTGGCATTTTTTAGGGCACAAAGGCAGTATTTCTTCATCTTGTGTCTCTATCTTTACAGGTGACAGCTCTAAGGTTTTTCCAAATTTATATGTAATGGATGGTGCAATTATGCCCACTGGATTGGGAGTAAACCCAACAATGACAATCAGCATGGTCGTGGAAAGATGCTGTCGCTTAATAGCTGACGATCTCGGGTGGGTGATTGACTATTCACTAAACAAACAGCTTGGTAAGTTTGTATTGTAACATTCATAACATAAAAAAAACCATCTCAATCTTGTGTAAATTTATTTTGCCAAGTTTCGTAACAATCAAAAACGAAAGTCTTTCTAAACAAATATCTCCGAAAGGGCATTTTAAATAATTGGGAAGCACTTTCAAATCTTTAGTTGGCTATAAACGAGTTTTTCAATTAGCAACTAGATCCATATAAATTGAAGAAAGAAACCTGCTTAAAAAGTTTATCACGAATGGTCAAGATAACATACTGTTACAAGAGTCAACAAAAAAGTAGTTAGCTTGGATTCGAATTAGTGTTATGTCTGGGTAAATTTGCATTTAAGAAACTAAAGGGTATAATGAACTCAAGCTTGCTCATAAATGGCACCGGGGGACGGAAGGGCAGTGGCCATAAAGATAGAAAGAGAGAACGTGTTACGAGTAATATTTATATGTCGATGATTCTATTCTTCAAGTAATAATTGTATATTACACCAAAGGCGATAGAGATATGCAATTAGTGAAAGTTTATTAAACCTATGGTTACCTATTGTATCTTGTCTATACACCTAAAAGGAAGTGTAGATTGATGTAATTTCCAGTCGATTAGATGTATGTACTATATACTACATACTACTGCAATACAATTTGACGCATCACACTAAGTATGCATTTACCAATAGGCCTAAAAATGTTTGCACTTGATCACTGTTAAGATATCCTTGATTTACTCTTTCTTTGTCATATCCTCCTTAACTTCTTTGTAATCCTCTTTCTTCTTAATGACTTATGCTTCAACGAATATTTTGTATTTCTATTCTCTTCTTGTATGTTTGCCTAAATCTCCCCCTGCCCCTCACCCTCCCTCAACGTCTTTAATCCAATGCTTTGGCAGCTTTGGCTCCGCTTCTCCGTTTGTAGCATACCCCTCTGAGCTCATTGTCCTCCATAAACTAAAAAGTGTTGAATCCAAATCTTGTATGTGTATACTATCATCCTATTCATATACTGTAAATGTATTTCCTTAGAACGGAGCTACTATGAAGAGAAAAAACCTGGATTAAGGTTAATTCAACATATGGCAGGCACAGTTCAATTTGAAAAAGACACCAATACTCCATCTAAAACTGTTCCATGTGAATTTATGCTGACCCTTGAGAGTCAGGATCTGCAAAAGATGTTGAGATTCGACCCAGATCATGCTGCAGTTATCACTGGCACTGTGACATGTCCGAGCTTGTCTTCGGAGCCATTACAAGTTCTACAAGGTACTGCGTGAAGAATTTTCTTGCTTATTAAAAAGGGAATATACCTTTGCTTTGGAAGAAATCGGGATAAAATAAAGAAAAGGGAAAAGATTCTTTGTCAACCTGCATATGACTGTAGGTACGAGTGACTTGCTAAAAGATAACGAACACGTATTGGTCCAATATAAGAGGTAACTCGTGCTTTGCGATGAAATATAATCATAGTCTGACCGCTTCAAATCTGTCTGCTAAAGGTCGGGAAGCTTATAACAAGGAGATCCGTTGAAATCTATGTATGAAGATCTTATCGTCGGTAGGCTAAGTTTGCAAGGTGTCTGTAAAGATTAAGTACTGAAATATCTTGAAACTGCAATTGTCAAGCAGAAAGAAGTACTTTCAATCCTTGAAAACGGAACAATCCAGCTTAGGATATAGTTACTCAATGTAGTTGGCATAATTCAGCGGCTCCCAAGAACAGAGAAACATGGTCTGTAGGAGGAACATCTGCGCGTAGTAAAAAGAATGTTTCCCTATCTCGCAGCAGGGTGCCATAACCAGTGTGTAAAGACTGCGAGAATTTACTATAAAAAAAGGGACAAGCTATCCGTTTGTCACGCGTAAATTTGTGGAGCTTTTTGCGACGATTGCCTTCCTAAAATAAAGCGGTCAGAAAGACTTGGGACAGTGCTCAAAAGGGTCTTGAGACATCCGGAGGCCATACTGGTTGAGGTCAAATGACAGAATTTCACCAAAAACTTTGGATTATATCGCGTCTCGCTTGCATAGAAGCAAGCTGTCTCATGCACGAGCTTACAAAAAAGAAACAAAGGACTAGCAAACAGCACAAGGACATGGGATCCTCAAGGGAAAAAAGGACCACAAAGACACATTGCTTGTCGAAAGAGTCCTTGAAAAGACAAATTTATTCGAAGATTGTGAACGACTGAGGAATAAAGATATTGGAATAATTGCTGCGATCATAGAATCAAACATAGAGGACGCTCTAAAAGCGGGAACAGAAATTGTTGATGGTATATAGCGAAATATAGTGACCAAGAGACAACTGAGAAATATAGTGATTGGAATAATGCATCCCTTAGAGTCAAACGCAGAAGACGCTTTAGTAGTGGGAACAGTGGTTCTTGATGGCAAGGTCGACAAGTCAGTAAGGGATTATTTTTTCAGAAAAAAAAAAAAAATCATCATTAACCCTCATGACAGCTAAGAGAGATGGCTAACCAGACATCACACAAATAGTTCTTAGCCTAATCTTCCTGAGGTCCATGGTTGTTGCCAAACGTTCAATCATACTAGAAAGAGACTGCTTCCAACAAGAGCTATCTGCTGTTCCTTCGTCCCTCTTTGGCAACGATGGGCTAATGAGGAGACAAAACAAGCCTAATCGTGTGAAAGCTTTTATTTGAAACATGAAAAGTCGACGATAACCTGTGCTCAAATAGAAAAGACCTAATATAGCCCCAACTTCACGTTCTGGATGGTGGAGCTATTTTTCGTAGACTAAAGTGGAAGATTGGAAGTATCTTTCCAATCATATTCGGCCGGTGTTTGGGGTTTGTTCAAACGGAGTACCCACAACCTACAGTGGTTTTTGACAGATGTGATGGAGGACCTAAAACAATAGGCCAAAGCAGACGTAGAACCCAAACGTAAATAGTGAAAATATTGTTATTTCGACATAGAACTTCATTCCTATAGGCTAATACAAGAATAACTTTTCTAGTCTGTCCTCTGAATTAGTCATTACAGAAATCTACGGCAAGAACAATATACATGAATTATACTAACCAACTACTCTTGCTCCAATTGGCCGCAATTTTGGCATTCCACCAGCAAAAAGACCTCCAAGTTGCTGAGCAGGATTTGACGTTGGCCCGTTAGACTGAAGTCCCCCCACTGGTCCATTATTTGAGGACATATTTGCCTTCTCTGGTAATAAAATGAACAGTTAAGCAGAATATACTTTTTAACTAAAGAATAAGTATTATTCTCCAAATATACAACGAAATAAGGAAACAAAGAAAGCTACAAGAAACAAAACAGAAATAAATCTAAAAGACAGAAACCTAGAAAACGAAAATAAAGAAATTCGAAGAAAAAAAAAAACTACACCAGGAAAGAGAAAGAAATATGAAGAGAAAAAACGTAACAGTTATAGTACAAACTTAAAAATGACTGAATAAGTTAATAAAGAGACACTCTTCAACCGAACACCTAGAATATCGACAACAACAAAGGATACTAAATTTTGGTTCATTTATAACAAGAAAGGCTCGGCAGTAAAATAAATCAAGTCTATTTTGGGGAAATTTTGAAGTACCAATGCTTCTCAGCATATTCACAGAAGATACCACATGGCAGTGCAATTCGCAAATTCTGTACAAACTTTTTAAATTTTGAGGCCATCAAGCAACTCCAATTTAAAGTTTATTTGTAAGGCTCTATCATGTATGCAATTACACGAAAGCGAAGATACGGCTAATTAGCCAAAGTTTAGCTTTTCAGACTGCACACTTTGGTATAAGAATTTTAAGGCGTAAGTGTTCAGAGCCTTCCACTTTTTGACAGACTTCGATTACTTCGTACATATTGCTAAACAGGCACAGACGCCATGATGGCCTCAGCTAACAGGTCATTTAACCAATGAAAACATTCAATTTCAAGTTTCAGCCAATTCAGTTGGATACATTAGCCAGTTTTAAGGTAATCCTAATTCCAGAAAAACCAAGAAAACTTTTTGACTAGATTCCAGAAACAAACTAAGTAGATACAGATATAGGATGTGTCTTTGGTTTGGAAGAAAAAAAAATCTAATGGGATTTGAAAGGGCAATTCTGGTGACTGTAGATAGTGGAATCCCGTAATTTGATAGAAAGACCTTAGATAAACTTTGAACAAAGACCCATTAATATCACAAACCTGTCCGATTCTACAAATATTAGGTTGCCATCTTATGTATTCTTTTTTTTGCATAGTGACAGAATTTATTCCAACAGGAGATGTTTTTGTCAACAAAAACTGAAAGAATTTGATAGGAAAAACACTTCAAATAGCATGCTAAAAGTTTCCCGAAAACTCATTATTTTACACAAAAACTACCAAAATCCAAAAGTACTTCTCTAAGATATGTCATGAATTAGAACAAGGGAAAGGCCTTCTTAAAATCAATAACTTATTATAAACAGTATTTAAAAATTAAATAAAAAAACAAGTTTTTGCAACTGAAAGTAAGGAGTGACATTAAAAAAAATTTATTACGGATATGAATGGGTTTGGCCCCTCATTAGCACCTCGCTCTTTGCGCTTAAGTTTAAATTCTGTCCCAATTTTTCAAGAATCACTCCTGAAACACAAGAGTCGTTAAATTGGAACAATAAGAAGCTTTTTTAACGTACTAAAACAACTTTAGCGCAAAGATTGAGGTGTTGAGGGGGGGGGGCAACCCCTTCATATACGTTATTTCTATTTGTTAGAGTTTTGTTCGTTATTAGTTTCATTGCATCTCCTTACTTTCAGTTGAAAAAACTTTTTTTATTCATTTAATTGCAGAAAAAAGTCGAGCATGTTTGATATTGGCCGTCTCCTTGAAACTTTCGTGGCCAAGAAATCCTAAAATTTTGAGGGGAAAGGGTGTTAGAATACCCAAAAATAGGCCAGAACTTTATATCTATGATCAGCCAAGAAGACCTGAACGTAGAAATAAAAATTGCCAGAAGCACCATCAAAAATAGGGCTCGAGAAAAGGCAAATAATTTTTTCTTAATTGGTTGGGTCAAGGGGACCCTAAATCCAGGAACAAAAATCTAGGCTGGGTCAACGGCCAATAAAATGGGATCCAAGAAAGGGGAAGACATTTTTTTCACTATCTTCAAAATTGTATCAGTGGATCGAGGGGGCCACAATACAAAAAAAAAACTAAAATAAAAAAAAATATAGGTTTGTCGGACATAATTTTTTTTTTTCAATTTACTTGAAACTTCACTCAAGAACATCTGAAAAATGCAACTCACAGAGCATTTTTGCTTTATGAGTTTTAGTGAGTTTGCCTGAAACTCACAGAGCAAAGACAGGGAGACTTCAACAAATACGAGTAACATAAAAAAAAATTGTGCCGAATTGTGACATTCAAAATAAGCCCCTGAATATTTCTCTGATCCGCTTGCAATTTACTGGGTAAGTTGACAGGGCCAAACAGACTTAAAGAGTTGTATAAATTTTACCCCAAGATGGCTCAAGTTTTTTCTCTGATTAGCTAGAAACTTTGCCGAACGGCTGTATTAGTTCGTAATGTTCGATTTTTTTTTTATAAGAAAAAAAAAACAAAGAAGAAATTTTGATAAATGATCTAGACATGCATTTATTTAAGCAAATGGGCAGTTAAAACAAACCGATCGTGACAGTAAGCCTATTCTTTTTATTAAAATTATGGATTCAAATATATCTATAATCAAAGGTGTCTGGAGGATGGGGGTAAGGATGGCAATAGCAATATAGAAAATCTTAAACCAAAAATATTTTCCATCTGTATGACTAAAAATAACCCTCCCATCCACGCTCAATTTCTTAATTAAAATACTGTTAAGAACTTAATACACAAAGCAAGGTTTGTTTGGGCTGTTTGACAGAATATTCAAATTTTGCCCAGAATCTAAATGGTACTTAAATATTAAGCTGAATCATCATACGAAAAGATGTTCATGTTCCAAGGCGATGCTACTTGCGGGCAACAAACGGTGTGAGAATATCAAATATTTATGAATATTATCCCTGATTACTATGTTACTAATATTCTTGTTTCCTATTTTACTCTTAACGAATTTTAAACTCTTCAGTAAGGTTTGCAATGACAAAGCTTGTTGGGGTAATAACCTATGTGTATGAAGATCACGATTTGCGAAGGTTTTAGAAGTCCGTGATGCCGATCTTTCCAAATATTATCTGTCAATTTTTTAGTAACTTTCAATGCTATTGCAGTTTTCAGAGAGTTTGCAGTTGTGTCGATCATCTCTGACATTTTTACCGTTACGTTTACGGTGGAATGGTGGTTTTACGATGGTTTACGGTGCACTACGCGATGGTGCAAATTTTCATAGACGACTCAGAAGCACATTTACAATCCTATTATGTATTTCAGTCGACATTTACCCCTTTTTACGCATAATGGTTCACTTTTGTATGATTGATATTCTCTTTTGTCTTTTTTTCGATGATTTTATTTTTTCAATTTGTTTTCCATAGAAAGTATACAACAGACCAGATTCTAACGATTACATTAAGCAAACTGCATGATAGTGTGGTATAAAACGCGTGATCAAAGTTTAATTTTAAATAACGTTGGAACTTATAAAGTTTTGTTACTCTTACTGGAAGAAAGATTATTGTAAAAGACTCAGCCTGGTTTCGTATTCATCTTACTGGATCGAATTTAGTATTGAAATCATTTAGTGAATTATCTTGTTGTTTTATAAAAATGTATGACCTAGAAAGAACCAATCGAATTAAAACTCACTTTTAATGCAGAAGTATAGGATAACAATAATCTGTTTCCCTCGCTGTTTGAAATTCACATCGTATCCACTCATAAGGCTTTTAGCCCCGAGTAAAGAATCATATGAGTAGCTCACTTTCCCTGCCTCATCCACTTCGAGGGATAAGGCTAGGTGGGTGAGGCTCAAAGAGTATGAAAAACTTATAAGAATAAAAATTGAATGTAGCACCGGAATAGCCGCCAGTGCCATCTAGCATTTGGTGGTTTTCGTTCCTTTGTTTTTTAGCAAAACGCTAGACTACTGTATTTTCGTCTGTTCAGATACATTTAAACGTATTGGAGTGTTGCTATAGTGTCAGCACCGCTATTGATCTTTAACCTCTGTCATCCCACCTTAAATCTACAAAAATCCCACTCCTGAACGTTTTTTAATCTCTTTAATAGATTAATCTCTTTATTTCTTTATTTTTAACGTGTCTTCCCGCCTGAAATTTCCTAAAATCCCACTCCTACACGTTTCATAATCACTTAAATAGATTACTCTCTTTATATTCTTAATTTTTTCATCTCTGTCCTCCCACGTTAAATCCTCATAAATTCTGCTCCTATACGTTTCTTAATCTCTTTAATAGATTAGTATCTTTATTTCTTTATTTTTAATCTGTTTCCACCTAAAATCTCCTAAAATCCCACTCCTAAACGATGGATTTACCTTGCGTTCCTTCTTGCCTTTAATTTTGTTTAACGTTATTTGGACTTCATATTAATTCTGGTTATATTATGTGTTCTGTTTATTTTTTTCTTTGTGAAGAATCTGAGTAAATAGGACGGAAAAGATTCTGAATAGTCGCTGCATATCTCAAATAAAAAAAAAAAGTATAGCACCTAAACAAAAAATGTTCCAGAATAAGAAACAATTTGTTACAAATTGGGAATCATCAGAGAAGTTCCGTCAGCCTACATTGTTTTCAGTGCTTTGAATTATATTGAAAAACCGCACCCTAGGAGTCCCCTTCGACTCAGCAAAAAAAGTGGTTTTAGACTAAACAATTTTAATATCTGAATTCCTTGTAACAGGAAGCCAGTACAGTATATAGGGATGTTTGAATCTATAAATAACCCAGTACGTGAGCAGGTTTTTTTTAGAGAGTCAGGGGCTAGGGAACTATAATAATAATAAAAAAAAGTATAATTTGAATATGAACTGCCTGAAAATTCAAGAAAATTTAGATTTTTTGGTGGGGGTCCGGGCCCAGAAGGCCCCCTGCTACTGAGTGCGTCCCTGAGTCAAAGATTTGTAATGTGACGTTAAGGATAAAGTAATAGGGAATGATTTGTGTTGTGCTGACGACAAGACTGATCGGAGACAAAACATGGAGGAATACATAAGGCATTAATTCGTCGTTAAAACTTTAGCTATTAGTTGAGGCCGCATTCAGAAGGGGGGGCGGTTGATCCCTTCTTCAGTAATTTTTTGCTGACTCGTAAAAATGTAAAAAATGCATGATTTTCATAGGCGTTTTGTATGATTTTTTGTGTACCTCTCCCCTTTCCCCCGAAAAATTCTGAAAAAATGCGTGTCGTTTCAGTTCAACTGAAACGAAACGCCTTTTTTACTCAGACCCTACGTGACTTGATAATTACGCATTCTCAAATTAAACATTCTGTAAAGAAAATTAGTTGCACAAAATATAATTTAGTATTTTAAAACTTAATAGTTAATTATCCACATAATATGAAATAGTGAAAAAAAAATTATGTCTTCTATGTCTTTTTAGGTTAAAACTTTAGCCGTCGGTGCCAACGACACGGCTAAGGATTGTATTCGCATGGCTTTATCTCATATGGAATTGCCTGACATTGAACCAAGCAAGTACCAACTGTGGAAACTCGACTGGAAGGGGACGAAGCTCCCTACCCTTTAATTGACCAGGAGGTTCCCTTTGCGATTCGGATGCACTGTGCACGTGCACCTGATTCTGATGAAGAGGGGGGATTTCAAAATACATCTGTTCGGTATCAGTTTGTGCAAAGAAGCTCTCAGAAAGAACTAGTAGCCGCTGAGATTCTAAGATCCGCTAACGTCTGAAAAATAAAGAAGAAAATGAACGAAAAAAACAAAAAAAGATAAAAAATAAAAAAAGAAAAAACTAAAAACAGAAAAACTTAAAAAAAGAGAAAAACTAAAAAAAAGGAAAAAACTAAAAAAGAAAAATACTAAAAAAAAGAAAAACTAAAAAAGAAAAAACAACTAAAAAATGAAAAAACTAAAAAAGGTAAAAAATTAAAAAGAAAAAAGCAAAACAATTAAAAAATCTACAAAAAAAAAAAAAAAAAAAAAAAAAAAAAAAAAAAAACTTGGAGAAAAATGACGAAAAAGATGATCTATATCGAAATATGCGTTAACTACCAGAAAATCACAAAATTCTCTAGGTTTCTGGGAGGACGGTTCTAAATCTCTCCCCATGCATTTGAGCCGGAATTGCTCACATGTTTGTGCCTAAGATACAGGCGTGTGGGTATGCAAGGAGATTTTTTCACGAAGAGGACTGGGGCGATGAACAACAAAGACATTTTTTGGTTATATTCTTTTCTGGAACGGAGTCATTTGGACTTTTTTTCGAAGAATTGAATCTCCCCATGCCCCTCCCAGTATGCAGTTATGTCCATTAGATATCAAATATAGACCTTGGAGAAAACTAAGTTTCGTTTTAAGACGCATTAGTGAAATTTGTTGACAATCCTGCCTCTTCGTTTGAATCTGCTTTTTAATCTGTCATGAACCAGAATATAATATAATATAATATAATGTCAATGGAGAAAATAGTTAATACAATTTGCTTCTTATCACCAATAAACACTTTTAATCTGTTAACAGATATGTTCAGAAAGTACAGAGAGGGGTCTAGATTCTGGAACCCATAAATCTAAATATTTTGCCGCTATTTTCTATATTTCTCAAAATTCCAGAAACCATGCCTGTAAATTGAGTCCTATCAGTTTGTGGTTACATTTTAAATCTTTTAGTTGATAATGCACTTTATTTATTCTCCTTTTCTTTCTTTTCTTCCCTCTTTCTCTTGCAGCTGTATCTGTATTGACTATATCTATTTTGACTGTATTGACTTCATTAAAAATGTTGACTCAATGGTCTTAAAACTTAATGCTCAATTTTAATGTTCAAGAGGGGAGGAATAAAGAGTGCTTAATCAGGGGAATTTGTTTTTTAAGCATTTTATTATTTTTATTAAACATACAGAAGGTAAAAGGCGATAAACAAAACTGGAAAGATGTGTATAATGCGGTATATAATGCATTGACTCGAAATCATCGTTTTAAAGTATTTTATTGAGCATAATGAGATGCTATTCTCCCTAGTGAAAAAATGTCCTCTGGGTGGTCCTGTTTCTCAGAGAACTGACTAAGGTGGTAACCTTTTCACATTTTATTTTTGTGTTCAGTGGCAACCCCTTTTGTCAGGGTTACAGTTTTTGAGAAGCAATTGGTTACACAGTTGAGTTTGTAATTGTAGAGTAAACGCGTTTCGAGAGACATCAATCATTTTGGAAGTTGATCAAACGAATTCTGAATATTAAAATGGTATTCATCCTTAAACAGGGGTTGGCTACTTCGTTGTCTTTCTGCCATTGTTGGGTGAAACTGATTGGTCTGAGAACAACATTATCACTTGCTGGAATGTTCGAAAATTTGCTAAAAGTAGGAAGATGCAGTCAGACACGTACAAACACCGGAACCCACACGTGAGAACATTGAGCATTCCCCTCCCTCCTCCATAGGAGGACAAAGATTAAGCACATACATAGTAAGTTGTTTCGAGGGATGGTGGTGTGCTTAGAGAGATTGGATTTTGGAAATTTTGAGAAGTAGGTGTTACTTAAATATAGATAGTGGTGCGAAGCGCCACCCCAACAGCTAGTAAGCTATATGTAAGGAAGTTTTTCAAAGCACTGATATATAAAAGAACTACTGAACACCGGATTATTTGATAAAGAAAGGAACACCAGGATGCGACTAACAGATGATGGTTAAAGAGTAATTTTGAATAGGCTATCATGTAAGATAGTTTAAAGCCACGAACATGGTAATTATTCTATCTTTTAACAGGGAGAAAACAAATAAAAAAAAAGAGAAAAAAGAACAATAAAAGCTAACAGAAATACCGAAAGACAAGAGTATAGGGATCACAGATCTATTAAGAAAAAGGTAAAAACAGAAGGAAACAAAACTGAATGGCCAGTAAAAATCGATTCTATTCTATTCTATATCTCTGAGCACCAATTGTCCACCGCGTTCCACTTAAGAAAAGATATTTATTTCAAAAGTCATTATCACAAGCCCCGAAGGGCGGAATTCAGACTTACGTGTCAAAGATATCGTAAAAAAACACGAAAATTAGGAAAAATGGCAAAGAATGCCAAAACAAAACCAAAAAAGAAGAATCAGAATGAATAATCGCTCACAAGTTAGTAATTTCACTGTAAAATGACAATTAGAAAGTTAAAAAGATAAAAACCGCTCAAACTAAAAAAATAATATAAAGACATGTTAAAAAAAATTAAAAGGGACACTAAAAAAGGGGGAAGGTACCAAAACAAGCGAATAAACACAAAAAACATGTATAAAAATTAAAAGGAACACTAACAAAGAGAGGGGGGGGAATAAGCGAACACATGAAAAAACCTGGGAAGCACGAAGCCATGCGTAGCATACTGCGAGCCATGCGAAGCCATACCATACTGCGAGCCATACCATACGAAGCCATGCGTGCCATGCGCACGGGAACACTTTAGCCATATCGTGCCTCCAAACTGGTTTGCATGGTTTGCCTCCACTCATCGTGGGATGCACCGTGCAGTGTTTATGACTTTTGAAAGTGGCACCCCACGATATATACTTTTATTTTTAAAAGAAAGACAAGCAAAAGAATACCAACCTCCTGTCTTGTTTGAGAATAGTAGCTGTATGCAGTAATCCATCATTTAATTGTTGACTACCAACAATTTTAATAACTTCATCTAGGTGTATTGACCAAAAGTACATTGGTCAAAAGACACAATCTGGATTATTGTTGTGACCCCTTGTCACCATGACTGATACTTTGAATTTATTAGTTACTGAAAAGCGTATTTTGGTAACACCTATTAAAGACTGATTTAGTGACAGTACTTTGTTTGTAGGGACATTTTAATGTTTCTTTTTGTACCTCAAGTATATTCCTTAAAAAAAATTTTGACATGTCAGATCGCATAATTCCTGTTGCGATTAACACCGTTCTCACCCCTGATGGGTTAACATCGATATCAGGCTATCCCCGCTCCCCCAAATATTAGAATTGTATCTCACGGCCTCCAACACTATTGGAATAATAATTCTCACCATTGTTGTGACCATGGGAATAGTTGCCATTTTCGCCATGTATGTTTCTTTTTAGGTAGCTTAGGGTGTTTAAAAAAGAATGTCAGATTTGAATTTATTAGTAAGCGAATTTATGATTACACACCCAAAAATTGGAAACCTGATCCAACCTGGAAGACAAAAGCAGTCTAAAAAAATAACGTTAAAAATACAAACATAAACATTACAATGCTACAACGTTAAGCATACATACGCTAACAATTAAACATAAGAAACAGTGTTGCCAACAACAACAAACACTATAACAAACTTTTCAAATCAGGGGTTCTTTTTGAAACACCCCTTAGATCATTGGATATATAGAAATACAAATTGGGTATACACTAATAACTTCTAAAATCGGCCTACAAATCTTTTCTAGTGCCTGATCTTTTCTAGTTAAATTTAATTTTCACACTGAACAGTAGGAATGACTGTCACCCAGGCTGGTATTATAATCCTAACAGCTAAGAGATAAGCCTGGTTAATGGTTAAAGACAGTATAAACTACACTGTGTTACTCTAATAACTATAACAAATAGCTCACCTGATTTAAGTCTTTAGCAAAGGACGAGAATCCAGAAGATACTGATTCAAAATCATTTAGTCGACTGTAAATAGCATCAAACGTTGTGAGGTGGGCCTCCCGCGCAGGTACACAACTTCCAATGTGAGCCAAAAAAACTATAACACCAATCTGTAAATTTTTTAAGAATCAGACACCTTATAAGACTTGAGCCATCGGGAACTTATATGGAAAGATAGGGATCTCAAACTTCTAGCACCACTTACAGTTCAGAGTTTTGCAACTTCATTAAAACTAGAAAACCGGTTATTTGATGTGATTAATCTAAATGCAATTGAGTTAAAACTGAGATTTCTCTGTAAGATATAAATCTGCACGAAGTAGTCCTAAGAATAGTTTAGAAAAATCTTGGCGGTTAATCAGGTCAGTTTATTTTAAGCTGGTAGGCCTACTGGGGGCAGAATTATGCTTTCTTTACCCTTCCCTAAATTTTAAGGCACCTGAAAAGACAAATAAAAGCAGTTTTGGGAAAGAAAAGTCGCCAAGCGTTAGATGGCGTTGGTAGTTTTTCTCTTGGACACCAGTACCAGTTTCCACTCTTATATGTTTACTAGACTAACTGGTTCAACTTATCTACGTCAGGTGGTGAACTGACCCAAAGATTATAGGAGCCTCTTCAAAGGAGAAACCTTGACAATTTCACAAGGTGTAATCTGGATTAGAACCCATACATAGGTAGCTTTCACAACGACTAGAAAAAATTGACTACTTGTGCAGGAAACTTATACGTATGGCAATCTCACTTTTCAAACAGCAAATTTCGTGGCATCGTCTTTCTTCACAATATGCTGCTAATATGATCTAAGGAACATTTCCTTTCCATGGCTTTAATAATCTTTAAGCCCATATAGGGGCAATTAAGCCTTAAGCTCTCCTATACAAGCACTTCATTTTATTTTCCAGCCTCTACATTTTCTTCCCAAGAGTTTAACAATATTTAAGCACTAGCAGGGGCATCTTCCGTCAGTTTTATATTCTAAGCCCTAAGCCCTTCCATCTAAGCACTTTCATATAATAGTTCTTCTCAAACTGGGCCAAAAAACCTCATCAGTTCGTCGGCAAGGTTATTTTATGCTAATGATATGGACTTTCTTCCTCAAAATCCCCGACCTGGTTGAGATGGCTACACGGCAAATGATTCCAATCGTTCTACTGACATGCTGGAATGCAAGAGGTCCCTCTTCAAATTATTCTATGGTTGCACTGGACATTTACAAGAAAAAACAGACTAGAAGATTATTGGAGATTTAGGAGTTGTATTTTGTTTATTATTGTTTTTTTTTACTTTTAGGTTCTGACCAATGCGGCGTTGTAGCGGCCATTCATCTTAGGGGGAAGGTGTTGGGCCACTGACCCTAGCTATCCAATGATTGTCACTTTTCTTAATTTAACACCTTTGGATAAGTTATTGTTCTCCCTTGTGCTTTCAAATAACTTTATTTACCCACGATTCTAAGCTATGTATGGATTTAAGCTCGTCTCTTAGTTCGCCATATCAATATATCAGAAAAGGTATTTGACCTATGTACAACCTATGGTTTTGAGTATGTTCTATGAGAGAAGATCCTAGATATACGGCTGTAAGGTCGAAGCCACTTCGACCTGAGAGTTTTCATCCTTGGTAGTTTCTTAGAAATTTAAATGTAAATGACGTAGTTTTTTTGTAAATTTAAATGTCTAATCCTCAAATGGGATTTGAGAGTCAAGCGGGGAACCCCCGCATGGAAAAAAGGATCCTAGTACCCCCTCAAAAGTTCATAAGGATACCTAGCACATGGATTTTTCCACAGACATTATCATCCCGGTTGTGTAAGAGTACATTGATACCCAGGAGTGAATTACGACATTACCAGGTAGTGGAACCCTTTGCGCAAAGCAGGTACATTTGACGGGTATTATTACGTAATCTTTGGTGAACACGGTTTTCGGATTTTGCAACCTCAAGCATTCTCCATTGAATTTATGAAATAACTGTCTTATTGTAGGATTTGAACATGAGACCTAAGGTTTACTATGATAAATAAATAACTAGATAATCAACTGAAATATCAAGCGAATAATAAGATGTTCATAGAAATGTATTCTAAGCCATAGGTTTTGTGTTAGCGAACAAACAGACACGCAAACAGAAATACAAAGAGACAGACAAGCGCGCAGGTACAAAAACAGACGCATCGGCAAACAAACACACAAATAGACACAGAGGCAGACAAAAAGATACACACAGGCAAACAGACAGACATGCACACAAATACGCAAATAGACACAGATGTACGCAGACACACAAACAGACACATGGGCACACAGACACTCAAATATACGCACAAAGAGACACGCGAGCACTCAGGCACACAGACTCACGAACGCACACAGGCACTGCGACACACAAACAGACACACACACAAACAAACAAACATCAACAATTGGCACACAAACAGACACACGGACACACAGAAATACAAAAAAAACACACACTCAAATAGACGCACAAAGATACACGCGAGCACTCAGGAACACAGACTCACGAACGGACACAGGCACAGCGACACACAAACAGACCAAGCCCGCGCCTGAACCGTCGTCACCGTTGAGTGCGGCGTGCCGGCCAATTGATCGCGGCCACACCGACAATAACGGCAGCGAGTCCCAAGGCGATAATCCATGTGAGTTGCTCGCCCAAGACGACAATTCCCAGCAGAACACTGACCCCAGCGCGGAGATAGGCCTGACTTGCAACCCCCAGTGAGCCGAGCGTGCGCATAAGTCTGAAATAGATCAACAGTGCGCCAGCCGTACAAAACGTCGCCAACATGAGCGCCGCGCCGACCGACTCCAAACTCGGCGACAGCGTCCATGGGCGATCGATGATCAGTGCAACTGGTACAAGGCAAAGACTGGCGAGAATCATCGTGCTGGCCGCCGTGACAGTCGGAGGCAGTTGACCCAGCCGCCGGCCATAGATAGCTGCGGCTCCGTAGACCGCAGCGCCCGCGAGGATCGATAGCTGCGCCAGAACCTCTTGTCCCAATCCCTCAAGGGCATCGGTTCCGATAATGTTTTCCATTTTCTTTTTCATTATGAGTGTTTATTTTATACTAATTTTTCTAAGATACAAATTACTATCCTTCTTCGCTAGTACATTATTACATGTTGTATTATTTAGTAACATTGTTGCCAATAGTAGGTAGCGCAATAGTCTTAATTGTCGCGGGTGCTCGAAGCCTATGCTAAGCACGGGATATATATTTCGGTGAAACTTTGAATTTTTACAATGGTTCTGTAAGCTTCTTGGATTTTCGAGAAACCTTTATACCGACCAGGAGAGGAGCTAGTAGCCCTCACCGCGATCAAATAGCCCATCGGAACCATTTGAAATACTTTAAACCGAGTTCCCTGGGTGGCCAGGCCAAAAGAACTGAAAAAAGCTCCCATGTTTTGTCTCCCGTCACGTTTAAATATTCCTAGGTAAACATAATTAACAAGAATGGAACAAAATTTCTAGTGGAAAAGATTAAATAATTGCACAACTAGAACATTCCTAATTCCGTTTTTTGTATAAAATCAAACGGACCTTATCATAAAGCAAATAAAAACCAGAAGAGCTAACTAGACTATGATCAAAGAATAATACTAATAATACACCACTTCAAACTTTCCTAGACTACGATGCAAACATCTCACAAGTAGTGTCAAACTTTCGGGATAAGCCTATAAAAAGAAATAAGGAATGGGAGAAGCTAGAAAATTTTGAAGGAATCAAATCTACTTTTAACATTTTCAAAGTAGCAATACCGCAACTCAGCTCAAATTATTCACGACTAACACAATTGTAGGCCAAATTCTATTGATAATTAAATAGATTTTATACCTGCTCCCCTCCAGAAATGATCGTGCCCTGGCTCACTGGTGACTGTGAAAAAGAAATGAAATAGATATATCCCAATATTCAAGTGGATCAATTTTATTTTATCAATTGAAAGCAAAGAAGTCACAACCTTGTGAAACATTATATTCGCTGTGCATTCAATCACCTAAGTATACTGGCTAATCATTTAAGTATCCTCGCTAAAGATTACGTCAACTGTTGAAAACTTCTAAAAACATTTGATTTATGCACGGTCGATTCTTCTGCGACTGTACCCAGGTTCTAATTTTTTGCCTCTTGTCGATATTACGGGGCATGTCGCCGCTTTTATTTTTCTCGTAATACCGTCGAGCAGCTTGCTTTTGACGAGGATCGTTTGGGTCTTTGTATGGCATGGTGGATACTGTTTTTATGTACAGTATCTGAAGTGCCTGGGCTGAACAAGTTGATTGTGATTGAGGCCCGCTGATTTAGTATCAGCGGGACCAGTTTTTTGCAGGAAAAACGCTTCGGCCAACACAGACCGTAGGATCAGTGTTTCGCAACGGAATGCTCGCATTACCCCAGAGAGGATAGCGATCACGTTTTTCGAGAAATCACAAAAATATTGTTGACTCTAACGAGTGGAAGGAGCAGAGTTCGCGTCCACTACGAATAGCGCCCCTATGACTATTCGTTAGAAGGAATTAGAGAAATGATTAACTTATCGATACATCGCAGATTTAGTGGGCTCCTCGATAGCGAGAAGCCTGCCGCCGTGTGCCCGAGTAATTATCAGGGCACCTCCGGCTAACTATGCGTTGTATCCCGCTGGTGCAACGCTAGCGGGAAGATAAAGAGCGATTTCATTCGCAATCTCAGATCACCTTTATCCCTCCAAACATCTCTCCGCTAGGAAACCACCAGCAACCTTGATTGGCATCGGGCCATCCGGGTGATGGCGACCGCCTGTTAAGCGGACCGCGCTGGGTTCGAGTCCCAGGGTGCCAGCCAATTTTGAGGCTCATAGACCGACTGGGTAGGTAACTCCCTGTCTAGGAGATTAAGGCGGGTTCGATTCCCGCATGAGCCGCCACGCTTTGGGCGCTGAGTACGCAACCATCCCGTACAAGTGAAGGGGCGCTTGCGCGCAAGCGCACTTGGTATTGATTCCAAGACGAAGCACCAGGGGGAACGCTCTGGGTAAGCGGATTGCCTTTGCAAGGCGATGGCCTGCTCGGTTCGATTCCGAGGTTCTCCACCAATGCCCCGGTAGCCGAATTGGCATAGGCGCCGGTCTTAGAAACCGGTTTTTGTGGGTTCGAATCCCACCTGGGGTACCAAGCCGCAGAAGCTTATGTGGATAAGCACTCGCCTTGTAAGCGAGAGATAGCAGGTTCGAATCCGTGCGTGCGGCACCAGTTTTTCTGCAGGCTGGGTTCTGGGAACAGTTGGGTGTCCAAAACCCATTAGCGAGGTTCGATTCCTCGACGGCCTGCCAATGGTGTTACTAGCTCAGTGGCAGAGCGCCCGGCTGTGAACCGGAAGACCAGGGTTCGATTCCCGGTAACACCCCAACTTGCCGTGGCTGAATTGGCTAGGCGGCGGACTGCAAATCCGCAACATGTGGGTTCGAGTCCCACCGGCAAGTCCATCTGGGTGTAGCTCAGTTTGGTTAGAGTACTCCGCTTGGACCGGAGATGTCGAAGGTTCAAATCCTTCCGCCCAGACCAATTTGAAACTGCAGGGTCCGTCATTGGCGAGACTAGCTGGCTGTAAACCAGTGGCTTTAGAGCTGTGGTGGTTCGACTCCATCACTGGTCTCAAGGCAGAGTAGAACTAGGGGCGTATTTTCACATGGATGCCTGTTGAATTCTGTGAATTGTGTCTTTTGGTATAGAGCTCTGAACTTGGCTCCTCCTCCAAGCCCGCGCTCCGACGCGTAGATCGTACTACAACACCATAGACGGAACCACATCTTAGATACCAATATACAGTTATGAAAACTCCTATTTTGCCCATGAGAAGCTTTTGGTACAGACTGCCAGTTTCCTGTCTCCAGCCACTAGCATCGCTACCGCGCACTGTGTCCCAAAACTAAATCGAGTTTTCATAACTGTATTGGTATCTATGCTGTGGTCTCAAGGCAGAGTAGAACTAGGGGCGTATTTTCACATGGATGCCTGTTGAATTCTGTGAACTGTGTCCCAAAAATAAATAGAGTTTTCATAACTGTATTGGTATCTATGCTGTGGTCTCAAGGCAGAGTGGAACTAGGGGCATATTTTCACAAGGATTCCAGTTCAATTCACACTCAACTTCCATGTCTGTAAAAATCAGCCCCTTTTTCAACAAAACATGGATATTCTTATCCTGTTCGAATCAGGTATCAAAACATTTTTGAACTAGAGCATTTCGTCAAGTTCAACAAGAGCTAGATGAGAGCAGGATGGAAGCAAACAGATACTTTTTTCGAACAAGCCAGCACGAAAACACAGTTTCAAGTGGATTATGACTTCCAGTCAGCTCTCACCCTCGTGCAAATGTATCCTAAAGCTCTTTTTCAAGTTCAACGAAAGATGACTGAGAGAGAGATAGAACAAAAACATTCTTTCATTAAATAAATCCAGCGCGAAAACAACCATGTTTGCTTTTATGGACGACTTTCATCTAACTACTATCTTCATGAAACGTGAAACATCGACCATAAACTGTATTTTGTGAGAAAATCCAGCAATATTTCAAGGAGGGGGCTGTCTTTTACCAGTATTTTTGAAAATGTGTTCTGAAATCAAGGCAAGGTAAAATTTTACCTTACTTATCAATAGCCAGTTGTTAAAAACGGACTTGTTGAAAACGGACTGCCTTGTAAAACTGATTATTTCTGTGACATTTTTGTGAAATTTTGACAATCATTCGTGGCAATACTAAAGTTTAGCAACAGTAATTGAACTGAATCTCGTGTTATGCAAGATAATCTAAGGGTAGTTACGATTTTCCCGCAGAATTCCCGCAATATTTGAAGTGCAATTCTTGCACAAATTGCAGCATGTGGGAATTAAGAGCAGAGGTGGATGGATAAGTGCAACTTTTTGTCTTCGTGAAATGTCGTCCCTCATGCACAACAGCACAGTCATAGCCTTTTTCAGATATCTTTAATCAAAAATTAGTAATTTAGAAACGTTTTTGTGTCATTGTTGCTAGATATCAGTTCTAAAGGTGAACTTTAAGTTTGGGTAGGATACATAGTTCTAAATTTCCTATTATAAATTTCTTTTATTGCCAAACTATTACCTGACAACTTCCAAGCTAACAGAAGGCATTTTCGGTCTTCTTACTGAAAGATGCTTTTTGATACTGAATTTCACTGCCGGACCGGTTCGCAAGGGTAAGTCACGATAATTTTTCTTTTGTTATATAAAAAGCTCAATTACCGCACTTTTTCTTCTATTATTTTAAAAATGAAGTTCACAGCCAAACAATTTGGATTGTTACCTTTCCAATGACTTATTCACATGTCCATAATTATGCCTTTTAGAATTTAGACCATGTGTCTGGAATACCGTGTTTTCACCCTTCTGCCAAAGCTAGTATTTAAAGCACCAAGCAAAGTAAAAATGAATTCTGATTGCTTGAGCTGATTAAGTGGAAACTTATCTAACTAGGTATTTCTTATTACGTATTATTCAGTATTTCTTAATTAACTAGGAACAATTGTCAATCCAATCTTTAATCGAAAAGCGGAAATTTAGAAAAAAATGTGGGGGAAAAATCTACAAAAATAAACTGAATAAAATAAATAAAAAGGGTGTAGTTGTCTATGGGAACCAACAGACTGCTAAGGTTTGAATTTTTATAATATTATATTTAAGTTTGATTTGAATTTTGAAGTATGTTTAGGTTTCAATTTTGATAAAAAGCGTTGTCAAATTTAACTGATTATTTTTATCTATATATTTCGACAGTTCAGTGTGGCAACACTGACAAAAATAAGCTAGACAACAACAGACTTAAACAAGAGTGTAATAGCATATATTAACAATATATTCCACTGTCTTGAAATTTTCCCTATTGTCTCTACGTTGTATTTGTTTGATATTTTAGTCTAGTGACATGCTTTTGTTACTAGTGACATGCTTACTTAATTTAATAATTTACGTTCTTTATTATCTTTTTTTATCTTCCAGATCCATGCAAGGGCAAAATAAGAAGATGTAAACGACATCACAGACGGAAATTACATAACTAAAAATTTAATCAAATGTAGCAATCATTTAATGATTAGAACATAGATTTTAAATGGGAAATTTGTTAGTGCAGTGAAATACCATACATCATATATAGGTGTACACACATCAACTCTACGGTAAATCAACAAACTGTGAGGGAAATACAAGCAAGAGAGCTTTCTAGTGCTTCAAAAATAATAATCTTTAAGCCTAACTACTTGGGCTTATCCTGATCTCCCCGAACAGGAATTCTTGGCTACCAATTTTATGTTGAAATCTCTTGACAAAAATAAATCAAATTCTTTTAAAATTGGGGTAATTAGCAAATAAAAACTAAAATACCATAAATATATTATAGGGAAATGTTCTTATGAAAAAAAAGAGTAAGTGCAAAATAGTTTAAACTAGATGTCAAACGCAAAACGAGCATAAATCACCACACACAAAATCGGTGCTACCACTATCTTAAGTCTCTCAAAAGTAAAGAGCACAATTTCTACGTTAATGAAAGCTAATTAAAGTGCCAAGTTGAAATCTTCATTTATCCAAATGATTTTCCAGTTTGCAAGGAATAGATTTAATTGAAAGATGTCACTGAAAAAGGCTTGTAGAATACTATATTAGGAAAACTTAAGTAATTTGCTGCCGTAAATATACTGTTGTTTCGAGGCTGACGAGTATAGCTAAGAACTGTACAATAAGTAGGACCTGTTTGGTGGATGACGGTTTTTGGGTGTGGGGGGGGGGGGGGTAAATACTGGCTACCGGCTTAGATATAGGTGTAAAATCCCTGATATATTTTTCTTTAATAAGAAAGGTTTTAAAATGTATTCAGTGGTACATTGTGATATTATGGCGACGTAGGTGTCCCTACACCTTCCTGATAGGGAAAGAGGGTTTTTACCATAAATTCCCCATATTGGCTGTATCTGCAGAAACTACAGCATTGTTGTGTCTTAGCCTTCAAACAAGAATAAATGTAAATCGGCTTGGAAAGCTTATGACTTAAAAGTGAAGAAAAATTTCACTTCGACTAACCCAAAACGTTAATTCACAGATTTTTTCAAGTTTAACATATTTCCACAACGCGAAACATTTCACATTTGCCAACTAGTTGATTTCGCAAAAAAAATTATAGAAGCAAGTCACATGTAGTTGAATGCTAGGTGGTTTTACCGAGAGCCGTAGCTCCAGCATTTTTATTGGGATGGGGAGCCAGATGGGTCTCTATCCCCAGAGTCAAGGGGAATGGTTTATATAATCATTTTATCTCGAAATTATTGGGAGGGAGGAAAATGCCTCCCCTTGCCCTCCTTCCGAAAAAAAGAACAAAACAAAAAACGACGCCACTAGTTTTACCTACTATCTGGCTAAAACTACTTCCTCTTTTGCTGAGATAATATGGATTTTTCTTTGCCAACTTCAATTCTTTCCAGTCAAGTGATAAGACATCTCTCTATTCACATTAGAGTTAAAATGCTTTAAAGTTTTTGTTGGCTCTGAGGCTTCTTCTGGCAACTTCCGATATTGTACTGGAAAAAGGTTATCTTGCTTTGGGCTCTTGCTTCGTGACCCTAACCATCAAAAAGGAGCTGAGAGAGCTATTAGAGCATTCTTGTTCTAAGCACCATTAACTAGGCATTCAACCATCAGCAGTATTCTTTTGCTCTCTAGCGTCATTAATCATAGGTCATATATCCACAGCAATTAACATAAGTAGCTTTCGGAAACTGTAATTTAATGCATTATTTCTACAGTATGTAAAATATTTTGTTAGACAAAGAAAACCTGCTAAGATAAAGTTATTAGAAACAGATTTAAACTATATTAAGAGTTGTTTATGAGGGCTTTTAATAAAAATACATCTTTTCTATGAATGAGCGTTAGACTTCACTTCCACTCAGTCGAAAAAATCTTTTAACACCTCCCAGGTAATTTTCAGCTCTAGAATAGGTTAGTTCAAGCAACTCGTGCCACTGTGGCAATATGTGGCAGGCAAATGACATCCCAATGTCACATATTATCAGTCCTAAGACGTTTTCCAGATATTTTCACGATAAAAATGATATAAATCCATTGGGTCATGTTTATGCAAGCCAAACCTCAAAGTCATACACTATCTTAAGTCACGCCACTGTACCACACTATAACTGAACCCTCCGGCACTCTCTAGCACCCTTCATCATTCCAAAGATGTTTTCCAGATATTTTTATGATATAAACACGATTTAAATTCAGTGTCGCTCTCTCGTAATTCGCCAATATGATAATATAGAACTTGACTATTTTTGGTTTGATTTCCAATCAAAATTGACATATTAATTTTTTAGAGTGAATACCTTGTTTTCCATAAACGGATTAGGCTTGTTTTGTCATTTTTTATATCAGCTTCCTGGTCGAGGAAGCTCTTTCAGTTTGTCTTTCAAAGAAAATTTCCTCACACCATTAAGTGACATTAGACATACCCTTAGCAATTTTATTCCTACGTTTTATTGTCATTTATTCCTTCCCTTATGTGTAGAAGATGTTGACCTTCCTCTCGGGAACTGCTCCTGTACCCATTACAGAGACGAGAAATACGAAAATGGACCCTCTGACCGGAGAAGATAAAATAAAGAGAGTACTGTTGAGGATAAAAGCGCCAAAGCGTAGAAATTCCTTGAACGATGCAGCAGTACTGATAAATTTTTAATAACAACTGGGGGCCCATTTCTGTGATTAGTTTTAGGTTCCTGAAGGAGCCATATTTTAGGCTTCTAAAATGGTGATTTGCATAGAGAAGGAATCTCACAAAACATTGTTTTGGGAATGTGTTTTCATATAAATATTCATTGGAGTACTTTATTTACAAAAAGTTTTTTATGCATAATTTGTTTCACGTGGGTTTCCAATTGGCACGACGCCTATTTTGCTGATCTTGGAATACCCCAAAACAATTATACACGGATATTTCTTGAGGCTAATCCGTTATTGAATAATTTTTGTACCGAAGCATTTAGTTTGTGGGATCCCCTATGACATCTTCATGTTTATTTTGCCAGTCTTTTACAAATTCTGAAGTGCGCTGAAAGAGCTACTTTATGGGAAATAATAGCCCAGAAAAAAGTGCACGGTGTCATCACGACATCTTTAAAATCACGTTTCCCTTAGTAAGAATGCGGCCAGGTATGGAAAAAGATCCAAATGTTCCAGTAGCAGAATTCAACAGAATTCCAAAAAGCTGCCAAATCTGCCGACAAATTTCAGGGAAGCATTGCTACTATGCTACCCCACTTTTTCACGGCAGAATGCGGCAAATAAGGTGAGATGAATTTGCGGAATTCACCGGTGCGTTGTCTAAGCTATTTTAAGGGATGAAATTAGTGTAGCAGTGGAGTAGAAGCCCAAATAAATAGAGCTGCAAATTTTATTTTATCCTAGCTTCGTATTTTTAATATGGAGCAGTAAGCCTTATTTGGCTGACCAATTTCTTTTTGTTATTAAAAATTAGCTCATAACGGTATTGTCTTTTTACAGGTGAATTTTTAGAAGGCGAAGAAGACTCACTCGAAGAAGATATTTTAGACTTTCCACCTTCAACAGCAGTTGTTACAACACCCACTACTGTTACTACTTTGAGGCCAACACGGTCTTATTTCCCTGGTAGGTTACGCGTTTTATCACAGAAATTTAATTAATAGTAGTTTTAAAAGCACATAAAAGGTTTCTCCCTGCGTTTCCAGACATATAACCTTACGGTGGTGGGGGGTGGGGCAGGGTTGTATGCATGATATTACTTGCTGCTTGTTATTGTAAAAATTTTCAACGGTGGATATCTTGGTTCCCATATCGATGAAGAACGCAGCCAAATGCGATACGTAATGCGAATTGCAGAATTCCGCGAGTCATCAAATCTTTGAACGCAATTGGCGCTTGGGCAAACAATAACCAAGCATGTTTGTTTCAGTGTATTAGGAATCATACATAATAATGTGATTGAAAGGCAACTTTCTCTCACTAAATTCGTAAGCGCTGAATCGTTCAGTGTCAATCGAAGTAGTCACTTCTCGCAAGTGATCTCGATCTGACTATACTGGAGATTCACTAAAGCGACTTATTAAAATTATTATTTCTCCATTCAATACCTGAAATCAAGCAAGAACACCCGCTGAACTTAAGCATATCAGTAAGCGGAGGAAAAGAAACTAACTAGGATTGCCCCAGTAGCGGCGAGTGAACAGGCAAAAGCTCAAGTTGAAAATCCTTGGCACAAAGTTAAGGAATTGTAATCTAGAGAGGATGTTCGGAGGGGATGGTCGTAGCATAAGTTCCTTGGAACAGGACGTCATAGAGGGTGAAAACCCCGTAGTCGGCTACTACCGGATCTAACGAATGTTTTCGAAGAGTCGGGTTGTTTGGGATTGCAGCCCTAAATGGGAGATAAACTTCTTCTAAAGCTAAATATTTATGGGAAACCGATAGCGAACAAGTACTGCGAAGGAAAGGTGAAAAGAACTTTGAAAAGAGGGTTAAAAGACTTGAAATCGTTGAGAAGGAAGTGGTTAAAGAGTAATCATTTGTATACGATAAATGTTTCGCTTCCCTGGCTTTGGCATGCTTTAGTACTTCATAGGCTGTGTGTGTCAAACGTTAGGTAGCTAGGCTGTCTTCGTATGCAAGAGGCAACATGAAGTTTGGAGCCGGGAATAAACTAGTAGAACGCCCCAGCAATGGAGTCTATTAGTGAAACCGGCATCGAGCTTGAGGGGCCTGAGGGCGATGTTGTCAAAATGGCTTTAACTGTCCCGTCTTGAAACACGGTCCATGGAGTGTAACCTACGCGCAAGTGTTAGGGTGGAAAAACCCGAACGCATAAGGAAACTAAGGATAAGTTGTTTACAGCAACAGCGGACCTAGCGTCTCTGACAAAGGGCTCCAGCAAGAGCGAGTATGTTACGACCCGAAAGATGATGAACTTTACTTGAGTAGGGTGAAGCCAGGGGAAACTCTGGTGGAAGCTCGCAAGATCTTCTGACGTGCAAATCGATTTCCAAACTTGAGTAAAGGGGCGAAAGACTAATCGAATCATCTAGTAGCTGGTTCCCTCTGAAGTTTCTCTCAGGATAGCTGGAACAAACCAAGCAGTTTTATTAGGTAAAGCGAATGATTAGAGGAATCGGAGCTCAAAGAGTTTTGACCTATTCTCAAACTTTAAATTGGTAAGAACCGGGGGTTAACTTAATTGAACCTCTGGGCAGAATGCTTGTTCCAAGTGGGCCATTTTTGGTAAGCAGAACTGGCAATGAGGGATGACCCTAACGCTTACATATGGTTCCTAAGTATGCATTCATGAGATCCCACAAAACTAAACTGGATAAGAGTATTTTCTGTTTGTAATTTAATGACATTGTAGTTGCCCGCTTAAATAATAAGCAATTGAGTGTTTAAATAATTTCAGAATCGGGATTCTCATCTGAGTAATCACGTGTGATATGGCGAATTAACCCAATCATGTCGATGTGATGCCATATATTGTTGTTAAATTGATAAGTTAAAGATGTGAAACTGGATAATTCTGCAGGAGCTGATTTATCTAATGGTACAGATACTGTAACAGCATCATCGACTTCGATTGCCTGAGGATAGGAATCGCAATAGATGCCAAAGGCATCATCTCCTGTTCCCATGATAATCAACGGCAAATTTTTAGGTCTATCTTTGATGTTCCAATAGTCATAGAGGTTAAAGACAGGGACGAGGTTACCACGAAGATTTATAAGGCCTTTGATCCAGTTTGGCGTGTTTGGAATAGGGTAGACACGATCATTTTGTACCACTTCACACATTAATGTTTGTTCAAAGATGAAATGATGTTGGCAGAGAATGATGCCGTATTGGACATTCTTTGCCTGTTCTTTGTGTAAATCAACTAGTCCCTCGAATGGATTAAAATGCTCCAGTTCTGGGCTCATTCGTAACCATTCAGGTGTATTGCTTGTGGTATCGGATTCAGACATGGTTAAGCTGTCCTAGATCATATTATCTGTATCAACTAGAAAAGTTTTTCAATTGATCCAGAATTTGTTCCGGCTTGTAAGGTTTGGATACCAATTCCTTACCACCTTGCATCTTGGCCCAGACCCGATCTGCTTTTTGTTTTTTACTACTGACAAAGATGACAGGAATAGCCTGGGTTTCGCTATCATTAGTTAGTTTACGGGTGGCTTCGTAACCATCCATTTCATCCATTACGATATCCATAAATATGATATCTGGACGTTCAGATTTGGCGATTTCAATCGCTTCTTTTCCATTTTTGGCAGTCAGGATTTCACAACCTGTAGCCGACAGGATCTGTTCCAGATTTTGTCGATCCGTTGTGGAATCATCAACGATTAAGACTTTTTTAATTGCCATTTTCTTCTCCTACAAAACGGTTATCTATAAGATAGCCATAAAACATTTTTTTAAACTGTTGCTGCCCTAAGCTGCGGTGAATTCAGGTATTGATTAACGATTTCCTGAAACACGGCCTGGCCTACGGGCTTAATCAAATAGGTATCACAGCCGGCTAACTTCCCCTTGATCCGATCAGCGGGTGAGGAATTACCAGTTAACATGATTACCGGTGTATCTTTGGCGTTACCTTCTTTAATAATTTTGCAGACTTCATAACCATCCACACCGGGTAATACGACATCAAGGAAGATGATGTCGTAACGATTATTCTCAATTTTGACGAAGGCCTCTTCGCCGGTAACGGCAAAATCGACTGAAGCATGTTCTTGCAAGGCCTTGTCCATCTGGATCCTGACAGGCAAGCTGTCATCAACTACCAGTGCTTTTGGTTTCTGTCCGTTTTCCCGTTTTTGAACCTCTGTCGCTACAGGAGCATTGTTATCGCTCTGTTGAGTTCCTCGAATCGATTCCACCGGCAGCCATCGCGGAACTGGCCATGGTCTTGGAAGAGCAGGCCAGCCATGCCGGCCCGGCGCGCTTTGCCCAACTGGGTGGCAGGCGTACGGCGGCAGATATTCTCAATAGTATGGCTAAAGGCACCAACGAAGCGGTGATGGAAGGTATACGTGAATTGGACGAGGAACTGGGTGAAGCGATCAACGAGTTGATGTTTGTCTTCGACAACCTGTCTGCGGTGGACGACCGGGGTATTCAGACATTGTTGAAATCGGTGTCGACCGACGCGTTGACGGTAGCCTTGAAGGGCGCTGAGCGGGCGTTGCAGGACAAGATTTTCTCCAATATGTCGAAACGGGCAGCGGAACTGTTGCAAGACGATATGGAGGCCAAAGGGCCGGTGCGTTTGTCCGATGTGGAAGCTGCGCAGAAAGAAATTCTGCTGGTGGCCCGACGCCTTGCGGAAGAAGGCGAGATCATGCTTGGTGGAGGCGGTGACGAAATGGTCTAACAGACTATCCCACACTTACCTTTGAACAACGACCAGACACCAATGAACTCAGAACACCAATGAACTCAGATTACCAGTGGAAGAAATTTGTTGCTATTCCACCACCCCGCCTGCCGGGTGTGATTCGGGATACGCAAGCAGCAGCGGTTGCCGTGGATTCGACAGAAGATACTGACCCAACGCTTGTCGCCAAGCAGGAATACGATGCCGGCTTTGCACAGGGTCATGCTGACGGTGTGGCCGCAGCGGCAGCGGAACAAAAGAAGCTGTTGGACAGCCTGGCGCAAAGGTTGGCGGATGCTGATCAACGTCATGCGCAGGTGTTGTCGCAGGCAATGGCGGATTGCGCCGATGTCTTGGGGCAATTGTTTACTGCGTTGTTCAATCATGAACTGTCTGTTAACGGTGAATTGCTACAGCGGCTGATAGAGCAGGCGGTTCCGAACCTGGCCGAGGTAGACCATACCATCCAGGTGCTGTTGTGCCATGCCGACTACGAGCGCCTGCACCCGCATTGGCAGCCTGGCAACGGTACTTTGCGATTGTTGGTGGATGAAGCGCTGACGCCAGGTACTGTACGTATTGTGGCCGAGGATGCACTGGTGCATCTGGATATCGGCGAGAACATTCGTAACCTGTTAGCTCGGGCGGTGAACGATGTGGCTACAGGGGAAGAGTATGTCGAAACCGATGCATAAGTTATCAACGTATCTGCACGCGCACCGGGACGAAGCGTTGACGCCACGCCAGTACGCCAAGGTTACCCGTTCGGTTGGATTGTTGGTGGAAGCGGTAGGCATTCAAGCTTCGCTTGGACAGCTGTGCTGGCTGCAGCGTAATCATGCGGAGGTACCGTGCGAGGTGGTAGGTTTCGACAAGAACCGTTGTTTCCTGATGCCGCTGGCTGCTGTCGAGGGTGTGGAAACAGGCGCGCTGTTGCGCGTGCCGGACCCGCAACATGCCGGTCAACAGATACCTGATACTGATGCGCTGCTGGGCCGGGTGATCAACGGTCTGGCTGAGCCGATTGATGGTCGCGGCCCAAAAAACCAAATTTTACAAAAAACCTTGCTACTTTCAAAAAAAAAGGAGGAAAACAAAGGAAAAAAAAAAAAAAAAAAAAAAAAAAAAAAAAAAAAACAGTAAGGCTTGAACAAAAGTCCCAGAATATTAAATAATTATGAAATGTGCCGAAGAGAAGGTTAGGTTGATATATCCCCATATACCCCTAACGTGCAAATATATAGCCAAAATTATATCATTATATAAACTAAAGTATTATGTTTTCATCATATTTTGGTGTATTTCATTAGGATTAACCAACTTCACTTCTCGAGCGTGTTCTGAATAATAAAGGAGTACCCCTCCCGCTTTACACCCATCCGAGAAGTTCCCATTTCCCTTAAATCTTTTCCTGCAATGTCCTTCCTCCTCATTTGGGGACGAGCTACTTTTTGTTTGGCCCTAGACGGTTGTCCGACATGGACGATCTTTGGCAATAAGCCTTTTTCTTATTATAACCATATAAAGTGGGATTGGTCCACATTTTTTGCACAGCTTATATATTTCAGCCCTGTATTAGCTGTTTTATGGTATTTAGGCCCATAAGAGCATACTATCTCAGTTGTTACTGACATTAACGGGGGCCTTCCAGCAAACTTGTCTCTCAAACTTCACATAGTAGAATAGTGAAAGGCTGTCCTTATCTCACTCCGGCAATCACTCCAAGGTGACGCTTATAATAAAGAACCGTAAGTTTCCAATGTAAAATTATTTTTCCCCTAGCTATTTCGGATTAAAGGTCTCATCCATAAAATAACCCCCCAAAAAGGGCCATTTTTTCTGATTAGCTTCAAACATATTCTTAAGTCGTTTGGCCAGGTTACCGCAATACATAAGAAAAAACGGGATGAAAAATCACTTTCTGATTGTGGCCTGGGCCTCCATAATATTGTGCCCAAAAATTACCTTCACTGGGAATGTGCCTTATTTCGACGAATATTTTGTTTGTCACAGAAAAAGGTATTTTGTTGTGGCAGAATTTCTTTTGCAACTTGAAAAAGCACTAGAATATCAAATTACTTTTTAAGTGAACCCTACCATGTAATCTAAGACCTTCAATTTAACGCAGTCAGCCCTGTGAAAAAGGAAGATTTTGCTTATATTAAAATGCGATTTTAAATATGGTGTGTTTGTGATAAAACTCTATTTTCGGCTTGTTGACTATACAAAATTGATTCAATTCCTCAGGTTTTACAATCTCAAGCTTTTAACTTCTATTTTGGCTAATAATGATGTCTAGGGTACAAAATATCACTTTTTTGTTTCCCAATTTGAATATTGGTTGAAAATTTCACTAGGAATTTTCATTTCCGCTCATGTGGGCCCTTCTTCAATATTCTGCGACCATCAGTTTAAAGCGATTTTTCCTGGTAAAAATAAAGATACATCACAAACCTGAAAAACATTTTTATTAGACTTTTCAAAAATTTTATTCCTAATACACACCTGCAAATTATTATTTTGGTAAATCTGAATTGCAGTCCTTATTTCAGAATGAGCTTGTGTTGGGAAACGCTTATCACAGTTCAGCGCCGCTTGATCTGGCGCTTGAGCGTGTCGTGATCACCGACAGCATTTCGCTGAGCGATTTTCGTGGCAAATTCCGCAATGACCGGGGGCTCGATGGCTCCTTCACCGGCCGATTGAACGGTCAAACGCCGATCAGCGGTGTGGTGGTGCCGACCGCGCAGGGGCTTGCGTTCCGGCTACAGTCGAAAAATGGCGGCGGCGTGCTTGGTGCCTCGGGGATTTTCCGCAATGCCAGCGGTGGTGACATGGACCTCGTGTTGCAGCCCAATGGGCGCCCCGGCGAGTTCAACGGATCGCTGAAGATCACCGGCACGCGGGTCAAGAAAGCGCCCGCTTTGGCTGATCTCCTTTCGGCACTGAGTGTCGTTGGCCTTCTCGAACAACTCTCTGGCGACGGGATCACATTTGGCACTGTTCAGGCCAAGTTTCTGCTGACATCGAACGGGGTTACGCTGCGAAGCTCAAGTGCGGTCGGCCCCTCGATGGGCATCACGATGGAAGGCATCTACGATACCGAGCGACGGCGCATGAACATGCAGGGCGTGGTCTCGCCGATCTATGCGGTGAACGGGCTGTTCGGTGCTTTGTTCTCACCAAGGCGCGGCGAGGGGTTGTTTGGGTTCAATTACCGCTTGCGCGGCGCGGCGGATAATCCACAAGTGCAGGTGAACCCGTTATCGGTGCTGACACCGGGTGTCTTCCGCGAGATATTCCGCCAACCACCGCCCAAACTGCGCAACTGAGCCCTCCCATGCATCTCGACGATTTCGACTTTGATCTGCCCGATCATCTGATTGCCACGCGACCGGCCTCGCCACGCAGTTCGGCCAAGCTGCTCTATGCCCATGACGGCACGATCACCGATGCGCATGTGACTGATTTGGTTGATATTTTGCGCGAAGGCGACGTGCTGGTGCTCAATGACACCAAAGTTCTGCCGGCGCGTCTGTCAGGCATTCGCAGGCGCGGCGAGGCGGAGGCGCGGATTGAGATCACACTGCTTTCGCCTGATCCGGAGGGGCGCTGGAGCGCGCTGGTCAAACCTCTGCGCAAGGTGAAAGAGGGGGAGCGTGTCGAGATCGCGCCGGGATTTGCCGCGATTCTTGAGGCAAAATCCGAGGGCCAGGCGCTGTTCAGCTTCGAGACCGACGGTATGGAATTGGGTGAAGCTCTGGCGGCGCACGGGTCCATGCCGCTGCCGCCATACATTGCCGCGAAACGGCCCGCCGATGCGCGCGACATGACGGATTACCAGACGGTTTTCGCCCGCCATGACGGGGCGGTGGCGGCCCCGACGGCATCCTTGCATTTCGAGCCGGAACTGCTTGAAAAACTGAAACAAAAGGGCGTTGAGTTCGTGCATGTGACGCTGCATGTGGGGGCGGGCACCTTCCTGCCGGTGAAGGTCGAGGACATCACGACCCACAAGATGCACGCCGAATGGGGCGAAGTCACGGAAAGCGCTGCGGCGGCGATTTCGCGGGCCAAGGCAGAGGGGCGCCGGGTGATCCCGGTGGGCACAACCGCACTGCGGCTGATCGAGACAGCGGCAAGACCTATGCCCAAGTTTAGTCACTCTCTGAGTACTGGGTGTCTTTTTCTTTAAAGGCATAATTTACTTCTTATCTTGGCCAAAGTCATTTCTGAACCTGATTTGTGTGAGACTAGCCTCTGCTTGAGTAGACAGTAAATTTTTCTTTGTTCATATTATTGACTTACAAATAAAGTGAACATACCTCTTGATGCCTTTTTTAAGCTCTTTACAAATATAATAATTGCTTCTATTGAAAATTCAAATTTAAGCCCTTTTTGAGCTATTGAAAATGACCAAAATATTTCTAGTTTTTTTGCATAAAAAAGGCTTAAAAGATTTGATTCAAAGTTGCTGTTTTATTGTAAATCCATTTTTTATTGTTGTACAAGCCATAAGCTTTTATTTTCCACAATTAAGTTGGATAAATAAATTGTACATATTCTGCCATTTTTTTTCTTCCTCAGCTCCAAATGTCCAATTAAAGGATGCATTTCCAACAAAATAATATACTACACTTTCTCAGTGCCAAAATTTGTTCATCATTATGATAGTTAATGCAGAAAAACATGAAAAACATCAAATGGTTTTCATATAAACAGAAAAACTGGAAAAAAATTAAATGAAACAATAATTTTAAAGTAAAAAAAATCTTTTTATTGCAGTTGAAAAATCTTGGAAACTAAAACCAGTTAGATACCCCTTCATCTGAATCCTCATCAAAATATTCTTCTTGCTTGGCTTCAACCTCCACTACTCAAGAAGGTGAGGGTTCTGACCCAGGGGGGGGGGGTTAAAGCTTTTTAGCTTCAATTAAAAAATAATGTGGGCACTTTTCTGGCTCATAGGTTTCAAGCAAGAGAAATCTAGCAATGTACTGCCTCAAGTACACACTCCTTGTCCCTGACCTTTTGCAATTCTTCTTCAGAGAGCACCATAGCCTCTCAATTCATTTGGTGTGGATGGTCACATCCTCTTGGCAGTGCTGCTTGGCAGTTGCTCATAATTATTGAACCCAACCTCATGTATCTTTGAATGAGAGGGATTAGAGTTTCTTTATTCCTTTTGAAAATCTCACCACCATTTAAGAGAGGAATCATAAACTTCCTCTTGCTCACCCTCTCAATACCCAAACCTGGCTGAGTATCCTTCCCTGATTATATATCTGTTGTACCAAACTTTTGTCTATTTCAACAACAACAGCCTCAGCTCCTATTGGCTTTTGGCATCCTACCCAATGCTCAAGCACCTTACTAGACATTGACCTCCAGTCCAGAGTTGTTCTTGTGCTAATCCCCAGTTCTAGAATTATCAAACAATGCCCCTCATGTCAGTCAAATAGAATGTGATGAACATGATGGCTTTGTTTGGTGGAAGTCTGATGCCATGTAGAAAACTTCCCTTCCTATCACTTACAGAGAAGTTGCATTGTTTCCTCTTTTGTTTTTGGGATTGCAACTGAGTTGTTAAAGTTGACTTGATCTTAACTTGATCTTAACAATGTTAAAATCAACCTAAGCATACCTATAAACAGTTTAATGCTATTCTCCTTTTAAAAAAATATACCCTCAAGACAAATAAATCGCATTTCTTAATAAACATTCTTTGTCAATTGATAATTATTTTCCTCTTATGGATTAATTATACTACAAATGTCGCCGCTTCGCAGTTATAAAAAAAGTACATATGCTGTTTACTCTGTATTAATAACTCCTTCACAAAAACTCCTATCTAACTGATTATAAACAACTTAAAACTTGCAATCATAATAAGTTCTGCTCTAATAATAAAAGGACGGCCAATTATATTTAAAATTTCAGGCTTCCTATTTATCTTTGGTTTTCTTTTTGACTTGACTTTAGGTCTTAGAAACTGTTTAAATTTAGCAAGCGTTAAATTCAAACAGCTTCTTAGAAGCACACTTCCTAATCGAATCGCATGCAGCACTCAGAAGCCTTTCATCTGGAAAAATTAAAAAAAGGCGAACTCGATAGCTTTCGTTGGATTATAGAGAACTATCATCGTAAAGTCTATCAATACTGCTTTCATTTTGTACGAAACAAGGAAGTAGTTGAAGAAATTACCTCCGACGTTTTTGTCCAACTTTGGAACAAACGAACCAGTTGGCAAACGGGGAATGCTATAGGCGGGCTTTTGTGTAAAATCGCTAAAGATTATGCGATCGATTATTTGCGAAAAGCGGCCAGGGAGGAAAAGCTGCGGGAATCATTTCTTCAGAACTACGAAAACAGTATTAAAAATCCAATCGAAGAGAGTATACGGTTTAAAGAAGTTTTAGCGATGGCCGACCGGGCGATCGACCGTCTGCCTCCCAAACGACGGCAAGTATTCCGGATGCGTTATCAGGAGAATCTTTCAAATCGGCAAATCGCTCAGATTTTAAATCTTTCGCCTCATACGGTGAGATCTCACCTGGCTAAGGCGGCCAAATATGTTCGCGCTTATTTACGCACGCATTCGGATATTGTTTTTTTGCTTATTGCTTTTTTTAGTTAGGCAGTCAACCAGTCTTCAGTCGGCTTACTGTAAAAAGGTCAACTTGCTGAATTTTATTTTTGAAGCGTTTTCTAAAAAAAGGGTTTGTTACATGCCGATTTAGCGTTAGACGTCCGTCGTTGGCGCCTGCAAAACTTTATTTTTATCTGAACCGCAGAAGAAAACTGATTAGCACCTTTGCCCAACACTGAATTTGAAGTTAATTTGACCCAATCTTCACCTTCCTTTCTACAATAGTACTCGAAAGCTCCAACTCCATTCAGCAGCCGTTCTCAAGATTTTGCAGACCTACTATTTCGATGACCTGGATTCACACAGGCGTCTATGGATTTATCCCCCCCCCCCGCGATCGCTCCTTCCTATATTCCTTCAATATTTTGACTTGATTTCTTAAGCTGTTAATTTTTGTACCCGACTCAGTACAGATATGGTATTTTGATAACCTGGATGCATATAGCGTCTTTTGATTTAGTTCAACACATCCTTCAACATTACCTAAAAATTTTAACTTAGAGCCTACGCCATTTTGACAACTTGGCAGCACATATTATCTCTTAATTTACCTCACTGTTTAACCATCAACAAATTATGCTTCATAAGAGGTCAAAGTGAGGTGTTAAAAGGTACTCATTTACTGTCTTAGTACTTGTGGCTGACCTTTGTCTCTTTGATTTACATTTATAAATTTTATAAAGAGTGCAGGTGTTTATTACCATTTAATCAAATAAGGAATTAGAAAAATAATAGCTGTCCCGACTATTAAATTCTGGGATGAAGCTCTCACTTGTTTTTATTGCCAATTTTGCCATCCTGAATATCAGGGTACCAAAGATAAGAGGAAAAAATATTAAATAAGATATTAAACTATGATCAGTAGCATACATATAGTTTGTGTAGTGATATTACCGTTCTATGTTGCAAGTGTGGGAGGTCATGTTGTCCGCAAAGGTAACCTCACACATGCAGTTTTTTTCAAGATTTACACTGGCTATCGTTTCACAACTACTCTGATTTATCAATCAGCTTCCGTTGAAAAATGAGTTGGAATGCATGAAAAACTGTTTGTGCACAGAAAAATGCCAGTCTATAAACGTCAAGAAAAGGGAAACAGGTATACATTGCATCCTCTTTAAAATAAATCAATGGCATTCTGTATACACATTTGTAAAAGAAGAGGGTATGGTATATTATGACTCAGGGCCGGATCCTTTGGAGGTAACTATTTTTTTACTTTTGAATACAACAGCTTATTCATTCGTTGCCAATGCATCTTGTTTTATTAGATTTTGCCTATTTTTGATTGCTTCTACTCATAAAATGAAGGGATCATGCACGTTGCTTTCTGTTTATTTATCCTCTACAAAGAGAAAGGTGAAAAAAATTTAAAAGTAGAAATATATTTTTTGCTGTTTTGCTACGTGTAAGCATGAATCCCTCGAGCCTTTTTCTACCTTTGTCTTATCTTACGAGATATAAATATATTTAAATTCCAATTGTCAAGTATGATATATGATATATTTTGACGTAGGGCTAAATTCTCTGGAGGTAACTGATTTTCTGTTTTAGAAATAAACGTCTATTCGATCCTCACCAGTTTATCTTGTTTTAAGTGAATTAATGAAATAATTTTCATTTCACGACCTACTTGTATTTTGCCTACTCATAGATAAACCATGTAAGTTACTTCCCCATGTTTTATACTCTGCGAAAAGTTAGGATCTTAAATCTCTTCTGTAAAATCTCTCTATAGCCGGATATATGAATCCCTCAAGCTACCTACATTTTTAAATATTTAGTATAAATACATCTTATTTCAATTCTAATTGATTGGTTAATATATCCCTGTAAAGACCTAAGATTATCGATGCCCACAGCTCACTTATATTCCTATAACATTTTGCACAATGTTTATTAAAGGACTGTAATTTGGTACGCAATTGCCCCATATTAAGTTGCTCAGTGGCGAAAGGTATTTTTATATCCTTTGCCTTGACACCTTTCCAATATTGCTAGGTCTGTCAAGTCAGTCTATTACTATCAGACCTATAGAAAAAAATCATATGGTCTAACTTTTATTTGTCTTTGATAGATATATCCTCAATTACATTGGTATCTCAGTAGTTTTCACAACTTTCCATTTTTGATATAGATGAATGTTGATAGATTGGTTTATTGATTGATTGATATATTGGTTTATTGATTGATTTATTGATTGATAGATTGATTGATAGATAGATTGATAGATTGATTGATAGATTGATTGATTGATAGATTGATTGATAGATTGGTTTATTGATAGATTGATTGATAGATAGATTGATTGATTGATTGATTGATTGATTGATTGATTAGTGAATTCTTTATCTTTTATGTAAATTATGGACTACCTAAAATTTGGGACATAAGTCTTTCAGAGAAATTTTCTATACGTAAAACTTTTTGAGAATGAAAAAGTCCAACACTAATTCATTAATTAGAAAAATTTCATATCGAAAAATGTCGCACTTGCAGTTTTCGCAATTTGCGTAACCGGTTATATTTTTCGGTGGTCATCTAACAAATTTATGGATTAGAAGACAAATGTAATTTAGGACCTCAGCTTGAAGACATTTTGGGTCACTCGCAAAGTAAGACATAACTTCGCGAAAGTCAAGCTTAGTGCTAATCACTGTCCGAAAATGAGAATGTCCGAAAATCAAACTGTTCGAAAAGGAAAATGCCCGAAACGTTTGTACTTAAGTGTCGTTGTAATACAGTTTTGTAAACTTAATCTTTAACATACAACCTCAAATACTGCGTTTAGTAACGGATGCTTTTCATTGAAGCTTCTCGCCCGACACTGTTTTTACAACAAATGGATTAGGATGATGGAGGGATTATGGAGGGAAACCTTGTAAACTACATGTAAAGTAGGGTCAACCAGAGCATATGTTGAACAACAACAATAATAATAATAATAATAATAATACTTATAATTTTTTAAAACTCCATGTATTCATTTCGTTCCGAATAATACACCCATTACTCGCTTTACAGGCATAATGGTTACATGCACGACGTACGTTTTCCTATACAACTATCAAACAAAAAGTTCGGAATTGGACCAATCATTATGTCTCTTACAAAAAAAAATACGTTGTTCTTATTGCACAAGATATAATTTTAAATAAAAGAAAATTACTATTTTTAACATCAAGATCTTTAAGCGTGGCTATAAAACATTCACTGCCCCTTGCCACTGCGCCAATGCCACTCATACTCAGATTAATAAAAGAAATTTTGTGAAATCGTTTCTTCTGTTGATATGTTGAACTGTTGATATAATAATAACATCAACAACAATAATAATAATAATGATAATAATAATAGCTTCACATTAAAGATTTGAAGTTAAAAGAGCTATCTGTTGGAATGTTAAGAAAATTGTCTTATTAGGAAGCATGAGAATTGTAAGAAAGTTTTAATCACTGTGAAAAAAGCCCTAGGATCAGGGTCTGATCCCGGCCATGAACATTTTGAGAATACAATGTACACATATTTTTGTGAAAACGAATAAAGATGATAATAATAATAATAATAATAATAATAATAATAATAATAAGAAGAAGAAGAAGAAGAAGAAGAAGAAGAAGAAATGCATCCATAAGTATAAATTGTATGGAAAGAACGACGACCAAATAGACAGTTTAGTTAATACTGTGTATTTTTTTTCGAACTATTGGCGGGCGGCATCAGTAAAGGTAATTGCATTTTGCCAGCACAATGTTTTGGAAAGTTGTTGTGTCACCTTCAAGGTAAAATATATACTATTCTTTGTAAAGTTGACGAGGAACGCGAAAACGAATGTCGTTCGGGATCGTACCGCATAACAAAACACACCAGACCTTTTTATATGCCAGACCTTTTCACACCAGACCTTTTTACACCAGACCTTTTTTACACCAGACCTTTTCACACCAGACATTTTTACTCCAGACGTTTATACACCAGACGTTAATACACCAGAGGTTTATACGCTAGACCTTTTTACGCCAGACCTTTTTACGCCATACCTTTTCACGCCATACCTTTTCACCTTAGGCCTTTTTACGCCAGGCCATTTTACGCAGGACCTTTTTACGCCAGACTTTTTCACACCAGACCTTTTCACACCAGACCTTTTTACGCCAGACCTTTTTACGCCAGATCTTTTGCGCCTGAAGTTTTTACGGCAAGAAAAAAATTTAGTGCCATTCAAAAGGTAAGAAGTTAAAAAACAATATTTACGCCTTTTTAGTCATTAATTGTCATTTTCTAATCAGTTACAGCTTCTGCGATGTCTTTATTACCACTTTGAGTCTCTTCCCTTTTAAGACGAAAACGACCAAAATACGTTATCGGCCATTTTTACGCCAGCACTTTTAACACCGCGTCATGCAAATAAATGCCATAAAGGGACGGCTTAAAAAGGTACTAAAGGTCGTTTCAGTAGTCCATTTTAAAAGCTGGTTTGTGGTACAAAATTTGAATATTGCGTTAAGTAACGGATTCATTTTCCTAAACTTTTTTGCCGTACACTGATCACAGCAATCGTTTGGAGTGAAATGACAAAGCTATTACGATGAATTTATAGGAAACGAGAAGATCCTAGAAAATAACGGTCTCGAGAGCGACACGTTTTCTGCCACTCATGTTATTGAAAAAGACGTAAATTGTAAACAAACTCTTTTTGTCGACAGAGTACCGGCTTCTTTGTTTTAATAAATGCAGCTTCTAAAGGGGCAAGATGAAAAGGAGATCTGGCTTTGGCTAATACCCTAAACGAATTCTCCTGATAGTCGTTTGCAAATGATGGGTTCTCAATAAAATGCTGTTCTATTGCCGAGTCTGTTTTGCGATCTGTTGACTTTGCTTTGTTTACTCGAATAGGTAAAATTTTGGTAACTTTACTGCGTCTGCTAATGAATGCCGGCACATGCTGGGCAATTCTATCATGGAACCTCTGCGACGTACGACCTATATATTCGCTCGCACAGCGACACGTTAATTTATAAACTAATTAACTTTTATGTGTGATAGGTAGCACGTCTTTTTGGGCCACAGACAGCAGCTTTCGGTGGAATAAACAACATGCGGTTGATCATAGTTATTCCCCTCATACGCACTTTTTAAAAACCACGTCAAAAGCCCCATGTTACTGTGAGGGGTGGCTTGCGGCTGGGGCGCTCGGCACAGCCTGGATATAATTAACGAAACTTCCTTTACAACACTCAGCGTCGTGGATATGAACCACTAACACCACCACATTTAGTATTTGGAAGGCGGTTATCCTCATTACCAGAAATTGATCTGAGACCAGAAGATGACTCTATCAACCTTGACAGGAGGTTTAAGTATTTGGTCACAAAGTTACATCATTTTTGGAACAGATGGAGAAGAAAATATGTGACAGATTTAAGGGAAGTTCATAAACGCAATTCCAAAGCTAAGAGGGAGATTCAGACTAGTGACATTGTTTTAGTACATGATGACAATGCAAAAAGAGGTTCAGGGAGGATGGGTAAAGTGGAAGAATTAATCAGGGGTAGAGACCAAGTAGTTAGGGGGGGCAAGAGTAAAAACTCTTTCTAAGAAGACCAGGAAACCTGAAGTATTAAATAGACCAGTTCAGAAGTTTGTACCCCTTAGAAGTGACAGCAACTGAAGTAGCTAGTCAAGATAGACAGTATAAAAAGGGAAAGGAGCAGGATGTAGCTGCTTTAGTAAGAACTAGTTCAACAAGATTAGCAGCAGCTGATGCTCGTTGCAAAGTTCAAGCATTGCTTGACTCTTAATTCTGAAGAGTCAAAAGCGGGAGGATGTTGGGAGACCTCACATTGCTGCCATGGGGACCAGGTACTCAGCATCGGAGTAGACTCATTTGATGCTGGTTCACACATGACAACACATTATATTTTGTTTACGCTAACAGCTTATATTATATTCCGTTTTATTTATAAGACGAACAGTTCATACATCACGCTAATTAACCTGATTAGAACACTTGTCAATATCGATAGAGTGCTAACTGCACAGACGTACCTATAATATTACCGTTTTAAGTTAGGCGGCATGACGCATAGTATCGTCATAGTATACATAGCCTTACTGTTGGAATACAAGGTAAATGTAAAAGTAACCAGTGATTGAAAAGTTTTCAGATTGGATAGTCACAATTGAGATCGTCGGAACGTTGAGATTATTCTTTAAGATAGATTGTTTTTGGTTCGGTTAAGGAAATATTTTTCAGTGAGATTTAGTCATATTATCGATACTCGAAAACACAGAACTGGACTCATTAAATATCTTTTATCAGTCGTTTTGGATTTGTCAGTTTATACCAATCCGTTCAGGCCAGCACATTTCACAACACTATCTACTCCTCTCCCTTTAGCCAAGTAGTAAAATATGAGCCAGTATAAGATTTTCTGTTTAATCTGGCTGTGATTACCACGATCAAATGTTTATTGAGGGCAATGTTACCCAGTAAAGTGTCAAATTTAACACATTACCAAAAATACCAAGATAAAACCTACTGCCGTTTAGAAAACGGAAAAACTTGGGAAAACGAGTTCAGCAAAGGCACCATGGCTATTGTAGAGGGGCAAAGGTTATATCCTTTGTTTAGGTCTGCCCATATTTTGTGATCCGTAGTTACTGCGTTATGTAATAAAGTGAAATTCCCTATTTTCAGATACTGATGTAAATTGGCCGTACGACTTTGAGGCTGGTTGACAGAATTAAGCAGCAGGTACAATCCTTTATTCGATAAACATCAACTCCTAAAAGGATGTTTTCTGTCAGAATTACTTGTTACGCATTATGCACAGTACTCATTTCATAATAATTCATTATTATCTTTTAAAGGTAATCATTCTAGATATTACTTTGAGCAACGTAGCGTTTGTTTTAATTGTTCCCAAGACGGTGAGCCAAACAATAGCATGTGACACACTCTCCTAAACTTTTGCTACCGTCTGCGTTACAACAGTGTAATAATTGTTCCTACTACCTAATAATCCAGAAATCTATGTTCTTGGTTTTATATAGCACGATTTAAACACGTATTCAGTTAGTTGTGCTGGACTGCGTTAACACCACGATGAAGACAGCCTCGCATCGACTCCACAATTCGCGATTTCCAGTTGCAGAATCCGCTTCGTTAGCATTTCCTTTCTATGTGTTTTAGTCACTATCACTAGGATACTGTCATTACTTTTCTTCAGTATACATTTGTCTGAATACTCTCTCTCAAGTGCCGTATCCATTAAGGACTTTAGCGGTCTTGGCTTTCCACTGCTGTTTGTCTTCACATAGTTCTAACATCACGGTTCCCCTCAGTCTACACAAACTGCTCAAGCTACTGATGTAAGTTGCTTGAATACACAAAAGAAAAGAATCCAATGATACAGACGGAAAAATACATTTTGTTGATTCCCCTCACATGCAGTATTTTAAAGCAAATATAGATGAGGCTCACTGAACTGCAGAGTAAGTATTAATCTTATGATAGACCCCTTCTTACTAGGGACTGCAAATTGTATTATATTTTTATAATTGGCCCTTTGGGTATCTTGATGTAACGAGCAATCATGACAAATCAAATTGTTTGAAGGAAAGTGTGCAACGACACGCTCCTTGTCTGGGGGATGCTCAGAGCGATTGCATCTACTTAAGAAGAAACTAGACATTCTGAACAGACTGTTCTTTGAAACGAAACGGGAGACCTGTGCTACTAAACACTTATACGTTGATCTTGATTCGGACACAGATATCGAGGGTTGCTGAAGTTAAAAATGAATTTTGTATATGACGTTCTTAAAGGATACTGTTTCAAAAGTCCAAATTCTTCCACCCTACGTCAAACTAGTACCACCAGTTGGGACCCCCTCTTATGCTGTACCTCTCTTATCAGATACGCCCATCTTGGTGCATATGAGTGAGTGGTGGTATCACCAAGTGGTATCTTTGCTAAAAACGTTAAAAGGGGGCGGTGAGAGAAAGGGGGTCAATTAGAGTTAACATATTTATGATTTTATCATTTTGTTTTGTAAATATCTATTATTTTATATCTTAAGTGCCGCATCGTTTACTGTTTTAATTTGAAGCTCCTTTATACCAGTCCGGATGTCCGGAGCGCTAGGGTCGTGTCTCAGCACAGAAGAGTCGTTAAAAGTTTGGAAACCACTGATCTATTGGAACTTTAGTAAAGAGTTTTTGACATTAATACTTGCGATAATCATCAGAATGAGTCGGAAATTAAAGAATCCTTGACAGAATATTGACTAGACGAAAAAACAGATGTTGCAAAAGGAACAAAAGACGTTTCTAAGTCGTATAAAGAGAGCAAAGTCTGGATAAAACAGAAAAAAGAGGAATACAACAGCAGTGTACAACCAACGCTTGCGTGCATTCTTATACCTCAAAGAAAGTATCATCGATCCCCGGTGGTGACATGCTTTTCTATTTTTCTAGTGTTCTTCTCAAAAAAACTTTAAAGAAATTGAGTTATGGGTTGTTTGTTTTTTTTATGTATACTCCTCAGTTTCTATTATGACACTTTTCATAGGTGCATTCTTGTTCTCGTAGGACATCATGTTTTATATGATAACTATAATTAATAAAATCTTTACTTCACTTTCAACAGTAGCATTTGTCAAAGAACTACAAATGAATTGATAAAAATTTAAACGGTTTCATCATCTCTAGATGGTTAATAAGGAGAACCCTCCATTAACGGAACGAAGTTAATGCTCTTATATTTCTGCCTCGATAAAGTTATGGCAATTGCCACGACAACAAAAAGGCAACAAAATGTTTTGCAAACTAATAATGTCGTACAGGAATAAACGCAGTTTAGATCAAGTGAGAAAATGTCGAAAGGTATTTTTTTGCGATACAACAGCGAATTCCCACTGGATATTTGATAGTTGAAATAAACTTTCTGTTTGCTTTGTTAATTAAAATATCAAATGTAAATAAAGTTAAACACGATCTTAAGCAACTTTGAACTAAACCTTGAAGGAAGAATTTTCCATTGAAAAGGAATAATAGAAAACGAAAAGACAGAAAAGAAGTAAAATGTTTTCGGAGTTTGGAAATTATAATCAATTACATTTATCTGTAAGTTTTCATGAAATAAAGAGATAAATTACTAACTTATGGAAATTAACATTATTTGGCTTCCTTACAAAATATGGGGTGTTTGTAGGGTTTCTAACGCCACTGCATGTACTACCTTCCCCTTTTAAGCTTTTACACTGACCCTGCCAATGTTAATATTTACAGCAAGTTTCAGACTCTTAATTTTAAAAATGTCCAGGAGGCAACGAATCAAAATTGTTTAGAGACAAAAACTAGCTAGAAAAAGGTTAGTAGAATTTTAGGTGTAGAATCTTGCTCACATAATTAATATTAAAATATTTACAATAAGTTATCGAGAGCCTAAGCTGTGGAATGTTCTTTCATTTTAACTTGATCATGATACAATTAACTTAAAGATTAGTAATGACTTGTTATATAAGGTATTATGTTATGTATAGATGTATGTTATGTATCTGTTCGTAAAGGAAAAATTTCTTGCAAAAAGGCATTTTTACTTTGAACATGTGCCGTATACAGCGGAACGGTACCATTTTATAGACTCCGACCTATGGCTACACTTGAGATCGTTACCTGGGCAATCATATTTATTCCACATATTATTTTCTTAGATTACACGTCCCTTCTGGAGTTTCTATTGCAAAGACGTTATGATTGTTTAAAAACTGTATTCATAAAACAACGCTATACGACTACGATTTTAATACACCCCTTTTTATATAAACGGAGGAGGGACATCGCTGAGCATGCAAAGGTGAATCCAAACGATATTTTTTAGTGTTAGAATTAGATTCTGCAGTTGCCAAAATGTCTTTGAGGAAATTCGTTATCTTACTGATTCCCTGTACTTTAACACTGCGATAGTAAGTTTTAAGAAGATTCAGTAAAAACAGAATAAATACGTCACCACCGAGACTCAACCGCGGGACCATTGCATTTGTGGCGTTTGCTCTACCCATAGAGTAACAGTACCACTCAATGATGACAAAGTCCATTTCTCAAGTCGACGTTGGACAGAAATACCAAGCTCTACGCAGTTTCGTGAAGCAGCTTTTTGGTGTCATGTCACTTTACCATGCAAGGGATTCCATCCAGTCCAACAATCTGTCCTAAGCTGATTGTTAGTTGCATCGATTTAGATATTTTAATAATTTCAAATCGTATCATCAAAAGTCCTCTTTTTCCGATAATGCGATTGCAGTTACTTGCATTTAAAAGAAAAAATACATGCTTTACTGTTAAAGTCAACAATTAGGTCACTACAGGAGTTTTCTGGTTATGTAACGCTTTTATTGTTTAAACAAATAAATTTATCAAATTTAGAAATTCTGATTGACAGAGGCGTATTCTGATGATTATCAAGATTTATAACTGTCACACTTAATGGCACTTCCAGGGATTGTTGAAGAAATAGTGCTGGCTTCGCTGTGGCGTACTCAACAATACTATGGTTTGCACAATCCCCTTTCCCACGTAAACTACAAACTACTGCATCTGTTAACATCTCTTTACGCATGCGCACGCTCCATAAGGAGAAAATACTCTAAACAAAAGTTTCAAACGCAATTAATGACAAAGTAGATTTCTCGTGCCTATATTCAAATGGAAAATTGTGAGAGTCTTTTATCAAACTACTCTTTCTAACATATATAGCACGTATTGGCTGAACAGCATATATGGACCTTACTAAAATACTCTTATTTGCAAGACCAGGGGAAAATATTATTATGAATCATGGTTTGTAGTGAATAACCATCTGGAAGTCTCAGTTGATTAAGCGGTGAAGTTAACACATTCACGAAATGAATTCACTGATTGACTTGCCAAAGATTTCTTTGACCTCTACGGTGGCAAGCTCCTCTTTTAAAGTAGGGTTTCTTAACCAGGGCTGAGAGACAGTATTTAAGAGGCAGCCATTTGGCATTCCGGAGAGTGCCAGGCAGCTATACGGGTCTTGAGTTAGTACTCTGTTCTTCATCATGCAAAATCTAAAAAATTGCTTGAATGCACAGGTGTATGTGCTAGAAACAGGAACTAAGAGACATGAACAAAAGATTCATTATACTGAATTTTAACTTTAAAACTTTTATTTTTATAAGATTTTATACAAAGAAAAAAAATTTGAAACACGTTATTATTTAACTTCTAGAATATACTTTTTTCGTTATGTTTCGCATTGGTTTCTGTATCAATAAAAATTGATTATGTATGTGTATTCCGAGATAAATTATTACCTTACGTTTAAGGAATTGGAGGGCGTTTTAGTAATATTTTAGGGATGTGAAGCATAAACCATTAAAAACCATTGTTTTGAAGATAAAAGCAGGTAGAAACACAACTAGCAAAATTTTGGTCTTCGCGTGTACTGTTCTGACGGCTCATCTCTGCGACCACAGGCGTTATACGCCTATTTCCCACGCCTCCTTGGTGTTTAGTATATAAAGACAGTGAATAAGCCATTCGGAAAATGTTTCTCAGACAAAATAATCTCCTCTCCTTCTTATTCTTCACAGTAATGCATTATTTTTTATCATTGATGTGAGTTCACACAAACTATTACATAGTGATCATTGCATTTATTGCTGTGCTGAGATTATCTTTTTCATCCACATTTTCCTTCTTTAGGTTATGCGACATCCCGATCATGTGCCTGGTTCTGGAACATTTCTGTGGGCCCATCACGAAAAGATTGTGTGTATCGATCAGACGATTGCATTTGTAGGAGGTAGGTGATAACATATCTCATCAAATTGTTATTTCTAAAACGTATTTGTTAATATATCAGAGAATAGAGAATGTGGAACAACAGCGATACTGAATCCGTGACCCAGGCATTCGTGAAACCATCGCTTTGCTGAACCGGCAATGTAGGCATTCGCGTCTTGTATTCTTCCAACTGAGCTAGGGTGAACCGCAGTGTTATCATTCTTTTGTTTCCCTAGTCGCAACATTAGTTCCCTAACTTCCACCAGTGCACATCGACGCCCCGCTCAAGTTAATCTGGATACAAGACTCTGCGCCGTTTGAAGCTACCAAGAAAGGATTGCGTCCACGCTGCAGATTCGCATCCAGCAAAATCGCGAAATGACGTAACTAAAAGCGAAAATCTTGCATTTGAAAAATGCTGCTTATTATCTAATCTCCATACTTCACAGACAAAATACTGAAAGTATGCTTGGTTATGTCTAAATCCACCCCCTCCCCCTGGCACTCAAGGATTACAGAAATAAACATTCATTCATTCATTCATTCATTCATTCATTCATTCATTCAACGAACTTGACCGCCACAGAAAAACATATATGTTTGCAATGTCATTTGAGAATGTAAGCAGCAATCATATTTGAATCTGAATTGGTGAATACATAGCTTGGACCAATGACCAGGAGTTAGGCCCCCCTAACCTAGCCTGCCCCCTCGTGGTATACCCCGGGGACATAAGAAACATTAAAACTTTCGATTGTCGCAGTAATAAAGGAGCGAACGTGAGTTTTACACATTTATCCAAATGACAGGTGCCCACAATTTTGGTTAGTTTGGATGTAAGTAGTATTCGAGCTCCCCTGGGTGGATCCCGAGGGCAACAGGACTTCGAAAATGGGTGGCGAAGGAGGCCGAATGGGACAAAGTTAACCAACATTGTTCAGAGCATAGTCACGAGCTGGAAGCCCTTGAAGTTTAAAGTGTAATGCAGCAAATTTACTTGCATTGTTAGAAATCTACATATCTATGGTGTTAAAAGATTACCATTTCTTTTAGAATAGATAATTCATCTCATGAGGTACGATATTTACGTAAACATTAGCACGTGTTTACTTTTATGATAGGTGTTGATTTATGCTATGGAAGGTGGGATGATCACAATCACCGTCTAACAGATTTTGGATCTGCACTTGCTCTATCGATCGCATCTCACTAATCCAAAGAACATACAGCCACTAACGTTTCATTTCCATTAGTACTTGTTAAAGTTCTTACACGAAATCTCTCGCTTCTTCCCAGATCTTCTAGTTTCTTAGTGGGGCGTTTTATCGAGTTAAGGGGATTGCCATTTTAAGTTTTCTTTTCTGCGAATGTTTTAGCGGCAAAAAGACTTTTTCCTCAAATTTATCAGAAATAATGTTCTTCGACTATTTATAGGTACAGGTTGTTTCTAAAATTAGGATTTCGGTCCTGTAGATTATTTACTTATTTGTCTCTAGTTTGTCACGAAAGTAAATACATTTTTGCTCGTTAACCAGAACAAGCTAGTATGCCCGCAGCTGTTTTAACATGTATAACTTCTATAAAACGTGGTTTTATGCTTTGATATTCACGTTGTAAATACTTCGACACCTTTGACGTTGAATTAAAGCGTTTTATTTTGAAATTATTTGTAAAATATGTGTTTTTATTAGTACCATAAGGTAAGGTAGTTATGTCAAAAAATGTTTACCGGACGTAAGTCTGATCGAAATGGAATGGAAGTTGTTGCGCTTTATTTCATGACTTAAAAGCAGCAAGAGTTAGCTCAAAAGCTGTTTTGAGCAATAGAGTAGTTTTCGATTCCAAATATCTAAGAAACATAAGTACTCGTGACAAATATCGGAACCAATAGTAAAGATGAAAAGTCTCAACGATCGTAGCTAAACCACTTGAAAGAAAAGATGTCGATTATGTGTCACGAAATGCATTCTTTTGACCAGTAACATGTAGTTGTACTTGTTTTAAATGCCATTTAGCCCTTTTTATGTATTTGGAACCGATCTCTATGGTTTCTAGATACGAACTTGTCAAGAAGTTAGGATTGGAAATATGACGTCATCAAATCGATAATTACCCACTAATTAACGCTAATCAGCTCTTAATCAGCATTAATTGGTTTGAAATGTATTATGGACTTAATTTTAGATCATTCTACAAAATAGTTGTAAAATTCATCAAAAACATCTCGAGGTATAGCCCTTTGAAATTTTCCAACGTATATGGTCAACTTTTTTATCAGGGTCATGTGACCAGACCACAGGCCGTGACAGCCAATTTTTTTACCAAAAGTTTGACAGATAAAAGTTAGGAAAAGTCAGAAAGATTCAGTAATTTAGAATAAGCCATTCAAAAGTTATTAAACAATATTCACAGCCGCGGGCCTACTAACCCCACCCCACCACCCCTCCCGTACTAGGTAGGGGTAAAAACAAATGAAGAGTGATGTCTCATGAGGAACGATACTCACTTTTAGCAGAGCCAAACAAGAGATCTTTGCATCTATAATGCGGGTTTTGCATTAACTGGTGACCAAGTGAACTAAGGGGCAAGGACAGAGGACGCCATTGTTAAGCGACAAAGTAAAAGCAGTGACGAGTGGTGTCTCACGAGGAACGATCCTCATATTTAGCAGAGCCAAACAAGAGATCTTTGGATATATAATGCGGGTTTGGCATTACCTGGTGACCAAGTGAACTAAGAAGCAAAAAGAGCATGTGATGTGTAAATTCACTGTCCGTCACAACCGACAGTTATGGCAGTTTGGTGGCGTGTAACGATGACATCATCAACGACTTTATCCGAAAGCTTCTTGATCCGTAAGTCATACCTTGCTATGACAACAATTGAAATTGTTAGTCTCGATTTCATTTATTTTTCTCGTTCTACTGAAATACGACAGAGGTAAGATATGCCTTGCCCTATTGCAATGGGAGTTCATACCACCTATTCCAAAGATAAAATTAATGGATCGCCTATAGTCCATCTTCGACAATTATAGCATCTATTTCTGCTATCCTACTTTGTACACATACTACTGACAACGTATCTGGCTCTTCCTAGTCTAACGTTTAGTCTATAACGTCCCCAACTTTCATTTTGACATGTGCTTCATTGCCGTAGAAACTTACACTATAGCAGGCTCTCATCTGCACATGCGCAAAAATCACGAGAACTTTTCATGGTGAATAAGGTTCATCTATTGCAAGACGAGTTTAGTGTGAGGCTGAAGTTTGATATGAAGTGGAACCTCTGAGCCTATTTGTTGAGAAATATTACAGCTTTTTAAAAATTGCTCCCTCACTAGATTTTTACGCTAATAGATATTTGGACGACTTTAAATTTTGAAGTGTACCGAGAATAAATTTTTTAATAATAACACATAAAATTGTTCCTTGCAACTGCTTTGAATCTCAAAGACATAACGAAAGGCCAAGCTAAAAACTTCTCTGCTTCTTGCATTATTTCAATCTTCACTATGATGTATCTGATAAAAATTCCATGACCTATATTGCTCCAAATGAGGAACAGAGAACTCTAAGGCTTGCTTAACATAGGCGCATTCAACAAAAATTGCTCTTAGTGGAGAAAAAAACCCCCGTTGTCATTGATTGTATTATTGTCAAATCTAAATGTCAACTAAATATGATTCCATTCGAACTGATCACTCCAATGGCTAATTTGTCCTTGTTCATATAAATAAAACAGTTCTTTATATCAACCCTGAAATTTCAATCTATAATGTACCAAATCATGGATACCATCGAAAGATATAATGTAAAACTTAATACATTTTAGAAAGCTAAGGTTAAGAATTTTTCAAATTTGTTAAGAGTAAATTGGGAAATATTGTTGCTTCAAATTCTTTCAGAGTGCGAGAGGTATTTCAGAAAATAGAAAGTCACCGTTTGTTAAGTCTGGATCAGTGCTCAAAGTGAGCTCTAAGGTACGGCAATGATTGGAAGTAATATAAGCTATGAGATAGAGGGGGTGGGGCAACATTTTTGGTAGCACTTCACTGTTATATCTTGTCTTTATTATATATCCAGGGCCGTTGAGAGAGTCATTGCGAATCTATCTATCTATCTACTGTATGCGTCCATTTCAAGAGTAACAACTTATATATGTCTATACCAGAATTTACCTATTATAAAACCCAGATTGAGACTTTGTTTCAAGCATAAGTGTATATAAAGTCTCTGAATACCTTCCCCGTTGTATGTGTAATTGCACAGCTCTAATAGAATATAGATCTTTATATAATATTTATACGCATAGGTGGTAGACGGCTTTTGAGAGTCTATATATACATATATATATATATATATATGTATATATAATTAATTAATGAATTAATTTATTAATTTAAAAGGTTAAGACATTGAGTTTCTTGACGTGAAATTGCTTTCGAATATAAGCTACCCTTTATCAATTCCCATAAAGAAAAAAATACTAAAGAATCTATATGACGACCAGGGAGGTGTTAATAGAATTGGAATTTATTACAAGATGTCTGTGAAGACGACATCATACATCTTATGTGACAGTGGTTACTGCTAACAGCTCTGAAACCATATTTAGCATCGAACGTTATTAAGATTAACTTGTTTTCTATTTCCAATTGCACTTTATCGTATAGTAACATTGCAACTCAAGCAAAAAATGTTCACATGGTGCTTTTGCCAATTTAACTGGCCAATCAGACTCGCTTCTTTTCCATTGCCTTAGTAGGTAATAGATTGCGTCAATAAGCCTGTAAATCTAATAATTTGCAGAAATACTTCTATTATCATAGTTATAGCATGTAATATTTCACCTCAGCACTTCATGCTCCCACTAATACCTCTCCAAGGTGTTTCGTATCTCCCTTCCTTATGTACTGTAGAGCTGACGAATGCATACTCTCCTACGTTTAATACCGCTTAACACGAATTCAAGTCGATTTGTGTTCAGAAAATTGGGGAAAATCCATAAAATCAGGTTTACATTGTCATACTGTGCTGTACTTTTGATTTCTTTTATTTGCTTAACGTAGTTTTTTGCAATAATAAACGTTCAGAATCATGCTTTTCTTATAAAGATAATGCATGATCGGAAATGGACTGGATCTAGTCATGTGATTAGCCAAGAAGCCACTACCTAATGATACCATTTATGAATTGCTGCGGGTAGAATTGAGTCAGAGTTCGATTTTAAAGTATAGAGTTTGGTTTTAGCGTTCAGAGTAATTACTATCGATATTTGATCGAATGTGTTTTAGGGTTGTTATCGTTTTTCATTGGAGTTAAAATTATACATCGAGTACAGGAAACTCGAACTATTTTCTGAGTAGTTGGCCGGTAGTTTAAAATTCCTAATCAATGTACCAAGGAGTCCCGCAGTCCATATCTCTAGTTTTCTGGACTCCATTGTACCCCAGTATATTTCTCTTTATTGACAGTGAACAGCCAGTATGTACTGTTGCTTGTGTTATTTTAGGTATTCGTAATGTTTACTTCATATGATATATACCGTAAATTACCGATTTAGCGTCCAGGACTTAAATAAGCGCCCATCCTCAAATGAGCGCACAGTTTGGGAAAAGTATTTGTCACAAGAGTCCAGGTCCGAATAAGCGCCCAGGTCCAAATAAGCGCCCAGGTCTGGACAGCGAAGACGTGGATGCAGCAGCTCAAGAGTTTACGCTTTTAGACGATGATACAGAGGAAGATGAAGATGTATTGATTGATTGATTGATTGATTGAATGTTATGTCTCAATCTATTCTGTAGAAAGATCATGTATGTTTAGGTATCTGTTTTTCATATATGTTTAAGCAGGTGTCTGCAAGAGATCAGACTATTGTCAATCAGATAGGAAACCACATCTCTTGTTAAGTTTGGCATTTTTATATCATTGAGTGTAACCGTAAGTTCGAGAGATTTCTGACATAGATAAATGGAATTGATTAAGTCATTATCTCCAAGAACAGAGTGCTTCGTCAGAGGGAATGAAAATTTGACTTGCAAACCTGCCAGAGGATGATTACCATAAGAGTTTATCTTAAAAGGACATGACTCAGCAAGAAGTGACTCTTAAATAACGAAATCATAAATTTTAAGAAGGCTTCACATGAAGACATTTGCAGGAGAAGAAAGTGGCTATTAAAATTATTTAGCATGGTAACAAGATTCAAGTTCAGTTCTCTCGATTGCTCGCCAGCTTGTCAAACCATATTTAAAAGATTCTAATCTCCTATACTGTAAATGTCTGGGTCTAGAAGTTAGTTTCTTTTGTAGATTCTTTTAGAAAATAGTGTTATCATTCAGCCATGAAAGAGTTTGGAACCCACAGAGTAAGCTTAGACTTTACATTTTGCGCCTAATTATTTTACATAAGAATCCAATAAAGATCTATTAAGTGCAAATTTTTTATCTTTTGACCCTTCACCTCCTCAAGGTATGATAAATTTTTACCAAAAATAAATACGATCGCTCTTTACTTGTAAAATCATAGTTCGTCATAATTCTTCTTGTTCTTCCATCCTTAAGGTGAGTGATGTGATTTTGAACAGTGATTATAACATAATTATAGATAGGTGTTAGTGATTGGTAATACATTATTGCTAGAAATTGTAAGCAGAAAAACGACCGTCTGAATTATATCTTGTTTCATAAATTTTCCCCATAATTTGCCATCTTTCAAATTCCAAGCGCCAATGTATTTTACCTATGTCACAACTTTAATCCAGAAACTGTAAATACTTGTCCGTATGAAAGTCATGTCGATGTCCATTTTAGTTTACCATTTCAAAGTATTATTCAAAAATGAGGATTCAAACTGTCAGTTTTGAAAAGGCACTAGACAAAAGAGAAAATAGGTCACCACCGATGAATCTCCCAATGGTAACAAATTTTCTGTTTCTCTCGTGTCTCTTTAAAAGCTAGCATATCGGTCAAGCTAACAAAGCTGCCTTCGCAAAAATATTTTTAGTAACTGTTAAGTAATACCTTACACTTCTACTGCATATGATTTCCCCTCAACTTCCAAATTTCCAATAACACCCACCAGCATTCTACCTTTTTCGCAACTCTAAGTCACGCATTGGTATTTGTTCACACGTAAATCCTGTTATCTTTAACTTGTTTTTTGATAGAAGAGTTGATTTGTATTTTATTCTAAAATGTCAAAAAAGCTAGCTTGTGTCTTTAAATTACTTCTTTTTGTAACTTTTGAGTACTACCATTTGAGAACTACAGTTTACATATTGCATATTGGATGACAAGAGAGGACCTCTGTCATTTGAAATCGCACTAGTATACACATCAAACTTGTACAATTCAAATTAGGTAATTGAATTGCTTAAAAATTCTCAGTTCATTAGCTTACCTTACGTCTCCTAATATTTAATGATTATTTATCTGTTCCCAGTATGTTGCCTTGTGTTTTTCTTCTTATGTGTTTAGTATCTTTTCCTCTCTTATTTCAATAAAACGATAAAATTTGGTGCATATCAAGAATATTAACAATATTTTTGAGTTATTATCAGAGGTTAGTGTATACGAGTAACTTTATTGAAATTGATATACAGTTACACTGTCAGGGTATGAAAATTTAGTCAAATTTCAAAGTTGTTAACCGAGAAGAAGATACAAGTAAACACTTAATAATTTTAGTTAGAAAAGATACTTAATAATTTCATAAATTTGGTCGATGCTGCTTTTAGTAAGTAGTATCGCTATAAACTTTAGAGGAAAATTAGAATGTCTAATTTTTAAAATATTATGTCATAATATTTCTTTAGACTCTATTTCTTACTTACCATGGTATACGTTTTGTAACAGATAGTATCTTTGACGCATCAACTTTAATAGACCGTATACAAATAACTCTGATCGACATTGCCACATTATACACACAGCCTTGATATTCAGCCTAGCATATCTTTAAATTAAAATCAAAATATCATTAGAATTAAGAGGGTTACAGAAAATAATAAAAAACATGCCTTCGGGCATTTATTTGAAATATAAAGGCTTTATGATTGCTGCTATGCATGGCCAGGTTACCCCATTCTACTCGTTCATAATATTTTATCATTAAATACGCCAGCTTTATTTAGTGAACTTAAGCTTTGTATTTGCATGTTTATAGCTCAGTTTTTGCCACTGATACGGCCGAGGCTACTGCTAAAGCTGCAAAAACGTGTAACGGATGGAAGATATATTGGCAGAGCATAATGTTTCGGTGATACTGAATAGAATTTTGAATTGAGCGAGTGGGGTTCAATTTGAAGCAATGTTACCAACGCTGCCTTAGCCTTGTTTCCTTACATGGTAGGTAAAATGAGTAGGGGTAATTCGGAGAAAATTGGTCTTTTGTTGCCTTTGGAATGATATTGAGTCCATCCGTACCCTACAGTGGTAAAAGCTGACGGAAGAAGAGCATCGCTGTTGCCTTTGACTGATATCCACCGTAATTATCTACTTTATGGTATTCTTAACCCAGTGCTGGCTGTTTCATGCAACGGATAACATATTGCACATGTCCTCCTACACCAATTGGTCTTTAATATCTATAATAATTTAACTTTGTTTAAGTCTAACAAATCGAGTTCATCAACTAGTAAGAGAGTAGATAGGTTTATTGATTCTATTTAATGATAGCATAACCATCACACTGTAAATTACGCTCGTCGTTCGCAGTCTCCGCTGATAGAAACAGCTTTGTACGTTTTACATGTCGCTGTTACGGAACTCGCGTAGTCCTGTAAAATCTGCACCGATGCTGGCTCAATAACATTCGTGTCAGATGTATTAAACCAGTGATCGAAAGGTTAACCATTCAGTAGGCTTTTAGTAAATTGTATGACAGGAGTCGACGGATAATTTCATATCTAAACGTGATTTACCAACTAGAGTATACATTAGCAGAGGTGCTAGGCGTTGCCAAGATTTAATGTCGAAAAGCAAAAGCAGTGTACCTGGCCAGAGGTTGCTACGCTAACGGGAAGTTCTTGCAGGGATCTTAAACTTAGGTTGAAGTTTTCTCGTTAGTGCGAGCAAATAACTTACTCTAACTGAAAATAAAACCAAAAGAACCCACCAAATTATAATGTAGCTAACATACTCTAACTTACAAGTTAACTAACGTACTACAGTATCTTGCAAGGTAGCTAAATTATCATGAGTATAAAACTTGAAAGTACACTCCTGATATCAATTTACCAGATGGCACTCTTTTTTGGCAGACAAAGAAGCCCACAAAAGACCTTTTAACCCCCTGGGACGCATTCACATTCTGTTTCGTCGAAAAGGACATTCCTAAAGAGAAGGGTTAACAGATGGAGCCCTTATAAGGTTTTCTATATTTAAGAATAAGGGAAAAAATTTTGAAGTTTGAAAAACTGAAGACAGCTGCTGGGCGACTCCGGTTTCATAAAGCGCCACTTTCACGAAATCGATATTAATAACTCGTGAAGCAATGCCAAGGGGCATTGCATTTGGTACTTGCTTAACAGGGCTCAAAATTTAAAGAAGTACTTTTGGATTATCAAGGGTAAGGATAAACCTCTCGGATTTCAAATAGTTTGACAAAAACTCTTTCGCAGTTACAATCCATCCGTGTTTTTTTCTATTTACTTATTTTCTATTGATCCTATAAAACTTCTCATCTCAGATCATGTCTCTTTAGGAAATTTTTCCTGGAAAAGAACACTAGAGAAATAAAAAATATGTCATCACCAGAGATCGAACCAGTGACCCTCGCTTCTGCGATGTTTATTCTACCAACTGAGCCAGGTAACCTAAGATGTTAACATACTATTTCTCTAGTCGCCACATTAGCTCCCAATCATCCACCGGTGGGCATTGACATCCAGCTCAACGCAATTGGATACCAGCCTCTCTGCGCCATGTAATTTGACCAAGGAAGAACTGCCCTCCGGTCCGTTATCAATCCAAAGCCCAATAAAGTTAGAGCAAATATCATCGAGAGGAGAGATTGTTCTTTTCAAAACTAACATTTCAAATCCACTCTTCTCAATGAAATTTATTCTACAGTCTTCAACTGGCCTTTGACAATTTGACGAGCTGCATGGTAGTCCTTCCGTTGTTACGATTGATCTCTAAGATCCGGATGTCGATACGTAATGATGAAGGATCGGAAGTTAATTTGATGGCATGAAGTATGCTATCATCGGGGTTGCCATAAGTCAGTTGGTAGAGACATGGGCGATCCCTGAAGGCACCCTGATCTTTTGAAAGTCTTCAAAAAGTCCACTTTAAGCGAGTTCTTGTTAGGTCTTAGAAGCACAATGTTAACAGATTTGAGAAGACGAAACAAACCTGGTTCTTTCAACTTCCACACGAAGCTGATAATAAACAGAGAGATCTTGAATCGGGGCTTCTTGAAACTTTCCATCCCTGCAGAGAATCAAACATCGTTGATATAAATGATAAGTTGCAGAAATTCTATGATAAATTGTGGTTAAACGTGTCAAAACAAGGACGAAAATAGAATTTGAATAGGGATTACGTCAAATTTACCCCGCAGTAGTATTTTTTACCTCATTTTCGACCAGTAGGCCTACCAGTTTGGATCCGATCCCAAGCATTTACACGGGTACGGATCCAAACTGGTCCACTTTCATGAGTGGACCCAAACTGGTACGGATAGCAGATCCAAATGAGTTCGGATCCACCAGGTCCCGTCCCATAATACTCAGATATCCTATATCTAAGTCCTGTTCCTAAGTCTAAGTCTATTTCATGGCTTTCTTTAAACCAGTGAATTTTAGGCCTAAATCCTATTCCGAATCCTAATATGGCCATTCCTACTTTTACAGCAGAGGCCCCCGAAGAAAGTTCTTCCACTATTAAGCCTCATATTGTTGAAAGCTACCCTTCAAACGTGTACTCTTGGGCGCCTAATAGACGTGGGGTTGGTATAAACGGGGGTGGGGTGGTGGTAGGTGGAAAAATAAAAAACCCTCAATAAACGGGGGGGGGAAGAGACGGGGGGTTGGAAAATGACCAAAAATGTAATAGACGGGGGAAGAACTTGTGAAAAATTAATTAGCAGGGGGAAGCCTATTAGGCACCCAAGAGTAAGGTGGCCATTAATATCCACTGGTGAAAGTTGGGACCTATTTGATAATAGAGAAAACAAAGTATTGTATATCAAATATAATATCATCAAGGCCAGTTTACAGCACCTCCGTTGCTATTGCAAATTACCTTAACATTGTGGGTTTCAAGGCTGAATCCTCGACTTGATGCATTTCATTACTACTACTAATCACTCGGCATTTTAAGTTTGGGAAAATTCATAGTTAACATTTAAAAAAATTACTATGGGTAAGCAGCCTCAAAGCATCCGTGGGATCTCACTGCCCTGATATCATGGATGATTTTAAATGAGTCAGATACAATGCTATACAATGATGATTACTTCAAATAGTTAATTATTAACACTTTCATGAACCCCTCACTTTGACCCCTCAGTTCTGTGGACAGTACCCGTGCAAACTTCGTGCTCTGCCTGCAGTGTGATAAGTGGGCCTACAGAATGTGCCACGAGTGCGGAGGAAAGCTGGGGTGTCTGAGGAACAGGATCACATCTTATTGAGACCAGATGTTGGGCCAAAATCGAGGAGGTGGAGTTGTTCGTATACCTGGGAGATGTAGTCGACAGGCAGGGGGAGCTTAGAGAGCAATGCGAGGTAGAGGCGCTGCTGCTTGGAGTAAGTGGCGCGAGATAGCTAGCTTCCTCTGCTACAGGAGGATCCCTTTGAACAGCTGCTCTCGGGTGTATGAAGCATGCATAAGATCAGTCATATTGTATGGCACCGATACCTGGTCACTTACATAGCCCCTGGAGAGATCTTTGGATAGCTGTGACCACCGCATGATGCGGTATATATCAGGAGTCAGAGGAGAGGAAAGAGTGCACAGCGGTGAGGTTGCTTGGAAGTGTGGACTGCGATGTCCTAAGGACAAGAAGGCTGAGGTGGTATGGACATGTGAAGGGAAGAAGCAGGATAGCTTTCTTTAAGTGTTTGATCTTATATCAGATTACATACGAATAGAGACATAGATGCTTTAGTAGCTGTTGGATACTATGTTGCCTTTAGTGTGTTTGTCATGCAGGTTAGATATACCTGGCTGCACCTGCAATTCGTATCACAACTTTCTTGATTTTTTTTCTGTCTTTTTTTATAAAGATTAAAATGCTTTGGGCTTGGCTCCATGTTAATCAACTTTTTTGCTGAAGGGTCACCGTGCATCAATACAGAAAAAATTAAAATAGAAATCTGAAGAGGTTTTTAGTATCAATCCTGGGAAGCACTTCCATACTTCTTTGCTAGCTTACTCACTGCGTTAAGAAAATGAAAGTCTTGTTTCCAAAGGGGCAACAAGCTTAAGCAACACATCCTGTCATCTTTGAGAGACATTTTGAAACTTTGTAGGCAAGCCTTGAGAGGTTTATCAAATCTACTTTTTCATCGACGAACATCATTTTATCAAGCACGCGAGTTATTTTAATTAGTTGATGTGAGTTGTCGTCAAAACATTTGTACATGCCTGAGAAAGACATGTAGGAAATCATTATGGCATCAACCGGAAGGAGAACGATAACACCTGATTTAGTCATCACTTCACTATCTTAGATTATCGCATTTTCTCTTACCTAAAAAAATATCTTGCACTATCATTTCAGGTATTGGAAGCAGTATTTTACATATCAGGGGAAAATTGTATTGCATCTACAAACTATGCCTTGATGAAATGGTCGACATCTTAATATGTACATCTCTTTAGAAAAGTTTGGATGGTTATCTGTAAATAAACTTCATTAACGTGGTGAGATCAATGATGAAACGAGGGAAGAATTTTAGATGTATTCAGCTCACATTAAAACTGTACTTTTCCTCGGTGATAGTATTAATTAAATATTTGTCACTTATCTACCCTAGGTTACCAACGGCTATGTCATATGCTAATGTTACCGTCAAATAATTCTTCATTGCATTAGATACTTCCTCTGCTTATGGACCTTTTCTCATTTACGTCCTGTATATAAATGATGTCATCATCATTCACCAAAATTCTTTTTCCCATCATGTCGTCAGCCCGTAACATATTTATTTTTTCTCCTTGCAAAGGAATACTTTTAAACCAATAGTGTTCATTAATTACCTCCTGATATTAGTTGGTCTCATGAGGTAATGCTAAATGCCTTATGCTGCATTCTATGCTTATTACCTCGTCAACCCAAGAGATTCCCGAAACATGCTTCGTAAATGATACTTCTTTCTCTTGACTTTGCCTGCGTCTTTTTGCTGACTGTGCAAGCTTTATGAAGAGCAAAAAGCACTTTCCAAAACTTTCAGAGGTCACATCCAAGCTGTTAAGTCAAGTCGTGTTACACGCGTAGTGAATTCGTTTTGTTGGCGGACGTCCGATCTCAGAAGGAGTAGAGATTACGTAACTGTTAATTGTACAAGTGCAGAATTGACAACCAATGAGTGTCAGTTCATTGAAGGTTTGATAGTAGGCCTGCAGTACGTTCATGAGATTGAGGATGGTAACCTAAAACTAGTGGAACCCTTCTACTACTATTCCTGCTGTACCTGTTGCTACTGCTACTACTACTACCACTATATATATATATTTGTGGGCCGTGTGGTTTAATTGGCATCCAAGGGATATGAATTTTCGGCCCTAATCCTAACTACAAATCCTGGGACTTCAAACCATTGTAGGAAGGCCATTAAAACAGATAAAAGTCTAAAAAAGAAGAGTTTGAGTTTGAGATCTAAAAAAGACAGTATGTTAGGATTATGTTTTTATAAGAAAATAGCATAGTCGATTTTCTAGTCACTCCATTGTTCAAAGTTTGTTTCAGTGGGATATAAAACCGGACCCCCCCCCCCCCCCCCCAAAAAATGTAGCCTTGCCCCCCAAACTTGAAGTGCTGGCAATGGGCCCCGCTATGGAAATGAATCAAGTTCTTTATGACAAAAGTAATAAAGAATTTATAGATTCTCAAAAGCAAGGAGATATTTGGATGACATTGGCTGGCAGTTTGGTCTTAATTAGTGACAAGTAGTTACTATTTTCCGTAGACCTACTTGCAAGTTTTTGCAGTGGCAGTGTTGTGATATGTCACAACGGAACCTTTGTTTATACAACTTGTTAAAAATTGTTGTAAGGCACTTAACACAAAGACAAGGGCCTTTCCTATGTGTTGAAGTTAGCTTTTACTCTACATAAGATCCTGATTCGAGCTATTCTAAATGTTAGTTTGTTCAAAATCATGAGCAGCACTTCCTCTGTACATATGTTCAAGCAGTTCAAACCTGTTTCTCTCTCAGCATGCTGTTCCTATTAAACCAACATTTTACAACTCCCAAAATGTTAGAAAATTTGTGGTCATTACACTTACAAGACAGAACCTTGTTACGGTATCTTTTCCCCTATTAACCAGCCTTGCTAACAAGAAAAGTGATTGTTATGTTCCTGTGTGCGTTCAGCGCCGAGATGGAAAGCATATCAAATGAGATGTTAACCTTTTTGTGACTTATCTCTTAGCTCATATCGCTAGACTCTCAGGTAAGTCGTTTACATGAACACTGAACGTAACGAGATTGAGGTTTACATATAGGCTACATACAATGGCAGCAGAGCAATATGGCTGCAAGTGTTACTACAACAGTGATAAGGTATCTTCTACATTGCTCATGCACATTTCATTCTCTATCATCACAATTTGTAGCTTCATGTGCTTCATCCAATGATATGTATTGTTGGTGCTGTGACTACTCCTTAAACAATTTATCGTTGTCATTTGTAAGTCCTGATATCAGTATCGTCGGTGGTTTTACCAGCTCTTTATGCATTGTGGGTCCATAGGGGCTATGTGTCCTCAAGCTAAACATCCATGGGTGGGCCATTACTATTTCCACCCCTTGGCAGTTGGTAGCTCCTGATAGCCTTGTCAATATATGTTTGGTACTGCCAAAACATTAACATTAGTCAATTTGTTTACTATATTTAGCTGGTTTACTGTTTTTGGAAAGTTGGAAAGTCTGAACTTTTCATGGAAAAATATGTACACATGGTCTGTGACACTGATTGTTCTTGCCTATTTGTGTGCTCATTGAAATCGTCGATACGCACAAAACGTTACAAAGCTGAAACTGCTATGTTGCAAAAATTCGCAGAGCGATCCTCGCTTTTTGGTGGGATTTTGGTTGAAGACCGCTGACAGGAAAGGTTTGCGGGCCATTTGGCAAATGATGTAAATATTCAGCATAATGGCAAGACTTTTCTGACCTTAGTTATTGTTGAACTATATCCGCCTGTAATTTCTTGTAATTACATAACTATGCTGTCAAGTAGCAAACTCAGCAGTACTTGCGTAAGATTCCGAAACGTCACATCTGGTTTCCGACTGGAAAGTAACATTTTAACCCACTACTTGGATTATTTGGGGTTTTAGGCCAGGAACATTTCGAAACTTAGTGTAACGTCCTTGGTATGTCAGCATGCTACATAAGTGAGTGGTCATACTATTCCAGGGAAGACTTCCCTTTAGGCCTATTAGCCAATATAGGTTAATCTTAGAAGCAGCTTGAGCTGGGATGGATTAAGTCCTGTTGTAAAGCCGTAGGCACTTGTACGTCCTGACCGTGGAACCAATGCAACAGTTCCTAACTTTCCTTTCTCAGTTGCATGTACACTCATTCGCCTTGAAATAAGGTGACAGGGATACAGTTTCTGTATTTCCAGGCACGCAGCCAAGGGCGGGCGCGGGAGGAGGGTGACTGTGCCCGCCCAACAGGTAAAACGTGACCACCTTTGCCACCCAGAAAAATCCTTACAGGCATTCAAAAATGGATCACACCACGAGAAAGACGAGAAGTCTGAGGCTTTTAGGGACTGTAAAAATTCAAAAATTGTCCAGCCAACAGAACCACGGTGGCCTTGTTTGGAAGGAAGGATGGGAGGGGAAGGGTTTCGTTTGGAATTTGCCCCCCCCCCTATCAAAATTTGACTGGCTGCGTGGCTGTGTATTTCGCAACTCCTTGAGGTTAAAACGATGTTTAATATATTATATTTGAAATATGTGGGATGGATTTATACGCTGTGTTGTAGGTGCGATCCTCACGTCATTGGTGCTTGTTCAGAGGCGGAAAAGTAAAGAGGCTTGGGGTAGGGGGCAGAGGAACAAAGTAGACGCGTTTAAGTTTCGGTTCTAAAATTGCAAGGAAATGTATTGTCAATCATTATATTACCGTTTACTTATCTTTTATACCCCGTGACATAAAGTTTTTCAAGGTTTTATGGTCTGAATAATCATTCTCAGATTAAAATTAAAATACTAACTGCCAAAAAAGCAAGACCAAGGTCACAACAACGTAGTAGCAAGCACATAGACGGCACCAACAGGGGGATAGGGACTTCAACCCCTCCAGTTTTTGTCAAGCATTGTTATTCTCCGGTAAGGAGGGAGAAAGAAAACGCTGAAATAAGAAAGAAATGTGGGAAAGAGAGACCAATGCGATCTCGTAGTTGTCAAAGGATACAAAGTCGTCTCTGATGATCTGATGGTATAATTGTTGTCTCTCAGTCCCCCTTTTTTGACTTGATGCCGCAACCTTGAAGCATCAGGAATTGAAAGCTTTTAAGTACACAATGTTTTCGCTATTTCGTGCAATATTCTTATTTTGTACCACAAACAAACTATTTGACAAACTTTTATATAGCATATACTAGTTATAGTTTGTCTTACACAAAGGGACATATAGGAATAACAATTTCGATCACCGCTGCTAAGAACAAATAAACAAGAATGAATACAACGAAAGGATAAACGTTAAACCTCAGTATTATAATTTAAATTGTTTCATTACAATAAATGGCCAGATAATCACTTCATAGGTATATAAGACCAATGTGGTGCACATTGTGAAGGTAATAGTAGTAAAAGTCATAAAGGATCATAGTAAATGACGATTAGTCAGCCTGAAAAGGTTTGCTTGTAGGGAGGGGCTCGCATATTGAGGCACTTGTTAGGTACTAGTGATCATGGTATTTTACTTGGCATTAATTGAAATGCTATGATTTAATGCATCATGCATGAAAACATCAATAGCATTAACAGCAAAAACAATCTATGCAGTAACATTACTTTATCATTATCATAGTTGCATCGTTAACTATCATTGTAAAACATAGAGTAACTATTTATATTTCTCTTAGTTTCTGTGTTGGTTCAAGAATAGCGACTGTGAAAGTAGCAACATTTTTATGGGTTACAGGTCTTCCTTACAAATATAGACAGCCAAAATGTGACATCACGTAGCTATTGTGAAAGCCACTGAGGAAATGTTAACCTTTCTGCGGTGACTCCACTTTCTTACTGGTTTCGTTCATAACTCTATGATTTTGATAACGTCGTGGTAAGTCAGCACATAGGAATTTCTATGACCTTACTACATACAGCCACAGAATTGGAATAGTCGTTTACTTTTTCAGGCCTTTAAGAAGAATCAAGAAACATTAACTTTGGCCATTCATTGGTATGCCCATGACTCACACTCTGGCTTAACCAAGATTGAATCTTTCCGGATGTAAAACTTACTGTCCCAAGCTTAGCTGTCATTGATAGAAACTCCAGCACAAATTTTCGTCGTTACGATTGATAAAGTCGAAGACTCGCCTCGCACTGTCCATTGTGTGGTGTGGTCACTAAGACTGACACCTATTCGCGTCTGTAAAAATCATGTGTCCCCCCGTACCAGACATTTATATAGTCGTGAAGTGTGTAAATTCGTTTCAATTGTTTGTAGAATTCATGTATTGGGTTAAGGAAAACTGTGGATAAGGTTGTAAGAATTCAGTCAAATTGGACCAGAATGGATAGGGTTTTGATGATTATCCTTGCACTATTGGCAATGACAACGGCATTGGCTGCAGGTAGGTTATATTAGCTCACTAACTTTGGTTAAATACATTTAAAACAAAAGAAAACTTAATTCACTTTTATTTAGGGGTCTGCATAGGATTATTTCACGTTAAGTTACAACTATTAAGAATGAATGGTTCTTATTGAATTTAGTATGACCAAATCATGATAGACTTGGAAAGCGAATAAATCTTCATCTATAAGTCTTTATTATAAAAAACCTGTACTTATAATGGCTTTGAATGGATGGACACCGTTATAGTCTTATTTTCTGGCTTATTTTAATGTATGAATTTTTTTAATTGATTTGAAGGAATATTTTATTGGGAGTGACCACTCCCCTGCTTCCCCTCCCCCAAATGTCTGCAACTGTTGTTCAACGTGTCAATGTTTAAGAAATGAGACTATGAAGATGAGTAACATATCTCATTAGCAGCTTTATGGAAACGATGTAGCAGCTTCTACCCTACTAATTTGATATGTTAATGCCTTACCATCAACTAGGCTCATAATGGGACAAACTTTGAGTACCGCCGGACTGAAGTTTTGGTCAAGTAAGCAACTATAAAGTTTAACTGCACTTACGACATATTTTCAGAGATAAACTGCCAGCGTGCGCTGATTGTAGTCGAAAGCGGCCATGAATTTAGTCAATCCCCTAAATAGAATTTCTTTTGTATTGGTTTCACGCCCCCTTAGCGTCACAAGGCTCCATTGTCGTGCTTTAAACCCGTAGTTGTCAACTAGGGGCACATTTGCCCCTTCGGACACAAAACAGTGACGTAGGGGGTTGGAGTTATTAAGTCAACTCTTTACAGCCCCTAGTAATTAAATTTTAAAAAATAATTTAGTCGAACAATCAATCAATCAATTAATCAATCGATTGATAACTGTAACCTCGGGTGCAACGCTAAACGAAACGAAAAAAGTCGTCAATAATATCTGATTGCCGATGTAATAAAAATACAGTTGAACTTAGACAACACTTTTTGTATGTAGTAAGCCCTTTTTTGTACTTATGTATTTAATACAACGCATAATATGTATATAATACAACGCATAATCATATCCAATACATTATATTCCATATCAGTTGTCTCAATTTCATTTACTTCCATATATCAAATGACAATGGGCTGCGGGAAAATTATATAAGGGCGTTAAAAATGTTTCTACCAGAACATTTTAACAAATGAATGGCAATCGTGTAAGCAAGTCGAGTACACGTTTTTTTTTATAAGCAACTCCATTTTTGGGGTAAGACCTCGAGTTGCTGAACAATTTTCCAAAATCAGGCCTGGAGTTGCTTAAGTAGTTGCTTAGGTATCACTACAGGTTATCGTCAAATTTCGTTGTCTTGTAAATGATTAAATACCAAATGATGGTTGGATCTTTGATCTCTTTGCTTGACACGCTATCAACAGTGTGATATTTGCTTTATATCAACAGTTTGTAATCAATTCTTTCTGAAAAACGTTTCTTGATTTGTTTTTCAGGCGTTTTATAAATTGTCCATCCTGAATTTGAGGCATCGAGTTGCTTAGCTTATTGCTTAGATTTTGGACCAAATCGAGGCCTCACACCTATGCAACTTATAATAGTTGCTTATAATAAAAAAAACGCGTATTGTTTTCATCATAAATATCAAACAAATTAGGATTTGAGTAAAACCAAGTTTACTATTAAAAAAATAGAAATTCGTGAACTTACTTTTTACTTCAGCTCTTGTGCAGCAAAACAAGGCAACTCTCGCGCTCGTGTTTGTATCTTTGAGTCGAAAGTTCTATATAAAGGGTATTTATAAAGATGTGCTGTTAAATCCTTTTGGTTTTTCGAGTACTTTACGTTGATGATATACGCTTTATCAGTTTAACATTTCATTAACGTTAACATGACGTCATATTTTTCATTTGATGTTATCAACTTTACGAAATGAGTAACAAGTATTTTTACACAAATTTCTTTCCTCTATCGCAAAAAATCTTGCGAGGAAGCTTGCCCAAGAAATTATAGTAAGATTGTATAATGCCATGTAAAAATTATGTTGGTAACTCTCGGTTTTAGCTAAAAATCACAATAGCCAGTTCCGAAAACATTAAACTTAGAAAAGGTTCTAAATATTTGAAAATATTTCAGCAAAAATATATGTATGGCTATAATATGCAAGTAAAGAAGCACCATTGGTATCAAATATCGAAATGTAGGCTCTTTATAATCAAATCTCTTACTTTCGACTAGTAGCCTCAATAATGGCAGTGTCATTGTGGCACGTGATATTATTCGGGAAAATACTCCTTTATGTAGACCAACGACTAAGTAATGTTTCTATCAAGCTTTATAACCATCGCTTTAGTAGTTTCAAAAAATATAATGCAAGGGCAAAGAAGCACTACCACTTTCATTTAATTCCAAAAAGCCGATACCAACTTGTACTAAGCAAGGTCAAGCCTCGCCTATGTCATAAATATCGAGAGTTTTTCTTACTATTAACAGAAGACAAAAAAAAAATTGTAGGAAGAGGGGTATCTTATAGTCATAAAGCTATAAGAACCTAAAGTTCCTGTTCAAACTTCCCTATCTTCCTTCAGAACTTACAATGTGATTACAAGAAGACATCTATTGCTTTCACGTAAATCGAAACAATGAGGGAAAGTGATACAAAGCAACTGTTAGCTGTTATGCGTTTTTAGGACACACGAGTAAAGATAAATACAGATATTTTCTGTACAAACTCCATTATGCAAACTGCCCGAGATGCTCTAAACCTGGCCAATATTTGAAGTATTAAGGTTTTGAAAAATCGAAAAGTTTGGAAACAAGTTCAAAGTGCTTAAATAAAAAAAAATTATGAACGCCTCAAAATGGTCGAACCAGGAAAAATTCCGAACAAGCTTAATTTAATATCATTAGAAAGAAAAATTCATGTTCTTTAACATATCAAAAATTGCCGTTTTTACCTCTTGGGGAAATTTTTCAGCAAAGGCTTTCTGACGTCTAACAAAGTTTAAATCTGCCTAAGAATTTTAACAGCTGAGATTATTATAAAATGTTTCCTGAAGTTAGGATACTTGGTATATAATGATACCATTCAGAAGCTAGAAATCATATAATTTGGTTTACTAGGTCATGATTTTAATTATTTTTAACTTAAGGCATATAAAACGTTCTTCCCACGGAGAAACAAAAATCTAATAGAGATGTATTGATGTGAAAAGCATACTGCCTGTTTTGTCCTACACTAGCAACAGGTGATGCCCAGAATTCTGAAAGAGTGTAATTATCAGACGTCTTGATCTCAAGGTAAAATTTTGGCCTTCTGTTATAGCAAAAGCTGGTATAAGATGTAAAGCATCATATCGATCTATCGACGGAGGCATATCAGTTAAGTATGATGAACAAAATATCAAAAAATTTCTGACCACTGGAGGTACACTTTAAAAGTCATTAAAGCGAAGTTAAGGTGCAACGCTTTAAAATTTTGGGTGCCTAGTTGTATATTTTGTGCTGGATACCTGCTATATTATTAGAAAGTTGTTTTACTAAATTTTTCGAAGTTCACAAGGCAGAGCATTAGCTGCTCTTTTTCTATTCATTTACCCTATTTGTGCGAATAAAGGAATTTCCTATCACCTTTTAAACTTCGAATTTTAAGTGGAAACTGATATTCAATTTTTCTTCCACAAATAAACGTTTGAATGTTTTGTTCAAGTATCCTTGTTATGGCATCATTGATCATTGATGCCTTACATGCTATGAAAATTTTTATTGTTGGATTAAATCGATCAAATAAAATAAAGCTTTCTTCTAAGTTACTGAAACTTTCTGACTTTCCTACTTTTAACTAAATTGTAGCTAAAATGAAACTGAACTGCCCCAAATATATAAATAGGGCTAAATGGAAATCAAAATACGTAAAACCATTTGTCATTGCAGAATAAATATTCATTTATTGACTTGACTACCTAACCTTGCAATACTAATAAGAACACATTTTTAAACGAAAGTTTAGAAATAAAAACGCTTAAATCCAACGTAAACAATTTTAAAGCATGTACAACCTTAAAATCAAAGCATATAACCACTTTTCATAGCAGTTATATGTTAAAATAGCCACGGGCCTACTAGCCCCCCTACCCTCGTTTTGGCATTAGTTCTAAAAGCTCATGTTAGGTAGGGGGAAGGCTTTTGGAAACTGCAACGGGAATTTGACTTTCATTACAAATGGGGCACAAGCATTCCAGTTCCCCAGTCCCCCCCTGTTGTGCTGCTATTGGTAATAGCTTAAGGGTAACATATGATATTCTTTATCATATGGTTTTTGATGGAGGATCCCATAAAAGTCATCCTTAGGTTCTTCACATCTTCTTGGACACAATGTGTTGCTTGTTCTGCTTGATATCAAGATCTTTTTTTGACTTCATAATATTACATTCTTGAACCGACTCGGCGACATACCAAAGTCATATTTTGCAAGTATCTCAAAGCAATTTTATCAAATCACTGTTTCTGGCACCATTGCCACCAAGCAAGACATTTTCATGATACCTGAGATTTTCTATCTTCATTGCATTGAGTAATGCATTCAAAAACTAAAACCACTTAGAAGAGCACCTATGTGAAAGGAGACATTGGCGTATAATATCATGCCACACTCTTGTCACTAGCCAATAGAATTCCACCATTGCAGTATTGGGACATCATATCTTATATATCTAACTTGCAAATAAAAGGTTTGCACTGACATCACAAACAGCAGCAAAACATCTAACTTTAGGATATCTGGGATGTAGAGCATAGATTCTCCAGGCTTACCCTGTTTGATATTCTTAGTACACAATTTTAATATAAGCAACCCAGTTGCTAAGGTTTCAGCCCTCAAGTTAACCAAAAAATAAGCAACTTCCTTAGCAACCCTTCTCAAGAGAGTATACTACCCCCCTTGAGCTACCCCCAGGTCCATACAAATTCATCATGTTTTGCGTCATTGATAGGAAATGAGTACAGCAATAACACAGAAATCAATAAAGAGTCCTAATTTGTTTACCAGGTTTAAAAGAAAATATGTGCAACTTGGGAGTAAACGAAGGCAATATTAATTTATCCCTTTGTTTAGTTATGGACATAATTGATGTTGATACAGTTGTGTTCGTTGAACTCAGTGAGCACATTGGGGTTAGTAATTGAATGTTTTGTCACTGCATCCATGTTGTAATTAATTAGTGTGCAGTAACTTGCCCAGCATTTGTCATGGACTTCATACTGATGCTTCCATTGGCATTTGCGAACCACCAACTTTGTTTTGTTTCTGTATGACATTCATGCTCTATTGTTGGGAGGGAATGCTGTCAGTGTTGTAAAGGGGTTACTACAGTTGTTGTTGGGGATGTCCTTGGTAATGTAAGAGGAGACTCCTGGTGTAGGTGGGGATGCCCCTTGATGCTGCAAGTAAGTGAGCACTTGGTGTTGTAAGGGAACACCACCAGCGTTCCAATTCAAGTCATGTATTGTTGAACAGTGAGTCACAGCTACTACTGATAACGTGATGTAGTGAGCATAAGTCATAAAGGGTACTTGTTAATTACGTATTTCACGCGAGTGCTATTATCATGTCACAATTGCACCTGTAAACTTGCAACCAAGATTTTCACAGACCTTAGTGCGCAAACTATTACTTTTCAAGCTCTGTATGGTGTTGCACTGATTTGATATGTTAGGCCTGCAGATTGAGCAGTTTTGAGTAGGAATGTGTGTAGAGTTTTTTGTTATAATTTGGGGCTTTCCCGAAGATATTTATTATAATAGAGTTATACTCCAGCTTTGGTTTTCAACGTGCTACAGTGTTTTTCCTCCACTTCCCGGTATACATATTCCCCTCTCCTATGATGGTTTATGATCGACCCCAATATGTGTTGGTCCATCTGTTACAATCTCTGTAATGATGTAGTGCAGGTCATGACTTGAATTTCCAATTATAGTAAGACCCCGAGTTCCTTTGTACTTTTAGTTAGTTTACCCGTTTTGCTGTAGAGAAAGTAGTGGATCGAAATTCTTGATAATTTTGCTCTGCTGACGTTTTGACCAGTCTCCGTCATACCCATAGTAAACACCGCACACGTTAAACCTTACCTAACCGGTTCAAGCTGGTAGCCTGGATTAATCCAATTTCTATCCTGAAGTCACCTCGGTCTTCAATAGCATTTTTCAGATCCTCAACCTGTAGGTCCACGTAATGCCAAAGTTGGTCAATGTAGGTTTTCTTTGGTCTTCCATCTGATGTCTGTCCATGTACAGTAGTCCAAAGGAGGAGTTCGCTGACCAATTCATTTGTGTTGCGATAACGGTGATCTGCAAATCTTGTTCTCCTTTCCTTGATTTCGACAGCTATAAGAGGGTCAGTTCCATATAATTCTTTGATTGTAGGGTGCTGCTGCCATGGTTTGTTAAGTACAACACGAAGCATTCTTGTATACATTTTGGAATACGCTTGACTTTCGTAGGGTGTGCGGCGCACACCTAGCACACCCGGAATATACGCCCATGGTTAAATGTTTCATCCAGGTCTAGCTTCAGATTCATATTACAAATATACTCTAGTACTACAATTTTACCACGCTCTTTGAGGTCAATGTCTCAATTTACCACATTATTGTCACTTGGACTTTGTGGCATGAGCTTTTCTGGTCTATGAATACAAACATTTGAATCGTCTCTTGCTCCGCTAGATTTGGAAAAGTCGGGGTTACGTTCCGCTGTTAATATCTTTCAGAGGGTACAAATTATCCCCGAGGGGCAATTTTTACTTTAATAGAAAACACAATGAGTACCTGAAGTAATTGAACTTCTAGTAAACCACTTCATAAAAGGTAAGCCTATTATCTTATGTTATGGATTAAAAATCTCGAAAACAGTAAATACGCTTTATCTTTAACTATTTTTAAATCCAAAAATCTACATTAGTATCAACTAAGGTGATCTAGAACTGAATAGAGATGAAGTTTGATTTGGCAGAACTTAAATCTGATTTTACAAATAAAAAATTGAAGAAAGAGGGGTTCACTTAGCTTAATGTTACGTAACGTGAGGGCTCGACTTGCTCTGCGTTATGGAGCGCTAGAAGAGCGCGCGTTAAAATTGATAATTCTATGGCCACGTGCTTATTTAATGATCCTGTTGTTTTGCATTGCTACAGAAAGAGAACAACTGTTAAAATACAAACGACATTTGTATTTCAATGTATCTTTAAATAGCAATTAATTATAAACAAATGGTGGTGGAAATCTTGGGTAATGCTTCTAGGTTATTTTTTCCGGCCTTACTATCTATTTTGCCATAGAGTGGGAATTGAACTTAGGTAACCAGTACACTTGTCGAAATCTTTTACTGTTGTATTGCTATCACTGTATTGATATGTTAAGGAAGGATCGTAGGCAAATGAATAAACACACATAATATAAATATCGTAGCTCAATTATCCTATTATTTTTTTTCTCCTTAATCTATATATACATACATATATATATAAGTACTCATCAGACACATAGCAATTATTATAGATTCATCGGGGAGTGGAGCATTACCACAATAGCTTGTTTTCTCTTGCAAACCAATGGGTCGTGGGTTTGAATCCCCCTCAGCTCCGTTGGTGAAAAAAGAAAGCAAGAGAAAGCAAGCTATTGTGGTAATGCTTCACTCCCTGATAAAAATATATATATATATATATATATATATATATATATATATAAAGTGCACGTTGATGGTAGACGATCGCTATAGATGTGTAAGCCAAGTAAGGAGACAGGTTTTTTTGACCGACTAGTTTCCGCCTTATGCCGTATTCATGGTCTATTAACGATTTTACACCTGACTCCGTTATTATTTTCAATTTCTGGTTCTATTCGAGTGTTCTAATGTTCGAACGTTCTATAAAGATTACTTCGTACATTTTTTAGTGCCTAGGCCCCTTATTTCCTTGGTATGTATCCTACCAGGAGAATGAACGGGAAGATTGGGAAACGATCTGAGTCTAGCTTCCGTCGTTTGATCATTTGCGGTTAGACGTAATGTCAGTTGATCTTTGCTTAGTGATCTTTGACGTGTGAATGGTCCATGCAAGTTCATTTTCTTCCATTTCTGCACATATGACCTTTCTCTCGTAACGAGGTATCCGCACCTCTTTAGAGGTCAGACTGTTTATGGACAACGTTTCTCACTTGATCTGTACACGAACAACGTCGCCTGTTGATTTGCGACTTTGCTAGTTTGTCATGCTAGCCTACGATATTTCTTGCCCCATCTGTTTACATTTGACCTTCCTGGAATGATCTTTTCACTTCCAACCCTTTCACCTCCAACCCTTTTCACCTCCAACCCTTTTCACCCTCTTATTTTACAAATATATCGCGTATTCTCAGCTTAGTATCTTGGGTGCTTAGAAAGTTAATCACAAAAGACATGGTCCTTATTTGCTACTGGTTGACACTGTGCTTTGATAAAAATCTTTATAATATGTGTTTAGGACCAGCGAGCTTGACTTGAAAGCTTTATCGATGAACCGTAATTTCTCGGGTACAAAATTACCTTGTGTAGCAAATACAATGCCCGCTATTCTAATTTTCAAGGCCTTTTCCTGAAATTTTGTACCTCCAACGCAGAATTGCGGCAAGTTTACTTCCTTTTTAAATGCCAGCCGTAGGTTAGCGCTGCCCTGGAGTAAGAATGGTTTTGAACTTCTGACGGCCGACCTAACATCGTGAAATTTGGCTCGCTAATTGAGTAACCTTAATCCAGGCATTCGTTAGAGGCGTTTCGAAACCATGCTCACCCGCAGAAGAAGCACACCTTGGGATTGGTGTTGCTCGTTGCATAAGGACACTTTCAATTAGCGTGACCCATAGACCAAGTGCAGGTCTTGGATTAGTGTCGCACACCAAATAGAAGCCTTTTGCAATAGGGTACTAAAGCGTGACGTCAAAATTTAACGAATGTTAGAAGTTTGTTAATATTTCGCACTCGTTTGATTCTTCTTGTTGAACAATATTCGACGCCCTTTCAAACTCTGAATCTTGTCTATCAAAACCAGGTTACTTGAACCGGGCTCATAATTTTATACAGTGGGCAAAATTTAGAGTGTTTCCTTGAGGCCCTTTACAATTTGAAACGAATCTCGGCGTTGATATGAGATTTGAAGGCCATATTTTGTTCTCGGCCATTTGGTGACAGGGCTACCGCTTTGACGTAGTTATAGTTGGGATTCCTCGTAGAATCTTTTTTGTGCCGCCATCATTTTGGTAATCTATTAGTGTCGCCCGCCGAGTAAATGTTGGTCTTGAATCAAGCTTGTCCTTCGAAGGAACTTTGCCTTGAAATTAGCATCGTTCTTGATTTAATGCTGTGCATGAAGCCCCCCTCCCCCCGTAAATTCCATTGCCCTCGAATTAGTATCGTGCAAGGTTTAGACTAAGTGCCGATATGCTTACTCAAGGACCTCTGGTTAGTTGATACATAGCTTACATGAAGGAACTCGGCTGTATTGAAAACATTGCTTTGCTATCTGGGAGGAAGGGTACATAAACCTGTGACGTCAAACGACATAGGCAAGGTCAACGAATGCTGAAGGGGGTGCAATACATCAAACTATGTCATCATTAATCAAAACACTAAACATACAGCCAATATTTTTATAATTTCAAAGGTCCGGTTTCCTATTAAAATGTATCCTTGTTATTTGGATGGCAATTTACTTGAAAATGTGTTGCATTACATTTTCTTTTCAAGTTAAAAACTAAAATTTGAGACCCCCTAAATGAATTTTTTGTTGTATCTTCGGCTACAGTGTTTTCAGAGCGGCATGGGATCGTAATATCAAGGGGGTCGCTACAAAATTTAATTTTGTTAACAACAAGCTTTATTAAAATGACCGCTTTTTATACAATACATCGGTTGAGTTAAGTCAAGTATTAAATATATGTAAGAAAACATATTCCAACTCTCTTCTATTTTTCGCAAATTGAAATTTAAATACTTCACGTTTGATTTATTTGAAAGCCCCCGGTATTAGCAATTATATACCAAATTTAGCTCCCCTATTTTTATGAAATTTTACGTTTAAAGTTTCTTAAATACATAAAATATCAGGGGGGTTGCTTAATTGACAGAACAATTGGTGCACGGGGGAGCTTAAACAAATACGGGGGTAAAATACTACTCGACGATACTACCTTTTGTCGCTTGATTTAGAACGGAATTGAGTGTTGAGGGGGCCGTAGGAACAATATGAAAATCCACGAGGTTCTACTAAAGTTTTGTACGCGTCCAAAATCACCGATAATGTATTCATTTATAGATAAAATTTACAAGGTACGTAAATTATTCTATCGGCAAATAAATGAAAGCTGTTTCACAGTTGCTACCTACTTTTAATTCAAAATACATAGCTTTATAAATACTTTTTGCTACTATAAACGCTAGCGATTAAAAGACGAATTCTCATGTTTATCTGCCAAATGGTACTGTTTACTCTAGCCCAGGTTACCAGGTTAGTGACAAGCAATTCAACGAGGGTATGAGTTAAGACTTTGTACGACACTTTGTCCATATAATACCTGCGCCATTAAGCCGACTGACTTAATGGAAGGATCCCCCGTCCAAACGTTTGTCATAAACCTTCGCCAGGGTGGCGGCTAAAAATGGGAACTCTTGCACTCGTGTTTCAATGGCTAATTGTAACACAGGTTGATTGCACGATAATTGTTCGATTGGACAAGTCTTTTTATTCAAATATATACCAATTGAAAGAGAATTTTTCAAAGATTTTCGTAGTTATGTCAAATTTATGCTTTACTTTTTCGCGCTCTTTCTAAATTTAGTCAAAAGCGTGTTCACCATCCAGATGTCGAGCTGTGATGAAGGGAGCAGAAAGAAAGGTCTTTGGATTTAAATAATCGATTCAGGAGCGGTATCAACATTACTTAAGAAGCGATTTGAGAAACTTTGGTGAATCTGGAGCGTATTGTTATTATTAGATCGGCTGCAATTTCATCGTTGATTAATGTGTAAGCCAGCGACGTGCCGTGGTTAAGGCAGCTACGCATGCAACAGAGAAAATATACTAACACACAGACCACAACCACCACTGCATCCACCGCCTTAAAATTTGAAATAATTTAGTATTGTAATTAAAAATGTTATCAGAGTGTCATTTGAACGATTGAAATGTGGAGACGATAAAAAAGTTGTCGACGCAAGTCTTTACGAAGACTCAGAAGTGGTAGCTAGTCCATGCAATAGTTTAAGTATTTGTGCTATTATCACTAGTACTAATACTGACTGCAGTAATAGTATTTTTAGTAGTATTTAGTACTCTGATTAATCACAGTAGTAGTTTTAGTAAAAATAGCACTTGTAGTCGTTGAAGCGGTTGCAGTAGGTTTAGCAGATTTCTGTTCTGCATACTCCTTCAAGTTGAGACCAGCATGCGCAGGTGTAGGCAATAGTGTTGGAAATTTATGCGGTCGTACATCCGGCAAACTTATGGCATTATAGTATTGTTAGTAACATTTACTACTAGTAGTAATATGTGTAGTAATAATAGTTATAATAACAGCAATGGTATAATAGGTAGGAATAGTTTTGTCCTGTAGGAGTAGCAGACATCTGTCCTTTACTGTGTGTTACTATGCCGCGGAGCAATTTTCTACCGACAACTTAGACAAATTCGTTTGTAAACGACAGAAAATTTGCTTCGCGGCAAAGAGAAACACAGAGAAGACTACGTTGAGTGTGTGTCGGACACATTTCTCAACTTTTGGTACGAGAAAGACATCTGTGAAGGAAACGCAAAGAAATTGAGATAGGCATCTAAGTGTCAGGATTGATGATATATATAGGGGGAAGGTCGCTAAAGGTCTAATAAGGCGGTATGACTGGTTGGGAGACCATTCAGCCCTGTTGTAAGATGTTTGTTGTAAACATTGAACAGTTTTGGGTAAAGTAAGGCAAGAAGTTTAGGGGCAAAAGTCGGTAGTAGCGTTTTCCTTCATATACTAAACTCTAATATCCTCTGTTGTAGCAGGAATAGTGGTAATGATAGTAGTAGCTACAACAGCATCAATAGAGGTTAAGTTAGTTGTTTCCTAGTTGTCAGGAAAGATACATTCAATTGACTGTTTCGTTGAGACAAAGTGTAACAATAAGTGTTGTTCACTAGTTCAGAACTTATTTGTTGGGTAATTTACATAAATTGCTTACCGCAACCGCCACTACAACCGCCGCCGCCTTAAACAGCAAGCAAAAAAAAATAAATCAGGTACTCTTTGAGGGATAGAATCGTTGCACATGTATTAGGAGTAGTGGTAGTAGCGGGTACTTGCATTTGCTGCATCAGCGCATTCAGTAGAGGTTAACAACATCTTACAGTAATAGCAACAACAGCAGTTGTAGTAGTAGTAGCAACAGTTGTATTATTAACAACTGTCGTAATAGTAGTAACTGCCGTAATAGTAGGAACAGTTGTAGTAATAGCAACAATTCTACTAGTAACAACAGTTGTAGTAGTTGCAACAGTCGTAATAGTAGCAACAGTTGTAGTAGTAGCAACAGCTGTAATAGTAGCAACAGTTGTAGTAGTAGCAACAGCTGTAGTAGTACCAACAATTCTACTAGTAGCAACAGCCAAGTTTTGAAAAGATACTAAAGAAACAGAAGTTTGACAATACCAAACATAGCAATCATGCATTTGTAGCATGTTCGTTAAAAACAAAGCTAACTTTACAATGACCCAACATCATAATACTATTTCTCTGGTCACCACAAGGATCCTCTAATGATCTCTATAAAACTCGGGAAAGCGGCCTATTGGTAGGCCTACCACACGACCTGTCAATGGAAAGATTGACATCTAGCCCACCAATCTACCCCAAAGCCCTTTGAACATTGCTAAGTTGTTAAGAAAAATGGCATTAAAATGCAATTTTATAAGTCCGTCTAGCTGAAAAGAGGAGAGAAAAGATTGTTTAGGGATATAAAGTTGACTCTTAAGTGACTTTACTACTTAACATTTTTGGCAGAAAAGGTATACATGCCCAAAGACAAATTTTTCAGGAGTAGTATATGTCTAGCATACATATTTCATATCTTTTTAAGAAAAGAGGTTTTTTAACTTTGAAAAATTTGAAAAACTGGGAACTTAAATGGCCAAAAAATTTGAAATTTCAAACATATTTTTAATACTTGGAGCTTCTTGAAGTATTGATAAGATTACCTCTAAAACTTGACAACCTTATCCTTGGGTACTGAAGCTACTGACTCAAGGTGCAATCTTATGTCTGCTCCTTATCTGGTGATCAAATGCACCCAACACCTGCTTTCCCACTACAACTTAAAATCAAAATACCCCACTGAGCTGCACATTGTATCTCCCCTGCTTCATTCGGGGAAGGACATTCTGTAAGTTTTTGCTACATTGCGTTAAAACTGAAACTCCTTCCTAGCTTTCTTCCTCTGCGAAGTAGACCTTCTGCCTCTACTAGGTTGTCCTCTAACACCATTAGCAACTGAAAGCTCAGCAAGCATTTCAGAAGAATCTTAGGTACTCTTGTATTTCTTTTTCATATAAATCCAACTGCAGTTGTTATTGTAAACCACAATTTATAGTTTACTAACACAAAGGAGAAAGTAAACATGTGTTTACATGGAACCAATCAGTTTCCTTTGGACAAGTAAGTATTTCATTGCAGTAGCTAGCATTGATGCATGGCTCTGTGACAGCTAGACATATCTTGGTATGGTCCTGCTGCCTGCTCTGATGAAGAGGCATTCCTTGTTTTTTATTATTTTGACTTGTTTCCAATGGCTTCTGGTTGACCAAAGTCTGTAGGCCATTTTTCAATCAGCAATTTTATTCACAAGAGTATATATATCACTGTGAACCAATGTATTCTCTTTCTGTTTATGAATTTGAACGTTTACTTACCTTGGCACCTTCTGGGTTCCATTTTATTATGTTTCTGACGAGAAATGAGCTTCAAATCCCCACAACTCCAGAACTGGCAAACTAGAGCTTTGATACTTGATGCACATTAAAGTTATCCCTATGTCACATTGTCCCTGTATGAATGAAAGTGGCATCTACACGATTCTTATTGTACAGATTTCAAAATTTTTATTCTCATGATTACCTTAATTATCATCACCATTATTATCACCATTATTATCACCATCATCACAAACATCGCACTTTAGCCGAACATTTGAAATAAACGCCACCCTCTATTGAACGCTGCGCGTCTAGCCGAACATTTGTAATAAACGCTGCCCTCTGATAATCACCATCCTCTAATAAACGCCGCACTTCTAGCCGAACATTGATAATAAACGCCGGCCTCGGATAAATTCCATTTTCTATTAAACGCCGCTCGTCTTGCCGAACATTTACAATAAACGCTTTCCCTCTGACTCTGATAAATGCCACCCTCTGATAAACGCCGCACTTCTAGCCGAACATTGATAATAAACGCCGGCCTCTGATAAATTCCATTTTCTATTAAACGCCGCTCGTCTTGCCGAGCATTTATAATAAACGCTTCTCTCGGATAAATACCACCCTCTGATAAACGCCGCACTTCTAGCCGAATATTGATAATAAACGCCGGCCTCTGATAAATTCCATTTTCTATAAAACGCCGCTCATCTTGCCGAACATTTACAATAAACGCTATCCCTCTGACTCTGATAAATGCCACCCTCTGATAAACGCCGCACTTCTAGCCGAACATTGATAATAAACGCCGGCCTCTGATAAATTCCATTTTCTATTAAACGCCGCTCGTCTTGCCGAACATTTGTAATAAACGCTGCCCTCTGATAAACACCATTCTCTAATAAACGCTGCACTTCTAGCCGAACATTGATAATAAACGCCGGCCTCTGATAAATTCCATTTTCTATTAAACGCCGCTTGTCTTGCAGAACATTTATAATAAACGCTTCCCTTCTGATAAATGCCACCCTCTGATAAACGCCGCACTTTAGCCGAACATTGATAATAAACGCCGGCCTCTGATAAATTCCATTTTCTATTGAACGCCGCTCGTCTTGCCGAACATTTGTAATAAACACTGCCCTCTGATAAACACCATTCTCTGATAAACGCCGCACTTCTAGCCGAACATTGAAAATAAACGCCGGCCTCTGATAAATTCCATTTTCTATTAAACGCCGCTTGTCTTGCAGAACATTTGTAATAAACGCTTCCCTCTGATAAATACCATCCTCTGATAAACGCCGCACTTCTAGCCGAATATTGATAATAAACGCCAACCTCTGAGAAATTCCATTTTCTATTAAACGCCGCTCGTCTTGCCGAACATTTACAATAAACGCTTTCCCTCTGACTCTGATAAATGCCACCCTCTGATAAACGCCGCACTTCTAGCCGAACATTGATAATAAACGCCGGCCTCTGATAAATTCCATTTTCTATTAAACGCCGCTCGTCTTGCCGAGCATTTATAATAAACGCTTCTCTCGGATAAATACCACCCTCTGATAAACGCCGCACTTCTAGCCGAATATTGATAATAAACGCCGGCCTCTGATAAATTCCATTTTCTATAAAACGCCGCTCATCTTGCCGAACATTTACAATAAACGCTATCCCTCTGACTCTGATAAATGCCACCCTCTGATAAACGCCGCACTTCTAGCCGAACATTGATAATAAACGCCGGCCTCTGATAAATTCCATTTTCTATTAAACGCCGCTCGTCTTGCCGACGCACGCCGCGAAAGCGTGGGTCACGGGTTCGATCCCCGGTGGTAACATGCTTTTCTATTTCTCTAGTGTTCTTTTCAAAATAAAAAGTTCATTGAGTTTTCACAGCTTTCATCGAAGGAAGAGGCAAACAAGAACAAGTGTCCGAGGAGCGTCCTCCATTTTATCCTCTCTATAGAAACGAGGCCGACAAAATATTCTGTTTACAGCAGCCTGATGATAGAAATTTCTCTTTCGTTCTAGCTGAAGACATCAAGCAAGCGAAAGAGCATTTCTCAAAGGTCGCTCAGACTTAACCCTTCTAGGGGCATGAAATGACAAGCCAAAAGGAAGAAATGAGTGCAGTATCGAAATCATCGTCTATTCCGATCCCAGGGACGAAACTGGAGTCCCCGCAAAGCGGTCATCTAGATGTTGGAGATGATCCAAGTCAGGAGGGCTTCTTGTTGAGTCGATCCCCGTATTTCTCACCGAACACATATACATCATTCAGAGAAAGCGAGGCATCGGGAGCACCGCTCAACTCTGGCTGGACATTTTGGTATGACAGGTGCGTCTAGTATAATTCTTTTGAACTGGTATGTATTCATTCGCTGCTGTTATGAGATAACTCGCCATCAACCGTCTAGTCATGACCGGGCCTCAGTATGCCAGCCTATTACCAAATCACTGGGCAATATAACTTTACATAAACGTCCACGTTCTTAATATGCAATTTAAATAGGTGTCACTCTAATCTGGGAGACATGATTTTAGTGTCATTTTGCATAAATTTACTCGGATATGTAAATATCAAGAGCAATTTTTATATAGAATCGATTTTCTTGTCTCGCTTGCCCAATAATATACACAAACTCTATAGGCCTACCCTGAAAAGGTGATACGATATATTATAGTAAACGGTGCCTGTACTTTCTTAAAGATAGAACTGTTCAAAGCTAGCCTACAATATTGAAAATTTTGCCTTCAATTAATCAATACCCGAAAATGCCAACGTTTAAATTTGAGGAAAGACGATTACAACCATCGTACCTTGAGCGATGCAAGTAAAACACTTAGTATTAAGGGACATAATAAACCAAAGAAATTGTTGTCGTTATTTCTGGGGAATTTTGGGTTGTAGGTTCCCATTATCTGATGGAGGCACCTTGTAATGCTGACCCCATTAACAATATGTGACGTAATTTTGATATGCTTAGGCCTAACTCAGAGATGCGAAATAATTCCGATGGTTTTTCTAAACCATGACTAATATTAGGCTATCCTTCCAGTCTAGTCACTGTGAAGTTTTTACCCCTCTTCCTTGGTGATATTCTCATTAAAAAATTACAGCTTGAGAAATCGAGGATTTGATTTCAAGCTACAAGGATATTGATTGAATGCAGCACAATTAGTCCTATTATTTTAGCTGACATTTCAAATCCACTCTTCTTGATTATACTCTCTACTTTCAATGGACTTTGTGTGGTATGATGTGCCAGATGACAGTCCTTGCTTGGTCAAGTCACATGGCACATAAAGGCTGGGGTCTCCAGTTGCATTGAGCCAGATGATCCTCTTTCTCCTCTTTCTCCTCTTTCTCCTCTTTCTCCTCTTTCTCCTCTTTCTCCTCTTTCTCCTCTTTCTCCTCCTTCTCCTCTTCCTCCTCTTCCTCCTCTTCCTTATTTTCTTCTTCAGCATCGTACCTTACAGTATATTTTACATTGTATAAGTAATTAAAAACCCGTATATACGTTATTTGCTACATAACCTTCTAGTTTATTTACTTTGTCATTCTGTTGTCTGACTTTATGGTAGGTTCTTGTGACACCAGGCCTCCCTGACAGACACCAGATTGTCTTGGGAGTCTCAAGAGAGTATCCTCTTTTAGACATTTGGTTGTCATTTATTTCTTCTTGACTATTTCCTACTTCTACAGTTTGGCTGATTTGATGTTTCTATTATAATATTGCATTATAAATGATCTATTATAAAGCTTTTTTCGTCTGACACTCCTCAGAGTACTAATGTCAGAATGACCAAAATGGAATGTGTGAAAGAGTACTACCCAACTGTATTTTGAAGGAGCCAATCAGAAATTGGACAGCCTGAATGGCTTGTGTTTTTGGACCAATCAGCGTCCATTACAACAAGATATCTTGACCAAAAAAGCATTTTAGTACAATATCTTTACGCTATTTCGTGCAATATTCTTGTTTTGTACCACTAACAAACTGTTTCTATTATACTTAGTCAAACAGAGAGCGTCTTGATCATAACATCTGCTAAGTTAGGTGAAGCAATAGTGATGGATATCTGCCTGTCTAAAAATTTGAAACGTCCGTCGGCTAGTGAGATATTTAGCAATATTTCATCGTGTTTATTTAGCAACTATAATTTTAATTACTACCTACTAACAGCATTACTAGTTAGGACTTGCAATTTAGGCCTACTGCTTGTTACGCACTATTTGATCTCTTGGATTTTGTTCATGATATCCACTGATGAGGGTCGAGAAATTTCATTGCCTCCAGAAAATGTCCTCTGAAAATGTAGAATTGGATGGATTTACTGGAGAAATTGAAAATATGTCTTCCACAGGGCTCGAACCCGTGACCCATGCTATAGCGGCCTGTGCTCTGTCATCTGAGATAGGTAACCCCCTATGATAACTTACTCTAGTTCCCTTGTAACTGCATTGGCTCCAATTTACCCAGCTGTGGACATCGAGATCGAGACCTTAACTCCATTGAAGAGCAGTCTCCCTGTGCCATGTCCCTGCCGATCGGCACGGCAAATGCCTTTCCCAAACCAACGTTTAAGATTTCCTCTTCTTTATAATATGTCCAGCTCTTCAATATCCAGTGCAATGGCTTTTATTCTGAATAATTCCAAACAGTTGTAGCTGAAATGCATATTTCATTGTATACTTGGTTCGTACTCTATCAGGGATACAAGAAGTATCAGACGTAACCACAAATGTTGTACCACCAACACTTACTTGGCCTGCTATAAGTCATCTTCATACATCTTGCTTTTCTAGGGCTTCCGCAAATGCTGATGAATTGAAACATGCCCCAGCCAAAAAGCTGACTACTAGCAAAGGACCCAAACCATCAAAGCCTCAAGTGATGATACTGTGTCGTTGACTGCACCAGAAAATGTTGAAGAGTGGAGAATGATGCTCAATCCATTTAAATCAGTTGAGTGTCTGCCATCTGGACCAGCAGTGATTGATTTAACAGATAAAGACTGGAATGACACAGAAAACAATAGACCCAAAGTTACGTTTGAAAAGTCGAACAAACTTAATGACCAGAGGGGAAGCGATTTGCAGAATAGGAATGAGTTGGAAGAGTCAGAAGAATGCAAGGGCTTAGCTTGCCTAAATAAGGCCCACTCACAGGAAACAGATATAGAGCAGTCTTTTAAATCATCATCTAATGATGAAAATATCCAAAACATAGATAAATCATCCAATGAGCATTCTGATAACACAATAGAGGATGCAGATACAACACAAATAAATTATCCACCCTACTATATTACCAATTTTAAGTACATTGTTGAATCAGTCCTTAGTGATGAATATAACAAAACTCTTTTTAATGACCGGGACAGAGACCTTGCTGTCTTATTTCATGAACTAGATGAATCGTCACAAAAACTTTTTGTTAGGTTGTATTTAAGGAAGTTTGGATGGTTTAGGTGTGCAAAGGTAAACTACCCACGAATCAAGGAAGATTTAACACCATTGTTTCATAATTTAGTGGAGAAAGGTAATTTAATACCATTTCATTTTCAATGTTTTTGTACATATCTTAGTATGTTGAATGCATCTCTAATATGAAAGAAGTGTCAGCAAAACACAACAAACATATTGTCATTAAGTTTTGATGTTATTTCTGTCAGATTTAATTATCTGTACAGATATTAGAGGCCTGCTTAAATATAAAAAACAAAAGATGAAGGGAAAAATAGCAATGAACTACAAAGAGAGCTGTAAACCGATAAAAAGGAATTATATATAGGAAGAAAACATGAAGTGTCAGATGTACATAGGAGACGAAGAATGAAAGAAAAGATGTATATAAAACAGGAATTCAAAACTAAAACAATGTAGCAAAGAAGTCTTCACTTCTACTACACAACCTTTAAAACCGTCTAGGCAAAAACTATCTAATTCTGATGAAGATGACATCAAAAGGTAAAGACATATGATGTATAATGTGTATTTTTGAGCTTTATATGATATTTTTACTCATAGGTGGTTAATGCCTCTTGAGCAAGTGTATCTCTTCTTAAATCTTGTGGACCAAAAACTGTTATAAATATATAAATAGTGTAAATATATATATATATATAATTTGGCCAACAGTATAGGCAGTAAATATATATATATATATATAGGATAGCCATAACTACCCAACCAAAAATTTTCAACATTTTGTCGTCTTTAATCCTTTAACTAAATGTGAAGGCTGCGTACACTCCTTCTCAATGGCCTTAATGTGGAAGAAAATATGTAGCCATTGTATTGTTAACAATAGTGTTTTTCCTTGTGTGTAGATGATCTAACCTGCTCCAAAACAAGGGTGTAAAGTATTAAAGTACACATATTTTACAGGTATATATGTACACACACACACACACACACACACACACACACACACATATAATGATTAAATATTTCATGATATTCTGACATCATGATATCTATAGTGTGCAGCTAAGCAACGGAAAAGCCCAATCTTTCTAAAGGCAGAGTGATAATGTATCTTGCCTCTCTATTTGATGCTTATGAGTAGCAGCAGTTTTAATATATGATAAATGTTGCAATAGGTGACATGACTGAATTGACTCCGTAAATGGTGCAACATCTTTGCAGCATTACGCCTGGCACAAACGTTAAAGATAAATGTTCCATGCGTTGAAACCGTGTATGGCCAGTATCATCTTTCATTAGGTGAATCGACTGATCGGCATAACCAGTGAACATCTCTTTCCTAGCAAAAGTGCTTTTAAGTTTTACTGTATTCTTTTATAGTGTAGGCATGTACCTTTTGCATTGAAAACTAATGTAAAACAAATTTTTGTACAAAAGTGTGCAATTTTTGCACACTGCTACGAGAGAGGGGTCCATGTAATTATAACCTGACTTGACCATTCGTTTCTTCTGCAGGAAAATGTCCCAAATGGAGCATCACTCATTAAATTTACACCAGGACTTAGAAACCTTGGAAATACATGTTTTATGAATGCTATCTTACAGTCATTAAGGTAAGACTCTTTAAAATGTACTACGTATTTGTTTAGTAGTAAAGATAAGGTTGGCATGGACCACATTAATAAGGATAAGGAATAATGGACTTTCAATACTTTGACGGAGTAAATTTCATTTGATTTTCTGTGTCTTACATAGTGGACTTACAAAGTTTTTCATCTTGCTTTTACGACATATAGATTACGTTTCCAGGTATTGTTCTTAAAAGTGCAACTTTTGTTCCCATAATTTCCACTGCTGTTATAACAACACTGTATGTAAATTCATGCTGTAGCCCCAAATTATCAGCAGCGCAATATATAACGCGAATTATTTCTTATATTCGATTGATAGTAGTACACATTTCTACAGATTACATAGTAGTAAGAAACGTGATGGCGATTTTTTATGTAGGTTAACCTGGTTACAATTGAGGCATAACAAGTTTACGAAAATTAGCTCCATTCTTTGTACATTTTTCTGCAGAAATACTGACTTCTGTCTAATGATTGGTGAAATTGATATGGGGTTTTCGAGGTGTGCATGATGCGTTTGAATGCGTATGTGTGTGCATGATGGAGTAAATTTATAAGTGAGGGAATATGTGAGACTATATGTTCGTTAGACCGAGAATATATTTCAATAACTGGGTTTTTTTGCTTAGCAGATTCCTAGAGCTCCGAAGGGTACGCTTGTTTTGCATCCCTAGTCTCATCATCATCATCATCATCAACGGTTGAATCGAGTACGACTCGCCGTCGCCCCCCTCACCAAAATCCGCCATCCAACTCTGTCCTCCGCCAAGCGGACTGCCTCCTTCATACTCCCTTAGACCCTGATAATATCCTCACAAAAGCGGGTCTTTTGTCTTCCTCTGCCTCTAAGGCCATATACTGCACCAGTCAAAAGAAATCTATCCAATGACTCATTGTCCCTGATTACATGTCCGATAAAACTAAGTTTCCTAAATGACCTTGGGTATGACATTGGACTAACTTATCAATGTGGACACTTTAAAACTAATTTTGTATAGTGTTTTGCAAAATTGTAGACCAGGTTTATGAACACAACTCTTGGGCCACCATCACTACTGCGGTAGTATCAACATCGCTACTATCGGCAACCCACTCATTAATTTCGTCATTAAACTTCGGCCATAAACCCATCAAACGCCTTTTGATGGTTTTGCTTATGATATTACGGGATAACGGAAACCCTGAGATACGTTAGCATACAGCATCACAACCACATTGACATCTTCGCAAATCGTGCCCATGGCGCACGTTATCGTCAAAACAGTTCTGCCTTCCTGGGTTGAGCCAGTGGGGCACATGGCTGAGGGAGTCTTGGCTAGCTCTCGTTTTTATTACGATGAAATGCCGGCGTAGCTAATATGTTCCAGTAAATGAAAGGCTAGTTGATCAAACGTGTTAGAAAGTATAGGCGAACCGTACGACATTGAAACGTTTTACTTACGTAAAGTTAGAACGCGGGTTAGATTTTAGAAGTTTGTGATTTAACGATCTTATGATCTTACGGCCTTACAATTTTATGTTCTTACAACCTTAACATTTTACGATCTTACGACCTTAGGGCGTTATGTTTTTACAATTTTACGATTTTATGATCTTACGACCTTACGACCTTATGGTTTTATGATCTTACAGCCTTGTAAGGTCTTGCCTTACAAAAAGTAAGCAAATTCGAATCATGCTTCATTATGCAAGCTGGACCCCCACCCCCCACCTCCGTTTAGCTCTGCACTACTACGTATGCCATCATTGTCTCAGAGACTTATTTAGTCAAACTTATGTATCCTGTTTATCGTTCTTGACCCTTTTTCCTACTTTTTGCGTTCCCACCTAAAGAGAGACGTAACGGTCACACGCTATGATGTACTTTAGTCAAGTCAGCAGTACTGCATGAGAAAATGGCATAATGGTATAAACTCCAAAGCTTGATCGCTGGACGGATATTGCTGGCTTTTACTTTCCTTTCTCTAAGACGAATCTCATTTTGCTGCTGTGGAAGTTTGTAAATCAGTGCAAAAATTTAGAGAGAAGGATCCACATATGTATTTAGTGGTCAAGATGATTGTTTAGTCTTGGAAAAGCACAGATGGTATGAAAGAATTAAGAGAATTGACTTGCGTTATGAACCTGAAAAGCGTTCCAACAAAAAATGTAACTAAAATTAAAGAACTACCCTGGACTTTCCAGGGCTTTCTAGAATTTTCAAGGTCTTTCCAGGCTTTCAAAGGGCATTCTAGGTCTTCCCAGGGCTTGTCAGGGGTTTTCAGGGCTTTCTAGGATCTTCCAAAGCTTTCATAGGGCTTTCGTAGGGCTTTCACAGGACTTTCCAGGACTACGTTTATGATTGAAAAGGATATTTGCACAAGTGTTTTTAAGACTTTTCCGGGATTTTTTAAAAAAAGTATAAGTTAATCCCATTACGTCACCAAGAATTTCCAGAACTATTCTTTGTCACGGGTTATCAATTTTGGCTCTGACTCAACGTGGCTGTGGCTGTGGCTGTGGCTGTGGCTGTGGCTGTGGCTGTGGCTGTGGCTGTGGCTGTGGCTGTGGCTGTGGCTGAGGCTGTGGCTGTGGCTGTGGCTGTGGCTGTGGCTGTGGCTGTGGCTGTGGCTGTGGCTGAGGCTGTGGAGGTGGCTGTGGCTGAGGCTGTGGAGGTGGCTGTGGCTGTGGCTGTGGCTGTGGCTGTGGCTGTGGCTGTTGCTGTGGCTGGGGCTGGGGCTGTGGAGGCGGCTGGGGCTGTGGAGGTTGCCGTTGCAATAGCTGTTGCTATTCTCTCCTCTCTCTAATACACCTTTTCGTCTCCCAGGAAGACATAGCGCACCGAGTCAGGTTTTGCCACATGATCTTATTTTGTGAAGCTTGCTCTGTGCCGATTTGCTGTAGCCTACCACCACGTATTACCATCATCTTAATTTTACTCGTATCTTTCTATACAGTTAAAAGCCATGTTGTTTTAGTCTTCCCTCAGGGCTTTTTGACATATCTTTGGTACTCTCTCAGGGCTCTTTTGGCTGGTGTTTTGTCTGGTAATCTCATCATGTGCCCATACCACTTCAGTCTTCTTCTTTTCATGTCCTTGCTCCACGGGGCCTGTTTGGTTACCTTATAAAATTTCTCATTGGTTATTTTCTCCGGCCATTTGATGTTCATTATCTGTCTCAGCAGCTTTCTCTGGAAGACATCTATTTCATATTCAATTTTCTTTGTGATTGTCTCCAGCTCACTGTTGCAGAGGAAGATACTCTTGATGTGACTTGTTAGCAGTCTCACTTTTGTTGATAGGGACAATTTCTTACTTTCAAAGGCATCTTTAAGCTTGTTGTATGCGCTCTGAGCAAGAATTTTCCTTCTGTTAATGTCACTTTCGGTGTGGAGATGACTTCCAAGGTAAATACATTTGTGCCATTCTGTGGTTCCTTCCCTATGAATTTCATACTCTTCTGTCTTGCTGTTATTGACAGTTAGATTATTTTCTTTTAATTTTGGTGGTATTTGATTTAGGATAACGGTCTTCTTTTCATTTCATGATGTGCCATATCCTATGTCGTCAGCATATTGCTGATCCTGTGCTTATTCTGTGATAATTTGCTTGCAATAATTATGATCTTTAAAATTGATTTTGTTGAATATTTTCTATGTGTTTCTTAGGGCATTTGCAAGATAAACTATAAAGAAGATTGAGCTGAGACAGTCTCCTTGGGGTACTCCGATATTTGTTGTAAATGGCTCTGATATTTCTGGACCTATTCTAATTTCTATTCTTACACCCTCTATGAGAATTTTAATCATATGTAATTCATCGAACGGAAGCAATTCTTTGAGGATCTCTATCAGATCTTTTCTTCTAACTGTGTCAAAGGCCTTTGATATATCAATCATTAACAGTATCACCTTATAGTCTGCCGATGTTATGGCCTTTTCCGCTAGGATAATACAAATGCAAAGACTTGTTCTGTCGTACTTCTCCCTGACTGATAGGCTGACTGGGTTAAAGGGATTCTGGTTTTGAGCCTTTCTAGATTTCTTAAGAGTCTTTGTGGAGAATCATCGATAGTGTTACTATAATATGGGATGCAAAAAGACTTGAATGTGAAAACTACTTTACCTGCAGGAGACTTTGCAACTCCTCTCTTGTATATGTGTGTGAAGAGCACTGTCCACCAAGGTTAACCTTTAAAGTAAATCAAGTTATTTGCACGAAGCACTATGAACGGGCTCGACTTCCAACTAGACCTTTGTCGACTTTGTACAACATTGTCCAAGAATGTGGTGCATTGGGTACCCGAACGTGCTTTTTTAGAGATCAGTGGTCTAAATGGGCTCGACAATGTTCAACAAGATTTATAAAAATTGTTTTATAGAGAATGCGCTCGACAAATTTTAACATGTTCCAAATTGACCAGACTTCCCTTTTTACAAGTCTCGACTTCACTATACAAGGTGTCCAAATGTGCTCGATTTTTGACTCTACAAATCTTTAGCGAAATCTAGTAAAATTTCGATCCCGTGTGTACAGGGCAAAAAGCTCTGGTAAATACACACGCGTGGCGAATACTACCGACAAGCTCTATGTCAAAAGCCATCAAGAAAACATCATTTTCGACAACTTGTTGTCCTCCTTGAAGGTTTCGACACTTTTCATTCACGCTGAAATTTTGACTATCGCAAACGGGCACAAAAGGTTTCGCTAGACGCAAGAAACACAGGGGAAATGACCACGATGGAATGCCAAGGCAAAGATACTGAAACGAGGCCAATAAGATGGAGATAAACGTAACTTGGGGGATGAAGTACAAGTTTGGCGGATGTTTAGTAAGCGTAAAGGGAATTTATAAACCTTGAAAGTAGAAAGCCCGCGCAGTTGTAAAACGAAATGAAAATTTGCAACTGACGTTTTATTATATATTAGTTAGCCTGTTTGGTGGTTTTTCATTTTATTCAGGACAGTTTTAATATTGGACCCACTGTTCAATAGGGGTCTTTTGTGATACTGTAACTGACGTTTTAACGAAGTTTTAATGCGACGAAACGTTTGACGAAAATGCAGTTTCCTTGTTGGCGTGCTCGCTACGTGCAGAATTGTGACCTTCTATGAAGTTCTGCTTAAACAGGAAAGTCTTGTAGCAGCCCGTCGTATTTAGCTGTTTTAGAGCACAGCAAAGGCTGGTTTTTAGTCCTACTGAGTTCCAGCTCGCCAGAAAACGTTGCTGCACGAAGCTGCTGTAGAAGGGTACACAATACCACGCTGGACACGACATGTCGCTGCCATTCTTTGCTGTACACAGCATGTCGCCGAGTCGTACATTACAAATTTTTATGTCACTTTATTGTGTATGTTTTTCATTAATTAGCACGTGCTTTCCGCGATCAAAATGTAAATATGTCGGAGATCTGTATGAGCCGCGGTTTCTACATCGTAAATGCAAGGTGCACAACAAGAAGGAGAAAAGAAAGAGGATAGTACATATGTTCAGTTTATAAGCAGGCCCTGCGATCCTAGTGAAGAGTTTTGGTCGTTTGGTAAAGGAAATGCGAATTAGGCCTACTTTAGACGTCGAATTTGTCATGGATTTGTGTCGAGTATTTTTTCCAGATTAAACTGTTGGACAAGCAGTCTACCAAATCAAATCAACATTGCAAATCTGGCTTTTTAAAGATGGCACTTTACTACATCCCTATTCTACAGACAACTGCATAATGGTTACATCAAGTTAACTGCTCCCATGACAAATGGACTCACTAAGGTGTATGAGTTTTGTATCTTGGCCTAAGGAGGCAAATGCAGACTACAAATTGATAACATCTAGCTCAGCATTTTACAATGGAGATGGCAGCAATTGATCCGACTTATCATTTAGATAATTTGTGATGGAATAAGTAGTGCCCTGAAGAATGACAGATGGAGTACAAGAAATATGATGATTGCTATTCCACTTCCTGCTGGATATTATACAGAAGTGAACCTTGTTGAATCAATTGATAATTGCTACTTTTGTATACACACCAATGGCTTGGCTTTTAAAGATTGTAGTATATGCTTAAAAAACACATTCCATATTTGCATTAGAATTGAAATAGTTAGGACTTTACACCGTACTGTACTCAGCATTGAATGTTTAATATATATCTATAGATTTATAGATTACTGAGACTTCCTATATTAAATTTACTCTTTCATCATCAACTGCCAATCGTAAAAACAGGACAAAACTAAAATGTTACTTACCATGTTTAAAAGTTTAATAAATAATTATTATTTGAAGTATTTTTGTAATTTTATGCCACCCAACTATGGGCTATGATATTACAAAGGAACCAAAACATGTAGGCACATGATCCACAAAGTTGTAGGCATAGTATGGTGCATGCAGACTAGCAGCATTTCATCAATTCTTGTAACCAAAAATTTAATAACTGTTGCAGTTGCATTACCCTGAAAACTAACCACAGAAATTGAGTTCTTTGAATACTAGTTATGCTGTATAGCTACAAGCACTATATTTTAAGTACATATTTGCAGTAGACAACTCAGTTTTTCTTTACTGTTGATAAGCTAAATGGTTTTATACCCACCTATAATTTATATATCTGCATCAATATATAAGTTTAGGTGTAAACTGTTGCTTTTGGTTGTTTTTCAGTAGTTGTTATGCGTTTTGTATATTTCAGAATTTTGAGAAACCCGTGCTTTGTTTAAAAACAAATTGTCAACCGTAAAAGCCATTGTTGTTGTTGATCATTGTTAATTGTTTATAAAAAATCAGAAATAGAGGGATCAACCATTTGAGAGACTGTAATACAGCTTTTGCTTGCGATTATTTCCCACATGTTGCGAAGTAAAAAATCATGAAAAAACACTACACAACACATCAAATAACATATAAGAGAGTCGGGACCCTACCTGGTGCTACCATTTAGGGCAAGGGTGGACGAAGGAGCAGTGGTCACTAAGAGATAACTCCATTCATCCCCAGAGCCCCAGAACTCCCGAACTAGGGCTTCACAACCGGTTGCAGTTTAAAGTCGTACCCAGGACACATATATATCCTCAAAGAGTGGTTTAGTGATCATGAGGTCCCGGGTTCGAATCCGGTCAGCGCCGTTTAATTGCAAGCTATTGTGGTAATGCTCCAATTGTTTTTAAGCAAATATGACACAAGAGCAGACAAATGCCCAAACCTTGAAATATATGTCCAACACTGAAAAGGTGTAATACTCCTCACTATTTCCGCCAATTGGAGATTACAAACTTGCACGAATTTATCTTCATGTTTACCATGGAAAGGTTTGTATGTTGATCTTGGTTTCCACAAAAGTCTGTGAAATGTTGTTATTATATTATATCATTATTTTATTGTTTTTGTATTATTATATTTGATCATATTATGTATTATAATTTATCTTTTGTTTATCTCTTCTTTAAGACACACTTCTAGTACCAAACCGATTCAGTGCAAATGATTTGCATTTTGTTTTTTCTTGTGCCTTTTGGGTTTACTACTGAGGCCTCCGCTGGGTGATTATTGATTAAAAACAACTACAATCTGTCTCTGTTATTTTCGACCTGCACAATAAAATGTACGGCGGCTAAAAACTTTCTGTTTGCCATCCCAGTTCTTATTAGGACCGCTATTAAATGATCACAACTTGAGATACAAATTAACTCAGCACAGCGATTTAATCTCACAGTAACATTTCATCTGAATTTGCAGTCGCAGTTAGCACAAGGAGCACACGTAACTGCTCCGACTTGAGAATTTAATAAATTTTCTAACTTCTCTAACGCCATATGTTCAATCTGTTCTTTAAAGTATAAATCGAAAAAAGAGGCGGGTCTTCATAAATAGGAAATTGGATTAGGTGATGTTTGATTAATTGGCTCGGCTACTACAATACTAAAATTGTACAAACTTTACTATTGTCATCCCCTCGACTCTTTTATACAACCTGATTCTTCCGTCTGCTGGAAATTGACTTGCTAAGATTTCAGTAACTTTACCTAAGCTATGGTCAGTTGATCCTGATTGATTATGTGTAAATCCAAACATAGGTTAGTAAAACATTTGCTCCTGTATGCAACTAGTCTTCTCAGAAATCAACTCTCAATCGATGACGTGGTTGATAGTAATGAATGGTGGTTTACCTTATATTATTCATGAAATTGATGACCTGTTTGAGGAGTTGCTCTCATAAGTTAACATACTTCATGTATTTCCGAAGCAATCCATTCTCTAAGCAGGATTTGTTAATAACAATATCCCACAGTAATTATAGAAAGCTTGATTGCCACCCATTCTAATTGTCTCAAACCGCCGTTGTCGCTTATAAGAGTTTAAAAACTACAAACGAGAGCCGGCGTGTAGAATAATACTTTATTTGATTCGTACGCGACATTGAGGCAATCACTACTGCCACTTTCAAGTGAACAACAAACTTAGAATAGCGGTAGCGAAAGTTGCGAGAACCTACTCGACCTGAACGCAACTACCCTGACATACCTAAGTGCCCAGCTCGCACGATAAGATAACTTTCCTTTCAGATAAAAGTGGCCTGGTGAAATTTCTGTAAAATTACCATTAGTTCTTTTACGGCTTAGTATTTAAGAAACATCTACAATGAGAGCATCGATGACATAACTTCTGAATATTCAAGAGCAGCCTTTCCATGAGAACGAAGAAAAAAATCATCTGTCATCAATGAGAACAGATACTACATCCATTCCTTGCCAAAAGGCCGAGAATTTTTGGCCCTACCCTTCTCTAGTTTAAAATGGCTGGTCAAGCCATGAACACGTTCATTTCCTTGCTCTACTGTAAGGCTTTCATTCTCTTTCTTTAGCTACCGACTCCAAGCACAGAAGAGATCACGATATTTAAAGACAAAGAAAGAAAGCCCGATGAAAGTAACTGGTGATATCATTGAGTATGTCATTGACAATGACTACGATGTGTCACACTTGAGATCACATGCTCTAGATCTCCCATGGTACACTTATTACATGCTGGACAATTACGCTGCTCTCCTTATCACGTTCACAGTATCTATATTTATGACATACTTTGTTCTAAAACGGTGCTTCTGTTTTCTTTGTCGACGAAAACCAAAGCAAGATTAGACTGCCTGGTCAATGGTTTGTGCTGCCTCGTTTTAGGGTCATTTGTAACAATAATGCAATACCTAAAGTCTCGATTTAAGAGGTCAAAAAGGTTGTATATTGACATATTTTCGTCCAAAACCTAAGCAAGATTAGACTGCCAGTTCATTCGTTAGTGCTGCCTCGTTTCAGGGTCATTTGTAACAATAATGCAAAACCTAAAGTCTGGATTTAAGAGGTCAAAAGGGTTGTAATCGAAACCAATGACATCCCACATTTCTATGCCTCAATGGTATGGGACCATGAAGTAACGGTAGCACGTCGCGTTGCAATGCTGAAGGTCGTGGTTCGATTCCGCGTGGTCCTACGTTTTCACCATTGAGCTTTTCATCCTATGTCATCATCCAAAAACTTCAAAGTTGTACGCCCAATCCCGTTTCACACATGAAGTTTACTCCTGTATAGAAAAATGCAAATTAAGATAGAAGTCTCTAGCGGCAGAATAGATCAAATAGAAAGATTCGTCCTTTTAGCTCTGCACTGGAGTGCACATTGGCTGGAGCGTCGATTATTGGGCTATTTAATTCATTGCGTACTTATCATAAATCTGCATCCAACACTGGCAAAATCTGATAAGACAACAACCTTAAGCTTTTCAACTAGCATCATCTGCCATGAACGTCTTCAGCGGAAGACATCACGAAGTGCCAGAATTAAAAAAGAAATTGGAGATGCTCGCTGAACAATCCAAAACTTTACTTAGTCAGGCAGAGTTTGAAACCTTGTTTTTTGCAAGTTTGGAAGGTTTTATTTTGTGCTAGATGTGTAAGTACCTGCACACGTTCGTATTTTAAATCGATAATTGTTGTTACTTTGATGTAAAATCTGCATTAATGCTGAGTGGAGGAACAGTTTAAGGCAGCGTAGACAAGTGGAAAGAGAAACTGAATTGTTCCCTTGAAAATTCTCCGTTTTATTTTTCTGTACTAAGATGTAATTGAGACGTGGCTCTGATGGCAAAACATAACGCTTGCGCAGTATGTGCCCACGCTTCCTGGAAGAACGTTAAAGCAGACCTAAATTTCGGGTCAAGTAGCGGCTGCAAAGTGCTTATAAATGTTCCTGGGAATAAAACTTCAGTACGAGTTTACCTCGTTCACTATTTGATAAAATCTGTTAAGGAAAAGTTGAATTTTTGAGGTTATTTCAGCTCAAGGTACCTCTAGCGATTTCATTTTCTTAAGCTGGGTTCTTGTGAGGTTCTATTCAACGATGCAGTTATATATAAGTGGTTGGAATGATGGCTTTCGTGTAGACGGCACATGCAGCTTTAGCGGTCATCTTAATTTCATATTTTGCAAGAGGCCAAGTTTAAATAACACCTACCTGTGTTTCTGGTCAAAGTTTGCGACGAGATGCAGAATGGTGACAATATAATTGTATGCCTGAGTAGTATGGGTCTTTATACTGTTGAAAACAGCTTTAGCAACAATGGCTACGCGTTTTGAAGTGCCAAACAGTAAGCTCTTTCCATAACGCCTTTCGGAATGATTACAAGATCTTTACCAGAAAGATAGGTAGATATCAAGGCGTGGTCTTTGTTTAACTATTCTTCTATTTCATTGATGAATTTTGATCATGGGAATGTATTTTTGTCGTCTGCAACTGTATGATAGTAATGGAGGCAATTTTCTAAGCCATTGAAGAAAACAAAAACACGATTGGCCCTAAGATTAAGACCTGGGAAACACCACAAGTTAGATTACAGGGATCCAAAAAATCGTGACCCCACTTAACAACTTACAATCTATGAGACGGATATTCTGTAAACCAAGTGAGGGAACATGAATTACCTCAATATAACTTCGTTCTATCTATAAGCCATATATGGTCGAGCGTGTCGAACGCTTTAGGTAAGTCCTGTGAACAGTTTGTGAACAGTTTCAAGCTTCAGAGTTTTTTAAGAAGTACTTCCTTAAAAGTCATGTAAGACTGTTATATGCACTCACAAAATACCATTTTAATCTACAATAAGTAACATGTATCGTAAGACATGGACTCTTCGCACTGACGATGAGAGGAGGTTACTCTCCTTTAAAATGAAATGTGTGAGGAGCATTCTTGATGTCTCCATTCGAGATCGATATAGAAATGAGCGAATTATGCAACTGCTGAATATCGATAAAACCATAATATATGTGATCAGAGAAAGGAGGCTGCAATGGTTTGGCCATGTAAACTGATCAGATGGCTATGTAAAAATTGCATACAAAACTGATTTCACCAAAAGCGTCCAAAAAAAGACCTCCCAAACAATGGACATATTAAGTCAGGGCAGACACTGGATTGCCTTTGTTGACGAGCGAAATTGCCAGGATCGAGCAAAGTGGAGGGAATCAATGCGGAGGAATGTGGCAAGGCTCTTGAGAGCGTGCAACTAAGTTAAACCAGCAGGAGAATGCAAGAACTCCGCAGATAAAGCACAGGAAGTCCATAAAGAGGCTGGAAAGACTGAATAAAGAATGACAAAGGTGTGGCAGAATTAAAAACAAACGGGATTCAGAAAAGCATGCAAGAGAGGCGGTCAAAATGGCGGTCTCGCCAAGTAGAGATGAAGCCGAGAGGAGAAGAACAAACGCCGCTATAAAGGAATTCAAATTTAAAGAGCATCTATCTCAGGAGACTATTCTTCTTAAAAAGCTTTCTTTAATTTGCGTCAAAGTATTGTCGGGGAGTATCACTACTTGCAACGACCAATACTGCGTATACAAAACTAGACAACCAATTTAGTAGAAAAGAAATCTAAAATACGTTGTGGCGGCCTCTGTTCTATGTGATAAGAGGAATGATAGCATTGAAGATGATGAAAGGAAAATAATCTTAATGGCTTAAATACGGGAATTGTGCAGGGGAAGATAAAATATCCTATTTAGTCGGGGGTAACAAACAGTATTAACTGGGGCCATCGCAGCATTCCTAGAAAACCCGCCCCACCCCCAGTTTACACATGAAGTCTTATGCTCCCCGGGGTGTGCGGTGGATCAATGGTCAAAGGTCCCAATAAGTATAAATGTTGATTACATGGAAATAAATAATCTTCATTCTGCCAAAAGTAGCACAAGAAACGTATCACACTATAATATTTGAGTAAGATTTATGCGTTATCCCAAGTCATATACTTCCATGGTACCGCTTCAACGAAATAAGACAGGAGAAATCTACCGTAATCGGTCATCAATCAATTCCCTTTAGGCTCAAAGAAGTTGGTTTTGGCTCATCGTTAATAGACGTCGCGTCAACGTTATCGGTCTCTCTCTGTTTACGAGATTCTCTGAACACTGATAAATAGGACAGCTGCAATGTCTTCTTTGCACTATCCACAAAAATAACAAAGAACATTTTTAATGACTAACTTATCGTTTGTTGAGTGAGGGTGCTCCATGTAAACTGCTCTATATTTGTCTTCTATGACCTCGACTTTGTGAGTTTCAAACAATAAACAGACCGACAAAACAGCAAGGCTTAAAACTTACAAGATTGATATCAAAGACAGATCTATCGTTTATTAGGAGTATGTGCAACTTGAACTGTTAGGTAATGACCCTGTAATATCTTGACAGATGGGAGCAATGTGTATTTACATCGATTAAAAACTGCGAAGGTAAGAGTCTGAAAGTACGAGAAGAAAACATTGAAGCCGAATGTCGGACATTTCACACTCCTGAGTCGACATTTGGCCACGTCAAGTTATTGTTCTAGATGAATATCTCCGGTCTTTTAAGTTTCCCTGTGAAAACTCTACATATCAGATTGAAGACGTTAACAGCTGCACCGTCTCTGCTGAAACTATAAAACAGTGATCCAAAAGAATATCCTTAACACACCAAGAAGGAAAACGGCTTTATTGACAGGTCGAAAGTTAGAAAGTCGGCTGCCCTTTGAATGAAGCTGGTGTAGATTAGGAACTTATAAACAAGGAGAGAAAGACACCTCGTTGAGCTATTTGGTGCACTTGGGGTTTTTCTTCTAAGAGCACTGAGTCTAAGAGACTGGAGAATAATGAGAGCTATTGTGTAAGAGATCTTTCTTTCTAAACAACCTGAAGGTGGTCTGCCCTAGAGAATACATGTCATTCATCCATCCCTATTTTGTTTTAGAAAAGTATGGCAAATATGTCAACATAGTCTATGGAAACATCAGTACTAATCCTATTTTTAGCAATGATCGACAAGTAATGACGTAACGAAAAAAGCTTTTAAGTACACAATGTTTTCGCTATTTCGTGCAATATTCTTATTTTGTACCACAAACAAACTATGTTATCCTTTTATGTAGCACATGTGTTCATTAAACGATGATGTCCATTTCTGTTTTTCTTTGTCTCTATTTTAGCCATTTGGCACGATGGCAGCATATTTTTCATCAATTTGAACGAAAAATACGCGTTCATGGTTGTTCAAAGTTCTGTCCTTGATTATGCAAATTTTCAGCTTACGTGAACAGTTAGCCTCACATTTAGGTTCATGCCATTCTGATAATCGCTAGTAAACAAGTTACTTGCACTTGTAGACAATATGCTACAATGACAATGAACCTCAACTATATACAAACAAGTTAACATATGCAAAATGATGCCTAAACTTGATATGCATTGCAAACTGCATGGCAAGCCAAAATGGTAGTGTGGCATCAATAGTATAGAGATTCAATACAGGAAATTATTGAGTAAGCTAGAACTGGGTCATAAAGGGTAATTTAAGGGTAGCACTGGGTAACATACTGCGTAAAGTGACTGGGTCACACACCATTAAACATTTTCTGGGTACTTCTTATTTGCAGTGAAACTTAATTTAAGCTGAGTAGCATAACATCAAGGGTGTCTGTCATTAGCAGCAGCAGTTCCATAGCGAAGTGGCCAACTGATTAGACAAAAATGTGTTTTGAAAAGTTAGCTATGACATGTTAAGAATGTTCGGTGATACAAAGTTCTTGTAATGAGGGCATTACCAAGGCTAGAACACCCCCCCACCCCCTGAGTGAAGAACATATCCCGCTTTTCCCTTCCTAAAAGTGAGTGCAAGATTATCAACCACAATTCTCATTTAATTTGATTCACATTATTTGCTTACCTATATAACTATTGCGGCACTTTCTCACTGTCTAATTAATTACTTACTTAATTAGCTACTTATTTACATTCTGACTTACCAACTGACAGACTTAGTTACATACTTACTTACTAAATTGATTACTGACATACTTACCAACTTAAGTACTGACTTATTTATTTAATTACTTACGTATTTACTTGCTTAATTACCTACCACTTGACTTACATACTGTTGTATCCCTATTGTGCGACCAGTGGTTACCGTAATGGTCAGCGGTAATTGTTATGGTCAGCATTCATTGTGATATGAACTGAGGAACATGTGTTGTGGAGAGAAGAGATTGAACGAGGAGATCATGAATACTGTGTGTGCTATTTGCTTGTTTGCTATTAGATTACAGTGGCTTTGCTCAACATCACAACATTAGAATACAAAACAGACTTAATTATGAATGTATTTATAAACTTAATTAATTACTGATGAACTTTTCTTACTGACTGAATAAATTAATCAATCAATTACGTACTGACTTGCTAACATATTTAGTTACCTTCTTAATTACTTAGTGATATATATACTTACTAACTTAGGTACTGACTTATTTATTTAATTACTTACGTATTTACTTGCTTAATTACCTACCACTTGACTTACATACTGTTGTATCCCTATTGTGCGACCAGAGTGTAAGTAGCTCATCATAAAGAAAACGATTTTACAGTATGTCAAATTAAAATTAAGGATTTAAGAATTGTAAGGTATAAATCAAATTAACAAATTGAATATTGTTGGGAGCACATAGGAGTGAGATTGCAAATACAATTCTCGCGTAAGGGACTATTTGGTGGAAGATAACATGAAATATGGAAACAGAAGGCAGAATAAAGTAAATGAACTTTTGCAAACTGCCATTTCAAATTTATGTTTTTGACGCTTAAAGAAGGCAATGAGTGGTTTGAAACAGCATGATGAGAGCAATGGTGGAACAAAGAAAGCGCATCAAGGCACCAATCGTGGCTGAGAAGAAAAAGGGTGGCGTCCACAGGCCATCAGAGTCACAAAAGCATAAAGACGGGTTTAGGTACAATAGAGGAGGTTGATGATTGCGTTTAATAGTAGGAAACAGTTAACAAAAGTTCAAAGAGCTATACGAGAAGCGACTGTGGAGTTCATTTTCCACAAAAAGAAGTCTTGAGTTTGGTATAAAGAAAGCACAAAAGAAGTTGCCAAGGAGAATAAAACACAAGCTTTTGGTAAGCAAAAAGGAGGCGCTGATGAACTAGAAAGAAGCAAGGAGTTCACTTTGGTTTGGTAGTAGAGTTGCATGAAGCGAGAAACAAAGGGCCTGGGAAAAATAAAGGAGGCAACAATCTAGCAGCAATAGGTATTTCAGGAGAACTAAGTAGGAGCCGCAGAGCTTCAAAGAGCAACATAAAGCAGCAAATAAGCTTGGGAACCATCAGGGAGGTGACTGCATTGATAGATTAAGATCTTCTCTCAAGCGAGCTAGTGTTGAGTTGTCTGACTGAGCTGCAGCATCAACAGCGGGGATACGACCCCGTTTCAATGAAGCTTGTTAACGCAGTTAACACTGTTTTCCAGAGCGCATAACAACCATGCATGATACCTTACACCGGTGTAAAACTCAATGCTGGGTTCATAGAAGACCGGTGGGTACTGGTTTCTCTCTTTCTTGGCTGTCATGAAATTGTTCCCATGTATTGCTGGCTCTGTATAAACGGAAGAGAATCAAGTTTTCTTTAACATTTACCTATGTCCAAGATCCATACCTATCGAAGGACTCGACTGGTACTTAAAATGGATTATCATATAGTCAAACGGCTGGGAATAACTCACCTCCTTCACCAAGATGTCAATATTCTGTTGGGTCTGTGGAACCCACTGTCTCATGATAGCAAACAATTCTGATATCGTTGTCTTTGGACTACAGAGAGACACACAAAAGTGACGATGAAATTATGAGTTTTCTTACCTTTACACCTCAAATCATTTTGTGACATGGCACTATTTTAAATGTTGATTAAAAGTGAGTCTTATTAAGCTTGAAAGGAGATCCAAGGAGAACAGTAAGTAGTATTTCCTTTAATGAGCAACCTGGTAAATCCCAACAATTCAAATTAGCGTCCTTTCTAATGGGTGCCACTTAATATTACAATGTCTACTCTAACTAACAACCGCTCATCTGTGATAATAATAACAAGGGAGAATTGAAGCCTTTCCCTCGGAAAGCAGTAAAGCCAATCTGAACACTAGCGCGTTCTTGTATCATCAGATTTCGGACCTCGATACTTATAGATTGTAAATTTTCCCAGTTCGTGAAACCCGAACGCTTTGGGTTCATGTAGATAACTATTTTAGGACAATTGTTCTATCCAAAATGCGGGGGCGTTTTAACAAGGCCTTGACCGTAGGCGTTTAAGACGAGCCGTTGCCATGTCAAGGTATTGCACGATAGCTTAAAGCTTTTCCTCAACCAGAAATACTGAAGTGTCCCTTTTGTTTCTTATTTTATCAGACACATCCGAGAGTTGTGTACATGGGAAACGAACAATCTTCCAAAGCATGCCACCACAGGTACGAAGGAAAATAAGGATAACGGCCAATCATCGTCTTCTGAAAGTTCAGAGGGAAATCCTTTGGAACGTTTTGAAGCATTCTGCAAACAATCCGAGAAGATATTACGAGTGTTTCGTCGAGATATTTATCGACCTTTATGCGACTTTTTCAATTCAGATGTATCCGATTCTCCAGTGCAAGAACTTTCGAAATGTTTAGAGCGTTGCCTTCAGAGATGGGAAGGAATGCTAGATTGCCTTCCTATAAATGAGAAATTATTCAGTAAAGCAAGTGAACTTTCAATTTTTAAGGCAGCTCTTAAAAACAGAAGTTTCGAATTCGATATTGTGTTAAGATTAGTTCCTGATCTCTTAGAGAAAAAGATCGAGGCTTTACGATTAGCAAGAAGATGGCGATTGATCATGAAATCAAATGAAATCAAAAGAAGAGGTACCTACACTATCCCTCAGAGGGTGCTAAGTAAGAGAGATACTCTTCGGCCTCCCTCCGTCTCGAGCATGATACATGATGGATCAGAAAAGGTTTACGAAAATCTGTTTTCTGAGCTTCAAGATGCTGAACGAAGATGTAAGGATGTTTCGAACGATTTGGAAAATTCAAAGAGGTACTGTAAGCGACTTGAAGAACAAGTGAATCAGTATCGAGAAGAATGTGACACCCTTAAAATTCAACTGCATGAAACAAAAGACAACTGCTTTAGTTTGCAAGGAAAACTATCTATTTCGCATCAGACCGAGCCCGTAGCTCCTCGCGATGATATAACGTCGTCACAAGAATATAACAAAATTTTACAACGAGAACTTGAGGGTGCTAAGATGAGGTACTGTACACAGAAGATTAAGTTTATGAATGCCAGAAAAAGGGTGGAAAACTTGAACTCTCAGCTTTTAGGCTCGCAACAAAAGCACATCAAGTTAGAAGAGGAATTGAAGTCTTCTAAGGAAAAGTGTTTGAAACTGCAAGAACAATTGGAAGCGACCCGGAAAAATGTTCACACCCAAGGGAAAATGATTGATGCTCTGCAGGATCAATGTTATACACTAAATCATGAACTTGATCAAAGTAATATCAAGAAAGGTGAATTATATAGTGAACTTGAAGTTACAAAAACGAAATGTGTCACTTTAGAAAGTAACCTGAGGGACTCTAAACTAAGAGAGGAAGATTTGGAAAGAGAAAATACATATCGGCGTACGAATCTGAACCATCTGTCGTACACGGATCGCTGGCAGACGAATTTGTAAGAATTGTCGTACATGGAACGCCGGGAAATGAATCTGTAAGAACTGTCGTATACGGAACGCCGGCAGATGAATGTGTAAGAACTCCGATGCATGGAACTCTCGAAGACGAATCTGTATGAACTGTAACTGATGTAACGCCGGCAGACGAATCTGAGACATCTCCGGACGTCTTTGTGATTTTAGATGGCTTCTTAAAAAGTTCAGCTATACTTTTCTGTTGTTTTCGTCCTGATTTAATTTGTCTATCCATATCGAAATAATCCAACTAATCAAACAAACTAGCACACTCCGCAACTCAAGAGTCAATGCATTTGCAATGACTCAATGCCTTAATGCCGCAATGAATCAATGACCTTGCGTCATTGAATTTTTTCTGTTTACGGTTTTTCTGCTGTTTATCGAGGTGTGATGTAAATCAAAATAAGCTATCTTTTAGTCAACACCGGCATCAGAGATAAATTTTTATACAAAGTGTAATTTCGAGCCGGCTTTTTCTGAAGTTTAATACTTTGTCGAACCGGCTAAACGACAATTTCAGCCGGCTTTAGCCGGAGTCGGACGGTTATTTCCACCTTTGACTTATTTAACTCATATCAGTAGCTTTCAAACTATGTAGGATACTTCGCGACAAATTTGTCAAATCGGTATTCCTCTCAAATGTAAAGCCGTTTAAAGTGAAAACTTGGGTTGTGCACCATTTCTCATTGAGAAGAGAAACCCTGTCACATTACGCTCACTTTCGGAGATACAAGGCAGACAAGTTACTAACATGACAATGGTTGGCAAGGGTGCCGAATTTCAAAAGCAATTTGCCATTATTCCAGAATAGCATCCTGAACAATATAATACTGTGAAAATAGCACGAAGTGAGTAACGAAAATTAGTGGGATTGAGGCTTGAGAAAGCCCACACGCGTTGAAATTTTTGTCTTTGCTGAACATTATAGAAACTTATAGATATGGCGAGTATATAAACTGGGTTATCTACAGCCCTGTTACTACTTACTGGCGCTAGTATTTTCTTTGTCTTGCGAATCTTGTAAAACGGGGGAACTGCAAGAAAACTCACAGCCAAGTAACTGTCTACCATAAATATCTGGAACTTCAAAAAGGCTTCCATTCTACGGAGAAAGATGACATCAGGCTGCAAACTTTGCAGATAACTAAATCGTAGAAATGCAGTTACGGATGTAACTAGTGTGATATCTAAGACACAATACATGACCAGCGTGATAGAGATCAATAAAACTCGTACGCGTAAAAACCATTCTGGACCAAAAAGATCCTACCTAGAACGGAGGGTGAGCAAGGCAGATCAAAAAAGAATTCGATAAAATACCATTAACGATAATCTTTACAACTGAAACTTGAGAGCTGATGTGGCAATGACTGGGGTGAATAAAGAAAGATATTTGGTCGAGCAATATGACAATCACATACCCTGATCAGGGGCACCAAGAAGATCAAACTGGCGGTGATGATGATGATGATGATGTCAAACTTTTAGGGCCACCCAGGCGAGTCTATGACAAAAGATTAAAGCATATTTATAAATATATGGAGTATCAAAAGGTAATATCTGAGAAATATATCTACAAGAAGGAAGGAAGTGTTTTCAAAATCTGTCTTTGTCTTTGTCTTGGTTTCAATATTCTGCTAAAAGCAAATTTTATGAGAAGATTTTTGATGCCCTGAATGTTCTGTTTTGTCTACTCTTTCATTATCTGTGCCTCTCATGTACGTGGCTCTTGGACATTAATCTATGTGTTCGATATTTTATCTTCCAAAACAATAACATATAGTCACTCAGTAAATATCCTAGCCTGTCATATCATGTTGCATAACGATGTGCTTCAATGTATAGATTAGAGTGATTTGACGTGTGCACGTACACTCGTCGGAGTTTGCAATGTTGTCAAACAGCTCTGTATTTCCACGCCCATGTCCTGTTAAAAACCGTTGAAACCCGCACAAAATGTAACTTAAAACTTACGCTGTTATTGCACCCTTCTAACTACTAAAATATTGCATCAACATCGATAAAAAAGGCACATTAACGCAGCAAATTTTATAATCGATCTGTGTTAAAAGCGAATTCCCACAATGCCTTATAGCTACAGATCACTGATAAGCACAACAGCCATTGCACACCTTTCTAATGAGTAAGGACTGCCTCGTAGTATGTATATGATGTAAGACCACATACAAAACAAAATCTGGCAAAATCACCCAAAGAGTCATACACCCGCCAAACGGAAAAAATCCCACACAGTCGATCAAGGAGAAACCCAATTAGGCGGGAACACGCCCATCAGCAACACTTAAATTACTATGTTCCCAAGATGTAAATACCTAACCCGTTGCGATCCATTTATCTTCACTGAGAATGACAGCACAGGATTTCCTTTTATACAGCGTAATATTCTTGCTCGATGCGTAAAATTCGTAGTAAAAGTTCGGCCTTCCTCACATTAAACTTTGCACTGTTAGAATCATTAGGTACCGGAGCTCTAGCGGCTAGCTGCCAGGTCAATGTTCTGAATTAACGTAACATCACGTGCGCATAAGTAAACTATCCATTACGCATGCGCACACATGTGCAGCTGCCTTTGAAAATAACAGCATCCTTGATACTTTCCCTTATGGATATACACAGTAGTCATTTTTATGATGAATTCTGCTAAGAGATTCTGCTTCCTGCTGTGCCTAGCGATAGTTTGGGACAGCAAAGTAAAGCAAGCGACGATAAAAACCTGCACTCTACGGAATTATGATGCTGTTTATGTTGTGTTCGTTTTTCGTCGCTTTTTACTAATACATACGGGATGGGTAATTTATAGAAATGTTTTTGTAGCGCGGTAAACGAATGGTGGTTGTCACTTAATATACCTTGAACACGGGGCTATCTGTGGCTCAGTTTATATTCGGAGATGTGCGACTACAACGCCATATGAAAGAGCTCGGGAAACTTTATATTCTTTTCAAACATAACCTCGTCTTGGCAAATAAGACTCATTTTAATCAAGGACCAACGATTTGATGCCTGTAGCTTCGAAGATGATAGAAAGTGCTGCAGCCAGAAGAAGGAAGATATTGACACTGTATTCAGAATTGTTAGCCATGGAGTCTCTTTTAAACTGGGGGAGAGTGTCACAGGTGTGTTCCACGCCACTAAATACAGTGCAAATGTACTGACCCCTCTTCCACGAGACACCGGGTCGAGGGCAAGAACACGCCTATACCCAGTGATGTATTATTATTGTTAGTTGTATTTGGGAAGAGAGAAGAAAGATGTCGTAACGAAAGAGGAACTCTCAAACGAAAGGTAGTGTTTGTTCGACTTCTCTTCTTTATGCAATATCTTCATATTTATTGTGTCAGCATCACGAGCCGGGCAGATGTTGACACATAAGTCTAGACCCCAAAGACCCTTCCAGCCAGTGTTACTCTATCTACTTAACCCTAACTACTTCTATTCTGCCTATATACCACTAGTCTATATACAAAACTCTACCTACACTACTATAGTTACCCCTACCCTTTCTTCCTACTCTATCTATTCTAATCTAACTACTCTAACTTGTCTACTAAAATTAGTCTACCTATATAAAACTAGTTTTCAAAACTGCACTAGAGATATAGTAAACATGTCATCAGCCTTGATCGAGCCCATGGCCCACGCTTTCACGGCGTTCGCTCTACCAACTAAGCTAAGTGACCTCCGATGTTAACATACTTTTATATCTCTAGTCGCCACATTAGCTCCCAATCATCCAGCGGCGGAAATCGACATCCAGCTGACTACCCTCCGGCACGTCTATCTATCGAAAGCCCAATGAAGTTAGAAAACATTAAACCTGGCGGTGGTGCGATATTTATAGTTCTCTACTGTTTTGTTCAAAACTAATTTTTCAAAAATTATCTTCTTGGTGATACATCAAACTACCTACAGTACTCTAACTACCCCTGCCATAACTATCATACTCTAAACTAGCTACCTCTACCTCGCCTGCCTACACTATTCTAACTACTCCTACCTTAACTATCCTACTCTGATCTAACTACTCCTACCCTAACTATCCTACACTATTCTAACTACTCCTACCCTAACTATCCTACTCTGATCTAACTACTCCTACCTTAACTATCCTACACTATTCTAATTACTCCTACCTTAACTATCCTACTCTGATCTAACTACTCCTACCCTAACTATCCTACACTATTCTAATTACTCCTACCCTAACTATCCTACTCTGATCTAACTACTCCTACCTTAACTATCCTACTCTGATCTAACAACTTCTACCCTAAATATCCTACTCTGATCTAACTACCTCTAGCTTGCCTGCCTACTCTAACTACCCCTTCCCTAACTATCCCACAAAAAAACTACCTGCACTGCTCCAACTACCCCTACCCTAACTACCATACTCCAATCTAACTACCTCTAAATATCTCTACTTTGCGTAACTACATGAAGCTAACTTCACTTCTCTAACCTAACTACATCTACCTTACCTACATACCCAAAGCCTGCTTACACTACTCCAAAACAAACTAGTCCGCTAACGTAGGATTCTATTCTTTAGATACCAAACAAATAAACACGCATCCGTGATCTGCCTTCTGGCAAAAAATACAAAATTCCACATTTTTGTAGATAAGAGCTTGAAACTTCTACAGTAGGGTTCTCTGATACGCTGAATCTGATGGTGTCATTTTCGTTAAGATTCTACGACTTTTAGGGGGTGTTTCCCCCTATTTTCTTAAATAAGGCAAATTTTCTCAGGCTCGTAACTTTTGGTGGGTAAGACTAAACTTGATGAAACTTATATATTTAGAATCAGCATTAAAATAAGATTCTTTCGATGTAGCTATTGATATCATAATTCCATTTTTTAGAGGTTTGATTACTATTGAGCCGGGTCGCTCCTTACTACAGTTCGTTACCACGAACTGTTTGATAAAACAAAATAGAAAGTGAAGAAACTTATTAGAATTTAAAAGTACACAACCATATTCCTTTTAAAACAGATACATAATAACGCCAATCTCGGTATTTGAAAATATGTCTCACTTTCTTTGTGAAACAAAGCTCTTGTGTCTTTTGGGCCAATTTACGTCTTATATCTTTGGCCAAATGTGAAGAAAATAAAATTGACAAGTTAAAAATTTAGAAGACAAATCTTTTTGTTCAGCTTCCTTGCGACAGGCGGGATTGAACCTTAGCCACATCATTTGGAGCCGTGGCGTAACCCACTGCGCTATCACAAGGTACCACATATGTTGATTTTTAGAATAGACTGTTCACATACTTTTAATAAATAAAAAAATATAAAGTATGATATAGACTTGTTTTAAGTTATATAGTAATGTATGCAGGTTGTCATATACATTCTTCAAAATGTAGAGAAGGGAGACAAATTGTCACTGTCTCATAATATTGCTTTTATCATTAATTTTTGTTAAACTTTAAAGCATGATATAATAGTTAGCAATGCCAAATCAGCATCATCGAGTAATTCCTTCACAATTAAAAACCTGTTTAAAAATTCATTTTTTAAGTTTTTGGTCACAATGGGCTTCACTCTTTACTATGTCGCTGCAACTATGACGCATACCTCAAAACAATCGACTTATTACGGCTTTTCCCTAAATACGAAATATGTAGAATTCATTCAGGTCAAATTAAGGATCAGAAGTTGTGAGCCTGAGAAAACTTGTCGAATTTTATAAAATAATTATAAGAAACCACAACTATCTTTCCTTTTGAAGCAGTAGCCATTCCGATCATATAACCTGCTATTGCTTGAATACTGAAGGCAAGAGACGAACTTTGCGTTTTGTGCCGAGTATTTCCTTTACTGAGCGTTTTTCAGAGCTGTATAGGATAGTAGTATTAAGACGAACATATTTGGCGATAAAAAAAAGTTTGGTGACACAAGCTAGACGAAAATAGCGACGAAGACCACACTGCCTTTCGATAACAAACAAATACAACGTAGAGACAATAGGGAAAATTTCAAGACAATGGAAATTATTTCTGTAGATATTTCGGCCCTATGTCAAAGGGCCGTCTTCAGCACAATACAAGAATAAGAGAGAAACTATATATATATATAAAAGAACTTACATCAAATTGTGAGGACATGGCCAAGGACACTCTCGGATTTAGGTCGATCCAAAAGCGAATAGCCAGCACTAGGAGAGAAATCCTATCTATAACAAGCTCCATTTATGATCCTCTTGGACTTTGTGCTCCTGTCATTTTGCCAGCCAAGATGGTGTTACAGCGACTTACTCGAATTGGATACGAGTGGGATAGTCTTATACCACCAGAAGACTTAAAGGAATGGAATGTTTGGCAGTCAAATATTTCAAAAATTTCCGACTTTAGTGTTCCAAGGTGTTTCAAGCCCACTGACATGAATCAAGTCGATAATATACAGCTTCATCATTTTTCTGATGCCTCTAACACAGGTTACGGCACAGCATCGTATTTAAGGCTACAAGACACACAGGGCAAAGTATTCTGTTCACTAGTCATGGGTAAATCAAGAGTAACGCCATCCAAACCTATAACTGTACCTAGGCTTGAGTTAGCAGCTGCAACTGTGGCAATAAAGATTAATAAGCAAATTGTCAAAGAAATTGAACTACCAATTTATTCAGTTACCTTTTGGACGGATTCAACCACAGTGCTACAGTACATAAGTAACGAATCAAGGAGATTTCAAACGTTCGTAGCAAATCGCCTAGCTATTATTCACGATGGATCTGAGCCATCGCAGTGGAGACATGTTCCAACCGAGGACAATCCAGCCGATTTTGCATCAAGGGGGCTCGATCCCCGCGCTACTGAGAAAGTAGAAAAATGGTTAAATGGCCCTTCCTTTCTTTGGAAGTCAGAGAACAGTTGGCCGAAAATTGATGTTAATCTCGGTAAAAGTTTAGAAGACCTTGAATGGAAAAAGAAAGCAACAACTTGTGAAGTTATCACATATCCTCAAAATTCGGACAAACCAGTAGATCGATTACTGTGTTATTATTCGTCGTGGTATCGAGCTGTTAAGGGTGTAGCTTGGTTTCTTCGTCTCTTTAACATCTTAAATAAGTCGAAAACAATTGATGGTCCACAGCACATCACAGTTCAAGAAATTCGCATTGCTGAAAACAGAATCCTCAAGTACTTGCAGAAAATTTCCTTTTCTGAGGAGCTTTCAGACTTGAAGGATAACAATCTACCTTTAACAGAGGACGGTCAAAGCAAATCCAGAAGGCGGCGCCCAGAAGTCAAGCAATCAAGCAGACTGGCAAAATTGTATCCAGTTCTTATAGATGGTTTACTTCGAGTTGGTGGCAGAATCGAAAATGCACCAGTGTGCCTCAATGCAAGACATCCAATTGTACTGCCTGCAAAACATCACTGCACGGAGCTGATCATCAGGCATTACCATCAGCATGACGGCCACGCAGGGGTTGGTCACGTTTTAGCGAGTACCAGACAGAAGTACTGGATCCTTAATGCGCGATCAGAGATACGTCGAGTCATTGGTCGTTGTGTTCCATGTAAGCGCATACAAGCTCAGAGAGGAGAACAGCTCATGGCACCACTTCCTGCAGCTAGGGTCACACCATCAAACCCACCTTTCAGTAGTGTAGGTGTTGACTACTTTGGACCGTTAATGGTAAGGCAAGGAAGGTGAATACATCATTAAAATTTTGCTTTCAAATCAAAAGGTCCAAAATGATGCCGATTTAAGTGTGCCTTTATCACGCTTATGTCTGTAATGAAGGGGTAGTGTATCCTAAAAAACTGTTTGTGTGTATGTGCGGGGGAAGGGGGTGTAAGCGCTTTTCAAGTAAGATCGAAGAAATATTGCGAACTATTTATTCTAGGACTGTCCTTACATATGCCTAATTACGGGTTTTGATTTTGGCTCACCGCCAAATCATGTGCGGTGAGCCAAAATAATTAACTATGAACAAGGACTACTATTCAGTCAATCTCAAAATAAGATGATATAAAGTTTCCATACCTAAATCTAAATCTTCGTTTCTTGGTCGTTGACTGAACGGTGTAGATCGATAAATGGTGTCCAACGCCTTTTCTTTCACTTGAGTGATTGTATCACAATCCAATACTTTGACAGGAGTGTCTGTGTTGTCTGTTGAAGCTTCAAGGCCACTTACATAAATGGTCTGAGACGAAATGGAAACGAACACCGTCTAAAAGAGGTAAACAATTTCAAAAGCCAAAAATTAAACGTTAAGAGAGAAATTCAAGAGAGACAACTGCGCCTAAGTGGACAGAAAATTGACAGAAGATTCAAATATATTTTTCCCCTTGACCAACTAAAAAAAAGAAGAAGAAGAAGAAAAAAAGAAAATACGAGTATACTATTATGGGATCCTATTATGGGGAAAAAGTCTTGATATACTTGATTCCCTTTAAATACAAAAAAAGAATGAAACTCACTATTTCCCCTTGCTTAATACGACACTTTCGAAAAATAAACATAAATAGACTTGACATATCGCCCACACAGCTTAGTTTAATTTATTCCTCAAGACAAAACAATATGCTGATATTATTCAAAATGATTAATTCAAGGACTAAGCTCAAGTCAGTCAAATCCTGCATTATGTGATTAACTTTAATTGAAGTTGTATTTTGTATTTATTATCATTTTTTATTTTTTTAATGCTTTATGGCTGTGAATAAGTGTAGTTGGAAGCCGAAAGGAGCCCGTTTGGAATTCCAGGTGTTTTTTTTTTAAGAAGAAGAAGACGTTTACTGGCAAGGAATTTAGCTTTTTATGCACGAGGTGGCTCGATCATAACTCATGGACTGGGAAATTACTTCTTATTTCTTAATTATGTTTTACAAAAACTACATTTCCTCTTCTAGAGGAATAATCACTATCTTAAGAAACCGGGTGGGACTCAGCAGCTTATTCAGTTTGAACTTGATTACCTAATAGAAAAATATGGTATTTTTAGATAGGCTTTACTAAAGAGCATAGAATGTGGCAAAAAAAAAGAAGAGTGGGCCAATGGACGACAAGAATACCTAGGAACTCACCTAGACACCGGAACAAGAGCATCCTGAAATACAAGCACCGACCCCAGAAAACATATACTCAACTTAAGCATCTACGAAACCCTACCACCTACACAAAATTGTTTCAAATACAAAGTTCGATAGAGCAAAGAAAAACCTGCAATCCAGGAGCTTGGGAACTCAGCCCGATCGGCAACTGCGCCGTTTTGTCGCTCAAGGGCGAGGGAGTCTGTGTGTCCTGCTGGTCTCGGGTGAGATGTGTGATCATGGCAAGGGCGATCCCGCCGGCAATAAAAAGGCTTGGAATCAGCCAGGACGGATCTTTCCCCTCGGAGAAGTAGACGAACGAAAGGGCGGCGGTGTTGTTGACAAAGTGCGCGAGCATGGCGGGAATGATCGAGCCCGTGCGAACGACCAACCAGCCAAAGAAGATGCCCATGAGGGCTGCCGGGATGGCGACTCCAAGGGCGGTCTGAAGCATGCCGAAGAGGGCCGCAGTGACTAAGATTCCAAACCATTTGCCTTTCCGTTCCAGGACTCCTTGAATGGCTCCGCGAAAAATCGCTTCTTCGCAGACGCCGGCTCCCACTGCAACGACCAGGACACTTGTGGCGAAGCCCTGCGGGGAATCGAGACCGTTGTCGAGGCCTTGGCTGAAGGTTTTGAGTCCGAGTCGGTCGAGGCCGCGGGCGATGGTCATCCCCAGGGCCCAGGTGCCCAAGCCCACTCCACAACTGACCAGGGCAACCGCAGGGCGAACGCGTCGAAATCTCAAGCCGTCTGCGAGGCCGAGACCCTTTACGCGGATAAAAATCAATGCCGGTGCCAGAATGAATAGGATCTGAGTGGTCGCGAGTCCGATTTTGAACGAGAAGGATTGGAGGGTTCCACCCAAGAAAACAGCCAGGACGAAACAGATGCCGAATAGCAGATACGCTTGACTCGTTCCGTTTGGGGTTGGTCCGCTTTGGGTGGGAGTTGAGACCTCGTCGTTCATGTTTGTTTCTAGGATTGGGAGCTTCGAACTGTTGCGGCGTGGTAATATTGCTTGTTCTACCAAAGGCGGCAATACTTGCAAATCGTCAAATCACGATACCGTCAATTGGGAGTATCGGATCCGAGATCTCTTAAAGAAAAGAAGGGAATAGGTTGGAGGGATTTGGTCGGTGCGCAGCGGGCGGTGTCGTTGAATCGATTCCGTTGGTGACGACGGCTCGCGGGTACGCTCGCCCCACCTTCCGGATTGCGTTACGGACCTTTCTTGTTAGTCGACTATGGCTTCAAGGGCTATTTTCGCGGCATTGCGTGTGATGAGATCGTTTCGAAAGGCGGCCCGAAGTGCCGGCACGGCCGGGGCGGCTGCCGGTCCCATTTCGCGGAGCGTGTGGCAGGCGAACAGATGAAAGAAGGGATCGGTTTCGGTCCCGAGTAAGGTGATCAGGGTTGGAAGCACGTCCTCGGCCCGGCCGTCTTGGCGCCACAGGGCGCGAGCCAGGATTCCGGTTAGCCAGAGTCGTTGGTTGCTAGAATACGCTTCGCGCAGATGGAGCATGGCGGGTTCAAGCAGAGGATGAGGCGCGACCTCGCTGATCACCCATGCGACGGTTTGGGGAGTGTTGAGATTCATGTTTGAGAAGCCGTATTGAATCGACGTCTCGCAGTTCCAGTACGATTTGCCGGGATCAGGAGTTTCCAGGACGCTCACCAAAGCCTCTACGCATGGTTCGGTGAGGTTTAGATGGAGTTTGTCTAGTGTGATCATTTCCAGGACATGATCTAAGTCGAAGTCACATTCAGGCAGGGCGATGGTATGTGTTACAGATGATTTTCAGTGCTTCGAGATGAAGATATAATCGATCAAATTTGTAGTTTTTCCTTTTGGGAATATCCAAGTTACTTCCCTTCTGTTTCTATTTCTGAACATACCCTTCTTATCAAAGAGTTCGTTACCCCTGCAGAAATCAAGTAGTCACTCACCTCTTGGATTTCATTTCTCAAGCCCTAAACTGCCTAAGAAAACACCGTGGTCTGACTGTGTTTTGTTTCCCCATTCATAGCATTAAAAGTCCCACATTACTATTAGAGGATATTTCTTTGGAATTTCGTCAGCTAGAACCTGAAGTTCTTGATAAAAAAAACCTCAACTTCTTCATCTGGTTCTGAGGAGTCCAGGGTGTACACTTTGATGAGGGAAAAATTTTCTACTTTCGGTCGTAGCTGAATCATCATGAGACGATCTGAGAGTGGTTTTGTGACTATGAGTGCAGATTTAGCTTTACGTGTCAAAAGAAACCAAACACCATGTCTGTGCGCTCCAACGCATCTGCCGGATTATTATAATGTGGTATCATCGGACTACTGTTCTCGTGAGCCAAGTAGGTGGGTTTCTGAGAGCCCTATGATGCCCTGTCTGCATCTTTCAAGTATTTTCACCATTGTTTCTAGTTTCCAAGATTTTCCAAAGTTTTTATTTTTAAAGTGCCGGGATAAAAGGAGTCATCTGAGTTAAGCATAGGGATTTTCACTTCTGAAGCATAGTTATGCTCTTTAGGAGTCGTCAGAAATTTTCAGTATCGCGTACCTTCTTCTCAAATTGTAAGATCGTCATCTTTCCCGTACGCGGTAACAATATAATTTCCAATTTCATCCTGGCTTTTGTCGTTTGTCCCGGACGTCATAGCACGGTTTTTTTCTCTCTTAATTCAGCTGATCTATCATATTTTTCTACAAGAAGGTTCCATGGCTCTTTAGGGACAGCGGTAAGCCATTCCTCGCTGTCTTTTGCAGCAGGCTATTAAATAAACAAGCAGAAATTGTTCCCTACATGAGGGGAGTAGCCCACACCTCAAGACGTCGCTCTTTAAAGTAAAAGTATTTTGTCTTAAAAGCTTCTTATTCTAATTAAATGATCTTTGTGTTTCAGAAGTTATTATTAAAGAATCACGACACAAAGTCAAACTTAAGCATAAAGAGCAAGGTATTAACGAGGGGTTAACTCATCTCATTTACTGAATAGTTTTGGTTCCTTTTAAGTTTTAATGTTGCTGCTTAGTTTCAGTTTTTAAAAAATTTGTTTGTTTTTTTACTTAATTTCTAAATGTTTTCAAATAACACCGGGAAATCTAGCTTCCCTCCTTGGAAAACTCCCACGTCCCACAGAGAGTTTGTCAAAATAGAGTCCCTTTCACCTAAAAAAATCCCTTTTTGGTGGGGAGAAGGAAATATAACCTTCTCCCCACCAAAAAGCTACAATCTGCCCAGATAATTCTATCCTTGCTGAAAATCCCCCAGACAGAGAGACAGATCGACGGACAGAAATTGCGATCGCTATATATCACTTGATAAATACCAAGTGCCATAAAAAAGAAGCTCAGGGCAGTGTTCATGAAAATTTTTCAGTCAATTTTTAGTTTGAGGGTTAGGGGGTCAAAACCTCCGCCTTGGTATTTTAGACGACAAACTCCCAATTAGCTCTATTATAATTTGTGTTCTCTGATGTTATTTGGCACAAAATGGCTGAAAACGCCACTTTACTGTGGTATGATCTGTTGTGTCGCTTAAAAGGGAAGATGAATATGTCAGTTTTCTTTCAAATGAGCCCTCTCCCAACATTGTGCAATGACTGATTCTGTGCGATCGCCTCTGGGAAAAAAGGCAATAAAAGAGGAGACACATCAGTGCCTTCCTTGCGAAAAGTCCTTTTCCTTTTAGTTCAAGTTTGAGGGTTGTTGTTCTCCTGTATCAGGCTTTCGATAATGACGATTTTAATGCTGCATCTTTCAATTTGTCCCAAAACCATTTCCAAGGAGTTTCTGGTTTTTCCTGAAAATCCTACAAATTTGTTTTCACAATGATATTTTACTATTAGAATTAATCGAAAACTTACCATTCTTTGAATCAGCCTTAAAATACCATTTACTATCACTTGACGGTTAATTTTTTTTTCAGAATGGGTTTTTAAACATTTATTCACTAAGGGCCATGGTTCGCTCTTTACTAGGTTGCAGCTACCGCTGTAATCATGATGAGGCTAAGGATATGTTAGCTTGGTTTTTATTTTCGGGTTTCAGTTTGTTTTTGTTTTTATCAAATAGCTTTCGAGTGAGTTAAATTATTTATTATTTTCTGTGTTTTAGTGTTTGAATTCAAATTTGCAGAAGACCACTTTTTTTTATATATCATTTTATAGTGAGTTGTGCTTTTGTTCTTCTTGAGGGTTGTGTGTGAACAAATATGGAGAATAGTTGGGCTTTTGACAACAGTCAGCTTTCGTTCACGGTTGTAGTAATTAGCTGTCTCGGGCAGGTTATTTTCAATTTTATAGGATTGGAGCACGAACCACTGCCTTGTCTGAGACAAATAGTGTAACATCAAAATAAAACTTGACTGAACCTCCTTTTCAGGAAATTAGCCATTTTTTAAACTTGTTTCACGAATTTTGAGGCCTGCGGATGGTTGATATTCCCTCCCAAATAAAGTCCTTGAGCTACGCAGTGTTTCCAAAACTTTTCCCGTTCATACACTTTAGAATGACATACATTTACGTCAATAGAATATGAGAAAAGCATGAATCAGATTACTTTAATGGATAAACAAGTAAGTCTCCAAAGATCAAAAGGCTCTTTGATAATTGAAAATCTAGTTCCTTCGAAGGGATCTTTTTTTCACTAGGGTTAGCATTTCATATGTCGAGGGGAATCGATCCCATACATCTTAAGTAATTTTAAAATTTTGGCCAGCTTTAATTTGAAATCCAAGGTCCAACCTCGAAGAGACCTTTATTGGTAATTGGACAAAAAGAGAGTTGTCTAACTTAAAATGTATAATTAAACTTTGTAAACTTATTCAACTCATTCCTGTTCAACTTAATCTCTGTTTAACTCAATCTTTATTTAACTCAAACACTGTTTAACTCCGCCTCCTAACTACACCTTCGAGCTACATGGGGTTGTACTGAAGAGGAGTTGAGTTAAATATTGTTGAGTTGCACAAAGGTGGGCTAAATGAAGGCTGAGTTGAAATGGGATTTTTCTAGTAGTCTCAACCTTCCAAAGAAAATTCTTACCTTGATAATGTATATTGTGAGTTTATGGAAGGCTTTAAAGTTTTTAATAGGCTCAAAAGATTTTAATGGGAATTAATTGATCTAAATTTCTTTCTTTTTCTATTAATGAACTTTTTTACCTTTTTTATTGGGAAATTTGTAATTTGATTCAGGCTTTATTTCTTATTTACTCTTTAATTTTTTTAAGTTCTGACCTATTTTCGTTGGTTAAGGCTAGTTTTTTTTATTATTTTATTTACAAAAATTGTTGTAGCATCCACAATTCCAAAGTGCTTTTGCAAAGCACTTTAATTTATTTAATTTTGTTTGCTTTAGTCACTAAAAACATGCCCAGTCAGTTGTACGGTGACTATAAACCAAAAATTATTAAGTCTACTTTGGGTATCATTGAAACTTTTCTGAAACTTCTTATCTGAAACTTTTCTGCTTTCATTAAGGTCCCCTTATCCCTTTCAGCTTCAACCCTGAAGCTGTCAAAACCAAAGCTTCGTATCACAAGACTTCTCTCAGAAAAGCCTACCAAAGGCTGCTATAATACTTCACGTTACCAAGATAAATCTAAATCTAGTTCACTTAGAATCATATTATAATTGGACACAAAATCTTATGAAATCCAATGCCTTTCTTTTAGGCCTGACAACTTTAAAAGTCCTGGACTGACATATCTGTTTCCAAGCTGAGAAGGGCAACAGTTTTCTAATTCACACGGATTACAATTTAACTTTAACCTAGAGATTTTGTATAGGTTAATGACCATTTTCATGGTTTCTTACTATAGCTTTTGTTGAATTATAGTGGTCACTGCATATAGTCTCTCTATAAATAAGTTAATGGCTTTGTTCATGTTTGTATGCCCTTTCTCTTTTGATCTTACAAGACTCATGATTGAAGCTAAAAAATAAATACTTAGCATCAAGCTACAAGTAACAGACAAGTACAAGGGCAATGTTTGTTTGTACTTTCTCTACTGCCAAAATATCTAAATCTTATGGGTTTTTCAATTTTTCCAGTTTACGATTTCTCCTTTCCGATCCCTGCAGTCAAATTAACCATCCTAATTTTCAAATTCAGAGGATTATTATGATCTTGACTGGGCGTAGTATTGACATTTTAATTATTTCCTGGGTAATGTGAGCCACCTCTTACTTTTAAACATGCTTTTGTTTCAGTACTTTGAACCCTTCTTTACTTTGAACATAGGTCAAGCTACTTATTTTAACAAATGACAGAAATCATCGGTAAACTGGTATTCCTTCTTAACTGATTGGAAGTAGTAGGGAGGTTTTTTCTGCAATAGATATACGCTTTGGTCATGTCCGAGTTTTGGCTTCCGACAAAGTCTTGGCAGGTTTGGACTGGCACCACGAATAACATCTTCTTCATCTTCTATAAAAAGAAAATGAAAGAAAAAGAGAAGTAGAAATGAAATAAAATCAGATCAATAGTGAACAATCAATCTTGCACTTCTTTAGTTGAGTGTCATTGAATTCTCGGCAGAATACAAGTGTCAAAAAAGTACACCTTAAGTCTCAAATTCATCTTGCGCAGTTGATTCAAAAGGAGTAAATAGCAACAGTGGAATGAGCTTTTTCTACAATAATACAAGAAGAACAGCATTTCCAGCTCTTCTTTGAGCTTTTGAATACCTTTGAACTCTTCTTTGAACTTGGATACCTTTTTTCCCAATTATGCTGAGTTCTGCATTATTGATACTGTCTAAGAGCTCAATTTGACGTAGTGAATATTCTTTCGGGTTGCCAGATTTTATCTTTTCTTCAACAATTTTACAATTGGTAAAACTCTGTCACGTGCCTTGACAAGTTAAATATGTTTAACTTGTTATTAATGAGAATTCTCTAATCCTTGGAAATGTTGTTATACATTATACAGTTTTTTTTAAACCTAAAAAAGATGCTGATGAAGAATAACCACAAAAAACCCAGCAGTTTCTCTCTTGAACCCCAGTAATTCCAAGTCCGGGTTTTAGTGATATTATTTTACATATTCGAAGTTTTTTTTTATTTAATTCTGGAACAATTCGCTTTAACTACCATTATTATAATTTAGCTTTGGCCAGACTAACAACTAACCTAAGAAAAATCTAACCTGTTTCAGGGGATAATTTAGAGATGATTAGTCTTTAGGGTTGGCCAATAATACCGTTTCAACAACGACTTAACAATTGGTAAAACCCCTCAAAAATTGTTTTTGAGACCTTAAAATTTTATTTTTTTTTGTACTCTACTGAAGCTCTAAAAGTTAATTATTGAAGTTTTGTTAAACTGAATAGTGTTTTTATTCTTTTGTTTTATAGCATAAACAATATTAGATGGTTATCAATCAAAATTTAATTTGTTGTGTATCAATTGCAAATTTTTATTCATAAGAACATTTTATCAAAATATTAACTAAAAAGTAAGTTCAGGACTGCCAAGGGAAGAATCGACAAAGTAATGAGCTCATTGAGGGGTTGACTGCTCCCTAGTTGAAATTCTTAAGTTCTTGCGTTTAAGAGTTTTTCGAAATTAAACGGGGATCAACAAATTATAGTATTTTTAGCTTAAAATTACAGAAGAAACATTACTAAAATAAAAATTTGGCGCCGAAGAAGGGGGAGGGGGAGATTATTCAATAAGTAGAGTAGAGAAAGCGGGATTCATTACCCCAAGCCCTTTAACATAAATATTCTATTGGTAGTCAAACAATTCGTGGTAACGAACTGTAGTAAGGAGCGACCCGGCTCAATAGTAACGGAAACTCTAAAAATGGAATTTTGATACCCGTAGTTACATCAAAAGAATCGCATTTTAATGCTGAGTTTAAATATATATGTTTCGTCAAGATCAGTTATACCCATCAAAAGTTACGAGCCTCATTTTCAGACATACATCAGCTCAAAATGATCTAGCCCCCGCAACGTTGGCTGCCTGCTCTCATTATTGTTGTGTTGAGCGAATCAATTGGACTGATTTTCGCTGCCCCCAAGTGAAAACAGTTTGGATCGTGAGCGGAAATAGATTACTCCATTTGCTACAGCGGGGGTGGCAAAACTCGGCTCACCAAGGTCCGATGTCGAAACCTTTTTGAAATTCCTTCCTGCCGATATCACCACGACGTTGCCGCGACGATCTGCTGAATAAAGAAAGCCATTGACCCAAACTGGAGATGCATAGTAGTCACCGCGCACCCGCTCCCGCCAGACAACTTTACCTGTAGCATGTTCAATGCACGTCACGATTCCATTGTCTGCCCAAAGAAATGCAACGTCTCCTTTGACTAAAGGCGTCGGCGTTAACGGAGCAGACCGCTGAATCTTATAAGCGATCTTTGGCTGATTGTCTTTGTTCCCAGCTTTGACTGCTATGACGACTTCGCCACTTACGCCACGACCGTGAGAACCAAAAACAAGATCCCCCGCAATCACGGGCGAAGCGACTGTACGGGTAGGCAAAATGCGATTAGTCTCCCAATTGACTTTTCCAGTGGTCGGATCGACACCCGTCATGCCATAAGCTGATTCGATAAAAACGATCTCCTTTTTTCCGCTCTTTAACTTGCGAACACACGGCGTCGCATAGCTGGACAAGTAGGTCTTCCTTTTCACCTCCCATTTGGTCTTGCCCGTTTTACGGTCGACCGCGATGAATGAACAACTATTCGGCTCGGGATCCGCTTGAGATTTTGGCAAAATGCCGGCGCGCACAAGTACGTTCGCGTCCAGCTGAATGTTGGTCAGGACTACCTTGTCGTCAACGATGATTGGCGAATTCCCAGCGCCGTTGATTGCGTCATAAGGTCCGAAATCGCGTTCCCATTGGATCTCACCTTGATGATCCAAGGCCACCAAAGCCAACTTTTCTGGGTCAGCAAAGGTGACGACCACTCCTTGCTCGTCTACGACCGGAGTCCCCGATCCAAAACTATTGGAATGGTGAAGTCGATGTTTATTCGATGAAAACTCGCGTTTCCATCTTGTTTTCCCATTCGATGTATTGATGCATAGCAAAATACGTTGTGCGGTCTCGGGATCACCACTCAAAACGTATAGTCTGTCGTCAAATATCACGGGCGAACCGTGGCCTTCACCCGGTAATTCGATGACCCAGTTGTAATCTTCTTGGGTCCATTGAGTGGGAACCGTCTTTGCGCTGCTAATACCCGTTCCATTAGGGCCACGAAAGCGAGTCCAGTTTTCCTGAGAGATTCCGCTCGACGTGAGCATAAGCAAGACAGCCGCTACCACGCACATTCGCACGATTGAAATGATAGGAACGATCAACTGGCGTTGGATTTGAGACCAAACAGAAATCGCGGACGGGGTTGCTTGGAGCGTGATATTCATAAGCGGTTTTTCAGTTTGTATGACTATTTGTTTTTCTGAAAGATTTTCATGACCTGATCATCAGGCTGGCCGATAAATTTTTCGAACTTATTTTAGAATAAAAAAGTAGAAGTTGTTGTTTCCTTTATTTGAAGGAGCGTTCCTTTCTAACAACTTTGCTGTGATCAAAGGATGCAGTTGTAGTAATGTACAAGATGTGATTCTTTCCTGCTGGAAGAACAATTCGTTTTACTTTGTCATATTCGGCAACTACGTATTTGCATGGACCAAGTGATCTCAAAAGTTTTTTTCGTTGTTTCCAATCATTGGCTGCAGCCTTTAGGGATGCAAGACTCTGTTGTTTTGAGACCAAGATATTCACTTTCTTTGAACGAGCTGAATAAACTAACTTACCCTTAAGGTCGCATACACTAACGACTCTTACAGAAGGACTAATTTTTAGAATTTTTTCAGCTGCTTCTTGAATTTCCATAGAGTGTAAAAAACATAGTAGATGATAAGATTTGCTAATTTTTCTAAAAAACTAATTTTGTTTTAGGTTAACCTCAAAGAATTCCAATGTCTTTTGCCATGCATCTGCTGTTTGCTCAGGTGCATACCTATCACCTGAAGGATTTGCAAATGCATGATCTACACCTGGATAGACATGAATGTCATTTAAGATTCCAAGATTATTTAGTGCAGATTCAAATTCATAGACATGGGATGGAGGTATTCCTTGGTCAAGTTCAGCAAAGATTCCAAGTACAGGCCACTGAATTGAAGACAAATCTTCAGGTTCAGTAACAAGACTTCCATAGTAGATTACAGTTGCATCAACGTCATTGTTGTTTAGTGCAAGCTGGAGGGATTGCGCTCCACCCATACACCATCCTATCGACCCCAGACTGGTGGTACTGTATTGTTCATCAAGATATTCTGCTGCAGAATTCATGTTACTTATCCATTCTGTCCTGTCAAAGGAATTGATTAGTTGCCTTGCTTCTTCAGGTGTTGTTCCTATTTGCCCATCATAAAGGTCTACTGCCAAGACAACATAACCGTGTGATGCCAGCTTTTTGGCCATCTCTTTGATGTTATCATTAAGACCCCACCACTCGTGTATCATGATTATTGCTGGAAATTTGTCATTTGCTGCAGGTTTTGCTAGAAATCCATTGGTATTCTCAAGGTATTGCACAACTGCCGTATCCACCTCAAAGATTCCAGTCTCAAACACTACAGAATTATTGTTTTCATTTTTTTCATAATCTGGCAAGACGTGAATTGCCCATCCTCGCTGGATTAATTTCTCAACAGATGACGGTTTTATGCAAGCAGGCTGACCGGTAGAGAATTTCAAAACCAATTCAAATCCTTCAGTACAAGCTACGTTTGTCGGATTCATTCCTTGTTGAATTTGTTTTAACGGAGGAGGGAAATATACAATAGCACTTGCAGAATCAAATGCAAAAGATGAGAAAACCAAAGACAAACCAAGAAAACATGCAAGAAGAAGATTTTTCACAAATATAGTAAATTGTTGCAAAATATAAGAATGATTTTTTCAATCAATTGTTCCATGAGATTTCATATGTCTTTTTGCATTCTTTTTCAAGACGGAAGAAGAATCGACAACAGGTTTGGAAAGAAAAAGAACATAATGTCTGCCAACGCAAAAAATTCTGACAAATCATTTTGAATTGGAGTTCCAGTAAGGAAAATCCTTCGTCCACAATCAAGTCTAGCTAAACTTTCCGATTTTTTCACTTTCAGGTTTTTCATTCGATGAGCTTCATCACATACAACCAGGTCAAAAGGAATTTTTTCAATTATTTCAGCATTGCGCACAAACAGTTCATAAGATATTATCATAACCGGCCTATTGAATTGTTTTGCATAATCAGTAGGCTTGTTTTTATTATCGATGACAAATGGTAGGAGTCTTTCTCGTCCTAACCAGCGCTGAAACTCCTTTTCCCAGTTATGCACTAAACTTGACGGAGCTATGATCATTACCCTTTTAGCAATCGGTTTACCTTCAAACGGCCCTTGATGCAGCATCGTCCAAATAAGTGTAATAGACTGAAGTGTCTTGCCAAGACCCATTGAATCGGCAAGAATACATCCTGTGCTTCCACCATCTCTGAATCCCATAACGCATTCATACATAAATATAACACCGTCAATTTGATGTTTGCGCAGATGACGACCAAGAAAAGGATCGATGACAACATCAACGATCCTCGTACTGCTGTTGAACTGGACTTTAGAATCAGGACGAGGTAGTACAATAGCACCCTTGTCTTCAGGGTTATGTCGCGGCTTCAAAATGTTACTTTTTATAGGTTGTGCATTACCAGAGATTACTGGAAGCTGAAATTGAGCAGGTCGAGGAGGCTTCAACGCAAAAATACTGGGTTGACATCTTTCAAAGCAACGACCTTTCAAAAAATCTGACTGAGAAATAGGATCCAAAATTTCAACTTCTCTTGAGCCTAAATAGAATCTTTCACCTGATTCAAAGGTTTTTAGCTTAGAATTGCTCAATTTACCAAGTTCTTTGCCATCTGAGTCAATTAGAGTAACACACTTTTTAGAAACCACTAATACTCCATCTCCTTCCCATTTCTTATGCTTACGGTTTGATTGCTTGCCCCAAACAGCAGAAAAATAAAGGGTTTCTGAGCTCTGGATAAAATCACTAACATTATCGTTGCTAACATGTGCAAGCCCAATAACAGAATCAGCAGAATCACTCAGCAATTTTTTACTTTTTTCATCTATGGTAGAAGAATTGATAACTGGCACATTTTTAACTGGAACTTCAAACATACGTTTCATAGGTGGTGGCTTATCATCGTCTTTTGACTTTGAAATAAGCGCCAAAATGCTACTTGGGCTACGTTTAATCACTCCTTCTTCCTTAAAGGGTAGCTGCGAGGGGGCGAGGGATCGTCTCATACCTAAAAAAAAAGAGGCGTTTGGTGCTTTTACTTGAAATAGTTCTAAAGTAACGTCCACATAGCAATAAACGAACCTGTACATAATATGTATTCCAACCAAATTGCTTCTTCTTTGTTTTTGAGCCAATTGAACAAACAATTGGCTTCTGATAAGTATTTAGTAGGCAGTATAGAACACAGTTGCAGCAATTGCTGCAATCTAGTAAGGAGCAAACCAAGGACCATAGTAAGCAAAATTGTAGAAATTCACGCCGTCGAGATGCCCCGACTCGAGGACCACCGCCTGCTCGAGGTACACCGCATGGATGCGCTTCTGGCGCGCGGAGTCGAAGCGCGCCCCGTCCGTCAGGCTCAACCAGAACGGATAGCCCGGGACGAGCGCCTCGCCGAAGGCCACGAGGTCGCAGCCGGCCTCGCCCGCCTCGCGCACGGACGCCTCGACCTTGGCGAGCGTCGCGTCGCGGTCGAGCCAGACGGGGGCGATCTGCGCGATCGCCACCTCGAGTCGGTCGGGGTCTGCGGCCATGGGCCCTCCTCGGGACCCGGTATAGCCCGGAGCGCCGGACCCCGCCCTCGGTGTAGCCTCCCGGGCCGAACCCCCGACCGTCGTCCTGCCGGCGTCGGGCTCATGCCCGTTCACCCCCCGTCATGCCAGGAGCCTCCATGGACACCTTCGACGCCATCTACCAGCGCCGCGCCGTCAAGCACTTCGATCCCGACCACGAGATGTCGGAGGAGGAGATCACCAAGCTCATGGAGGCCGTCGTCCAGGCGCCGACGAGCTTCAACATCCAGCACTGGCGCTTCGTCATGATCCGCGATCCCGAGCTGCGCAAGGAGATCCGCGCCGTGGACAACGACCAGGCGCAGATGACCGACGCGTCGCTGCTCGTGCTGATCACGGGGGACATGAAGGCGTGGGCGAAGGACCCGGCGCGCTACTGGCGCAATGCACCGCAGGAGGTCAGCGACTTGCTGGTCGGGTGGATGGGCCCGTTCCACGAGGGCAACGAGCAGCTGCAGCGCGACGAGGCGCAGCGCTCGATCGGCATCGCCGCGCAGACGATGATGCTGGCCGCCAAGGCCATGGGCTACGACAGCTGCCCGATGATCGGCTACGACTTCGAGCCCGTCGCGAAGCTCGTCGGTCTGCCGGACGACCACTGCCTCGGCCCGATGATCGCCATCGGCAAGGGCACGAAGGACTCGTGGCCGAAGCCCGGTCAGCTCTCGCTCGACGAGGTCTGCATCCAGAACCGGTTCGCGTAGCCGTGCCGTACGTCAACGTCCAGATCCTCGAGGGCGCGACCCGCGAGCAGAAGGCCGCGATCGTCGAGGACATGACGTCCTCGCTGGTGCGCGTCCTCGACAAGAACCCCGAGCACATCCACATCGTGATCCAGGAGGTCGCGGAAGAGAACTGGGGCTACGCCGGATTGCTGACCGACGACTGGAAGAAGCAACGGTAGGGGCGCTCCAGGCCGTGCCTTCGGCACGGCCGCGTGTGCGCCCGCGAACCACGGCTTGTGCGCCCAAGTCCGTGCGCGGGCGCACACACGCTCGCGCTCCGCGCTCGCTGGCGCGCCCCTACGGTGACGACGCCGTGGCGCACCCGTACGGTGAAGACGCCGTAGGGGCGGGCCAGCGAGCCCTGAGCCTGGCGAAGGGTGCGCGTGTGTCCGCCCGCATACGCCCGGGTGTGCTGCGCCCCTACAGGTTCATGCAGCACTTCTTGTACTTCCTGCCGCTGCCGCACGGGCAGGGGTCGTTGCGCCCGAGCTTGGAGCCCGAGCGCGTGAGGGGGTGGCGCGAAGCACCACCCCAACAGCTAGTAAACAAATAAAATAGACGTGGTTATAGAAGATGAAGCCCGACCCACAGAACTTGCTATGAGCATGTCCTTTTTTCCTTAATGATTTTCACTTTCAGATGTTACTTATTTTTTTTTTAACCCCATTTCCTTCTTTCCTAGGGGAGCTTCTACTATTCCTGTCTTTTCCAGTCTTTATTTTCGTTTTTCAATCTTTATAGTTTTTCATCATAAGCGTACCGAACCGCAAATAGGAGCAGGAAAAGAAAAGCGTATCTACAAGACCTTTTCAGCGTTTTATTCCTCGTTTTTAAAAAAGTTTGTTTCCATAGTTGCTCTTCTTGATATAGTTCACGTTGATCGATCACAATAGTAAGGGATTTGTACACCACAAACAACAATCGTCTAACTGCACACTTGTGTTGTGTATATTTCATTTCATAGTGCTTTGTGTCTTTATTCACCAAAAAAATTAGTGTGTATAACTCCATTAAATGAGAGCTTATTAATTGGAAGTTTGGACTGGAATTCAAGTCCTGTTTCGCTGTGATTAGAACGTCTTTTATGTATTTATCCCGCATTTCATAGTGAATTATTCTTGTTCTTTTTGTTGCTTAGGAACAAGAAAAGGGAGCGAGGAAATTGGTGGTATGCCAGAAGTGAATACTCGAAGGCCATCATATGCTACCGAAGAGCATTAGATTTTCTGGACTCCGAAAATGAAGGCGTTTCAGTAAGTAGCTAGATAGTACAACTTGGAACGTTGTTATGTTTATGTATTTCGATGGTTTCCCTAAATGTTTAGGGCAAATGCTTTAACACCCAAAGTTGAAGGTATAGCGCCGAATGGTTGATGATGTATTTTTCAATAAAAAGTAAAACAAATCTAGGCTCTAAGGACTTTGCATATTTTACCTTTTGCTTGGTGGCCTCTGTTGAATATCCATACGCGTAAATCCCAGTACATGCTCTAAGTAATAGACATAGTCTTGAACGAATGCAACACATAAGGTGTCATGCCATTTATCATCCGTCATTCGTCGGCCAGCTGCACCACATTCACTTTGAGAGCCAGAACTGGCACGGGAACGCTGCAAAGAGAAAAGCTTCCAAGTCCAATGGATTTTACAAGTCTAATTTAATTTACTTATTGGCGACTTAATTCCTACTAAAAACTAATTGCTGCGTTTAGCTACCAAGGGCCAGTCGGTGTTGCCAGGTTGGGCTATTTTCTGCCGATTGGGGTATTGAATTTTCAGTTTTGCGGGACAAGTGGCTAAAGACCGTGGAGCGAGTTTTTAAGCTACAATGTTTCAAATCTCGTTGCTTTTGGGCAAGGCCCAAAAGCAACCCAAAAGCGTATTAAATTTAAGGCCCAAAAGCGTATTAAATTTAAGGCCCAAAAGCGTATTAAATTTAGTACACAGTGATATAGAACAGATCCTGCTGTCAAAAATTCCATTTTATTGGTTTACTTACAGAAGCTGAAATTTTTTGAGGAGATCAGCGAAAAGACAACAGATGTATGCTGAAGAAAACCCACACTTTGTTAGAATCTATTTACCCGGATTTTACTCAATAGATTCTTATGTAAGATTTCTTCAATTTGCGGAGTATAGCTAGAAATTACAATTAACTACGCAACCCAAGAATCTCTCAATGACCTGTCAAAATTTCTAAAAGAAAACCTGGATGCTATACTACAGAACTAGCCTGGAAGCTAAGATGGATAAACACGGCGCTGACATTGCTCAACTTAAGGAGGACAGTATACAATAAGATAAGAGGATAGAGAACCTAAAATTATCGCTAACAGCCCAGCAACAGAAAACCAGCTCACTGGAACAACAATTGCTGCTGATAGAGGTTAAGGAAAGACGCCTCGACCTCCTGATTCACGGTTTACCAAATGAACAGCAAAATGAATCAGTAGTGTCGACTGTTCAAAATCCGTTCTCTCAGAACTAGAAATTCAATCGATCCCGTCTATCTCTAAGTGTTTTCCCATCACGTCACGCAAATCTAACGTGACTGATCGTCGGTCGCAGAAAAAGCAACAATCAGACCCTATACTTGTGACCTTGGCTAGTGACAATGAGATTAACCGAGTTTTACAAAATGTTGGGAAGCTAAAGGGAAGTGGAATTTCGATTTTTATGGAATTGCCGCCAGCTATGAATGAAGTCCGTACTGAATATTTAACGAAAGGTCGGCAGATGAAATCTTTGGGAATCATCATTGGCTCGCGTGTGAAACACAAAGGGTCAAAAATATGGATAGAGGTAAAAGGGTTATTCCGTTGTGTTGTAGGAAGTTTTCTCCGCATTGAGTAAAGAAATGGTTGTAACAGAACAAAGTGGTTGTTCCAAGTCTGTGAAACGCGTATAAGACATTTTTTCCTTTAGTTTTTTCCCTAGTTAGTTTTGTTTTGTTGAAGTGTCCACACCAGGTTCTGTTTTTGGTTTTTGTTTTATTCTAGTTGTGCATCTGTGCCACTATTCTCAATGGATTGGTGCCGAAAGTAGGTCTTTTTTCTCCAGTTCAAACTCGCAATTTAAATATCTGGTAAGTTATGTTAAATTTTAGTAGTACTGGAACTGACAGAGGGTGTGGTCGCCTAAAACAGCAAGACGCAAATCCTATAAGTATTTGCGATTTTATTAAAGGGGTAGGTGATATGGTAAAATAGGATATCGATTACATGTTTCCCCCCATTGTGAATATGTTACTCCAAAAATAGTTCCACAGTAACCCATCTGACTTGAGGTTGGCATTTTTTAACTGCAGGGGATTTTTGAGTTGTGCAGAATACTTTTCATCAGTATTCTTGACTCTGGAGTCGATTTTTTCGGAGCTTGCGAAATTCATAAAAAATAACATATCTCACAAAGTGTTCAGTGAATATTGATTATCTTTATGAAGAGATGGTTTTTGAATTCCTAATAGTGGAAGCAGATTTGTGAGGTGAAAGCATGGTGTTTATAATGGTGTATAGACCACCAAGATCGAGCTTGAAGGTGTTTTTAGAAAAAGATGAATTGTTGATAAAAGGTATTCAAAACCGAAATCCCATATTAGTACTCATAAGGGATATTCGTCTCTGAAAATTGCAGCTACGACTATTTCTTCCCACTCCAGCTGTATTGAGGCGTGAAGGTGCTGCAGGTCGTTGTTGTAGGCACGACAGAGCGTATTTTTGGGTCTTCCTCTGCGGCAGGTACCAGAAAATATAGATTTGGGGATTCTAGATTCATCCATGCGCAGCACGTGTCCACGGTAGCTCCATCTACGCCTTCGTATAGTCTTGATGAGGAGCGGTTGACCTGTAATATTTCTAATGTGCTCGTTCGTTACCTTCTGGGTCCAGTGGATGCCGATATCAGACAATGTAGCAGATGCAATTCCAATTTTCCAATTGGACACACTTTAATTAGATTATGGAAGGTACATCCTTAACTTAATATCAAATCCCTATGTGAAAGTTTTGAACCTAACCGATAGACAATGAGATCTAGAAAAGGAATATAGCATTTAACTCAGAATTTTTTAAGCGTTTTTTAACCTGGAAGTAACAGAAATTTTCTCTTGTGAATGCAATTGCAAGTAGCCTATTTATTGGTACACTTTTCCCTGGTCATTATGGATTCCGAGAGATTTAACACTTAAAGAGTTCTAAAAATACCGGTCAGCCACCTAGAACCTGGTGGAATATCTCCCCTCCTGCTTCCAATTTTCTATTCATTGATATAAAAACATTAATAAATAAAATTCCTGCAACATCAAACTTTTAAAACTTTGCAGATTTTTTTTAACAGTTAACAATATATGCTTTTCAATCGTAAAAAAATAAAATTTTTCATTAATCAATCTAAAATATTGGAAAATAACCATATGAAATAAGCAAAAAGGTGAGCCAGTAAGTTGTTTTGAAGTGAAATTGTAAAAAGTGCAATTAATCAAATTAGATTCTGAAGGACTACAAAAAACTAACATTTGAGCAGTTGAAGCTCGCAGCATTGTCAATGAACAGACTTGGAGTTCCAGCTCCTTCACTGTGATCTTGGCAGCTATTAACAAACTGACTCATAGAAACAGCTGTTTCTTCTGACGTCAACTCACTTTTAACAGTCTAAAAATAGAGAATAATTTAGGTGTCCGTATTACTACTAGTTCTTACTAAGCAATGCAAAAGACAATTTGAACCACTTTATTATGTCACTGTCAACCTATAAGTAACAGTTGACAATTTTACATTCCTGAGCACATTCCTTACACACGTAATTTTTGACAAAACTTACCCTTCATTAATGAGGTAATATAAAAAAATGTTTCTTTTGATATGAAATGACGCAACACATATCTTTTGCAAATCTGCTTACTAGGACATGATATTTTGTTTGAGTATCTCTGCTGTCTGTTTTCCCTTTTGTTTGGTCTTTGCTAGGGTCCAACTATGGAAAAGCTGAAGGCATTTTCCAGTGTGATACATCTTGATTCAGGCTAAATATTCTATCAGCTCAGCTTATGACAAAAGAGCCTAAAATTCTTGATTAAGAAAGCTTTAAAGGGTGGCTTAAGTTAGAGTGATGATACTAAAATCAGACAGGATCTTTGACAAACCGTGCATTTTTGGGTGACACAGTTATCTTTTAATTCAGAATCAATTGTTTGTGCCTGATCATAGTAATCAATAGCATCTTGATACTCTCCTAGATGACTAAGAGAAATGGCTTTGTTCATCAAAGCAGTAAGATCGTTTGGATCTATTAAGAGAGATGTATTATAGCATTTTAGAGCTTCATCATGACGATTTAGTTCATTTAAGGATAATCCCATACTGTTTAATGCCCAAATATCTTGTGAATCAGTAGAGAGAATTTTTTGACATAATTTTAAAACATCTTCATATTGTTTCAAATTTTCAAGAGCAAAAATTTTATTTTTTAATGCATATGTATCAGAATCTTTTATTTGTAAAACTTTATCACAATAAATTACAGCCTCATCATATTTTTCTAAATAAAGCAATGATAGCGAAATATTTTGTAATCCAAGCATGTCATCAGGAGTTTTTTCTAGTAATTTTTTACAATATGTATACATCTCATCGTATTTTCCTGCTTCAAACATTCGAGTAATGACATTTGAAGGATCAAGGAGATCTACCATTAAGATAATTTAGAAATTCAATATCTCAAATCTATGCTAATTTAGATAGGAAAATAAATAGGAAAAAGATTATTTCAAAACCTTACGAAGAGTTTCATTCAAAACTTTTGAATAACTATAAGAAGATTGTTCTTGTTGAATGAGTTTTGCTTGACGTAATCTAAGTTTCTTGTCAAGGTCTTCATCTATCATGATTGTTACACGTTTACTCATTTTTACCTAATGTGTTGTATGAAGATTTGAATATAACACTATGTGAAAAGTTCCAAAAATGGGAATATTTTAATTTTTGATAATAGAGATAACTTGATCCATTTTGAAGGGTTTTTGAATAAGAGGAATGTTGAGTTTTTCTAATTTTTCTTCAGTGGCAAAACTTCCATCAGCAGTTACAGCTATAATTCGTGCTTTAGGATTAATTTCTTGAATTTTTTTAATTGCGTAAAAACCACTGCCATTAGGCATATTCAGATCAATTAAAACGACATCAGGTTTAGTTTCTTTGAATAATTTAACAGCAGTAATTCCATTAAACCCATTACCAATTACATTAATCTCATGTTCTTCAAGAAATTCACTGAACAATCTAACTGTATCTTCATCATCATCAATAACGATTACAGATTTTGACATATCTAGTCATGGTACAAAGAGCAGTGCTTTAATATTTTCCATATTTTACAACTGATGTATGGGTGGTATTGACAGGATGATTGCATCTGCGTTATCATCTGAGATTAAAAAAGATCTAGATTTAGATATTTTGAAGAAAGTAGAGAGAGAATTATTTTTAGAGCATGGCATGTCAATAAAATTATCAATTGAGCATTTTCAAAAATTCACAACTGTACTTAGAAAAAACTCATCTATAGATATTAAGAAATTTGAAAAAGATTGTATTAATAAAATTCTTAAAATAAAAAAAAGAAATGAAAAATTTCTAGTTACAGTAATTAATCAAGAATTAGGAGATTTGATTATAGAATTATTTGGAGAAGTAGAAACCAGGAAAATTATATCAGTACTTTTCATGAAACGGAGATCAGCACCGCCGGTTTGGACCTTAAGGGTCTAGTGCCGTCTTACTTACTTACTTACTTTACTTACGGAATAATGAGAGATTTCTGATGTTTTCGATAACAGCCTTACGGTTCTCATGCATGTGCAATTTCAATCTATTCGTTACACAATTTGTCTAGAAGGATTGGATAATTGACAATCTTATAGCACGAACGGCTCGTACTATCTGTATGAGCGATAATTTGGAAATTTTTTACCGTTTATGCCCAAGCAAGGCTTTTATGGCAATTGGCCATTTTGCAAAAACATATAAGAGATGAAGACGAGAAACCTATTTTAAACACAGGCGAAAAAAAAATCCTATTACCAAATCCAGCTAACAATCAATTTTTTAGGCTGATTCTTAATATGTACGAGGTATTATTTTCAAAGTTGATTATTGAATCTGTTGGAACAGAAAATTTTAAATAAATGATATAACGCTTATAACCATTTAGTAATTATTTTAATTTGCCAATTTAATAAGATGGGTTAGTAAAAAATAAATTAGCTAAGGAACATATTTATAATGATGCTTGCATAAAAATTGATTGTACATTCATGGGTTTTCATCAAGAACAAAAAAATAAATAAATAAAACAGAATTAATTGTATATATGTAAATAGACCAGTTCCGTCAACGTCCTGTCTGCAGTCATGTTTTTATTTTGTTTTCGCCCAAAACAGCACAACTGAATTCATGTTTGGTTGTTACTGCGTCTAAGCGGTTAGTCCCTTAATTGTTTTGTACCTCTTCCGGACCCTCTCATTCCCCCCCCTCAAAAAATAAATGAATAAAGTTATAATTTAACAACTGAACCTTAATATAAGAATTGGTGAGAAACCAGCCTATGTCCTGCCATGTTCATTTCTTTCTCAAAGCACTAAATTGGACGAGGGCATTACGTATATGCTGAATTAATTTCATTAAATATACAACAGTACGGCAAAACTTATGATAGTGTTATTTCTGTTTGAAGGTCGATGTGGTAACGCAAGTGTACCAAAATAGATACGCGTCATCCACTCGAGTGCCTAGAATCCGTCAGGAAGGCTTTATGTTTGGAGCAAACAAGGCCAAAACATCACAATCGTAGAATGCGATTACCTCATCAATCATAGAAGAGATTAGACAACACTGTTCAGAAAAGCTGTATTTAAAACAAAGAAGTCAGCTTATAAATTTTAAATTGAACTTTTGCAAGCTTGAATGAATATTAATCAATCACAGTTGTTTATACCACAAGGCACATTAGTAAAATCAAACCGATATTAAACGATTGTTTAATATTAAACAAAAATAAAATCAATATTAAACGAAAAAAGCAACAATAAAATACAAGAAAGGAAAAGCAGCATCCTTACAAAAAAAACTTCGCAAATGGTGAAGTATAATAACACAGGCAAGAAAAACTAAGAAAATTTAAACCTCAAATCCGAGTACGTAAAGTGTGTTTAAGAGATTGATCGATCATTTATTTTTATCCCTTTTTTTTATCTTTGAATGGTATATAGTCAAGATATCTCTTCCGCGGAGCGACCATTTTCGTCTTTAATATCAGAGGCTCGCAGGCTGCTGGACTTGCGTTTCTTCTTGATTTTGATGACCGGCGCGGGCGCAGTTTTCGGGGCCGCGAACGGCGATGCGGGGAGTTCCTCCACCACGACCTCATCGACGGCAGGCGTCGCCACCTGCGCGATCTCAGGTTCGGTCGTTTTGCTCCTGGATAGAAGCCGTTTTAACATCGTTTGCCCCAGACTTTTTGTCTTTTGCCCACTACTCGTTTGTTAACTATCTTTAACAAATCAGCCCAATTTGTGACGATTGTGCGCCAAGTGCGTGCCGAATGCCTAAAATTTAGAAGGCTTGCCAAAAGCGCAAAGTTGCGTCTAGCATGGCCGTCAGCCGAAAGGCTCAAGGGTCCGCGTCTACGCCGCATCGACGCGACACCCCGGGGGAGATAGAAGTGAGGTAAGGCGGCGGGATAACCCATATGATGACGTTTCTTCTGAACGGAGAGACTGTCGAGGCTGAGGTTGAGAAAACCGAGACGCTTCTGGATTTCCTGCGCGAAAAACGCGGTCTCACCGGTACCAAAGAAGGGTGCAACGAGGGTGACTGCGGCGCATGTTCCGTGATTGTAACCGATGAGAATGGCACTTCCAGAGCGATGAATGCCTGCATCCTGTTCATGCCACAACTGGCGGGACGGGCCGTGCGCACGGTGGAGGGTGTGACAGGCCCGAATGGTGAAATGCACCCGGTGCAGGAGGCGATGGTGACCCATCACGGCTCGCAATGCGGGTTCTGCACGCCGGGCTTCATCACGACGATGGCGGCAGCCCACAAGAACGGCGCTGAGAACCACAAGGATCAGATCGCCGGGAATTTGTGTCGCTGCACCGGCTATGCGCCGATCCTGCGCGCCGCGGAGGCGGCAAAAGCGCAGCCGGTGCCAACATGGATGCATGACACGCCCGAACCGGCGGAGTTGCCGGAATTCATTCCGACCTCCTCGGATGAGCTGGCCGCCTGGTATGAGGCCCATCCCGACGGCACTCTGATCGGTGGGGCCACGGATGT